>OX031025.1:1241666-1860000 GCA_943735995.1 Sesia bembeciformis
GTGAGTACGATACTATCGGGTCGGGTATGGCGTGGCGCCGCGCTCATTTGTCTCAATTGCCGGCAGCTGCCGCCCCTCGCCGCCGGCTCTAATGCGATTTATTATGAGTATTTAACTTATAGCTGCTATAACTTCCACACTTGCTTCTATATCTTGTCCTGTATTTTATTTTGTAATAAAAACAGCAGTATTATGACCTGGTTTTCTTCGATTGACAAGCGTTTAATGTTACTGACCCTCCATCGTTTCTCTGTCTGGACCTTGACCTTTGTTTCCGTAAACAGTTTCCATTTAGTGAGGCAAAGAAAGTTTAGAATATTTTAGTCTTATTACCAACCGTTATTCTATGTTGGATATTGTTGTTGCTGTAAGAAAACTGTAACCAGACTTTTTATCGAGACTCGGGTTCGGGTTGGCGAGTTCATTCTTTCAGAGGTGGTGTAGTTCCTCAGCGCTTGTGTCTTTGTTATCCTTTAGTCGCCTTTACCCGATACTACGATTTACGATACAATCAGTCAGCTTTTACGATTTAGCTGATGATCCTTAGTTAAGATGTAGTGAGATTTTCTCGAAATGCAAAAGTGGTAATCTCTGTAAATAGGAGCCAAGTTAGTTCAGATTGTATAATGGGTACTGCAATAAAGTAATTCATATAAACAAAACAGACATTTCGATTGCATGCCAGATTATACTACAAGCCTTTAAACAAATGTACGTACAAAACTAATCATTAGGTCGACACTACCCAGTGGCTGGGTTAAATACCGGAACGAACATTTTGAATAATGACTTCGTTAAAATTCAGAAATGTTTTTGTAACTGCTACAGTTTTGGTCGTAAAAAGAATTTGTCTTATCGTCCGGTTATCGGTGAAGTGTCGCCCAACACACAAAACATTTCGTTTATCAGTGCACACGCATAGGACAGCCCATAAATTATACACAGCCATTCAAGTAAAATATTTTATTTGATTATAAAGTTTTTTCTTCTAATTTCTGACGATTCATGTCTAGTTAAAATCTTGGTTTTTCACATTTTCGTCCACTCAATATCTATATCTATATCTTAATATCTATAAAGTTTTTTATAGAATAAACTTTGTAGAAGTTGAGTTGAACGTTTATTCGCGGGTTGAGCACAATCCTTCAGCTCCATTGCGTGATGAGACGGATGGATGAGTGAGTGGCACCAATCGGTTCAAGAGTCGGACGATCAAGCTGGCAAACCGCCCCCGATCTGCTGCGATGACCCGGCAACAATTCTATGTGATTGCAATATGAAATTGATGATTAACCATATTTTTTATCATAGTGAGCATTTCTGGGACAACCTGCTTAAATTCCTGGACACGGTACAACAACAACAAATTCCGGAACAATCCCGGAGATCTGGCAACCTTACTGGGGCTCACAATAGCGACTAGCAGACAGATAGTACATACTTTATCTCTGTACGTTCAAGTACCTATTTAAAATAGAAATAGGTGAGGTGTTTTGTTCAGATGACTGTACAAGATTTATCGCGTCGTTATGAATAGTGTGATGTATTTTCGATAACTTTAAATAGATTACGGACAGTCTAAATATAACTTGTTTGTTTCCTTGTACAGAAATAGACAGGGAAAACGGTTTCGTAGTTCGATTGTTTTCTGCATGTTTTAGGGAAAATTATCTTTTGGTCGCTTTTCGTTATTATACTTGTTTGTTCTGAATATCTTCTATAAAGAAAATATTTATATATAGAGATAAATGTTCTGACTGACTGATTCATCAACGCTGGGTCGACAGCGCTGAAGCTAGATACATGAAATTTGGACAGTACTTTTATGACATAAAGAAAAGATGAAGAAGACCAAGAAGATCCCTTCTCGAAATTCAACCTTTAAAGGGGTGAAGTTGTGTCAACGTTTTTATGGAATAAGAATATTTGAAGGTTCTATTTACTTGAAACTTTGTACAAATATTGAGTCGAGAGAATTGATGATGTTTAAGGTGATTGATGATGACTATTTAAAAATGTTAAGCGATTCCATATAAAATTCGACATCCTGTAGTTTAACCCCCTGTGGCAATTTTGAAAAACAGGTGTACTGTAGAATATTCGGTGTCGAGAGCATAAAAATTAGATCTCAAAATGTCCACGTCATCAAAAATTCTAGGTCGCATATTGACTAGATATCAAGAAGACTAGGTATCAGAATGACTAGGTTGTTAAACGACTATATCATAAAAAGACTAGGTTCCAAAATGACTACATTGTGTCTTATTTTTGCAAGCACAGTTGCCTACAGGTAACCTAGGCACTGACACTAAAAGAAAAGGGAGAACAGGAAATTCTTCCAATACACGAAAAGCAAAACAATTTTGCAATCTAGTTATTTTGAGACCTAGTCTTTTTTCAAATCGTCGTTTAGCGACCTAGTCATTGTGATACGTAGTCTTCTTCATATTTAGTTAATATGCGACCTAGAGATCCAGTCTTTGTGCTCCCAACCTCAAATATTCTACACAATACAACTGTTTTTCAAAATTGCCACAGTATGCTAAAATACAGAATGTCAAATTTTGAATGGAATCCCTTGAATATTCTAAATGGAACGACAGCGATGCAGCGTCACATTTTATTACGTTTAAAAAAAAGACAAGATTAGGGTCTGGGCGTGTGTTAGTGTTTGTCTTTGTATGCGTTTCTGGACCCACGATACAGGGAATCCTAGTGTGGGCCACCGAGTGTGGCTTTATTTAAATAATTATTATCCACTGTAACAAAGCCGCGAGCAAAAATTAATGTTCTGTAAACTAAAATTGTAGTATACCATTACTGAATGTTGGAGAACCGATAAAAACTAAATTTTCTATACGTTCTATAGTGCGCACTGCGCAGGCGTTCTTCAATTGTTCGTTAATTGTTCCCAGTTGTCTTAACAGACTAATTGTTACTGACGTACTGATATTATCATCACACCAATGACGGATAATTCGGCAGTTGAACATTCGTGGATTTGATATGTTCATTTATTTGTTTTACAAAGTGACAAAAAGCGAATTTAATGCTTACAAGCATTATCTTCCCACTCAAAGCTATAGTTAATGATGCATATTAATTAAATACTATAATATAAATAAACATATACATACATGCATACATACATATACATACAAACCATACAATTAATAATATCTCCCCTAATTGCCATATGCCTGAGCAATGTTCCCCACTTTGAGCAAATGTTCACCGAATCTTTTCTTAAAACTTGCAAGCGGCTGTACCTTTCTAATGCTCACGGCATTCGGCATGTTTATGGCTTATTGGACAACTAGAAATGAATATATAATGTCCATTATTTTCTCTTGTTATGAATTGTCAAATGAAATTAAGTATATTGTGTTGCTTCGGTATACAAAGAAACGACATATAAAGTTTATTCTTCAATCCTTTCCACAATCTATTATTTTTCCTTACAATACTCTTATTTATTCTCAGTCAGCACGATTCTCTTCACCTGACGCCATATTCCCATATCCTACACTGTTTTACCGACACTATGATAGCATTACCGACAGCGCCGAGCGCGGCAAAACTCAAATGAAAGAAATATATTTTCTTTACAAATATAAAAATACCCAAATTTAATCATTATTATTGTTATGGAAGCGGATTATTATTTATTTATTATAGCCGATATTTCGGTCCAGTTACATGAACCGTGGTCGCTGGGAGACCGCGGAGGCGGGTAAACGTGTTGTTGCTATTGATAGACAAATCTGCCTACCCTCCGTCGTGTTCGCTTTTGATTCACCTACTCGTGAGTAATCCGTGTACATAACAATAACACGTTCAACCACGATAAAAGTTTAAAATACAAATTTGTTAATTATATATGTAGATATCAGCTTCACTATATTTGAGATGGGGAGAAAGAAAAAAAGAAATTTATAGTACTACGTAACATTACCGTAAGCAGCTTACCGTACCGTAAGACATGTTTGGCTTTAGCCGGACATGTTTGGCTTTTTACAGTCGTGTCCGGCCAAATATTTACGTGTCCGGCCTCTCCGGCTTTTGTTAGGCTTTTTGTCAAATATATTTCATAGGATATATTGTATTGTTTAATAAAATCTTTTATTTTATTATTGTGTTTTGTTTGTTCTTCGATTTTATCTGGTCTCCAGAAGACTTTGTACTTAATAAATACTTAATTAAAATACGTAACCGAGATTTTTTTACTATAAAAGTTACGTCCAGTTTTGAAGAAGATATGGTCCGGCTTTTAGGGCTAAATGTCCGGCCTAATGTAGCGCTGAGTCCGGCTTTTGTATTTTAGGGCCTGGCGACCCTAGTTGAACACGGGCATGTACATTGTCTTGTGCACGAAGGGTGTATAGCCCCAAAACGTCACGCTGGCTAAGCTGGTTGGCGTGTCCACTCTTTTTGAGATGGTGTAGCTCTTCAGGACTTGCAGTAGCTGATTTGTTATCCCTTAATCGCCTTTTACAACACCCACCCACCCATAATACAACTAACAAAATTTATACACATTCCGGCACGTCGCGTGACAACTTTTAACACAGCTAAGATGACAATTATAGACCATAATGACTGCGCGTGCGCATAGAAAGTTAATCGTCTACGTAAATTACACAGTTTTGGCCGAGCTGGGTGCAATTATAACGATTTACAGATGTAAATACGACTTGTTGCGTATGTTGGACGTGACATAGAATATCAATAAGTAATTAAAAGTAAAAATTTATTAATAAAAATCCTTTGTAATTTGTCGAGTGTTACAGCTACGAGTATTGTTTTGACTTTTAGACCTTTAAAATTAAGGCAATTGATTTTTTATAAAATAATCGATTTTACTTGTTCTTAAACAGTATCCCTAATGTCAAATAAAATTTCCATTAGCTTAATGTATAATCTCCAATACATTACCTACTATTAATATTAAGATAGATACTATTAAGGTATTAATATTAAGGTTCTTCAAGAGAGCTGTGAATAGGACTTTGCAAGGTCGGCGGCGCGCCTGCATACCCCCTGGTGTTGCAGGTGTCCATGGGCGGCGGTAACACTTACCATCACGTAGGACCGCCTGCTCGTCCGCCCACTAGACTATAAAAAAAAAAAAAAAATATTATTTTTCTTGTGGTAATATTGGCATGATACCATACCATATCACACCATACCATCAGTTTATACCTCTCCGCTCCACATGTATGGTCTGCCGGCTTTTTTATGTACGAAGGCGGCAGATGAGCATACAGTCCACCTGATGGTAAGTGGATACTGTCGTCCATAGACATCCGCGATACATGCCAACATTAGTCCAAAATGACAAACGTTGGTACGTCCCCGGATGCGCTGACTATCTTTGGAGATATAGGAATGGATTTGGAAAAAAGTTGGGAAAATGGGGAGGGATAGGATGGGAATGGGCTCTGGCACATCTCACTCACTACCGAAACACGTACGTACATTAGGGAAATAAGATAAAGTGGGAAATGCAGTACATTTCAAGGTAGTCTTCTGTGAGAGAGGGGTAACGTGGCCAATCGAGCGCGTCCAGCGGCTGTTGGATTGCAGCGTGCACTCTCCCCCCCCCCCCAAACACACACATACACTTATAAACATGTTGTGCCAGTCTTTTTCAATACCGGCGACCTCCTTTAAGCCATTAGTCCACCTTCCAGAAATGCATCTCACACTGCGTCTCCCGGTACCTGGTCTCCATAGAAGGACTCGTCTACCCCATCGCTTCTGTAGCAAATTTGATCGGCTCACTTCAACTTCAGATTGCTTTTTCTTTAACTTAAATCGGTAAATTTAGATCTTCGTGGAAGTTCTCCAGCTACTTATCACTTGCTATCACGTACATTATCTACCTGTCTAACCGTTGCACAAGGAATAAAAATCGTTTAATCGCCAAGTTTATATTTCCAAGAAACGTCATCGAACAACGCGCTATCAATACTTGATTACTGCGTTCCACTCGAAGGGGACCAATTTCATACAATAACCACTTTAAATTCACACTTTAAACCTAACTGCAGCAAAGAAATGAAGGAAAATTAACTTTATTTTAATAAAGAGAAGGCTGCAACTCTGCAGTGTTATACGTAGTAAGATTGTGGCTGGTATTAGCACGCGAGCAGAAATCTTAATAACGTTCATGTTATCTCCAATTTTTTATATTTATATACTATGAAATGCAACTGTTTTTTTTTTGATCGTCATATGTGTGGTTTGGTGGTATATTCGAAAACTATTAGATTTTGACTTTTGATTTTTTTTAAACTTGATTTTTTTTAATTCTGATTTTCCAGGCTGGCATGGCACATCCACTATGATATCTTATCTTCTAGTCCCCGAGTTGTGTGATTCTGAATACATCGTAATTAAAAAAAGAAGATTCCTTATTAAATATAATAGGGTATAGCACCAACAGTGTTCTGAGTGTTATAGCGGACAAATAAGATTGCCCAATAGTCAGGCATTGGGTGGGGCTGTTGATCGGGTAGGCGTCCTCTCGCCTGCGTGCGAATGCCTGATGAATACGCCGCACGCGCACTCGTGTCACATTTATTAAGTTATATTCAATAACACTTAGTTCATAAAATAAGTTTACTAACACATTTCATGGATCTTGTTATCTGAGATATGAAATAAAATAATTATTATGCAAGTGGATTACCGACGATTATTTATTTTGTATAGCGATACTTCGGCGCAGGTACCTGCCGTGGTCACGACCAAACTGCTGTCATAAGCGAAGACGTTGTTGCTATTGACAGATGAATATATCTACCCTTCGTCTCGCTCGTATAAACTGTTAAGCGGTGTATGGATTATATACGTATAAACTCTTATCTCGTATAAACAATTGAATTGGCTCGCGCGGCAACACGGTGTCGATTATGAGCGGATCCCGCTCGGTAATGTTCGAGTATTCGCCGCGCGTAATGGATACACAGCTTTAATTAGCTACATAAAAAAGAAAGAAAAAACCTAGTAGCTTAATATGAACGCAGCTTTAAATACGTAGGTAGCTTAGATAATTAAAAAAATATACCTAAAAGAAGCAATTCTTGAAAACAATGTATATTACCGATATACACCGTTGTTAACAATGCACACCCAAGATGAAGATTCCTAAGTACGAAGCCACGCCCCCTAAACCTTGTCAGTAAATAATCGTTTAGGTAGAATTTTAAGTTGTGCAACTAGACAGTTTCTTGCCGAGCAAATCGAGTGAGCTTGTTAGCCAATAAATGTCTTAAAGAATGTCGTCTGTAATGTATTATATTGTAAAATGCTAGTTGCACTAATATGTTTATTGAAAATATATGAATGAAAATATTAACTTTAAGTAGTTGATAAGAAAATGAGTACCCATTGTTCTGTCGATTGTTATAATTGATAACTAGGTTTCGGCGGCGCCCCGCGGGCGCCGGCCTCCCCCTGAGGGGGGGACGCTCCGGGCTTCGCCCTGCGCGGAGCTCGGCCTGCGGCCTCGCGCCGTGGAGCTCGGCCTTCGGCCTCGCGTAGATTACTCACTGGGAGGGGTCGCTGTAGTTTCGTCGTGCGGCTCCTGCGTGGCGGCCATCTTCAAAAATGGCGGAATCTAAATAAAAATTCCAAATCCTTAATCAGGATCCCCTGAACCTCCCAGATATCAATTTTCATTCGGTTTGGGTGAGTTTGAAAAATGGCTGCCATCTTGAATTCGCCATCTTTAAATTTATCCTACCTCACTATAAAGACATTGTCAAGATGAACAATATTAGTTTGAGCACCAATCCGATATATCTAACCGTTTCGGAGTTGTCATCCGAAGAATTTTGTGGGGCCGCCATCTTGGAAATAACCATTAATCCTTAATCAAGGTCCCCTCAGCCCTATAGATATCAATTTTCATTCAAATCGGATGAACTTGAAAAATCCCCGCCATCTTGGATTCACCATCTTAAAAAAAAAATTATCCCAATATGAAGACATCGTCCCGATAAACCATATTAGTTTGAACACCAATCCGATATGTTCAACCGTTCCGGAGTTGTCATCCGAAGAATTTTGTGGGGCGGCCATCTTGGAAATAATCATAAATCCTTAATCAGAGTTCCCTGAGCCCCTCAGATATCAATTTTCATCCGGATCGGACAACTTGAAAAATTGCTGTAAAATGTAGTCCGGTCGCTCCGGGCTTCGCCCTACGCGGAGCTCGGCCTGCGGCCTCGTTAGACGCAGCTCGGCCTTCGGCCTCGCCTAAGTTACACAACGTGCGCGGCTGGTAGTACCGTAGTGCGGTCGCTCCGGGCTTCGCCCTACGCGGATCTCGGCCTACGGCCTCGTGAAACGCAGCTCGGCCTTCGGCCTCGCGTAAGTTACACGGTGGTAAAGTTTGGACGCTCCGGGCTTCGCCCTACGCGGAGCTCGGCCTGCGGCCTCGCCGTATAGCCGCCATCTTCAAAAAGGGTGAAATACAAATAATAATTCCAAATCCTTAGTCAGGAACCCCTAAGCCACCCAGATATCAATTTTTATCCGGATCGAATGAATTCGAAAAATGGCCGCCATCTTGGATTCGCCATTTTGAAAATAAATTTTCCCCTCAGTAGAAAGACATCGTCATGATAAACAATATTAGTTTGAGCACCAATCCAATATCTCTAACCGTTCCGTATCTGTCGTCGAAAGAATTTTGTATGGCGGCCATCTTGGAAAATCTCGGCACCTACCCTAAATCCTTAATCGAAAACCCCGCATGCAAATTTCCTCCCCGATTATCCACCTCAAAAAGTGGCCACAGAGGAATTTTTAAATTTCCAAGTTTTTTTTTTAAATTTCCGCCATTTTGTATCCGCCATCTTGGATTTTTTTTTCTACCCGGTTTTCCCAATGACCAAACTTTCTAAAGAGGGGGAAATCCGCCCCGCACCCCCCGTCCAAGTCGGACTACCGCCTCGCGAATGCTCTCGGACGTCAATATCAAAATTTCCACTTTGTATGGCAGCCATCTTGAAAAATGGCGGAATAAAAAAAAAGTTCACAAATCCCGAATCAGCGTCCCCTGAACCCCCCAGGTATTAATTTTCATCCCGATTGGATGAATTTAAAAAATGGCCGCCATCTTGGATTCACCATTTTGGAAAAAAAAAATCTTCCAGTGAAAGGACATCGACTTGCCCCCTCATCCTAGTTTGAGCACCGATCCGATATCTCTACCCGTTTGGGAGATACGGTCAAAATAAATTTGTATGGCGGCCATCTTGAATCCGCCATTTTGAATTTTTATTGCGGTCTCATCAAAGTGCCGGCGGTTCTCTATGACATTCGGTCGAGCACCATATGACTATCTCTCACCGTTTGGGCAGGCCGTCGACCGTCGAGCTGAAGGTCCACCGGATGCAAACGGGCCCACTCCCGGTGCAGGTCCTGGGTGAGTTTGGCCCGCGGCCTCGCTCGCTGGACTCGGCCTCTGGCCTCGCGGGAGTTATGGCCGATTTAAATTTTAAATTTCAATTGACGGCCGCCATCTTGGAAATGGCGAGATCGAAAATCCGACCCGAAATTCTCAATCAGGGCCCCCACCACCCCCCGGATACCGATTTCCACCCCCCTCGGACAAACTTGAAAAACGGCCGCCATCTTGAATCCGCCATTTTGAAAAAAATTTTTGCCCACGAGAAGACCCACCCCGGCCCGAATGACATTTGGTCGAGCACCTCCCCCCTACCTCTTTCCGTTTTAAAACTACAAGCGATTGAAATTTGTATGGCGGCCATTTTTTTTTTCTAATTTGGAATTTTCGCGGCGCCCTCTGGCGTCTACCGGCAGTTCCCTATGACATTCGGTCGAGCACCTTACGACTACCTCTCACCGTTTGGGCAGGCCGCCGACGGTCGAGCTGAAAGTCCATTGGATGCAGACGGGCCCACCCCCAGTGCAGCTCCTGGGCGAGCTCGGCCTGCGGCCTCGCCCGCGCCCCTCGGCCTCCGGCCTCGCGGGAGTTATGGCCGATCGAAGTTTAAAAATTTTAATTGACGGCCGCCATCTTGGAAATGGCGGGATCGAAAAACTGACCCGAAATTCTCAATCAGGGGCCCCCCGACCCCCCGGATGCCGATTTCCACCCCCCTCGGGCAAACTTGAAAAACGGCCGCCATCTTGTTTCCGCCATTTTGAAAAAATTTTTTGCCCACGAGAAGACCCACCCCAACCCGAATGACATTTGGTCGAGCACCTCCCCCCTACCTCTTACCGTTCCCGGGTTATCAGCGATTTACACTTTGTATGGAGACGATTTAGGACGTTCGAAATTCAAATTTTAGCGACGCCCGCTGGCATCTGCCGGCGGTTCCCTATGACATTTGGTCGAGCACCCCCCGCGCACCTCCTACCGTTTGGTCGGGCCGTTGTCATTTTTCGTCTCAGGCAACCAACTTGCCGAAGTCGGATTTTTCTGGTGGTCACGGGACCGATCCGCGTATTTCCACATTCAAAGTTCCTCACCCACCAGGCGGGAACCGGGAGAACAATTATGTCAGTGAGTGAGTGGTAATCGAGCTTTATATAGTATAAATCGAGCTTTATATATTATAATCGAGCTTTATATAGTATAATAATAATAACGAGCTTTATATATTATAATTATAACTAGGTTTCGGCGGCGCCCCGCGGGCGCCGGCCTCCCCCTGAGAGGGGGGACGCTCCGGGCTTCGCCCTGCGCGGAGCTCGGCCTGCGGCCTCGCGCCGTGGAGCTCGGCCTTCGGCCTCGCGTAGATTACTCACTGGGAGGGGTCGCTATAGTTTCGTCGTGCGGCTCCTGCGTGGCGGCCATCTTCAAAAATGGCGGAATCTAAATAAAAATTCCAAATCCTCAATCGGGCTCCCCAGAACTCGCCAGATTTCAATTTTCATTCGGTTTGGGTGAAATTGAAAAATGGCTGCCATCTTGAATTCGCCATCTTTAAATTTATCCTACCTCAGTATAAAGACATTGTCAAGATGAACAATATTAGTTTGAGCACCAATCCGATATGTCTAACCGTTTCGGAGTTGTCATCCGAAGAATTTTGTGGGGCCGCCATCTTGGAAATAACCATAAATCCTTAATCAGGGTCCCCTCAGCCCCCCAGATATCAATTTTCATTCGGCTCGGATGAATTTGAAAAATCACCGCCATCTTGGATTCACCATCTTAAAAAAAAATTATCCCAATATGAAGACATCATCATGATAAACCATATTAGTTTGAGCACCAATCCGATATGTCTAACCGTTTCGAAGATGTCATCCGAAGAATTTTTTAAAGCGGCCATCTTGGAAATAACTATAAATCCTTAATCAGGGTCCCCTGAGCCCTCCAGATATCAATTTTCATCCGGATCGGACAACTTGAAAAATTGCTGTAAAATGTAGTCGGGTCGCTCCGGGCTTCGCCCTACGCGGAGCTCGGCCTGCGGCCTCGTTAGACGCAGCTCGGCCTGCGGCCTCGCGTAAGTTACACAACGTGCACGGCTGGTGGTACCGTAGTCCGGTCGCTCCGGGCTTCGCCCTACGCGGAGCTCGGCCTGCGGCCTCGTTAGACGCAGCTCGGCCTTCGGCCTCGCCTAAGTTACACAATGTGCGCGGCTGGTGGTACCGTAGTGCGGTCGCTCCGGGCTTCGCCCTACGCGGATCTCGGCCTACGGCCTCGTGAAACGCAGCTCGGCCTTCGGCCTCGCGTAAGTTACACGGTGGTAAAGTTCGGACGCTCCGGGCTTCGCCCTACGCGGAGCTCGGCCTGCGGCCTCGCTGTATAGCCGCCATCTTCAAAAAGGGTGAAATACAAATAATAATTCCAAATCCTTAGTCAGGAACCCCGAAGCCACCCAGATATCAATTTTTATCCGAATCGCATGAATTCTGAAAATGGCCGCCATCTTGGATTCGCCATTTTGAAAATAAATTTTCCCCTCAGTAGAAAGACATCGTCATGATAAACAATATTAGTTTGAACACCAATCCGATATCTCTAACCGTTCCGGAGCTGTCGACGTAAGAATTTTGTATGGCGACCATCGTGGGAAATCTCGGCACCTACCCTAAATCCCTAATGGGAACTCTCCGGAAGCCCATTTCCTCCCTAATTTTCCACCTTGAAACACGTTCGTCCAGGAATATTTAAATTACCAAAAGTTTTTTTTTCAAATTTCCGCCATTTTGTGTCCGCCATCTTGGATTTTTTTTTTACCCGGTTTTCCCAATGACCAAAGTTTCTAACGAGGGGAAATTCCGCCCCGCACTCCTTGTCTAATTCGGCCTACGCCCTCGCGAATACCCTCGGACGCCAAAATCGAAATTTCCACTTTGTATGGCAGCCATCTTGAAAAATGGCGGAATAAAAAAAAAGTTCCTAAATCCTGAATCAGGGTCCCCTGAACCCCCCAGGTATTAATTTTAATCCCGATCGGAAGAATTTGAAAAATGGCCGCCATCTTGGTTTCGCCATTTTGGGAAAACTTTTTCGTCCAGTGGAAGGACATCGACTTGCCCCCTCATATTAGTTTGAGCCGCGATCCGATATCTCCACCCGTTTGGGAGATACGGTCAAAATAAATTTGTATGGCGGCCATCTTGAATCCGCCATTTTGAATTTTTATGGCGCTCTCGTCAAAGCGCCGGCGGTTCTCTATGACATTCGGTCGAGCACCATACGACTATCTCTCACCGTTTGGGCAGGCCGTCGACAGTCGAGCTGAAGGTCCACCGGATGCAGACGGGCCCACTCCCGGTGCAGCTCCTGGGTGAGCTCGGCCTGCGGCCTCGCTCGCTGGACTCGGCCTCCGGCCTCGCGGGAGTTATGGCCGATTTAAATTTAAAATTTCAATTGACGGCCGCCATCTTGGAAATGGCGGGATCGAAAAACCGACCGGAAATTCTCAATCAGGGCCCCCACTACCCCCCGGATACAGATTTCCACCCCCCTCGGACAAACTTGAAAAACGGCCGCCATCTTGAATCCGCCATTTTGAAAAAAAATTTTGCCCACGAGAAGACCCACCCCGGCCCTAATGACATTTGGTCGAGCACCTCCCCCCTACCTCTTTCCGTTTTCAAACTACGAGCGATTGAAATTTGTATGGCGGCCATTTTTTTTTTTGAATTTGGAATTTTCGCGGCGCCCTCTGGCGTCTACCGGCAGTTCCCTATGACATTCGGTCGAGCACCTTACGACTACCTCTCACCGTTTGGGCAGGCCGCCGACCGTCGAGCTGAAGGTACACCGGATGCGGACGGGGCGGCTCCCGGTGCAGCTACTGGGCGAGCTCGGCCTGCGGCCTCGCCCGCGCCGCTCGGCCTCCGGCCTCGCGGGAATTATGGCCCATCTAAGTTTAAAATTTCAATTGGCGGCCGCCATCTTGAAAATGGCAGGATCGAAAAACCGACCCGAAATTCTCAATCAGGGGCCCCCCGACCCCCCGGATGCCGATTTCCACCCCCCTGGGACAAACTTGAAAAACGGCCGCCATCTTGAATCCGCCATTTTGAAAAAAAAATTCCACCACGAGACGACCCACCCCGACCCGAATGACATTTGGTCGAGCACCTCCCCCCTACCTCTTACCGTTCGAAAACTACGAACGATTTCATTTTGTATGGAGGCGATGCTGGACGTTCGAAATTCAAATTTTCGCGACGCCCCCTGGCATCTGCCGGCGGTTCCCTATGACATTTGGTCGAGCACCCCCCGCGCACCTCGTACCGTTGGGCCTGGCCGTTGATAATTTTCGTGAGGTTTGGACAAGTTGCAGAAGTCGGATTTTTCTGGTGGTCACGGGACCCATCCGCGTACTTTCTCATTCAAAGTTTCCCTCTGCCGGTATGGGAACCCGGAGATCAATTATGTCAGTCAGTGAGTGAGTCAGTGGTAATCGAGCTTTATATATTATAATAATAATAACTAGGTTTCGGCGGCGCCCCGCGGGCGCCGGCCTCCCCCTGAGGGGGGGGACGCTCCGGGCTTCGCCCTGCGCGGAGCTCGGCCTGCGGCCTCGCGCCGTCGAGCTCGGCCTTCGGCCTCGCGTAGATTACTCACTGGGAGGGGTCGCTGTAGTTTCGTCGTGCGGCTCCTGCGCTGCGGCCATCTTCAAAAATGGCGGAATCTAAATAAGAATTCCAAATCCTTAATCGGGCCCCCCTGAACTCTCCAGATATCAATTTTCATTCGGCTTGGGTGAATATGAAAAGTGGCCGCCATCTTGGATTCGCCGTCTTTAAATTTTTCCTAACTCAGTATAAAGACATTGTCAAGATGAACAATATTAGTTTGAGCACCAATCCGATATGTCTAACAGTTTCGGAGTTGTCATCCGAAGAATTTTGTGGGGTGGCCATCTTGGAAATAATCATCAATCCTTAATCAGAGTCCCCTGAGCCCCCCAGATATCAATTTTCATCAACATCGGATGAATTCGAAAAATGTCCGCGATTTTGGATTCGCTACTTAAAAAAATTTTTAAACAACGTGCGTGGCTGGTGGTACCGCAGTCCGGTCGCTCTGGGCTTCGCCCTACGCGGATCTCGGCCTACGGCCTCGTTAGACGCAGCTCGGCCTGCGGCCTCGCTTAAGTTACACAACGTGCACTGTTGGTGGTACCGTAGTCCGGTCGCTCCGGGCTTCGCCCTACGCGGAGCTCGGCCTGCGGCCTCGTTAGACGCAGCTCGGCCTTCGGCCTCGCGTAAGTTACAAAGTGGTAGAGTTCGGACGCTCCGAGCTTCGCCCTACGCGGAGCTCGGCCTGCGGCCTCGCCGTATAGCCGCCATCTTCAAAAAAGGTGAAATACAAATAATAATTCCAAATCCTTAGTCATGATCCCCCAAGCCCCCCAGATATCAATTTTTATCCGAATCGGATGAATTCGGAAAATGGCCGCCATCTTGGATTCGCCATTTTGAAAATAAATTTTCCCCCCAGTAGAAAGAGATCGTCATGATAAACAATATTAGTTTGAGCACCAATCCGATATCTCTAACCGTTCCGGATCTGTCGTCGAAAGAATTTTGTATGGCGGCCATCTTGGGAAATCTCGGCACCTACCCTAAATCCATAATGGGAACTCTCCGGAAGCCAATTTCCTCCCCAATTTTCCACCTTGAAACACGTTCGTCGAGGAACATTTAAATTTCCAAGTTTTTTTTTTAATTTCCGCCATTTTGTGTCCGCCATCTAGGATTTTTTTTTCTACCCAGTCTACCCAATGACCAGAGTTTCTATCGAGGGGGAATTCCGCCCCGCACCTCCCGTCTAATTCGGCCTACCGCCTCGCGAATGCCCTCGGACGACCAAATCGAAATTTCTACTTTGTATGGCAGCCATCTTGAAAAATGGCGAAATAAAAAAAAAGTTCCTAAATCCCGAATCAGGGTCCCCTGAACCCCCCAGATATTAATTTTCATCCCGATCGGAAGAATTTGAAAAATGGCCGCCATCTTGGATTCGCCATTTTGTAAAAAAAAAATCTTCCAGTGAAAGGACATCGACTTGTCCCCTCATCCTAGTTTGAGCACCGATCCGATATCTCTACCCGTTTGGGAGATACGGTCAAAATAAATTTGTATGGCGGCCATCTTGAATCCGCCATTTTGAATTTTTATTGCGGTCTCGTCAAAGTGCCGGCGGTTCTCTATGACATTCGGTCGAGCACCATATGACTATCTCTCACCGTTCGGGCAGGCCGTCCACAGTCGAGCTGAAGGTCCACCGGATGCGGACGGGCCCACTCCCGGTGCAGCTCCTGGGTGAGCTCGGCCTGCGGCCTTGTTCGCTGGCCTCGGCCTCCGGCCTCGCGGGAGTATTGGCCGATTTAAATTTAAAATTTCAATTGACGGCCGCCATCTTGGAAATGGCGGGATCGAAAAACCGACCCGAAATTCTCAATCAGGTGCCTCCCGACCCCCCGCGTGCCAATTTCCACCCCCCTCGGACAAACTTGAAAAACGGCCGCCATCTTGAATCCGCCATTTTGAAAAAATTTTTTGCCCACGAGATGACATACCCCGGCCCGAATGACATTTGGTCGAGCACCTCCCCCCTACCTCTTTCCGTTTTAAAACTACGAGCGATTAAAATTTGTATGGCGGCCATTTTTTTTTTCGAATTTGGAATTTTAGCGGCGCCCTCTGGCGTCTACCGGCAGTTCCCTATGACATTCGGTCGAGCACCTTACGACTACCTCTCACCGTTTGGGCAGGCCGTCGACCGTCGAGCTGAAACTCTATTGGATGAAGACGGGCCCGCTCCCGGTGCAGCTCCTGGGCGAGCTTGGCCTGCGGCCTCGCCCGCGCCCCTCGGCCTCCGGCCTCGCGGGAGTTATGGCCGATCGAAGTTTAAAATTTCAATTGACGGCCGCCATCTTGGAAATGGCGGGATCGAAAAACCGACCCGAAATTCTCAATCAGGGGCCCCCCGACCCCCCGGATGCCGATTTCAACCCCACTGGGACAAACTTGAAAAACAGCCGCCATTTTGTTTCCGCCATTTTGAAAAAAAAAATTGCCCACGAGATGTCCCACCCCAACCCGAATGACATTTGGTCGAGCACCTCCCCCCTACCTCTTACCGTTCCCGAGTTATCAGCGATTTACACTTTGTATGGAGGCGATTTAGGACGTTCGAAATTCAAATTTTCACGACGCCCGCTGGCATCTGCCGGCGGTTCCCTACGACATTTGGTCGAGCACCCCCCGCGCAGCTGTTACCGTTTGGTCGGGCCGTTGTCATTTTTCGTCTCAGGTCACCAACTTGCAGAAGTCAGATTTTTCTGGTGGTCACGGGACCCATCCGCGTACTTTCTCATTCAAAGTTCCTCACCCACCAGGCGGGAACCCGGAGATCAATTATGTCAGTCAGTCAGTGAGTGAGTGGTAATCGAGCTTTATATATTATAAATCGAGCTTTATATATTATAACTAGGTTTCGGCGGCGCCCCGCGGGCGCCGGCCTCCCCCTGAGCGGGGGGACGCTCCGGGCTTCGCCCTGCGCGGAGCTCGGCCTGCGGCCTCGCGCCGTGGAGCTCGGCCTTCGGCCTCGCGTAGATTACTCACTGGGAGGGGTCGCTGTAGTTTCGTCGTGCGGCTCCTGCGTGGCGGCCATCTTCAAAAATGGCGGAATCTAAATAAAAATTCCAAATCCTCAATCGGGCTCCCCAGAACTCGCCAGATTTCAATTTTCATTCGGTTTGGGTGAAATTGATAAATGGCTGCCATCTTGAATTCGCCATCTTTAAATTTATCCTACCTCAGTATAAAGACATTGTCAAGATGAACAATATTAGTTTGAGCACCAATCCGATATGTCTAACCGTTTCGGAGTTGTCATCCGAAGAATTTTGTGGGGCGGCCATCTTGAAAATAACCATAAATCCTTAATCAGGGTCCCCTGAGCCCCCCAGATATCAATTTTCATCCGGATCGGATAACATGAAAAATTGCTGTAAAATGTAGTCCGGTCGCTCCGGGCTTCGCCCTACGCGGAACTCGGCCTGCGGCCTCGTGAAACGCAGCTCGGCCTTCAGCCTCGCATAAGTTGCTCAACGTGGGCGGCTGGTGGTACCGCAGTCCGCTCGCTCTGGGCTTCGCCCTACGCGGATCTCGGCCTACGGCCTCGTTAGACGCAGCTCGGCCTGCGGCCTCGCTTAAGTTACACAACGTGCACTGTTGGTGGTACCGTAGTCCGGTCGCTCCGGGCTTCGCCCTACGCGGAGCTCGGCCTGCGGCCTCGCCGTATAGCCGCCATCTTCAAAAAAGGTGAAATACAAATAATAATTCCAAATCCTTAGTCATGATCCCCCAAGCCCCCCAGATATCAATTTTTATCCGAATCGGATGAATTCGGAAAATGGCCGCCATCTTGAATTCGCCATTTTGAAAATAAATTTTCCCCCCAGTAGAAAGAGATCGTCATGATAAACAATATTAGTTTGAGCACCAATCCGATATCTCTAACCGTTCCGGATCTGTCGTCGAAAGAATTTTGTATGGCGGCCATCTTGGGAAATCTCGGCACCTACCCTAAATCCATAATGGGAACTCTCCGGAAGCCAATTTCCTCCCCAATTTTCCACCTTGAAACACGTTCGTCGAGGAACATTTAAATTTCCAAGTTTTTTTTTAAATTTCCGCCATTTTGTGTCCGCCATCTTGGATTTTTTTTTCTATACAGTCTACCCAATGACCAGAGTTTCTATCGAGGGGGAATTCCGCCCCGCACCTCCCGTCTAATTCGGCCTACCGCCTTGCGAATGCCCTCGGACGACAAAATCGAAATTTCTACTTTGTATGGCAGCCATCTTGAAAAATGGCGAAATAAAAAAAAAGTTCCTAAATCCCGAATCAGGGTCCCCTGAACCCCCCAGATATTAATTTTCATCCCGATCGGAAGAATTTGAAAAATGGCCGCCATCTTGGATTCGCCATTTTGTAAAAAAAAAATCTTTCAGTGAAAGGACATCGACTTGCCCCCTCATCCTAGTTTGAGCACCGATCCGATATCTCTACCCGTTTGGGAGATACGGTCGAAATAAATTTGTATGGCGGCCATCTTGAATCCGCCATTTTGAATTTTTATTGCGGTCTCGTCAAAGTGCCGGCGGTTCTCTATGACATTCGGTCGAGCACCATATGACTATCTCTCACCGTTTGGGCAGGCCGTCGACAGTCGAGCTGAAGGTCTACTGGATGGTGACGGGCCCGCTCTCGGTGCAGCTCCTGGGCGAGCTCGGCCTGCGGCCTCGCTCGCTGGTCTCGGCCTTCGGCCTCGCGGGAATTATAGCCGATCCAAATTTGAAATTTCAATTGACGGCCGCCATCTTGGAAGTGGCGGGATCGAAAAACCGACCCGAAATTCTCAGTCAGGGCCCCCCCGACCCCCCGGATGCCAAATTCCACCCCCCTCGGACAAACTTGAAAAACGGCCGCCATCTTGAATCCGCCATTTTGAAAAAAAAATTTGCCCACGAGAAGACCCACCCCGGCCCGAATGACATTTGGTCGAGCAACTCCCCCCTACCTCTTTCCCTTTTAAAACTACGAGCGATTGAAATTTGTATGGCGGCCATTTTTTTTTCGAATTTGGAATTTTCGCGGCGCCCTCTGGCGTCTACCGGCAGTTCCCTATGACATTCGGTCGAGCACCTTACGACTACCTCTCACCGTTTGGGCAGGCCGGCGACCGTCGAGCTGAAGATCCACTGGATGCGGACGGGCCCGCTCTCGGTGCAGCTCCTGGGCGAGCTCGGCCTGCGGCCTCGCCCGCGCCGCTCGGCCTCCGGCCTCGCGGGAGTTACAGCCGATCGAAGTTTAAAATTTCAATTGACGGCCGCCATCTTGGAAATGGCGGGATCGAAAAACCGACCCGAAATTCTCAATCAGGGCCCCCCCGACCCCCCGGGTGCCGATTTCCACCCCCCTGGGACAAACTTGAAAAACGGCCGCCATCTTGAATCCGCCATTTTGAAAAAATTTTTTCACCACGAGAAGTCCCACCCCAACCCGAATGACATTTGGTCGAGCACTTCCCACTTACCTCTTACCGTTTTAGAAATACGAGCGATTTACACTTTGTATGGAGGCGATTTAGGACGTTCGAAATTCAAATTTTCGCGACGCTCCCTGGCATCTGCCGGCAGTTCCCTACGACATTTGGTCGAGCACCCCCCGCGCACCTCCTACCGTTGGGCCTGGCCGTTTGAAATTTTCGTGAGGTTTGGACAAGTGGCAGAAGTCGGATTTTTCTGGTGGTCACGGGACCCATCCGCGTATTTCCCCATTCAAAGTTTCCCTTTGCCGGTATGGGAACCTGGAGATCAATCATGTCAGTCAGTCAGTGAGTGAGTGGTAATCGAGCTTTATATATTATAATAACTAGGTTTCGGCGGCGCCCCGCGGGCGCCGGCCTCCCCCTGAGGGGGGGGACGCTCCGGGCTTCGCCCTGCGCGGAGCTCGGCCTGCGGCCTCGCGCCGTGGAGCTCGGCCTTCGGCCTCGCGTAGATTACTCACTGGGAGGGGTCGCTGTAGTTTCGTTGTGCGTGTCCTGCGTGGCGGCCATCTTCAAAAATGGCGGAATCTAAATAAAAATTCCAAATCCTCAATCGGGCTCCCCAGAACTCGCCAGATTTCAATTTTCATTCGGTTTGGGTGAAATTGAAAAATGGCTGCCATCTTGAATTCGCCATCTTTAAATTTATCCTACCTCAGTATAAAGACATTGTCAAGATGAACAATATTAGTTTGAGCACCAATCCAATATGTCTAACCGTTTCGAAGATGTCATCCGAAGAATTTTGTGGGGCGGCCATCTTGGAAATAACTATTAATCCATAATCGGCCCACCCCGAACCCCCCAGATATCAATTTTCATTCGGCTCGGATGAATTTGAAAAGTGGTCGCCATTTTGGATTCACCATCTTTAAAAAAAATTATCTCAATATGAAGACATCGTCACGATAAACCATATTAGTTTGAACACCAATCCGATATGTTCAACCGTTCCGGAGTTGTCATCCGAAGAATTTTGTGGGGCGGCCATCTTGGAAATAATCATAAATCCTTAATCAGTCCCCTGAGCCCCTCAGATATCAATTTTCATCCGGATCGGACAACTTGAAAAATTGCTGTAAAATGTAGTCCGGTCGCTCCGGGCTTCGCCCTACGCGGAGCTCGACCTGCGGCCTCGTTAGACGCAGCTCGGCCTGCGGCCTCGCCTAAGTTACACAACGTGCGCGGCTGGTGGTACCGTAGTGCGGTCGCTCCGGGCTTCGCCCTACGCGGATCTCGACCTACGGCCTCGTGAAACGCAGCTCGGCCTTCGGCCTCGCGTAAATTACACGGTGGTAAAGTTCGGACGCTCCGGGCTTCGCCCTACGCGGAGCTCGGCCTGCGGCCTCGCCGTATAGCCGCCATCTTCAAAAAGGGTGAAATACAAATAATAATTCCAAATCCTTAGTCAGGATCCCCTAAGCCCCCCAGATATCAATTTTTATCCGAATCGGATGAATTCGGAAAATGGCCGCCATCTTGGATTCGCCATTTTAAAAATAAATTTTCCCCTCAGTAGAAAGACATCATGATAAACAATATTAGTTTGAGCACCAATCCGATATCTCTAACCGTTCCGGAGCTGTGGACGAAAGAATTTTGTATGGCGGCCATCTTTGAAAATCCTAAATCCTAAATCCCCTATCTATCCTAAATCCTTAATCGAAAACCCCGGATGCAAATTTCCTCCCCGATTATCCACCTCAAAAAGTGGCCACAGAGGAATTTTTAAATTTCCATGTTTTTTTTTTAAATTTCCGCCATTTTGTATCCGCCATCTTGGATTTTTTTTTCTACCCAGATTTCCCAATGACCAAAGTTTCTAACGAGGGAAAATTCCGCCCCGCACCCCCCGTCTAATTCGGACTACCGCCTCGCGAATGCCCTCGAACCCCAAAATAGAAAGTTCCACTTTGTATGGCAGCCATCTTGAAAAATGGCGGAATAAAAAAAAAGTTCCCAAATCCCGAATCAGCGTCCCCTGAACCCTCCAGGTATTAATTTTCATCCCGATAGGAAGAATTTGAAAAATGGCCGCCATCTTGGATTCGCAATTTTGGAAAAAAAATTTCGTCCAGTGGAAGGACATAGACTTGCCCCCTCATATTAGTTTGAGCCCCGATCCGATATCTCCACCCGTTTGGGAGATACGGTCAAAATAAATTTGTATGGCGGCCATCTTGAATCCGCCATTTTGAATTTTTATGGCGCTCTCGTCAAAGTGCCGGCGGTTCTCTATGACATTCGGTCGAGCACCATGCGACTACCTCTCACCGTTCGGGCAGGCCGTCGATCGTCGAGCTGAAGGTCCACCGGATGGAGACGGGCCCGCCCCCGGTGCAGCTCCTGGGCGAGCTCGGCCTGCGGCCTCGCTCGCTGGTCTCGGCCTTCGGCCTCGCGGGAATTATGGCCGATCAAAATTTGAAATTTCAATTGACGGCCGCCATCTTGGAAATGACGGGATCGAAAAACCGACCCGAAATTCTCAGTCAGGGCCCCCCCGACCCCCCGGATGCCAAATTCCACCCCCCTGGAACAAACTTGAAAAACGGCCGCCATCTTGTTTCCGCCATTTTGAAAAAAAATATCCACCACGAGACGACCCACCCCGACCCGAATGACATTTGGTCGAGCACCTCCCCCCTACCTCTTACCGTTTTAAAACTAAGAGTGATTTCATTTTGTATGGAGGCGATTTAGGACGTTCGAAATTCAAATTTTCGCGACGCCCGCTGGCATCTGCCTGCAGTTCCCTACGACATTTGGTCGAGCACCCCCCGCGCACCTCTTACCGTTGGGCCTGGCCGTTGACAATTTTCGTCTCAGGTCACCAACTCGCAGAAGTCGGATTTTTCTGGTGCTCACCGACCCCGATGGTGTACTTTCTCATTTAAAGTTCCTCACCCACCAGGCGGCAACTGGGAGAACAATTATGTCAGTGAGTCAGTCAGTCAGTCAGTGAGTCAGTGGTAATCGAGCTTTATATAGTATAATAACTAGGTTTCGGCGGCGCCCCGCGGGCGCCGGCCTCCCCCTGAGAGGGGGGACGCTCCGGGCTTCGCCCTGCGCGGAGCTCGGCCTGCGGCCTCGCGCCGTGGAGCTCGGCCTTCGGCCTCGCGTAGATTACTCACTGGGAGGGGTCGCTGTAGTTTCGTCGTGCGGCTCCTGCGCGGCGGCCATCTTCAAAAATGGCGGAATCTAAATAAGAATTCCAAATCCTTAATCAGGATCCCCTGAACCTCCCAGATATCAATTTTCATTCGGTTTGGGTGAATTTGAAATATGACCGCCATCTTGGATTCGTCATCTTTAAATTTTTCGTACCTTAGTGTAAAGACATTTTCAAGATGAACAATATTAGTTTGAGCACCAATCCTATATGTCTAACCGTTTTGGAGATGTCATCCGAAGAATTTTGTGGGGCGGCCATCTTGAAAATAACCATAAATCTTTAATCAGAATCCCCTGAACCCCCAAGATATCAATTTTCATCCACATTGGATGAATTCGAAAAATATCCGCCATCTTGGATTCGCCATTTAAAAAAAAAATTACCTCAATATAAAGACATTATCAAGGCAAACAATATTAGTTTGAGCTCCGATCCCATATGTCTAACCGTTTCGGAGATGTCATCCGAAGAATTTGTTAGGGCCGCCATCTTGGAAATAACCATTAATTTTTAATCAAGGTCCCCTCAGCCCCCCAAATGTCAATTTTCATTCGGCTCGGATGAATTTGAAAAATCCCCGCCATTTTGGATTCACCATCTTAAAAAAAATGTATCCCAATATGAAGACATCATCATGATAAACCATATTAGTTTGAACACCAATCCGATATGTCTAACCGTTTCGGAGATGTCACTCGAAAAATTTTGTGGGGCGGCCATCTTGGAAATAACCATATATCCTTAATCAGAGTCCCCTGACCCCCCCAGATATAAATTTTCATCCGGATGGGACAATTTGAAAAATTGCTGTAAAATGTAGTCCGGAGCTCGGCCTGCGGCCTCGTTAGACGCAGCTCGGCCTGCGGCCTCGCCTAAGTTACACAACGTGCACGGCTGGTGGCACCGTAGTCCGATCGCTCCGGGCTTCGCCCTACGCGGAGCTCGGCCTGCGGCCTCGTTAGACGCAGCTCGGCCTGCGGCCTCGCGTAAATTACACAACGTGCGCGACTGGTGATATCGTAGTCCGGTCGCTCCGGGCTTCGCCCTACGCGGAGCTCGGCCTGTGGCCTCGTTAGACGCAGCTCGGCCTTCGGCCTCGCGTAAGTTACAAAGTGGTAGAGTTCGGACGCTCCGGGCTTCGCCCTACGCGGAGCTCGGCCTGCGGCCTCGCCGTATAGCCGCCATCTTCAAAAAGGGTGAAATACAAATAATAATTACAAATCCTTAGTCAGGAACCCCTAAGCCACCCAGATATAAATTTTTATCCGGATCGAATGAATTCGAAAAATGGCCGCCATCTTGGATTCGCCATTTTGAAAATAAATTTTCCCCTCAGTAGAAAGACATCGTCATGATAAACAATATTAGTTTGAGCACCAATCCGATATCTCTAACCGTTCCGGATCTGTCGTCGAAAGAATTTTGTATGGCGGCCATCTTGGGAAATCTCGGCACCTACCCTAAATCCCTAATGGAAACTCGCCGGAAGCCAATTTCCTCCCCAATTTTCCACCTTGAAACACGTTCGTCCAGGAATATTTAAATTTCCGTTTATTTTTTAAATTTCCGCCATTTTGTATCCGCCATCTTGGATTTTTTTTTCTACCCAGTTTGCCCAACGACCAGAGTTTTTAACGAGGGGGAATTCCGCCCCGCTCCCCCCGTCTAATTCGGCCTACCGTCTCGCGAATGCCCTCGGACGCCAAAATCGAAATTTCCACTTTGTATGGCAGCCATCTTGAAAAATGGCTGAATAAAAAAAAAGTTTCCAAATCCCGAATCAGCATCCCCTGAACCCCCCAGGTATTAATTTTCATTCCGATCGGAAGAATTTGAAAAATGGCCGCCATCTTGGATTCGCCATTTTGGAAAAAATTTTTCATTTAGTGGAAGGATATAAACTTGCCCCCTCATATTAGTTTGAGCCCCGATCCGATATCTCTACCCGTTTGGGAGATACGGTCAAAATAAATTTGTATGGCGGCCATCTTGAATCCGCCATTTTGAATTTTTATCACGCTCTCGTCAAAGTGCCGGCGGTTCTCTATGACATTCGGTCGAGCACCATATGACTATCTCTCACCGTTTGGGCAGGCCGTCGACAGTCGAGCTGAAGGTCCACCGGATGCGGACGGGCCCACTCCCGGTGCAGCTCCTGGGTGAGCTCGGCCTGCGGCCTTGTTCACTGGCCTCGGCCTCCGGCCTCGCGGGAGTATTGGCCGATTTAAATTTAAAATTTTAATTGACGGCCGCCATCTTGGAAATGGCGGGATCGAAAAACCGACCCGAAATTCTCAATCAGGTGCCTCCCGACCCCCCGCGTGCCAATTTCCACCCCCCTCGGACAAACTTGAAAAACGGCCGCCATCTTGAATCCGCCATTTTGAAAAAATTTTTTGCCCACGAGTTGACATACCCCGGCCCGAATGACATTTGGTCGAGCACCTCCCCCCTACCTCTTTCCGTTTTAAAACTACGAGCGATTGAAATTTGTATGGCGGCCATTTTTTTTTTCGAATTTTGAATTTTCGCGGCGCCCTCTGGCGTCTACCGGCAGTTCCCTATGACATTCGGTCGAGCACCTTACGACTACCTCTCACCGTTCGGGCAGGCCGTCGACCGTCGAGCTGAAAGTCCATTGGATGCGGTCGGGCCCACTCCCGGTGCAGCTCCTGGGCGAGCTCGGCCTGCGGCCTCGCCCGCGCCGCTCGGCCTCCGGCCTCGCGGGTATTATGGCCGATCTAAGTTTAAAATTTCAATTGGCGGCCGCCATCTTGGAAATGGCGGGATCGAAAAACCGACCCAAAATTCTCAATCAGGGGCCCCCCGACCCCCCGGATGCCGATTTCCACCCCCCTGGGACAAACTTGAAAAACGGCCGCCATCTTGTTTCCGCCATTTTGAAAAAAATTTTTGCCCACGAGAAGACCCACCCCAACCCGAATGACATTTGGTCGAGCACTTCCCACTTACCTCTTACCGTTTTAGAAATACGAGCGATTTACACTTTGTATGGAGGCGATTCTGGACGTTCGAAATTCAAATTTTCGCGACGCTCGCTGGCATCTGCCGGCAGTTCCCTATGACATTTGGTCGAGCACCCCCCGCGCACCTCCTACCGTTGGGCCTGGCCGTTGATAATTTTCGTGAGGTTTGGACAAGTTGCAGAAGTCAGATTTTTCTGGTACTCACGGACCCCGAGGGTGTACTTTCTCATTCAAAGTTTCCCTCTGCCGGTATGGGAACCTGGAGATCAATTATGTCAGTCAGTCAGTCAGTCAGTGGTAATCGAGCTTTATATATTATAATAATAATAATAATTATAACTAGGTTTCGGCGGCGCCCCGCGGGCGCCGGCCTCCCCCTGAGGAGGGGGACGCTCCGGGCTTCGCCCTGCGCGGAGCTCGGCCTGCGGCCTCGCGTCGTGGAGCTCGGCCTTCGGCCTCGCGTAGATTACTCACTGGGAGGGGTCGCTGTAGTTTCGCTGTGCTGCTCCTGCGTGGCGGCCATCTTCAAAAATGGCGGAATCTAAATAAAATTTCCAAATCCTTAATCAGGATCCCCTGAACCTCCCAGATATCAATTTTCATTCGGTTTGGGTGAGTTTGAAAAATGGCTGCCATCTTGAATTCGCCATCTTTAAATTTATCCTACCTCACTATAAAGACATTGTCAAGATGAACAATATTAGTTTGAGCACCAATCCGATATATCTAACCGTTTCGGAGTTGTCATCCGAAGAATTTTGTGGGGCCGCCATCTTGGAAATAACCATTAATCCTTAATCAAGGTCCCCTCAGCCCTATAGATATCAATTTTCATTCAAATCGGATGAACTTGAAAAATCCCCGCCATCTTGGATTCACCATCTTAAAAAAAAAATTATCCCAATATGAAGACATCGTCCCGATAAACCATATTAGTTTGAACACCAATCCGATATGTTCAACCGTTCCGGAGTTGTCATCCGAAGAATTTTGTGGGGCGGCCATCTTGGAAATAATCATAAATCCTTAATCAGAGTTCCCTGAGCCCCTCAGATATCAATTTTCATCCGGATCGGACAACTTGAAAAATTGCTGTAAAATGTAGTCCGGTCGCTCCGGGCTTCGCCCTACGCGGAGCTCGGCCTGCGGCCTCGCGTAAGTTACACAACGTGCACGGCTGGTGGTACCGTAGTCCGGTCGCTCCGGGCTTCGCCCTACGCGGAGCTCGGCCTGCGGCCTCGTTAGACGCAGCTCGGCCTTCGGCCTCGCCTAAGTTACACAACGTGCGCGGCTGGTGGTACCGTAGTGCGGTCGCTCCGGGCTTCGCCCTACGCGGATCTCGGCCTACGGCCTCGTGAAACGCAGCTCGGCCTTCGGCCTCGCGTAAGTTACACGGTGGTAAAGTTCGGACGCTCCGGGCTTCGCCCTACGCGGAGCTAGGCCTGCGGCCTCGCCGTATAGCCGCCATCTTCAAAAAAGGTGAAATACAAATAATAATTCCAAATCCTTAGTCAGGAACCCCTAAGCCACCCAGATATCAATTTTTTTCCGGATCGAATGAATTCGAAAAATGGCCGCCATCTTGGATTCGCCATTTTGAAAATAAATTTTCCCCCCAGTAGAAAGACATCATCATGATAAACAATATTAGTTTGAGCACCAATCCGATATCTCTAACCGTTCCGGATCTGTCGTCGAAAGAATTTTGTATGGCGGCCATCTTGGGAAATCTCGGCACCTACCCTAAATCCCTAATGGGAACTCTCCGGAAGCCAATTTCCTCCCCAATTTTCCACCTTGAAACACGTTCGTCCAGGAATATTTAAATTTCCAAGTTTTTTTTTAAATTTCCGCCATTTTGTGTCCGCCATCTTGTATTTTTTTTTCTACCCAGTTCTCCCAATGACCAGAATTTCTAACGAGGAGGAATTCCGCCCCGCACCCCCCGTCTAATTCGGCCTACGGCCTCGCGAATGCCCTCGGACGTCAATTTCGAAATTTCCACTTTGTATGGCAGCCATCTTGAAAAATGGCGGAATAAAAAAAAAGTTCCTAAATCCCGAATCAGGGTCCCCTGAACTCCCCAGGTATTAATTTTCATCCCGATTGGATGAATTTGAGAAATGGCCGCCATCTTGGATTCGCCATTTTGGAAAAAATTTTTAGTCCAGTGGAAGGACATCGACTTGCCCCCTCATATTAGTTTGAGCACCCATCCGATATCTCTACCCGTTTTGGAGATACAATCAAAATAAATTTGTATGGCGGCCATCTTGAATCCGCCATTTTGAATTTTTATGGCGCTCTTGTCAAAGTGCCGGCGGTTCTCTATGACATTCGGTCGAGGACCATATGACTATCTCTCACCGTTTGGGCAGGCCGTCGACCGTCAAGCTGAAGGTCTACTGGTTGCAGACGGGCCCGCTCCCGATGCAGCTCCTGGGCGAGCTAGGCCTGCGACCTCGCTCGCTGGGCTCGGCCTTCGGCCTCGCGGGAGTTATGGCCGATTTAAATTTAAAATTTCAATTGACGGCCGCCATCTTGGAAATGGCGGGATCGAAAAACCGACCCGAAATTCTCAATCAGGGCCCCCACTACCCCCCGGATACCGATTTCCACCCCCCTCAGTCAAACTTGAAAAACGGCCGCCATCTTGAATCCGCCATTTTGAAAAAATTTTTTGCCCACGAGAAGACCCACCCCGGCCCGAATGACATTTGGTCGAGCACTTCCCCCCTACCTCTTACCGTTTTAAAACTACGAGCGATTGAAATTTGTATGGCGGCCATTTTTTTTTTCGAATTTGGAATTTTCGCGGCGCCCTCTGGCGTCTACCGGCAGTTCCCTATGACATTCGGTCGAGCACCTTACGACTACCTCTCACCGTTTGGGCAGGCCGCCGACCGTCGAGCTGAAAGTCCATTGGATGCAGACGGGCCCACCCCCAGTGCAGCTCCTGGGCGAGCTCGGCCTGCGGCCTCGCCCGCGCCCCTCGGCCTCCGGCCTCGCGGGAGTTATGGCCGGTCGAAGTTTAAAATTTCAATTGACGGCCGCCATCTTGGAAATGGCGGGATCGAAAAACCGACCCGAAATTCTCAATCAGGGGCCCCCCGACCCCCCGGATGCCGATTTCCACCCCCCAGGGACAAACTTGAAAAACGGCCGCCATCTTGTTTCCGCCATTTTGAAAAAATTTTTTCACTACAAGAAAGCTGACGCCGCCCCGAATGACATTTGGTCGAGCACCTCCCCCCTACCTCTTACCGTTCCCGAGTTATCGGCGATTTACACTTTGTATGGAGGCGATTTAGGACGTTCGAAATTCAAATTTTCGCGACGCTCCCTGGCATCTGCCGGCGGTTCCCTACGACATTTGGTCGAGCACCCCCCGCGCAGCTGTTACCGTTGGGCCTGGCCGTTGAGAATTTTCGTGAGGTTTGGACAAGTCGCAGAAGTCGGATTTTTCTGGTGGTCACGGGACCCATCCGCGTATTTCCACATTCAAAGTTCCTCACCCACCAGGCGGGAACCCGGAGATCAATCATGTCAGTGAGTCAGTCAGTCAGTGAGTGGTAATCGAGCTTTATATATTATATATATATATATACTAGGTTTCGGCGGCGCCCCGCGGGCGCCGGCCTCCCCCTGAGGGGACGCTCCGGGCTTCGCCCTACGCGGAGCTCGGCCTGCGGCCTCGCGCCGTGGAGCTCGGCCTTCGGCCTCGCTTAGATTACTCACTGGGAGGGGTCGCTGTAGTTTCGTCGTGCGGCTCCTGCGTGGCGGCCATCTTCAAAAATGGCGGAATCTAAATAAGAATTCCAAATCCTTAATCAGGCTCCCCCGAGCCCCCCAGATATCAATTTTCATTCGGTTTGGGTGAAATTGAAAAATGGCAGCCATCTTGAATTCGCCATCTTTAAGTTTATCCTACCTCAGTATAAAGACATCGTCAAGATAAACAATATTAGTTTGAGCACCAATCCGATATGTCTAACCGTTTCGGAGATGTCATCCGAAGAATTTTGTGGGGCGGCCATCTTGGAAATAACCATTAATCCTTAATTAGGGTCCCCTCAGCCCTATAGATATCAATTTTCATTCAAATCGGAAGAACTTGAAAAATCCCCGCCATCTTGGATTCACCATCTTAAAAAAAAATTATCCCAATATGAAGACATCGTCACGATAAACCATATTAGTTTGAACACCAATCCGATATGTTCAACCGTTCCGGAGTTGTCATCCGAAGAATTTTGTGGGGCGGCCATTTCGGAAATAATCATAAATCCTTAATCAGAGTCCCCTGAGCCCCTCAGATATCAATTTTCATCCGGATCGGACAACTTGAAAAATTGCTGTAAAATGTAGTCCGGTCGCTCCGGGCTTCGCCCTACGCGGAGCTCGGCCTGCGGCCTCGTTAGACGCAGCTCGGCCTTCGGCCTCGCCTAAGTTACACAACGTGCGCGGCTGGTGGTACCGTAGTGCGGTCGCTCCGGGCTTCGCCCTACGCGGATCTCGGCCTACGGCCTCGTGAAACGCAGCTCGGCCTTCGGCCTCGCGTAAGTTACACGGTGGTAAAGTTCGGACGCTCCGGGCTTCGCCCTACACGGAGCTCGGCCTGCGGCCTCGCTGTATAGCCGCCATCTTCAAAAAGGGTGAAATAAAAATAATAATTACAAATCCTTAGTCAGGAACCCCTAAGCCCCCCAGATATCAATTTTTATCCGAATCGGATGAATTCGAAAAAATGGCCGCCATCTTGAATACGCCATCTTGAAAAAAAAATCCCCTTAGTAGAAAGACATTGCCATGATAAACAATATTAGTTTGAGCACCAATCCGATATCTCTAACCGTTCCGGATCTGTCGTCGAAAGAATTTTGTATGGCGGCCATCTTGGGAAATCTCGGCACCTACCCTAAATCCCTAATGGAAACTCTCCGGAAGCCCATTTCCTCCCCAATTTTCCACCTTGAAACACGTTCGTCCAGTAATATTTAAATATCCAAAAGTTTTTTTTTAAATTTCCGCCATTTTGTGTCCGCCATCTTGGATTTTTTTTTCTACCCAGTTTTCCCAATGACCAGAGTTTCTAACGAGGGGGAATTCCGCCCCGCACCTCCCGTCTAATTCGGCCTACCGCCTCGCGAATGCCCTCGGACGACAAAATCGAAATTTCTACTTTGTATGGCAGCCATCTTGAAAAATGACGAAATAAAAAAAAAGTTCCTAAATCCCGAATCAGGGTCCCCTGAACCCCCCAGATATTAATTTTCATCCCGATCGGAAGAATTTGAAAAATGGCCGCCATCTTGGATTCGCCATTTTGTAAAAAAAAAATCTTCCAGTGAAAGGACATCGACTTGCCCCCTCATCCTAGTTTGAGCACCGATCCGATATCTCCACCCGTTTGGGAGATACGGTCAAAATAAATTTGTATGGCGGCCATCTTGAATCCGCCATTTTGAATTTTTATAGCGCTCTCGTCAAGGTGCCGGCGGTTCTCTATGACATTCGGTCGAGCACCATATGGTTATCTCTCACCGTTTGAGCAGGCCGTCGACCGTCGAGCTGAAGGTCTACTGGATGGGGGTGGGCCCGCTCTCGGTGTAGCTACTGGGTGAGCTCGGTCTGCGGCCTCGCTCGCTGGCCTCGGCCTCCGGCCTCGCGGGAGTTAGGGCCGATTTAAATTTAAAATTTCAATTGACGGCCGCCATCTTGGAAATGGCGGGATCGAAAAACCGACCCGAAATTCTCAATCAGGTGCCCCCCGACCCTCCGCGTGTTAATTTCCACCCCCCTGGGACAAACTTGAAAAACGGCCGCCATCTTGAATCCGCCATTTTGAAAAAATTTTTTGCCCACGAGATGACATACCCCGGCCCGAATGACATTTGGTCGAGCACCTCCCCCCTACCTCTTTCCGTTTTAAAACTACGAGCGATTGAAATTTGTATGGCGGCCATTTTTTTTTTCGAATTTGGAATTTTCGCGGCGCCCTCTGGCGTCTACCGGCAGTTCCCTATGACATTCGGTCGAGCACCTTACGACTACCTCTCACCGTTTGGGCAGGCCGCCGACCGTCGAGCTGAAAGTCCACTGGATGCGGACCGGCCCGCTCCCGGTACAGCTCCCGGGCGAGCTCGGCCTGCGGCCTCCCTCGCGCCGCTCGGCCTCCGGCCTCGCGGGAATTATGGCCATTCAAAATTTAAAATTTCAATTGGCGGCCGCCATCTTGGAAATGGCGGGATCGAAAAACCGACCCGAAATTCTCAATCAGGGGCCCCCCGACCCCCCGGATGCCGATTTCCACCCCCCTGGGACAAACTTGAAAATCGGCCGCCATCTTGAATCCGCCATTTTGAAAAAAATTTTTCTCCACGAGATGACCCACCCCAACCCGAATGACATTTGGTCGAGCACCTCCCACTTACCTCTTACCGTTTTAAAAATACGAGCGATTTACACTTTGTATGGAGGCGATTTAGGACGTTCGAAATTCAAATTTTCGCGACGCCCGCTGGCATCTGCCGGCGGTTCCCTACGACATTTGGTCGAGCACCCCCCGCGCAGCTGTTACCGTTGGGCCTGGCCGTTGTCATTTTTCGTCTCAGGTCACCAACTTGCAGAAGTCGGATTTTTCTGGTGGTCACGGAACCCATCCGCGTACTTTCTCATTCAAAGTTCCTCACCCACCAGGCGGGAACCCGGAGATCAATTATGTCAGTCAGTCAGTGAGTGGTAATCGAGCTTTATATATTATAATAACTAGGTTTCGGCGGCGCCCCGCGGGCGCCGGCCTCCCCCTGAGGGGGGGGACGCTCCGGGCTTCGCCCTGCGCGGAGCTCGGCCTGCGGCCTCGCGCCGTGGAGCTCGGCCTTCGGCCTCGCGTAGATTACTCACTGGGAGGGGTCGCTGTAGTTTCGTCGTGCGGCTCCTGCTTGGCGGCCATCTTCAAAAATGGCGGAATCTAAATAAGAATTCCAAATCCTTAATCAGGCTCCCCCGAGCCCCCCAGATATCAATTTTCATTCGGTTTGGGTGAAATTGAAAAATGGCAGCCATCTTGAATTCGCCATCTTTAAGTTTATCCTACCTCAGTATAAAGACATCGTCAAGATAAACAATATTAGTTTGAGCACCAATCCAATATGTCTAACCGTTTCGGAGATGTCATCCGAAGAATTTTGTGGGGCGGCCATCTTGGGAATAACCATTAATCCTTAATTAGGGTCCCCTCAGCCCTATAGATATCAATTTTCATTCAAATCGGATGAACTTGAAAAATCCCCGCCATCTTGGATTCACCATCTTAAAAAAAAATTATCCCAATATGAAGACATCGTCACGATAAACCATATTAGTTTGAACACCAATCCGATATGTTCAACCAACCCCAATTTTGTGGGGCGGCCATCTTGGAAATAATCATAAATCCTTAATCAGAGTCCCCTGAGCCCCTCAGATATCAATTTTCATCCGTATCGGACAACTTGAAAAATTGCTGTAAAATGTAGTCCGGTCGCTCCAGGCTTCGCCCTACGCGGAGCTCGGCCTGCGGCCTCGTTAGACGCAGCTCGCCCTGCGGCCTCGCATAAGTTACCCAGTGTGTGCTGCTGGTGGTGCGGTAGTACAGTCGCTCCGGGCTTCGCCCTACGCGGAGCTCGTCCTGCGGCCTCGTTAAACGCAGCTCGACCTTCGGCCTCGCGTAAGTTACACAACGTGCGTGGCTGGTGGTACCGTAGTCCGGTCGCTCCGGGCTTCGCCCTACGCGGAGCTCGGCCTGCGGCCTCGTTAGACGCAGCTCGGCCTTCGGCCTCGCATAAGTTACAAAGTGGTAGAGTTCGGACGCTCCGGGCTTCGCCCTAGGCGGAGCTCGGCCTGCGGCCTCGCCGTATGGCCGCCATCTTCAAAAAGGGTGAAATACAAATAATAATTCCAAATCCTTAGTCAGGATCCCCCAAGCCCCCCAGATATCAATTTTTATCCGAATCGGATGAATTCGGAAAATGGCCGCCATCTTGGATTCGCCATTTTGAAAATAAATTTTGCCCTCAGTAGAAAGACATCGTCATGATAAACAATATTAGTTTGAGCACCAATCCGATATCTCTAACCGTTCCGGAGCTGTGGACGAAAGAATTTTGTATGGCGGCCATCTTGGAAAATTTCGGCCCCTATCCTAAATCCTTAATCGAAAACCCCGGATGCAAATTTCCTCCCCGATTATCCACCTCAAAAAGTGGCCACAGAGGAATTTTTAAATTTCCGTTTTTTTTTTTTAATTTCCGCCATTTTGTATCCGCCATCTTGGATTTTTTTTTCTACCCAGATTTCCCAATGACCGGAGTTTCTAACGAAGGGAAATTCCGCCCCGCACCCCCCGTCTAATTCGGACTACCGCCTCGCGAATGCCCTCGGACCCCATAATTAAAATTTTCACTTTGTATGGCAGCCATATTGAAAAATGGCGGAATAAAAAAAAAGTTCCGAAATCCCGAATCAGGATCCCCTGAACCCCCCAGGTATTAATTTTCATCCCGATCAGATGAATTTGAAAAATAGCCGCCATCTTGGATTCGCCATTTTGGAAATAATTTTTCGTCCAGTGGAAGGACATCGACTTGCCCCCTCATATTAGTTTGAGCACCGATCCGATATCTCCACCGGTTTGGGAGATACGGTCAAAATAAATTTGTATGGCGGCCATCTTGAATCCGCCATTTTGAATTTTTATCGCGCTCTCGTCAAAGTGCCGGCGGTTCTCTATGACATTCGGTCGAGCACCATATGACTATCTCTCACTGTTTGGGCAGGCCGTCGACCGTCGAGCTGAACGTCCACCGGATGCGGACGGGCCCACTTCTGGTGCAGCTCCTGGGTGAACTCGGCCTGCGGCCTCGCCCTCGCCGCTCGGACTCCGGCCTCGCGGGAGTTATGGCCGATTTAAATTTTAAATTTCAATTGACGGCCGCCATCTTGGAAATGGCGGGATCGAAAAACCGACCCGAAATTCTCAATCAGGGCTCCCACTACCCCCCGGATACCGATTTCCACCCCTCTCGGACAAACTTGAAAAACGGCCGCCATCTTGAATCCGCCATTTTGAAAAAATTTTTTGCCCACGAGAAGACCCACCCCGGCCCGAATGACATTTGGTCGAGCACCTCCCCCCTACCTCTTTCCGTTTTAAAACTACGAGCGATTGAAATTTGTATGGCGGCCATTTTTTTTTTCGAATTTGGAATTTTTGCGGCGCCCTCTGGCGTCTACCGGCAGTTCCCTATGACATTCGGTCGAGCACCTTACGACTACCTCTCACCGTTTGGGCAGGCCGTCGACCGTCGAGCTGAAACTCCATTGGATGCGGACGGGCCCGCTCCCGGTGCAGCTCCTGGGCGAGCTCGGCCTGCGGCCTCGCTCGCTGGTCTCGGCCTTCGGCCTCGCAGGAATTATGGCCGACCAAAATTTAAAATTTCAATTGACGGCCGCCATCTTGGAAATGGCGGGATCGAAAAACCGACCCGAAATTCTCAATCAGGGCCCCCACTACCCCCCGGATACCGATTTCCACCCCCCTCGGACAAACTTGAAAATCGGCCGCCATCTTGTTTCCGCCATTTTGAAAAAAAATTTTCACCACGGGAAAGCCGACGCCGCCCCGAATGACATTTGGTCGAGCACCTCCCCCCTACCTCTTACCGTTCCCGAGTTATCAGCGATTTACACTTTGTATGGAGGCGATTTAGGACGTTCGAAATTCAAATTTTCGCGACGCCCGCTGGCATCTGCCGGCGGTTCCCTACGACATTTGGTCGAGCACCCCCCGCGCAGCTGTTACCGTTGGGCCTGGCCGTTGTCATTTTTCGTCTCAGGTAACCAACTTGCAGAAGTCGGATTTTTCTGGTGGTCACGGGACCCATCCGCGTATTTCCTCATTCAAAGTTTTCCCCCGCCGATAGGGGAAGTCGGAGATCAACTATAGATGAGTGAGTGAGTGGTAATCGAGCTTTATATATTATAATAACTAGGTTTCGGCGGCGCCCCGCGGGCGCCGGCCTCCCCCTGAGCGGGGGGACGCTCCGGGCTTCGCCCTGCGCGGAGCTCGGCCTGCGGCCTCGCGCCGTGGAGCTCGGCCTTCGGCCTCGCGTAGATTACTCACTGGGAGGGGTCGCTGTAGTTTCGTTGTGCCGTTTCTGCGTGGCGGCCATCTTCAAAAATGGCGGAATCTAAATAAAAAATCCAAATCCTCAATCAGGCTCCCCAGAATCCCCCAGATATCAATTTTCATTCGGCTTGGGTGAATTTGAAAAGTGGCCGCCATCTTGGATATCACCATTTTTAAATCTTTCCTACCTAAATATAAAGACATTTTCAAGATTAACAATATTAGTTTGAGCACCAATTCGATATGTCCAACCGTTCCGGAGCTGTCATCCGAAGAATTTTGTAGGGCCGCCATCTTGGAAATAACCATAAATCCTTAATCAGGGTCCCCTCAGCCCCCCAGATATCAATTTTCATTCGGCTCGGATGAATTTGAAAAATCACCGCCATATTGGATTCACCATCTTAAAAAAAAATATCCCAATATGAAGACATCATCATGATAAACCATATTAGTTTGAGCACCAATCCGATATGTCTAACCGTTTCGGAGATGTCATCCGAAGAATTTTGTAATGCGGCCATCTTGGAAATAACTATAAATCCTTAATCAGGGTCCCCTGAGCTCCCCAGATATCAATTTTCATCCGGATCGAACAACTTGAAAAATTGCTGAAAAATGTAGTCCGGTCGCTCCGGGCTTCGCCCTACGCGGAGCTCGGCCTGCGGCCTCGTTAGACGCAGCTCGGCCTGCGGCCTCGCGTAGGTTACACATCGTGCACGGTTGGTGGTACCGTAGTCCGGTCGCTCCGGGCTTCGCCCTACGCGGAGCTCGGCCTGCGGCCTCGTTAGACGCGGCTCAGCCTTCGGCCTCGCCTAAGTTACACAACGTGCGCGGCTGGTGGTACCGTAGTGCGGTCGCTCCGGGCTTCGCCCTACGCGGATCTCGGCCTACGGCCTCGTGAAACGCAGCTCGGCCTTCGGCCTCGCGTAAGTTACACGGTGGTAAAGTTCGGACGCTCCGGGCTTCGCCCTACGCGGAGCTCGGCCTGCGGCCTCGCCGTATAGCCGCCATCTTCAAAAAGGGTGAAATACAAATAATAATTCCAAATCCTTAGTCAGGATCCCCTAGGTCCCCCAGATATCAATTTTTATCCGAATCGGATGAATTCGGAAAAATGGCCGCCATCTTGGATACGCCATCTTGAAAAAAAAAATTCCCTCAGTAGAAAGACATCGTCATGATAAATGATATTAGTTTAAGCACCAATCCGATATCTCTAACCGTTCCGGAGCTGTCGACGTAAGAATTTTGTATGGCGGCCATCTTGGAAAATCTCGTCATCTATCCTAAATCCTTAATCGGAAACCCTGGATGCAAATTTCCTCCCCAATTTTCCACCTTGAAACACGTACGTCCAGGAATAATTGAATTTCCAAAAGTTTTTTTTTTAATTTCCGCCATTTTGTGTCCGCCATCTTGGATTTTTTTTTCTACCCAGTTTGCCCAACGACCAGAGTTTCTAACGAGGGGGAATTCCGCCCCGCTCCCCCCGTCTAATTCGGCCTACCGCCTCGCGAATGCCCTCGGACGCCAAAATCGAAATTTCCACTTTGTATGGCAGCCATCTTGAAAAATGGCGGAATAAAAAAAAAGTTCCAAAATCCCGAATCAGGGTCCCCTGAACCCCCCAGGTATTAATTTTCATCCCGATCGGAAGAATTTGAAAAATGGCCGCCATCTTGGATTCGCCATTTTGGAAAAAAAAATTGTCCAGTGGAAGGACATCGACTTGCCCCCTCATATTAGTTTGAGCACCGATCCGATATCCCCACCCGTTTGGGAGATACGGTCAAAATAAATTTGTATGGCGGCCATCTTGAATCCGCCATTTTGAATTTTTATGGCGCTCTCGTCAAAGTGCCGGCGGTTCTCTATGACATTCGGTCGAGCACCATACGACTACCTCTCACCGTTCGGGCAGGCCGTCGACCGTCGAGCTGAAGGTCTACTGGATGGTGACGGGCCCGCTCTCGGTGCAGCTCCTGGGCGAGCTCGGCCTGCGGCCTCGCTCGCTGGTCTCGGCCTTCGGCCTCGCGGGAATTATGGCCGATCAAAATTTAAAATTTCAATTGACGGCCGCCATCTTGGAAGTGGCGGGATCGAAAAACCGACCCGAAATTCTCAGTCAGGGCCCCCCCGACCCCCCGGATGCCAAATTCCACCCCCCTCGGACAAACTTGAAAAACGGCCGCCATCTTGAATCCGCCATTTTGAAAAAAAAAATCCACCACGAGACGACCCACCCCGACCCGAATGACATTTGGTCGAGCACCTCCCCCCTACCTCTTACCGTTTTAAAACTACGAGTGATTTCATTTTGTATGGAGGCGATGCTGGACGTTCGAAATTCAAATTTTCGCGACGCCCCCTGGCATCTGCCGGCGGTTCCCTGTGACATTTGGTCGAGCACCCCCCGCGCACCTCCTACCGTTTGGTCGGGCCGTTGTCATTTTTCGTCTCAGGTCACCAACTTGCAGAAGTCGGATTTTTCTGGTGGTCACGGAACCCATCCGCGTACTTTCTCATTCAAAGTTCCTCACCCACCAGGCGGGAACCCGGAGATCAATGATGTCAGTCAGTGAGTCAGTCAGTCAGTCAGTGGTAATCGAGCTTTATATATTATAATAATAATAATAATAATTATAATAATGTATAAAATCATTAGAAAACAGAACAATGGGGAAAATATGTCAGCATAAGAAAAAGCCTGTATGTGCAAACGGGCACACATCTATACATTTAGAAAAATAAAGCTTTGCCCCCGCCTGTCTTTTATTTTCCCTAAGGGATAAGATTTAAGCACGCACATTCGTCTATTTTCAGTGAGAAATAGCGAATAGGGTTGATGGAATAAAACCCACGTAGATTAGGGCAGATCTTTTAAAAGTAGATAAAATTGTTTAGGAAAAATAGTATAGATGTGTGCCTGCTACAGGTATCTTGGGAAGAATAAAGCTCTGCCAATGCTTTTAATAAGCATATCGCCTGTCTTCCGAGAGGGAGTAGGCGATGGGTTATTGTGAGAACCTTTTGTAGGCAGATCTTTTAAAAGTAAATAGATATTTGAATGAATAGACGTAGGAAAATGTGGATGAAATGTAAATATCTATAAAATGTAAATATGTATAGATGTAAATATAAATAAAGATGATTGAGGGGGAGGGGTGGTGAGGAGACGGGTGAGGCGGTAAATGAGGTCGCGCGGCTCTCCTTACGGTACTGCCGCGGGCCTAATAAGCATGAAGCAAGACGCGTAAATTTACGTGATCCTCAAACGTCAACCACAAGAAGAAGAAGAAAAATACCGCCGTCTCGCTCCTCAAAACACCACCGCAAGCCCTCAAGCTATTTTGAAGAAATATCAAGACTTTTATTTCAAGACCTCCATAGACGTTGGTTCCTGCGCCGCCATTCTGCGAGTCCGGTGAATCAGAACCACACCTACCACGAGCACAACGTCCCGTTCAGCCGCGCCCTGGGGTGATCACAAACCACGAAGAAGGCGCCGTTGAAGGGACTGGAGACAAGAAAACATACGGACAGTTCGAAGGGGCCGTTCGTGTGTTTTCAAGTCATCCCCACCAACAAAATTGTTGTTGTGAGTCATTCGGTCCGAGTGATTCTACATTCATTTGTCGATCATTGGGATCGGATGATTTACAACAATAATAACAGATGGTCCCCGAGTCGAATAAGGGGGCCATTTGTAATAACCGTCGTACGATATGACAAACTGTTAATAAGTGCTTCTTAGTACACGGGGAGTACTTGTATTTTGAAGTGAATTGAAATACATAGTTACAACTGCTCTGTCTTTGTAATACTTTGTTGATGATTGCGGTTGATAATAACTGGGTATAGCAATGTAGAAATATATTAAATAAATTACTCATTTATGAGTTTATCACTTTGTTATTTTCCTCAACGTGTGAGGTTTTGTTTTCCGATTACGGATTTTTTTGGAACATTATTTTTCAATTTAATATGGCCTGTATTTAAGCGAGTAGGAAAAAATTCCAAACGCGCACCAAATCGTGATCGCCAAAACATACCACCAAAGAACCTAAACCATATCTACCTTTAAATTTGCTGCTATCGAGATACTGCCGTTTTCAGTATTTATAGTTTTAAATTTGCTGCTATCGATGTACTGCCTCTTTCAGTATTTATACCTTTTAATTTGCTGCTATCGATTTACTGCCTCTTTCAGTATTTATACCTTTTAATTTGCTGTTATCGATTTACTGCCTCTTTCAGTATTTATAGTTTTAAATTTGCTGCTATCGATGTACTGCCTCTTTCAGTATTTATACCTTTTAATTTGCTGTTATCGATTTACTGCCTCTTTCAGTATTTATACCTTTTAATTTGCTGTTATCGATTTACTGCCTCTTTCAGTATTTATACCTTTTAATTTGCTGCTATCGATTTACTGCCTCTTTCAGTATTTATACCTTTTAATTTGCTGTTATCGATTTACTGCCTCTTTCAGTATTTATACCTTTAAATTTGCTGCTATCGATGTACTGCCTCTCAGTATTTATACCTTTTAATTTGCTGTTATCGATTTACTGCCTCTTTCAGTATTTATACCTTTTAATTTACTGCTATCGATTTACTGCCTCTTTCAGTATTTATACCTTTTAATTTGCTGTTATCGATTTACTGCCTCTTTCAGTATTTATACCTTTAAATTTGCTGCTATCGATGTACTGCCTCTCAGTATTTATACCTTTTAATTTGCTGTTATCGATTTACTGCCTCTTTCAGTATTTATACCTTTTAATTTGCTGCTATCGATTTACTGCCTCTTTCAGTATTTATACCTTTAAATTTGCTGCTATCGATGTACTGCCTCTCAGTATTTATACCTTTTAATTTGCTGCTATCGATTACTGCCTCTTTCAGTGTTTATACCAATGGATATCTATGGACGACAGTATCCACTTACCGTCGAGTGGACTGTATGCTCGTTTGCCGCCATTTTTCTATTAACAAAAAATTGAAGCCGTTCAATTCCCAGTCGGACAAAAATTTGTTTAACCCAATTATTTATTTGGGAAGGGTAATTTATTTTCGACTTTGAAAACGTCTGTGTGTGTCTTTGTTCGAGATAATTTTGTGCGCTATTGGGTCAAATTTGTTGCGTTTTACATTGCTTGAACTGAACTTGAAATGTCCTTGAACTTAGGTCTTATCATAACTACACGTGCACGTTTTTATTAAAAATCGGCATAATTTATTATATAACTTTTAAATATAAATATAAATATTTATGGTTATCGTAATCCGATATTCAAATACCGTTCTTATTTGAATAATGAGCGTCGGTTTTGGAGTTTTTTTGCGAGTACAAACATACATACACGTTTAGATTGGACGCGTCGTTTCCGGTGGCCATAGACTGAATTGTTAAGGCCTGTACATATGCATCTTAATAGAATATTTTTTTTTTATTATTGTTATACCTAAAGAAATAATCATTATACAAGATGCCAGGAATCAATCCGTGAATCAAAATCTTGAAAAATGACAGATAAATAGCTTAGAGGTCATAAGCAAAGAAAAGTACAGTCATTTATGTTACTGACATACGTCATAGTAACTATATATAATAAAATATAATACATATAATAAAATTGTAACCGAGCCGTGTCTGTAGATATTTTTCTAAAAAATTTTTTTGCTATATTATAAAGCACGAATGACATAGAGCTCAAAAAGAATGAGAATGCGCGTTCAAACAGATAGACTCTATCTATTATCTAATTATGCAATCGATGTTAATGAAACTTAGTATAGGTTTTAGCTTATGTACCGGGTTAATATTTAGAATACTTTTTATCCAGATCGATTATAGGATTACCACGGAAATGACAAATTCACGCGGACGAAGTCGCCGGCACCGCTTGTTTATAATATTTTGTTATTATATTTATTTTTTGTATTTAATTCGCTGTTACGATAAAAATGTGGCCTCCAAATATTGCCCTTTGTTTATACAAATATGTATTAAGTACTTCAAGTTACGGGTAAATTACCTATTTTGCAAAACAAATGTAAAAAAGACTGGAATATCACGCTAGTGTGTATACGGCTTTACTGCCTAGATTACACGAACAATGACCCAAGAAAAAATCATAGGTGTCTGTCTGTACTTATAACTGTATAGTTAATATCTATAATGCTACTTTAAACTGTTTGCTGTACATAGACCGACCAACTAAAGTGATCATAATTTTTCTATGGCATAGATAGGATACTTCTAATGATGTTTCGATTCAATTTCGTAACTATTTTGTTTCAAGGTTTACAGTTCATAAAAGAATTACTGAATGAACATTTGGAATATTTACTTTTTTAGTTAATTAACTAATTTAGTTAATTAGTTTTTTAGTTTTACCTAATTTTTAGTTAATGTAAATACCTATTTAACATTTTAGTATATATCCGTGAAATCAATTTCAAATAATAATAATAACTAACCAATACGCCCGATATCGTGTTCATTTAATGGGCCGAGATTGTATCATAGATAGACGTCATAGATAGATAGACATAGTATGATGAGGGCCTCGTGGAAGCCGAAACCCAGAAAAGAAGAAAATATCTAGAACTGGCGCTCGAGGTCACCGACATGTGGGGCGTGACGTCCACTGAAAGCATCCCAGTCGTCTGATCCGTAAACGGGTTAATTCTTACCAGCCTCGAGATCAACCTAAGGAGGATGGGTTTCCGTGGCGGCTGGCTCTCAGCGAACATTCAGAAGGCGGTGGATCCCGTACCTATCGTCCGCCAGTTTCTATCCCTAGGGGCCTGAACCTTGGCCAACTCTCCCTCATTTTGGCTTACCGAGGGAATGCTATGGAACTATTTTCTAAATAATAATACCGCACTCAATGATTCCCTGTGTCGTCGGTCCAGAGACACATTCAAGTAAAAAGACGAACACATCAACTAGCTAGACCCACAAATAAATTGTCTGTAGCATTACGATAATAATTTAATTTCAATATTCAACCTGGAAACCGAATGTAAAACCCCACATCGCCCCTCTACAGTCCCTGAATACAAAATACCCGAAATTCTGATGTGATCGACCTGGCGATATCTCAAGGTTGTACATTTGCATGCATTTTAATCTATCATTAGCTTTGTCTCTAACTTTGGACCTTTTTATATTGACGAATGTTTTAACAACGGCAAACGCATCTTATTATAAAATTCTTATTATTAGAGCCGTTTGAAATTTTTGTCTGTCCATCTGAACGAGCATCACGCCAAAACTACGGATGAACGGATTTTAATGAAACTTGTCACAGTTATAGCTCGTGCCGAGTTAACATTTAGAATACTTTTTTCAGTACTTTTTATACTCTATACCCCTCCCTAGGCTGTCAACACTTTTAACATTGCTATTTTTAATGTTGCTATTTTAAACTATATTATTGTGGAATTCTCAAGATCACACCAAAATAAACCTAACACATAAACAAATAAACACGACATTGCACAGAAATGTTTACGGAGCGCATAATGGACAGGGCAAATGAATGTTTGTAGAACATGATGTCCACATCCCGTCTCCGTTTATAACTTCCTACCACATACCGTTTTAATTTTTATTAATTACAAACGCATTTGGATGCGATTTGATCACGGACCGATAGCTGCATACGATTTTCACCTTTATTTATAACCATTAGCAATTATTTTAGTGAAAAAGAGTCAGGTGTTTTAATTAATACTTGGTTGGACATGTCGTAAAATCGGGAATTAACGAGTGCGGGCTTCGGTTTCGTAATAACATGTTGGGTTTAAATATTACGTTATAATTAGGTTACTAATTTATCACCAAATAAAAAAGCAGTTCTAAACATTCCGTGGAATAAATGAATGGATTTGTAAGAACTGTTTTTTTTAAGAAGAAGTTTCAATAACCATGAATGGAGCGACACAGACAGCAGGAGCTCTCCACCAAGTCCCCACCGAAATATTTCTCGAGTTCATAGTTACCTACGTAATAATAAGTATTATTATTAGGTAAATATTAATATTTATACTTAAGCCCTGTAGCCCTGGGCTACAGCCCAAAAAGCCCATATATAGATCCGCCTCTGGTTATATATAGAACCGTTCGTTCATAAAGAGGCTCCACGAATATTATCTCTCGATAAATCCTCAATCAAATTGCTTCCACATCTCTCTTCAGCTTCCAAATATCCGGATTAGGACTTACTCGCAGACGGTTTGCTGACTTTCAAGAATATATTCAAACGCGCTCTGACTACGGAGCGTCATAATTAGGTCACCCTTTGTTTTGTTCTCACTCATTTTACTTTCTTTCTTTTATACACTTTAACCACCAGCTTATTTACAATTAAACTTAAAAATGTCATCATGATGTCGTCACATTATTGAGGTATCAATTAGATTTAATTGATTTAACACTTCTGTACACACTAATTAAATTGTGCTTTGATATGTTGATATCTTGCTTTGTGATGCAAAAATAAATAGATAGATAAATTCCCTCCCATTACCCAAGTCCTCTTTTCTGTTATATTTGAATATGAATATGTTGACTGATAGGGAATGCCACAAGGCATTAAGTCCGCCTTTTGTACATTTTGTCTGCAGTTAAGATTAAAGTTCCCATTCAGGTGTTAGAAAAAAAACCGAAAATCCCCGGACCTGCCAGTGAGGACTTTAGGAATAAATCAATAGATCCCAATTGAATGAAGTATGTAGAATACTTACTAAAGTCAATAAAAAAGAAAAAGTCTGTTTATAATTTAGTTATGAAAATGCAAAAATCATTGCCCATATTTAATTTTGCAAAGGCGCGAAGAAGTTGGTCTTGCGCAGACCCATAGTTTGTTTTATAGCTTATTCAGTACTCAATCCGCCATTTTGAATCCGTCCATATTGGAATCAACCATTCCTTTTATTCTCTGTTTTGAAATATGTCAAAATTTATGTTACTCCATGTTGTGCTTTGAACTCCTGACATTTGTTTTTAGTACCAATTTCCTTTGTGCTATAAATGCCAAAGGGTTTTATGTTTGTTTATGCAATACCAGGGAATGCAAAAACTGGTACAAAAACGAGTATGTAGGTACCTACTCATTTAGCATTTCTGTTATCACTAATCAAATCACACAGTATCCCAAACTATAACAAAAGTTATTTAACAATCAATGGTATCAGTAAAAAAAAATATAATTCTTCATTAATTAGCTAATCGGGTGCTATAAAAATTACATTTCTACATTATTTTTTTAAACGCTATCGTATTAAATGATTTTACTATGCTAATTGAGCCACCCAGCACACAATACTTTTATTAACTTATATTATGTATATAATAAAAAAAAATAAAATCAACAAATATTAAACTTTTGATTTCGGCTACTTGCAGATAAAACAATAGTAATCAATCATATTTAATGATGTTTTAAAATCAATTCTTATACATTCTAAACAAGTATTATTTTCCTAGAGAGTTTAATCAACGAAATTACAAAACGATAATCAAGGGTGGTATAATTTTTGACAATGCTTGTATAATAAATAGCTCTTTTATATATTTTAAGACTAGTCATTACAGGTACAAGGTTATTTTTTCGTCAAAATGATGGTCCACTTCATACTGCTCTAACTACATTGCTGTTTCGTGTAGCGTTCCATGTTAGCTAATTGTAACTGCCATATGTGACATCTATAAACAAACCAGAATTGCTAACTGCCAAACAAAAAAATGGTGCGAAATTTAAATCCAGCGCTCAATCTGGCACAACCTATAATTAATGTTACAAACAAACGAAGTGACTAATATTTAAGAATGTATACCGCGTTGCGTAGATTGCGTAAAATGCTTCGGTATCCACTATCCAGCTGTTCGTTCCGTAGTAGGACACTCCGTCTTCCCACACATACATTTAAGCAGACCACATGTTTGGGCTAGCATTTGTACAAATATTGGCCAATGTTGCATAAACTAAATCAGATAGGTGGGAATTACACATGTATACAGATTATTGATTTTGGTTAGGATTTTGTAACTGGAAATTTAGCTGAATCAAGATTTTGTTAAAATAGAAACATTTTTTATAGTAAGAAGGCGGCAGACGAGCATACAATCCACCAGGTGGTAAGTGAATACTGTCGCTCTTAGACGTCGGCGATATATGCCAACTTATATGTCCAAAATGACAAGCGTGCTCTAACATCTGATTTTTTGACAAACAAACCATAAAAAGTTTTGTTATTTTTTAAGGTTTACTATTCTCTACTGTCTTTGCTTCTTCTTGTCTATTTTACAAGTTTATGTGACTCCCCAATAAACCAGTATACTTCAGTTGAAAATCTACATCTAAAGCATTGGAAAGGACATGAAGGATATGACAAGAAAATCTTTACTCCAATATAAAGTAGGTACATATTAATTTGGCTACGATTCATGACTCTTTTTAATGCTAACTTCTGTCCGAGTTTTCAAAGTCCCAATTTAATGCGACCGGAGACATTCGTCGAATATTCAATTTGACGAGCATTTAAGCATTAAAGAATCGATTTTTTTCTTAAACAAACGGAGCATGTAATCTGTATGAAATCAAACGGTGGGCATATGCCCACCGCTCGGTCTTTTTTTGAAAAGATTACGTTTTAAATCGTCGGAAAGTTCAATTTGATAATTATATAACTCCCATAAACCTTTTTGAAATTGTAAAAGGAGTTATATGCAGGCCCACAGTAGGATAATATAGGCCGATGCCATACTAAACACTAATATCTGTGAAACAAAATAAAAACAATGAATAACACGAATATTTTCCAAAAGATCTCATAATTTAAACACAAAGATTACACATAAAATGTGTAGATATAAATAAAGCTACGTCAAATTAGTGAAGGTTACGCGAACCCGTTAACATTTAACCGTGGTCCAATTTGGAAGAACCACAATGTAAAACTTACAATAGGCTACGCCCACTCCGCCACATGCTTGAACCATTATTATTGGCCATATTGCCAAAAAAATCATTTTGTGGGCAAACAGACAGACGGATAGACATTTCAAAAAAATATTTTTGAGCTCTGTATCATTTTTTTTATAGAAAAAAAGGCGGCAGACGAGCATACAGTCCACCTGATTGTAAATGGATACTGTCGTCCATAGACATCCGCGATACAGGCCAACATCAGTCCAGAATGACAAACGTTGGTATGCCCCCGGATGCGACGCCCACCTTTGTAGATTAAGGAATGGATTGGGAGAAAGGGTTGGGAAAATGGGGAGGGAGAGGATGGAATGGGAATGGGCTCTGGCATATCTCACTGACTACCGACACGTACGTACATTGGAAATACGATAAAGTGGGAAATGCAGTACATTTCAAGGTAGTCTTCTCTGAGAGAGGGGTAACGTGGCCAGTCGAATGCGCCCAGCGGCTCTGGGAATGCAGCATGCACTCTCCGCATACAAAAATGATAATAACAATAGTAATAACACAATGCAATAGAAATTTGTGACAAGAATCTTGTGTCTTTCACACAATAGAATGCTAATACGAAATGCGTTTACGATACTTTGACAATAGTACTTAATAATCTTTTATGTTGTAATATAAAGTGACAATTATTTAGTTTAATAATGCAGTTCACACAATGCCGGTACAGTGTATGTGTAATTTATGGTCAATCGGAAGTACTGAGTTATAATTTATCGTATTGTTAGAAAGTCCGCGTGGGTGGTAAAGGAATATGGTAAATACGAGTGTATTCACAGATATGTACTCAATGTATAATTGTTTGATTAAATTGTATTGGGGCATGTATATTTGTTGTTTAATTCATAAGCTCGTGGCCTTCCCTCGTGTGATCGTGGGACTTAAGAGGTGATACAGAATAGTATCAACGGGTACGCTAGGATTCGTGTCTCGCAAAATGTAAGAGTTGTAAAAGGGGGAGAGTGCACGCTGCCATCCAACAGCCGCTGGGTGCACTCGGCTGGCCACCTTACCCCTCTCTCACAGAAAACTACCTTGAAATGTACTGCATTTCCCACTTTTATCTTATTCCCTTGTACGTACGTGTTTCGGTAGTGAGTGAGATGTGCCAGAGCCCATTCCCATCCTACCCTTCCTCATTTTCCCAACCCTTTCTCCGAATCCATTCCTATATTTTTTTTTTTTTTATGTATGTACTAAGGCGGCAGACGAGCATACAGTCCACCTGATGGTAAGTGGATACTGTCGCCCATAGACATCCGCGATACATGCCAACATTAGTCCAAAATGACAAATGTTGGCACGCCCCCGGATGCGCTGCCTACCTTTGGAGATATAGGAATGGATTTGGAGAAAGGGTTGTGAAAATGGGCAGGGATAGGATGGGATGGGAATGGGCTCTGGCACATCTCACTCACTACCGAAACACGTACGTACATTGGGGAAATACGATAAAGTGGGAAATGCAGTACATTTCAAGGTAGTCTTCTGTGAGAGAGGGGTAACGTGGCCAGTCGAGCGCGCCCAGCGGCTGTTGGATTGCAGCGTGCACTCTCCCCCTCCTAAAATCCTCCTATATCTCCAAAGTGTGACATTTTGGACTAATGTTGGTATGTATCACGGATGTCTATGGGCTACAGTATCCACTTACTATCAGGTGGACTGTATGCTCGTCTACCGCCTTCGTCCATAAAAAAAAATGTGGTGTCCTGACACCAATTCAGTCAGCGGTCATTTGAATAATGTCAGCAAAAATGTACCTATTTATTGTTCGATAAATAGTAGGTATTCAATATGCAGTGCCAATATAAATAAACTATTCAGTTTAATCTCACTAAGCAACCGATGTGCTTGTGTAAACTAAAAACCAGGCGGTGCACGTTATCCAATTTCAAGTAGGTCAATAATTACATTTTTTTCTTTAAATGGTGGCGTGTGGTGTCGGCCGGCTATAGCATACCATCTCTTCCCCGTGAGCGTCGTAACGAATAACAGAGCTGATACCACGAGCGCCGAGGAACTACAGTTGGAGACTACTTTCATGGCGGGCGCAAGGAATGCGACTAGTGCGGCACCCTCGTCTAGGTTAACATATCGATAATCGATAGTAAATTGAAACAAAATAAATTAAAATATATATTTGTTTTTCTTATTATTTAAAGTTACATAGTAATAAAATTAATCATTCACCGACCGCCACGAACATAGTCCCCATCTGTACACCACCTATAGAAGAGTGGACTCGCCATCACGCGTGGCCTGCGTGGCGTTTTATTGCCATACATCCCTCATGCACGTGGATACTGAAAGAGCCGGTTGCATTACATTGCATTGCAATAATTCAAATTATTTAATATATTATGTGACATTATGTGACAAAAGGGACCTCACTGTGATTAATAAATAAATGTAAATTTTAAAACTTAGTGAAATATTAAAGAGTAGTTATATTTTTATTGCTTTATCTTAAAATTCACATGTTGGAGCATGTTCCGATTTTAACTAAATCTTGAAACAATTAACTAAATTTTAAGTTAGAAAATCTGAATCAAAATCAATAACTTCATACAGACAATACACATACATACAAAATCTTGCCAGTCTCCAACTCCATTGTTTTTTTTTGCAAAAACTTAGAGATTTCTGCGATAAAATAAGAAAAGATCCAAGTAATTGCACAGCAGATGTGTGGCCGGATGCATACGGCACGCCCTGTGTGCGCCCGCGCATGCCGTCGACACACCCGCGACGCGACCTTTGCGTACCACTTATTGTTACTAAGTCGTTTGGTATTAAGTAATTACAGAAATATTATGTAATTATTGTAAATATAATGAATTCATATATTCATACGTTGGCCGGCATACTTATCTATAAAATTGATAGAAGTTATCCATTAGGTATATAAAAAGTGGTATTATTGGTTAAAAGAGGAAATAATTTATACCTGTCAATTACAGTTCAAATTAGGACTAATTTCTAAAATTGCCGACGACCTTGTGAACTAAAATGAGTATACTGTTATAATATATTTTACTAGCTGTGCCCGGCCACGCGTTGCTGTGGCTGCCCAACAGATGGCGCTAAGGGTGGACAACCCTTATCACTAAGGGGTATGAAAAATAGATGTTGGCCGATTCTCAGACCTACTCAATATGCTCACAAAATTTCATGAGAATCGGTCAAGCCGTTTCGGAGGAGTACGGGAACGAACATTGTGACACGAGAATTTTATATATATAAAAATATATATATAGAGATATATCGGTCTCGTAAATCCGAAAGTCACAAGTAATAAAATGCTAGTTTCAAGCTAGCTACCTACATCCTATGACAAATAAAATCGAAACCAATTAAAATATTTTAACTGTTTTTATTTTACTTATAGTATAATTGTTACATGTGTTCTTTCTTTATATTTTATATATAACTATTAAAAACGAGAGTAGGATAAAAATATAAAGAAAGGGAAACTGATTGAAATAGGCTTAATAAGTCGCTTACGTTCATTGTCACTTAGTGACTTGGCACTATTTGAGGTCGATATATAGGTTATTATAACTTTCTTTATATTTTATGCTATAGCACACAAAGTGTACTCTCTACCTGTCCATCTTTGTATAATCTTTGTATAATCTTTGTATAATCTTTTTTATAATCTTTGTATAATCTTTGTATAATCTTTGTATACTCTTTGTATAATTCAAGAGGGGTGAGTCATAAAATAATTATTAGAAAATACATAACATTGTAAAAAAATCTAATTTTCAAAAAAATCAGTCAAAGCCATTTAAAAACGAGAGTTCCTTAACTCTCACCGACTCGTGATTCCATGGTACCCTCCCAAAGCAACGCCTTAGGCCGAGGTTCGTTTCTCCTGCATGTCTACCGGGCGGGAAGCCCTTAGGCTCGTTGCTGCACACACTCTGTGCTCCTGACTGAGCGCTTTCTACGCTCGCCCTAAACCATACATGTCCGGTGACTCTTGAAGACCATTAGGGCCACAAGAATTTAGACATTCCGAAAAAAAAGAGAGTTCCTTAGTTTCTTCGCAAGATACAAAAAAAAAAGCAAGGAATTCAATATTTTAACATTGTCGGCTTCTCTTTCCTTAGTTAATTGTAAAATAACACAAGCATCTGTTGTTCATTCAGTGTCAATAATATCATAAAGTACTCAAACCGAAACCAAATAATAAAGAAGTCAAACTGTCCAACACGTAGGGCTATTCAGGTACTTCATTCCAAGAACCGGGGACGCCTCGCCCTAACCAAACACGTGGTTATGTGCAGACGGTCACTTGATGCTGAATGTCAGTTTGGACAAGTGAAGTGTTGTATTTTCAAGATTTGGGTTATTTAAAATATTTTTACAAATATAAAAAAAAAAGAGTTAAGAATATAGTGAATTAGATAATAATTTGGAATTTGGTCTTATTTTATTATCATAGATTGCATTAAAATCAACGATTAAATACAATTTATCGCAAGGGTTTTGATGGATAGTTATACAATCTGTAATTGCACTTAAAATCTTTTTTTTATTTGAAAATAAAAACAAAAATTAATATACAATAAGAAAATATTTTCTATAATATATTGAGGAAATATTTCTATAAAAATTGCAATATTTACATATATATATATATATATGTAAATAATATGTATATGCATGATATTGTATTATATATAATGGGAAATGCAGTACATTTCAAGATAGTCTTCTGTGATAGGGTCACCTTGGTAGGTTTTGGAGTGTTGGCCCACACGTTAGCGAGATCCGAGTGGTGTCGGTTTTTCAACACCGATCAAAGGGTTTTGGTGAAATGATGGCCGCCGGTTTCACTCGGTATTCAATATGTGCCATACCATTGGCACATATATTGGCCAACATGAAGAGGTGCCATTATAAACAACCAAATGAAAGAAGCAAAAAAGAGAGATGAGCAATTTGCGTTGTATACATACATACAATACATATATATACATACATACATATATAAATATCTACAAAATATTATATGAATAAAGCATTATAAAATGAAGTTAATGATATCATTTGTCGTGTGATTTAAATAACAAATATAGTTAATTATTTGTCTAAATGACCATGATTCAGTCGAGTTAATACGAACAATAAGGGGGTACTGAAGGTGAATGGGTAATTGTGGAAAATCCTGGCAAAGTCCACGTCCAATCGATTTGTTTAGTTCAAGGTTTAGTACGCATCCGGATTGTTTAGACACGTTTATTGTGTAGATGTACTGTTCTAGTACTTCTAGTTATAATGTAATTCCTTGTATTGTCTTGACTAGATACATCGTGATTTAAAAATGCGCAGTCTTGATCGTGTTATTAGAGATTACGTCAATATTATCTGCAAAATTGAAGAAATGTATGGTTCTGTATGTATTTTTCTGATAGTCATATTATGATAGCCCAATTTAAATAAAGTTACGGTCAGCGCCGGCTCTAGCCCATGTAGCGCCCGGGTGCAATCAATACCCTGGCGCCCTCTAGTAGACTCTTTGGAGGCGTCGCGAGCGGCGCTCGGCGCCCCCTAACACCCTGCGCCCCTGTGCGCCGCACACCCTGCACCATAAGTAAATACCATAAGTGCCCGCGCGCCCATTTCAAATGAACTTACACTCTATTGACTTAGAGATCATATTGCTACCGGGCGGCAACGTGTCAAACGTACATACATACACTGTCTTTGGATTAGAGATTTTGCCGCGCGCGTGTTGTATTAAATAAAATTGTTATTTGTGTAGTGTAGTAATGCGGTATGACAAGCGCCGAAAGCGTAATAAAAGTAAAAAAAATATTATTGTTAATGACTATTTTTTTTTTGCTTGCGCATACATATTTGTCGTAAGTAACAAGTATATAAAACTGTGCAATGGCGTTAAGTTCAATGAAATATCCAAAAATTCAGCGCTCGACAGGCGCCCCCGGGCGCTCCGCGCCCGGGTGCACCGCACCCCTTGCACCCCCTGGTAAAGACGGCCCTGGTTACGGTTTAACCATAATAAAAGTCAAGAGGCTAATTTTATTTAAATTTGCTTTCACTGTTTCGTGTTGTTTGTAAAACATAAAGTACAAAACATAATATGAAACAAATAGTGATGGGTAAGTCCGGAGTTAATGAATCAAAAGAGTTGAATCCGCGAGCGGAGCAGAATCCCTTAATTGTTCCATCGAATTGTTATTCATTCCGATTCCGGCGCCAATCATGATTGTGAGTGTAATCGCGCATCGGCACTCGGGGGCTCAACATCGAGATGCAATGATGGCATGACCTTTTTTTTTGCTAATGCAACAATTGTTAGGGAAAGGGAATGAAACGCTCTCAGAAGTAGGTGAATCAAAAGAGTTAAGGAGTAACTAAGAGGAGACGGATCCGCAGCGGAGCAGGGTTAAGTGAGTTAAAACACTCCGAGAAATCCTGATTACCCACCACTAGAAACAAGCAATGATTTGGAATTGGTCTGCAGTGGTTCTCCTTCGAGGTACTATCAGTATTTTTTACCCATTTACCTTTACATTCAAGCAATGAACTCAAACTAATCCTATCATGTAGAGCATAGCTCTTCCGTTGCAATCAGGAGGGGTTGTCTGGTCGTAATCCATACACACCATATGGATACAATTTTTTAAATTCTTGATTGATAATAATATCTCTAGATAATCATCACTCTGGCTATGAAATAATGGAGAATAATTATGTACATTACTTTGTCTGCAGGAATGCTGAAACACGTGGCCGTATCGCCGCACCGAGCGCGCGCTGACTCCGTTAGCCTCGCGTCCTCCGCCTCCTGTTGTAGCCTGGGAAGTCTAGATCACCGGCACGATTCTGTCGCTGATTTGTCGCATCGGACGGTAAGTTTTTTACAACTGGCAGACCTTTGCAAGCGATAATGAAGGTGTCAAATTCATTTTTAATCTTAATTTAGTGGTAATTTCACTCCGCTGGTTTAGTTACGTTTACATCAAGCATCATACCACATATAGAATCAGTGATCAGATTACCTCTCCACTGTTGGATATTGGCCCATCTTAAAGCTCGTGACCACACATGATCCTCCGCTCTTTACATCTGGCAGTTAGTAAATTCAAAATTGTCGTGTTTTCTAAGAACAGAATTTTGCAAGGTCGGCGAGCTCGCAAGCCCCCTGGTGTTGCAGGTGCTATTATGTAGAAAATGGTACCTTATTTTTAGATCTTGTTTTCTGGATAATAAAACTATTGAAATTTCCAAAAATAATCTAGTTTTTTATCGTTTAAGAATCGGAAATTGGAACTGGTTTCTATATACACAGAATCTTGAAACAACGACATTTTAAGTTAGAAAAATCAAAGTAAATAAAACCTAATAAGATCTTTTTACTCTGTTTTTGTATTTGATGGAAGATGGATGATAAATTAACCATATTCTTCTACAGATTATCAAAACCTACTTGTATTTGAAGCACATCTTTTACTACAATGAAACTTGAACTGCTATCGTTTGGTTGTAATTTTTTACGACTCCAAACAATAAATCTTTCCGTTGTCACCTTCATTTAGATTAAGTTCAAGAAGATCACATGCGATGATGAGTCACACACCACAGTCATTACAAGTGCTGACACTGTGTTGAAGTCATTGTATGGTGTCATGATCTTTCGCAGTGATATTAATTTTACGTGGAGAAAGTACGTGTACTTTAGCACCTAATAACTTTCTTAACCGATCTGTAATCTAATGTGATTTCATAGCTATCGATCACTTCTCCGTTAAGCTTCTATTTGTTGAAGATCTTCCTCGAGTAATGTTTTGGTAGCAACACACTAAAACAATAAGGTTATTACAACAGCATCGTTTGTATCAACGAGTATGTCATAACATTTTGTGATTTTGTCTGTAATTTTCACTTATTATGTCATAATGACAATCCAATTATTTTCTGATCTTGATTTTTTCTTTGCGCAACTCATGAATTATTGTCAAGGATTCATTGTACTTGTCAAGGAAGGACCAAGAAGTTTTGATAAGATTGAAGAGACATTTGACTAAAGCATTGGCAGGGGGGTACGAGACCTGCGGTGTATCGCAAGGAAAGAGCGTGTTTTGTGCTCTGGGAGTTACTATTCCTCAGAGGAATAGTTAGCAGAAGAAAATTTTGTTTATAGACATTGAACAATATAGTACAAGTGTAAATAGTCATCGTCAACAGCCTTTTACTGTCCACTGCTGGACGTGGGCCTTCTCATGCACATTGTCCCGTGCATGAGGAATGTATGGTCGTGAAACGCCACGCTGGCCAAACAGGTGGGCGAGTCTAATCTTTTAGAGATGGTGTAGAAAGCGAAAGGGCTTGTGGTTGCGGCTTTATTATCCCTTAGTCGTCTTCTACGACGGGAACAGATGGAGTGGTGCTAAATGTGAATAGTATGACCCTTTATCTATTTATATCATTCTCAAAACGTGACTTGAAAAGTGGTTAATTATATGTCTAACTGATTCAACTTATTGTGTGGTGTTCCTTGTATGTCTATGAGGATATAGTCGATTATATTCCAATTAAAAGCGAACTTCCTGCGCTCATGGAAAACATTATTCACATGCATTTGTCTGAATATTCTCTTCTAATGACCCTTTAATATTAAGCCTACCAGTCCGATACCATCAAGTCATTACTAGATTTCACTTTCTTCTCACAGATGACGGAATTTCCTCTGGTTCTCATTAAATGTAATATTTCATGTGTGATCGCTACCGTAACAGGAAGCTTGACTTAACGACCGATATGAGAACCGTCTTATCAACCAAATTTATTTGAATTTATCGTGTACTCTTTAAATTTGGTCACTTTATCGCTGTCAGTATGGTAATTTGATGCAATTTCCAATATTTTTTCTAGAGATCACTTAATTTTACTAAGTAATGAAGTCTGAAGAAACTGTGGGAAGATGCTTGGCGTTTGTTAAATGTATTTTCTTTAATAACAGAGTACAACACTATTGTTTTCCCGATACAATGTTTCAAATACTGAGAATATTCTTTTGCATCGCACATAGAAAATGATGAGGTTGTCGCAATCTGTGTTGGGAGTTTCAAGTATGTGGCAGTGTCTTGATTGCCAATGTCGACATTGTTGCAGTTAATATTTTTCCAGAGATTTTTAGAATTTTGTATATTTTTTTATTATGATAGTCAGTTCCAGGGGCGTTCACCTCATATTTATTAAGTAAATAAGCTTACCATTTAATCTATACCTTTATTACATAGTATAAAACAAAGTCGCTTCCCGCCGTCTGTCCCTCTGTATATACGCTTAGATCTTTTAAACTACGCAACGGATTTTAATGCGGTTTTCATCAATAGATAGAGTGATTCAAGAGGAAGGTTTTATACGTATAGTTTAATATTGTTTTAACGAAACCGAAGGGAAGCGAAAGCGGTTCGCTAGTACATATAATAAAATTGTAACAGGCCGATGTCTTTACATTATAGATATTGAAAAAAAACTAATATGGGGAGTCTTTATTAGAGCAACAGAAGCCAAAACAACAGTTTTCAGAAATTTTGTCTGTCTGTCTGTCTGTATGTTTGTACACGCATCACGCAAAAACTACTGCATGGAATTGAATGCAGTTTTCACCGATGTATTGCTAGAGGTCTAACTTAAAATATAGGCTCCATTTTACCGCAGGAAAATATCTTATTCCGATTGTTTTAAATTTAATAAACCGAAGCGAAGTGAGGGCGGGTCGCTAGTTAATAATATTTATCTATGCCGAAACTATGTTAGCATGGATGAAGTCACGTTTCATTGTTAGGGCCTTTTTATATTTTCCAGTTGATTTAAAACATTTTTTTATATATTTTTATATGAAGGTAAGTTTTATCAAAACCTAAGCACGCCACTCGTCTATTCTTTGATAAGAATTCCTTCATGCTCTTCTTCATTTGTTGTGATAAAATCTTTCTAAACCCAGACTCCATGCAATTATTTTACGATAGAATTTTTTTCATTCGTATATCTGAAAATCTTTTATGTGCACCTTCAGATAGCTTCAATAGACAACTTTATTATTATTATTTTTTCACTTTACGTGCATTATTAGAGGACAATGAGACAGTTTCTTCATTATCACCGTCTGCTTACTTGACTCCGACACTGACATTTGATGGCCGAGTCAGATTACCGATGATTTCTCGATTGTTCTTCATAATGAGAACTATACCTGGGTACGTATAACGTGGGCATTGTCTGCGCAAGCTCAGTGGAAAGTGAATGAAGTGTTGAGACGTGAGAGAATTCCAAAATAGCATTTTTTGCCGAGATTTGGACGGAAACCTTAACCTAGTTAGACAAAATAATTTCACAGATCGTTTGGAGTAGGTAACCTGTAAATTAAAAGGATTATTGGAATTTTAATTACTACTTGGTACATTTATAAGTATTATACTGATACTCAAACTCATACTCGCGGTGATAGCCTGATGTAAGCCTTTTTATCTTTTTATAACGTTTTGCTGCAGAGCATAGGATTCCCTCAATACATTTCCACGGGCTTTTGGGTTAAAATTCACCACGCGTGTCCAATGCGGATTTCTGAATACACGTGCTCTAGATTTTATTATAATTCTAGGTGATAGCATACGGCCTATGGCTTTTCCTTATTCTTGAGTGTGTAATTTCGGACACCGGACCGTTCCATTGAGTTTCCACTTAAGTACGGATTTTCAATTAAAACCCTCATGCCGGAGGTTAAAAACAAATCTGGATCATGTGCAATATTCACCCATTCACATTGGGTCTGGGTCGTTCTGTAGTGGGTCAATATAGGCTACCATCGTGTATCGTATTTACTTTATTTTTTGTTATTTCTTCAACAAGGCTTAAAACAATGTGTACATCATTGTTATCACCACAAATAATATTTGTATCATAGCTTGTATTATTCATACACATATTATTATAAGTTAATCTTTACCCCGCGGCTAAATATAGAAGCGGTAATCGGTTATTTTATCCACTCATATATGTGTTTACATCACGTCCACAATTTCTGTTATTCCATTCTTTGCCCGGCAGCTATCTACAGAGCCTGGCGCCTCTGACTTTGTACATCTATCTACACCTCTGTAATTCTCTACACCTGTATTGTTTTATCTACTGTAGGAACTATAGTCTTGTTTGCCATCGCGTCTACTGATTCTATTATTTATTGCTCTGCGGGCTCATAATAAGGGTTCACTTCTAACGCCGTTTGATTACTTTTGTAATTAATTGTTTTATCTACTGTAGGAACATATGTTAGTATAGTCTTATCTAAAGTCGCATCTGCACTGTCTTTTTATGTTACTCTTTGCCCAGCAGTTGCGCAGAAGCGTTTGGTTATGATTCTGTTTGTCTGTCTCTTGGTAATTCAATGTTATACCTACTCGTAAATGTGTTGCTATAATTTTGTCTAAGGTTGCGTCTGTTGTTTCAATTGCTCGTCGCCTTGATACTATCTGATATACGGGTTTGCCTCTAAACCGGTATGTTTACTTATACCTTTTCGATCAATTGCTGTACTTATACAAGTGTTGGCATAAACTGCTGTCTAAAATCGTAACAGATATTCGATAATATGTGATCATGTCTATCTACAAGTAGATAATTCATTGCTTTATCCACTACAATTACATTTTGTTACTATGGTCCTAATGTTTAATATCGCATTTGCTCTATCAGTTACCCTTTGCAATGTTCATTTGCGATTCTGTCTACACATCTGTTGTATTTATTTGTGTATGTGCTAGCATATTTTGATGTTTAATATCGCGTCTCTTCGGATTGTGGTACACGGTGTAGGAATTATATTGCTCCCTACACCGTGACTATATAGTAAGTAGACTATTAGAGGCAATATACGCCTTTATAATTCAATGTTGTATCTACTTGTATGATATTTATAATCTTTATCGTTGATATCGCATCTTCTGTTTCAATTACTCTATGCCGCGTTCGGTTGTGACCCTGTTTGTCTGCACCTCCGCAATCCGTTGTTGCATCTCGTACTAGCATGTGTTAACATAATTTATAGTAACTAGCGATGTTATTGCTTAACTTCAACATGTGCTTGTAAAATGATTGAGCCTTTGTTGAGATTTATAAATGATTTTCATTTGATAAAATATTCTTTTAAGTTAAAATCCAATATAAAAATGAATTCTAAGTAATATAAGTAGTGATAGATAGATAGATACACTTTATTGTACACAAAAACATACAGAAAAACACAACATACAAGTGAAACCGGCGGCTTTATCGCTAAAGCAATTTCTTCCAGAGAACCATTCGAGTGATAAGGAGAAGTCTTTACACGAAATAGAAGTCTGAAGTGATAGGAAATGAAGAAATTCGTTATTTAATTAATTTGCTGATACTCGATTCAAAATATTTTTTTTCGTGAAATAATTTCATAATCTCACATTAAAAAAATGCAACAAGTCGTTAATTTAAACAGTGTCAAATTGAGAAAGAGTAGAAAGTCGTTTGTCATTATTTATCAAAAATAATTAATTTGATAAAATCTGTGTGTGAAAAACGCGTTTTATGGAAATAATTAATTATGGAAATTAATTAAGTTCCCACAAAACTACTAATTCTGATATCGCATGATGTTGTCTCGTTAGGTGGCGGCACAAATTCCCGGCGTGACATGGGAGTTTGTTTTATATGCCGCTAGGTGGCGCTGTTTCAAATTCAACAATGGCGGTACGCCCCCGTTGTGATGAACTCTCCCATAATGAAAAGTGATTAATTCTCACTATAGCGGTATTTATTGAGACTGTGACAAATTATTGTGCAGGTTATTTTTTATAGAAAGTAGACGAGCATACGGTCTACCTGATGGTAAGTGGGATCGGGATGCGCTGCCTGCTTTTGGAGATTTACGAATGGATTTGGAGAAAGGGTTGGGAAAATGACTCCCTATAGGATGGAATGGGAATAGGCTCTGGCAAATTTCACTCACTGCGGAAACACGTACGGGGAATATGACACACTTTACAGTGACATTCTGTGAGTGTGGGATAGTGATTTGGATAAAGTGGCCAGGCGAGTACGCTCAGCGGCTTAGGGATTACAACCTCCACCCCCTCTGAAAATTCTAAGTTTAATTCTAAGACCGAGAATCGTTATCCGGGCTTGTTGGAAACGAAGTTTCGGTCAATATTTCAATAGATTCCAACCACGAAAAAGTTCATTTGACATTTGAAACTACTCTGACAACGAGACAACGATCGAAATATAGATTTTGACACGAGATATTTGATGATCCAACGAAAAATTTCACGAAAACAATATCTCATCTTTTAAATAACCGGAGATACCCGATGTTGGTATAGAGCTCCGAACTAAGGAATATCAGAGTAGGGTTATAGCACTTCCTTCGTTCGAATTTCGCTCGGCCTCGAAATTTCGGAAGCGTATAATCAGAGTTGTCTGCTCTACTCTGATCTTGGGTGTCTAGTCTCTAGTGGTCTCTATCTCCTCATTTATCATTTTAATACAAATACTCATTTATCAGCTGTCTAATACGAAATAGGTCAATACGAAGCACGTGCATGGAATTCTAGTTAGAGATAACATCAATGCCACTTTTAATTTGGACATTAAATGTTGTTTGTTTGTAATATAGTTAGATAAAGCCGCATTTCGACCCTTTGTCAAATACCGCTTGAGGATCTTCATTCTAATTAAGCGAACCCGTAGGCTTTGGAATGAACTGCCTAGAGAGGTCTTTCTCTTACGCTACGAGATTATGGATTTTTGACTTATGTTAACATACATCGGAGGTTTACCAACTTCTTTCTATAAGAAGGAAGGATTCATTTGTCTAAATTAATTTCAGATTTTAATTTTGTGCGCAGTAGCCGATGTCTCGACCGCAGAACTGGCATTATTATGGCAACGTTTATCATTTTTGACTTATATTCACTAAAGCTAGCTTTAGGCGAATTCTCTGCTGGTTTTTTCTTTCTGTAAAAAAGTTGTTCTTTTGTCTATAATCATTTGTGGCTTAAAGTTTGTGCAAACTATTGCAATGTCTGACAATATTGACTTATTAAGTAAATAAATATTGCGCTCCATTTGAAACTCTTCAACACAACCATATAAAATCACATTCGCCAATCCTTATCTTATCACATCGCCATAGAATAAACTGCAATTTACACCACATATTGTTTGTTTCTATTTTCCAAACAATGCATCATAGTGCCAACATAAGTTACACATATCTATTAATCCCTATTACGTATTAATAAAACACTTTTTGAGGATAATCATGTGTTTGTGCATGTTTGTGTTTGGTACTTACTCGTACAATGTGTGCGAGCGATGCGCATGCTCGTTCCCACGCCCGGATGACATGTGCTTACTGCATCCGTGCAGCGCTGCATTGTTAAATACTTTAATCTATTTTATGAGCTGGAAAATTACTAAAGTTATACACATACCATATCATCTCTCTCCGCTGCTCGAGGCCTCTTCCAGAGCTCGCATCACACACGATCTACGGCTCTTCTTATCCAGTCACTATCATGCGAAGGTCTTCAAGTTGTCGATCAATGTAGCTGGGATCGTCCCACGCTGCGATTCCTAATACATAGTCTCCATTCGTGGTCTTGTTTATTTTATTGTTGGCGATCCTGCGGTAAATACGACCCGCCCGTTGCCACTTTAGTATGCTGATTCTGTCGGTGGCGTTCGATCTTTAGCGAATTTCTTCGGATATTATTCCGATCGGATATTATTACCATACCATTACCTTATGCCTCTTCACTGCTGGATACAGGCCTCACCTAAGGCTCGCCAACACACACGATTCTCGGCACTTCTCATCCATCGCCGGATCAATAAATTAATATCAGCCTATAATGTCCTACTGTCCATAAATCTTCCAATGTAGTTACCACAGGGTTTCCGGTTTATTATCTACGAATACTGCACGGATCCATTTCCTTCATCTTTTCATGGTCCTTCTAACTTCGCGGTTATTCGGACCGAATCGCTGGGGGAGAAGCGGATCTTGCGCGAGCTCTTTCCAACACATTTTTCTTGACTTCCTGCAAATTGTTCAGTCCCTTTTCTTCTTTCAACTCTCACCTTTCTGTCACCCTTTATTGTCTCAGCCCTTTATTGTCAACTTTATTGTTCTTACGCTCTACCCCCTTCAGCATCTTTTCGTGCGCTTCATCATGAAGAAGACATATGTTACATGATTACATACATGTTACATATATGTATAAAGAAGACAGAAGCTCGTTGGTAACAATAAGAACAATTGTTACCAACAATAAGAACAATCGTTGTTAACAATAATAAAATAACAATAAGAAGACAGAACAATAAGAAGAACAATATCCTCATCTTCATCATGTAGTGAATCCTCTTCCGAAAGCCCAGGAGGATCTACGTTTCTACGAGTCCAGTGCAGTTTGATTAGATATATTACATAGCATTAAAGATTTTTTTTTATTGGTGCGGAGTCTTGGCGATGTTATCCTTCATCGTTGAGAGTGATAATTTAAAAATATCAAAATACAGTGGTTCGGATCTTTAGTTTAATCTCACGACCTCAGGAATAGCTAGCTTATCACCGATCTATACAGTTTAAATCAACACCGCTTTTCAAAATAGATCTTTAAGTACAGTTACCCAATTCAAATTTAAACCGACCTTTTTGGAATTTCTAAAAGCCATCCTTCAACATTAAAAGCAAAGAAAGAAAGGTATGTAACAAGCACTCTCCGGTAGGTCACGCACGGCGGAAGCGTGATGTCACTTCCGCTCATTATTGCACTGGGATCTGCTTTCACGGCTATCACTATGTGAGTGAAACGCAGTAGGTAGCGGCCTAGAGAGGCTTAGACCAGTTGTTATTCTAGATGTGTAACGAAAAGAAAATTATGTTAATTTTACCACTTCTAGTATTTAGTGTTTTCTTTAACCACCTTGAGAATTTGAGACGGTTCCAGTTTTATGTGCATCAGCATGGCTAAATAGCTCATTTTGAGGACTGACCCCATAAATTTACACGTATACAATGTAGAAACTCTCAGCGGCACGGACCGAGGATTTCAACTCACTGCTTCACGAACGAGAGTCGAGAATAGATATCCCTAGGCTATCACCGTTCCAGCACCAGCAGGACCAATCAGCACTAAGATTATGGCCTGAATCTTTCTAGTCATCTGCCGCGAGAGGCCTGTGCCCTGCAGTTAGATGTTATAAGCTGATATAGATACTATCTTTAATTTCTTCAGTTCTGTTCCTATCGTGGCACATGCTAGCTAACATTACTTAATTTGTCGGGGAGACCACAGTCCATTGACGGCAACTCCTCACGCACATAGTCTTGTGCATGAAAGATGTATGGTCTTAAATGGTCACGCTGGCCAAGCGGGTTAGCAAGTATACTCTTTTAGAGGCGCTGTAGTTCCACAAAACCTGTGGTAGCCGCTTGATAACAAAGGGATAAGCCTTAGTAGCCTTATACGACACCCGGGGGAAGAGAAGGGTTGGTGCTTTTCTATAGCCGGCCAACACCACATGGCTCAACTCCCTTCATAAACAACTACTAATCGAACAGCTACTATTAGAATAGATGTTCTATGTAATCGGTGCTAGACTACGCCGTGCAAGTAAGTGAGTGGTTTGTGTGAAAAACAAGTTTTTTTTATAGAAAAAAGGCGGCAGACGAGCATACATACAATCCACCTGATCGTAAGTGGATATTGTCATCCATAGACATACGCGATACATGCCAACATCAGTCCAGAATGGCAAACGTTGGCACGCCCCCGGATGCGCTGCCCACCTTTGCAGATTAAGGAATGGATTGGGAAAATGGGGAGGGATAGGATAGGATGGGATATTTGGCATATCTCACTCACTACCGAAACACATGCTGACGTACATTGGGGAAATACAATAAAGTAGGAAATGCATTACATTTCAAGGTGCATTCTGTGAGAGAGGGATAACGTGTCAGTCGAGTGCGCCCAGCGGCTGTGGGAATGCAGCGTGCATTCTCCCCCTAGTAGTGCTGAATTTTAAAAAGTGGAAGAATTTCACGAAATAATAATGTGCAGTATTTTTTTATTTCAACCTGTATTTGGCACAATCTGGTTTTCGAGACATGTCTGGATATTTCAATGAGGGACAAATAGAGTTTTTGGCGGGAATTCAAGAAGCGAAGTTGTGTAGTATAATGTATGTATGTATGTGTATTTTTGTGTCTTAATAGCGATAGTTTATTAAACTTCAGTGTTTTTTTTATCTTATGCGTAATATTTGTGATAATCAAATAAAAGCTTGGGACTGCGTTTTTCGTGTGATTACAAGGAGTCCTCTTCTGTCCTCAGTAAACCTACTATCGCTTTACTGAGCGACTCCTGACTTACTTCGACGGGACTGGACATTGACAGGATACATTTTAGACTTTGAGATTGTTTATTACGAAGGAAACTTGACACTGGCTGAATGTGCTAATTGCACCATTGCAATAAAAAAAATATAGACATGTCATAGCTGGCATATATGGATATAATACTTATATCATAGGTATTAATAAAGATCACAACTTCCCCTTAATAGTGACAATAAGTAAAGTGTTATTGGACACGTTCTTAGTTTTACACTATTTAGCAACTTAGGACAAATTTAAATTCCTACTCATTAGTCTTACAATTAGTATTATGGCTATATCGTAATTTTAAAAGGTATGTCATTGCTAAATTAAAAAAAACATAGGTATTATACAGTGGTACCTTCGCCGTTAGTTCATATCCGCGTTGAAATAATTATTCTGCGCATGTGTGGGAACGATCAGTTGAACGCATGCCAGGCAAGTGTGTCGATGCTCAAACATAGTGTATGTGTCACCGCATTTCACATATAATATACGAGAAAATTGCGTTTCAAAACTGCTAAATAACGTATTTATTATTTTCAGTACCTACGCGTTGCTAGAGTCGGGTTACTTGTGCTGTCAAATGTTGAATTCATATCGTTTAAACTAGATTTTACTGTAAGGAAATAGTAAATTACAAAGAAAATTATTTCTCGTTACGCAACGAAAAATCGGCGAAGAAACTTTCGTATAATGCGAAATTGGCCCAAGTCTAAGGAGTTAGCCAACACTTACTACTAAAGACGTGCTTACTTTACTTACTCTTTAGTAGTACATGTGTAAATGCCCATGTGAGGGTTGCACGCTGCAATCCCACAGCCGCTGCGCACACTCGATTGGCCACGTTACCCCTCTCTCACAGAAGACTACCGTGAAATGAATTGCATTTCCCATTTTATCTAATCCCCCCAATCTACGTACATGTTTCGGTAGTGAGTGAGACATGTCACAGCCCATTCCCACCCCATCCTATCCTCTCCATTTTCCAACCAAATACTTTCTCGAAATCTTTTTCTAAATCTCCTAAAGTAGTCGTCGCATCCGGGGGTGTGCCAACACATTCTTGACTGATATTGACATGTATCGCGGATGTACACAGTCGACTGTATCCACGTATCAATAGATGAAACTTCTTTATAAAAAAGTCAGATAGAAATTTTTTTATCGTCCGATCCTCTATTTAAACTGCTGACAAAAGATCATCATCTTCTTCTTTAGTATTCTTTAGAATTGTGACAATTTGTGATCGTATCCTCGTACCCTTGCGGTCTGGTACTTGCACGTATCTCATGACGCATGCGTGACGCAACACTGACACATTAAACTTCACACATCATTATAAGTAATGCGTTTATACCCTTTACTGCAATAGAATAGGTATTCACACACAAAAAGACAACGTGACAACAACTATAAATATACGACTTGAATTTATATTCTGAACTTAAACTTATAATCTGACCGTCTGTTTGACACTTGCATCGCCCAAAAATCACTGGTCAAATTTTAATTTTTGGCATAGTTTTATCTAGCTTATATACCGTAAATGTTACAATATTGAGGGGTTATTTTGGGTACATTTTAATCAGATCCATTACATACGTTCCCACAGGACTGTACCGTGTATGTTAGCAGTAAAATTAATTAACCATACATATCCTAAAGTTCTCGATGTCGCGGGCGAAAGCTAAATAGTATTGTATAAAGATAAGTATTAAATTTTTCAAAGATACCTTCTTGTCTGGTCTAATTTTTCAGACATTGAGACCTGTAATTTATTTTTTATAAAATATCATTACTTTATCGTAAAAATCAAAATATATGTGTTTATTTAAACAGAATCTTCTCCCAAAAGGTTTCCTGTAAGTAGTTGCTTTAGCAACAAGGCCGCCGGTTGTACTTCTAATTATTTGTACTTTGTATATCTCTGTGTCTTTTTGGTGTACAATAAAGTGTATCTATCTTCTCTGTCTTGAAACAACGAATAACCAATCTTAACCAAAATCAATAAGTCCATACCGATAATAAGGTCCCTTTGCTCAGATGGCGTCATAAATGTTACACGTTAGTTTAAGTATCTTATATAACATAAACATCGTTTCAAATATGAAACAAGGATTTTTTTTTCTTGCATCACATTTTCAAATGAGCTACTTAAACAACTGATGCATTTCCATCTTACGCTATTCCATTAGGTTTTCTATTAATAATGTTTACTGATATTAATAAGAATGCCGAAAAAAGGGCTCCGTTTACTAGGATCCACAATCAGGCTCCACAGGTGGATCCATGGATTTATATAATAGATAATTCTTTTTCCTATTCACAGCTGAATTGAAGTTGTTAGTAATGAATTACATTTTTATTGTTTTACATAACATGTGTAGTTATTGTATAATTACATTCACCGTCTCGACAAATGTGTGGATTAAAGTGGCCCAGAAATACCAGAATGGATTCAGAAATTGATCCATCGAAGTGGAGAAAAATATGTTATATGTTTGAATTCCAAATTTGAGGGATCGAAGAGGAGGAAAAATTATCCACGGATCCACCGGTGGAGCCCGATTGTGGATCCAAGTGAACGGAAGCGAAAAAAGTATACGATAAATAGATTTTAATGGTAAGTTTTTTGTTATAAATAATCTGTAATTTCAAGTAATTTGAATACGTCTTTGTAGTGCATTTGAAAATGAAATTTAAAAAAAGTGGTTGTCTATTATATATTGACGAAAAATCACGCATGAAAAAAAGAAACACTTATTTTACGATGCAAATAATATAACAACAGAAGATATCGTCAAATACATTGCATTTCCCACATTAATCTATTGCCCTAATGTACGTTCGCGTTTCGGTAGTGAATGAGATATGTCAGAGCCCATTCCCATCCTATAGTATCCTACTCCTTTCCCATTCCCCAAATCTTTCTCCAAATCCATGCTGAAATATCCAAAGTTGGGCAGCGCATCAGGTTGCGTACTAACGTTTATCATTCTGGACTGATTTTGGCAAGTATCGCGGATGTGGCAGGGACTACCACTTACCACCAGTTACACTGTCTGCACGTCTACCGCCATCTTTCTATACAAAGAAAAAAATAGTGATGTGATCTCACGTGATGTCGTTATACCACTATTAGCCAATGACATTACAAATAGGATTACTGAAAAAATCTAACACTACAATAATATTCTCACCAGTTGCATAAACCTTATATCATCATAACATAATACAATGTTATAGTGAACCATAAAAAGTATCACAATGCAGTTGTACCACAGTTCCTAGAACTGATAACGAGACGGTTATTTGTGGGTTACGAAATAATGCACTTGATTTATGGGAATTCTAATATACATAACGTAAACAAGATAGATAGTGTGATATGAAATCGATGTTTAACAAGTCATTTAAACAAACGAAAGAAAGAAATTAATTTTGTTAACTACAATAAATACCGCATCAATTGGCATCAAGTCACCATAATGTCGCACCCTGAACTGAACGATGATTTTAAAGGCGGCGCCAGCGACAGGACAGGCGATATCTACCGACGACAGCGAAACCCACATGCTGGTAAGTGGTCACAGCCGCCCATGGACACCTAGAACACTAGGCTAGTGGGCGCGCTGCCGACCATGCAGAATCCTCTCTTGAAGAGCCCCATGTGGTAGCGTAATGGAAAAACCTCGGCTGGCAGTTCACAGCTGTCGAGTTTGCTGTATACTGACTCTGTGTCAAGGAAGTGCGGATGAACCGTACGACGATGACGAGCGGTGCGATGGTGAAAACGCGAAGCATCAAATTGAACGGTTCTTCAGAACATTCCCCATTAGATGGGCGGTAGAAAACGCTGAGAGACGCAACTTCTCTTCGGATGCTGAGCTATACTAGACCACCTGTGACGTCTAGTAGTTTATTTTTGTGATGTCGGTCGATTTTAGCATAACACCACCCCACCCCATCTCTTCCCAGGGGTTTTGTAGAAGGCGACTAAAAGATAAGAAAACTGTTACGGAACTACACCACGTCTAAAAGAGTGAAATCGTCAACCCGTTTGGCCAGCGTGACGTTTTAAGGCCATACATTCCTCATTCACGAGACTCAGAATTGTACTTTCAAGACAAGGACACTGGAGGATAAAAGGGCTTAGAACCTATCTAACAAATTAGTTTCATGGTCGTAACTAGCTCGACTCGTACGATAACCCCAGACCGCGCGTACGCCGCCACTGTGTGTGTAACACTTTATCGGCGGTCCATTGTTGTGCCGACGCTATTTGTGTTTAGTTAGGGATTGAATGGGATCGGTGTCGATGATTTTCATTAAAAAATCCCGTTTAGTCCTCTTACTGCTTTTTTAAAGAATGCAAATGTCTGCTTTCGGATAGTCGGTACCGATAATAGACAGCAAAAAATTGATTTCTTTATGCTTACATTCAAATGGTTCTAGCACTCATCGTGGCTTCTAAGTGTTGTCATGTTTTTATTATTGTAGCATACCTACATGTATGATTTGCTATATAATTCAATAATACAATTGTTTCATTGAATTACATAACAACCCTCATGTATGCTGCATTATTCGTGTACTTTCAATATTTGGTGCTCCATATCTGCTCGTATAAAGTGTTACTATTATGAACGTACTTATCGACATTCTATCGATACGACACCCACCCCATCACTAGCCCGGATGCAAAACGGAGGGTGCGCCCTGCTTTTCCCGCCAATATAGGGTCAATTGATCCCAATGAGTGTCGGGTCCAAATCGCCCAAGCACCGGAAGTTCCATAGCGGCCGGAAATGCACTTGCAGCGCACGCGTTCAGAACCGTGAACATTTTTTGTCCGAATATTTACGCTTTTAATAGTTCCGTTTTTTGTATTCCGTGTTCGCGATTGGGTTTTTGTTGTATTTAAAGACTTAGCGTTCAGTGTTTCTGTAATATCGGAAACATTTTACAATTTAAAATTGCTATTATTAATTATTAATTAATTTGCTGTTATTTATTAACTCTTTACAATCTCAATAGAGAATAAATCTACTAACTTTTATATCTGAGTCTCTTTACTTTGATACATTTTTCCTAAACAAAATGAAAGATTTATTATGGCATTAATCTGGTATGTTCGCGCAGGCCAGTGGATTTAACGGTATCATGAGCAAAAAAAAAAACGCGTCTCTATTGTTTAAGGTGTGAGCTGGCTCCAACAGTGTCCTGAAAATAATAGCGGAGAGATAAGACTGTTTTGATTCCAGATAATTCCCTTTGCCACTCTCGTAAATTGGAGCTGACTCCCACAACTGCTTGGCGAAACCCCCCCCCCCCCACGAATTTTATATATAAAGGTATTACTTTTATAAACGCATAGTATGTCGCGAGCCTCCTCTGAGCAATTTTTTAAAATTAATTAATCTTTTTTTTTTTTAATATTGGTATGTATCCCGCTGCACCTATGATAAAATGTATTGTTATGCATTGAAACATGTAGGTCGTATATTTATTTATTTTTTTATTTTTTTTGTTACATTTATAACGTGACTGTATGTTTCCAAAATAACATAAAACCAACATACAGAAGTGGTTAAATGACAAAAATATTACTTTTGAGCCCTCCATGGTGAAAGCACAGTTACTGGACATCGTCAGTAGACACAAATCTCTGTATGAAGCGTTAGTGGTGAACTAGTTGGCTGCTGTACACAGTGTCAACCTCTTAAGACCTTACCATTGTGAGCTCCACCCAACAGAATTGGTATGGGCTCAGGTAAAGGAGGAATAGGTATAAAGACTACCTATTTACCTATTAGGTATATAATACTTTCTCTCTATTTATAGTAAGTGGATACTGTCATTCATAATGTTAAATGGAGAACTACCCAGGCACGTTGGCACAACCCCAGGTTCGCTGGCCACCTTTGCAGATTAAGGAATGGATAGGGAGAAAGGAGTCGGAAACTCGGGAGGGATTGGATATGTACAAAACAAATAAATAAATGTTCAAAAACAAAAGCAACAAAATCATAACTCCTTTCTCCTACTTATATCCATTTCACAAATTCCTTGAAACTACCGTCATTATACAACACTGGCCGGTAAGTGAGTATTTCCTTGAACCGCGAGGTCGTGGACAGTGGCATTTTAGCGCGTGCCATTACTTAATGGACTACTTAAAGAATCAAGACGTGTCAAAATGTGTCACTCCACTTTGGATATACGTAAGTACCTACACCACAAACATAGATACAAAATGCAAGTTCAAGAAATTGTATGGAAACCAAGCGCGTTACGTGACGAGTAAAGAGGGAAGCCACTCACCGATGAAACGAAACATCTCCCTTGACTCGATTTACCATTTTTGACGAAATTTTACAATTGACTTGCTGTGCCCAGTAATTATTTTGCACATAATATATAGCCTATGTCTATCTGGAATAATGTACCTTTCAAATGGTGAAAAAAATTTTCAAATAGGTGCAGTGTTTCCGGTGATTACCCCCCACATACACACAAATTCACAAAATTCGCACTTTCTCTTTATTATATTAGTATAGATTATAGCTCAAATAGGCATTTTTGTGTTTTGTAATAACGACACTGGGCGGAATGGACTGAACCAGTAGCGCGGAAAGTAGGAGCTTAACCCCAACTTCAAGCATGCAGCGACGGAGAGTTTAGGTCATCTATCTGCTTATATCAGTGACCCACACATATAGGTTTTTGATATTCGTATACCAAAAATCTTATTGGTGGTCACCGATGACATCAAAGGGATACATTCGCAAAAATAGGTACTAAAATAGACTTAGTAACATAATTGAATGTTTGCACCGTTCGTCATCGCTATAATGACAGATAATAAAACCATTGAGTTGGCGTGTTTACCTCGACACCAAAAGCTGGCTCTGAAACATGCCGAAGCCTACCGGTTAATGAGATTTATGTCAATATATACCTATAGTCGAACTACGCACATAATTATTTCCAATAATTGGTTGTCATTGCGAAGATATAAATTAACACTAGCTTACGCCTGTGACTTCAATTGATTAAGAGTTTTTAATTTTAATTGCAACAGTGGGATATAAAGAAAATTTTGAGAGAAACTCCAGGGTACATTTCTTAACGGATTGAAATGAATATTGGCATACAATTAGTTACGAGTCTGTGTTTTGGTTAAGTTCGAAAAAGAAATTTCGACGTCTAAGTATACCTATATATAAACTATATTATTATGTTGTTCGATAGGATTCATATACTTTTGTACATGTACAGTATAGCGTATACTTTTGCATACAGATACTTTTGTATAAAAAATGTTTTCTAATACTTGCAGTAAATAGTTTTTTCGGCTGACGCAGTGAACAGCCAAAGCTAAAACATGAAGTAATCGCTTCTTGATAGCGCTGTACGACATTAAATAATCTCTTCCTAGATGGCGTTGTACTAGTGCTACAACACGCTATGGTTTCGTTTCTGCACATTTCTTAATACAGCCACGTTTTTCTAATTTAATTTAACAAGGCAATATCCTTGTGACTTCTTTTATTTCCAATTTTTGTCGGAGTTTTACTTTGGTTTCTAACACCAAGTATTTATCTCTGAATGTCAGAATTTAACAATTAATTACTCAATTACATAAAAATTTATATCTATCGTCAGATACGTACTACGTAGTAAGTACATAGCTAACAATAAAAATTAAGAACTTTTAATTAGGTACACGGTAACGAGGGAATGAATAGTATCGATCGATCTTAATACTCTTTAGAGTATCCACTATTCCACTTCTTGATAACGAAAAATAAACTCGACAAGCCAACATCTGGACATTGACAGGATACGTTATTATAGACTTTGAAATTGTTTATAAAGCCTGACCAGAAAAATAAAAAACCTGCTGTGGGGGCGCCACATTTGCTTTTTTCATAGCTAGTTATTATGTCTGATGAGCTAGTTAACCTAGTAGTTACATCAGCCTTTAACGCCACTGAAGGGCAGAGGCTTCCCCTAGTAAATCTCTGGGTGTTTCGGACCGTAACCACCACGCAGGCCCAGTGCGAATTGCTGAATCATATATTTTAGATTATTTTTTTAATATTTGGAGTATGCTGGCTCCCCCCTCACGACGTCTTCCCTCGCCTCCGAATTAGTGATAATTTAAAAAAATCCGTACTTATGTTGAAACTCAGTGGCACGGGCCGAAGATTTGAACTCTGGATCACATGAATGTGTGACGAGTATAGATACCTCGTTATAGAGCAGTTATATATAAATCGGGGTATCCTAATGGACATTGTCTATCAGAAACAATTTAACCTGTAATTAGTATACATAAATTTATTTGTAACAATCCGGTTGACAGCAACGTTCAAGTTTTTGTGTAATGGCTACACGTCATCAGTCATTTGTGGCAAGTCACCTTGCATATTGCCGCTTTTATATCCGTACTATTGTATTTAAGTTGTAAATTAATATGTTAGTGACTTCATTTGTAACAATTACACGGGTTTTTAGTCATGAAGCTCACGCGTCACCGTAAATTGCTCGAACTCAAATTTAAACAAATTTGGAGACTATGGCTACACCAATTTGGTAAATATTAATACAGTAATGTGATCTTAAGCCATATTCAACGCGTTAGGGCATGCAATTATATACTATGTATTATATATTAATAACGGATTACTTATTATTTATACGATTAATAGCAATCGTCAAAATTTGAAAGTCAAAAGTCGTAAGTTTTATCCGCAAGATACTGGTTGACTGTATAATATGATATGTTTGACAAAAAGTTTTATCTAAACAATCGATGTTCAAAGATTCTTTTATACATTTTTTATCACTTTATCACTGGAATGATAGATACTTTTACCGCGTCTACTACTCGGGCCCTTATATGGTAAATATACATTATGACGTCACTAGTTTTATTTAGCTGATTGCCGCAAAAGGAAGCTGAGCAGCTTGCTGCGTGAGTCATCGCGTTAATGATCATTATTACGTCTTTGCTTCTGAGAACACTTTGATATAACGGACTTTGCACCGATTAGGTGCACATTAAAATGGTTGAATTAAAAAGGCGGTCACAATCTCACAGCTGACGCGAATCTGTTGTACATTTTGTATTGACATTTTGTAAGATTGTTTGCCCGTCCTTATGTTTGTATTGAATACTGAACATATTTTTTATATTTAATAAAAAAAACATTGTAAATAATATTTTTGCCGTTTTGTAGTGGTCGCCAACAGAGTATACATCATATAAATGTTAGTTACATGCAAGAGTGTTAATTAATAATTATATAAATGTCACTCTACAGCCGACGACAACATAGCTTCCGCCCGACGCTACTGCAACAGAGTCCCTCACCATCCCAATCCCCTAGTAGTTGACAGTCCAACTTATGTCCCCGATAGGAATGATCCTCTCCATTGCCGTCGTCGTCGTCGTCCTCGGCACGTCTTAGACGACCCCGACGACCCAATTACTGCTGCCAATGCGGATCTTACACTACACTCATAAACTACACATATACACCGTCGTTGGTAGTTGAAATACGAAATACGGTTGTTATGAAATACTCTATATACTCACAAACTTTCATTGAAGTTTTCGTGCATAGATACTTCCCGTGTTAGATTCAATTTTTGCATTTATTTATAAAATATACTGCAAATAAAATGTGATTTTACGTGGACATAATGTTGACCTTGCAGAAATCTGTTCACAATTTGTTATTTTGTTTAACGCTCTCTCGTAATACTAGGGAAAACCTCAGGTGGGCTATTCTTCTAACTGAATTTTAATTAACACAGGGTCAGTAAGAAATTCACGTATTTTTTATGTTTTTGAAATCAATCAGCGGCTCTAGCCTTCGTGAGTTCGTAACTAACTAAATTAAGAGGTAGTTTACATTACAGTGGAGTGTAGGCTTTCTCGGCCGGTGTCCATATTAATTGAATCTTCCGGGCTACCTGGCCGAGGTCTTCTGGAATCTCTTCTCTTTCTTCCAAACGTTTCGTCAGCAACTGCGGTTGACATCTTCAGTGGCGGCTGCGTTCACTTTCGGAGAGATGTTATTTCTTCGGTTTCTCGAGCCAAGTAGCCCCGAAGATTCAATTAATATAGTTTACATTACGTTGTTGGAACCGCGCATCAGGTGTGTTTGTACCATTACCCTACTGACACCCTAAGGACATCGGGACAATCACAGGAATATAACATATTGAACTAAGGAAACGAAAAATGGTTCACACATAGTGACGTCACAATGGCTGACCACACTCTTGAACGATTTTTCTTCAAATTTCTTTGAAACTACAATATTATAGCTTATTTCAGGGATCGGCCAAAATCTTCAACTATAAAATCGGTCAAGTGTTGAGTTGGACAACGGATAGCGTTGACAAATTTATTGATGCGATCATTTTCTTAGAAAATGTTTGAAACGGGGTGTATTAATAACTTTGTTTCTCTGTGTAGGCCTGTAATTTTTTTAGCGCTATAAACACTGAAATATGGTCCAGATATCCAGACGCTTTGTTCAATATTTATTTTTCGTCGTTTATGAAAGGGTTCTAAATAATTACTTATAAGGTATCAATTAGGTACTTAGCAAATAAATACTAAATGACTACGATGCATTCACATAAATATCTCTTTTGGTTCAGATATTCTGATGGACACCCCATTAGCTATGTCAATGTTATATTTGTCGCCCTTCGAATAATAACGCTGTGTATAATTCATTGAATATCTCTGTCACCATTGGCCAGTTTAAAGCATATACAAAACCTGACCTCTCGTTGGACATTCTTTAAATTAGCAATCGATCAAGCGTACCTTGCTGTATTTGTCACCTAATTCATACAATAAATCACGATTTTGGTACTTGCGTACGCACGTTTAAAAACCTGTTTCCATGTGGCGACCTTTTCCGATCAGTCTCATTCGTTCCGAGAACCATGTCGCAAAGACATTTACTTAAGGATATGCCAGTTTATGGATTCCAAGAATGCATTTGTTTGCAATACCTTTCGAAAATATTTGTGATTTGTAAACTAATGTGTAATAATAATAACCCGAAATATCTCTACAATAATGCAATCAAAACGGCCAAATAAAAATAAGCGCTCGTGAGCTAGTGATATATTTTTTTTAAAATCCGTACTGAACTAGAAGCGCGGTACGGACCGACGATTTGAATTCACGACCTCGTGAAGGTGGTCCGAGATCCTTTATTGTAAGTTAATTAATGTGCGGTTACCGCCCAGTTACCGACTGTACCGAATGCGTAATAAAACTTGTCTCCCGAATTTTGTAATAGTGCAAGGGCTAAGGATAAGGGCACGATCCTCGTAGTTGTATTTTTTATATGTTATTTTATATTTGAGGGGGAAAATGCACGGTGCAATCCAACAGCGGCTGGGCGCGCTCGACTGGCCACGTTACCCCTCTCTCATAGAAGACTACCATGAAATGTACTGCATTTCCCGCTTTAACTTATTTCCCTAATGTACGTACGTGTTTCGGTAGTGAGTGAGATGTGCCAGAGTCCATTACCATCCTATCCCTCCTCATTTTCCCAACCCTTTCTCCAAATCCATTCCTATAGTTCCAAAGGTAGGCAGCGCATCCGGGGGCGTGCCAACGTTTGTCATTTTGGACTGATGTTGGCATGTATCGCGGATGTCTATGGGCGACAGTATCCACTTGCCATCAGGTGGACTGTATGGTCGTCTGCCGCCTTCGTACATAAAAAAAAATATCCTATCTAGTTGCTTCATTCAGCGGGGCCCTCTCGCCACTGTATTTGAATTAAGTATAATAATCCAAAATTAAAACCTCAACGACGCCTGATATGTTTATAATTCCTTCTTGTACCAACAGCTAATGAACCGACATCACGACAATAATACCCAAGAGAACTTATAATAAATATTTCATGTACAGACACTGTTAAATTTTGAAACGGTGACCAATTTGTTTCAACTTAACCGATAGGCAAGTGATACACTTGATAAGTTACCAAAACAGTAAAGTCAAAATTAAACCAAACGATATTGAGAAAGCGTGACATCTTTGAAAATAAACGGTCTTAACTCAACGTTCTTGTTATTACAGAGAAAATTTAGTAAAATATAGGCCGATTTTAATCTTCAACATGATAAATTCGGTTTATATCTTCCTTCCTCTTCGTTTAGAAATGTACTCATCTTCACTGTAAGGTATAGTGACCAGTGGTATACTGTAGCGATGAAGTAACTATTGCGACGTTAGCTCAGTCCTTGGGGAATGAATGCAATCGGTCCTCACTTCAGCAATTTAGTATAATTAGTTTTAGTATAAATAAAAAAATAACTGTAACAATTGAATAATACTTAAGAAACTTAAACTTAAACTAAAACTCTGTATGTAAAAGCGGATTGAGAGTAAAACTCTTCAAGGTGTTTTTTTTAATGAATTTATTGTTATACACCAGGACTTCAGTAACATGCGCAATTTCAGTAAGACCTAGAGTTTTAGGAGACATTCACAACCATTAGCAGCTCTGATACAGAAAGCTTTATAGTATAGTTCTATAATAGTAATTGGCACGTCGAAGATTAGATAGCAAAGAATTTAGATATTCCTTTGATTCAATTGTTTTTTGATTCATTCTGCTGTCTAAACTTATCAGACAGCAGAATGTAAAAAAAAAAATTGAATCAAAGTTTGAAGCATATTTGAATTTAGATTTTCCTTAGCGGCCAGTTCTTAGTGACTTAGTAGGAAGAAGTTCGGCAAAGGACAATACTCGATAGAGTACATTGTTACACTATCAGCTTAAGTGTTAAATAAAGTGACTATGTTATTATAAAATTATCATAATTTCTAATTTTGAATATTGTAACATGCGTTACAATTCTGACGTCTCAATTGGATTACTGACGCCTACTACTTTCCAATTTACAATGATTCGCTTCGCTCGTGCTGTGCTTCATGCTTAACGCTCGCGAGTGGCTGTTCGTAACGCCATGTCGCATCAAGATAGCCATCTCTGAGCTGATTAGGGACATCACCTAATTGACGATAGGTACAATTAACGCTCGTTGCGTGTACCAATTGTTACTTAATCAGACCCCTGATGTATTTATTGATGCATATTGAGTTACTTTCCGCGTCTTCTGTTCTGTATGATTAAGACAATGGTGTAGGTTTATTGTTAGATACTAGACTAGTTCTTTCAACTCACGAAGGCGGGTTACGTTTAATAGTGGTTGTATATACATTGTTTTAATGTGCGTAATGTATGTATATACATGTGCGTAAACTTATAATTCCATACAACAAAAGTTATCGCTGGACAGATTTCTTATATGGTGATGGAAACATTAATTGTGAGATTTTTTTTATGCGCAAAATCAGTTTTAATTTCAATTCGTTGTTCAAGTACAAAGATTTGGCAGGTTTATTATTAAAATTCATATTAGCTCATAAAAACTAAATATTTTTTATGACCTTTGTAATGAGCGTAATCTGGAGATAGTAAATTCCGTCAGATTTAGAAAATATGGTCAGGTACGGTTGTACTATAAAAGAATAATCTTTTTTTAAATTTTATAATAATCTTATTTATTTATACATTCATTGTGTTACACACAGATAATATTAATAGCGATAATATACAGATAATATTAATTATTATATCTCTCTCTAATATGAATGCCTATAGTATAAGGTATACAGGCGTTTTAAAATTGTAATGACAAGTCATTACTTGTCATTACAATTTTAAAATTGTAATGACAAGTCATTACTTGTCATTACAATTTTAAGTAATTTCAAAAGATAACAATACCTACTTACAGTTAAAATTAAAATTCGATACGAATTTACATTTATAAGGCATTATAAGTCAACAATTACAATGTGTTTACTAAATCGTCTGTAGTAAATAAGATTTCTTTCCTTTTTCATTAAATGAAATGTACTAAATGTCAATATCCAAATTTTATAAAAAAATAATGTATTTACTTACCACAGAAACAAATTATACACTCCTACTCAATTTACTGTTCTTCGTTATAAAATGATATTTTTTTTTAAATATCATTTTATTCGTACTTGTCAATGAGACAAGTACGAAATTTCATCATACGAGTCAGTGAACGACGGAACTCTTGCTAGTCTTATTCGAACATACTAATATTCTATAAGGTTTCTGTAATGAAAATAACGAATGCGAAAGTTTATTTTGCGAATCTTTCACATGTTGCGAAAGCGAACATTTGTTACATCCCTAGTTTATGCTAATTAGGAAAGTTGCAAAGCTATTTAAAACAGCGATCGGTTTGGGACAAACGTTATTCAGTCACGGTCCACGTGACAGGAATGTCACTGGAGATGTCGCCGTGTCGTGCAAGACGCAGTCGCTCGTCCGTGACGGACGCGACTGACTAATGAGTTTCGATCGAGAACACGTAGGTGACAATGTTTATTCGTGTTAAAATAAACTTGGAGAGTTAATTAATTCTAACTATTACATGTGAAAACGACAGAAACACTCTGATATTATTACGCAGATATTTTTGTTAAAGAAAATCTTTTTAACCTTCCAGTAGTCACTGCTGTCACAGCTGGACATGGGCTTCCTCATGCGCATTGTCTTGTGCTGGCCAAGCGGGTTGTCGAGTCCACTCTTTTAGAGGCGGTGCAGTTCCTAAGGGCTTATGGTAGCCGCTTTGTTATCCCTTAGCTGGCTTTTACGACGTCCACGGGAATGATGAGGTGGCATAGCCGGATGTCACCACACAGCATTATTTACCGAAAATATTAACATAGATAAAACCAGGATTCGCTGATATATATCAATCGATATTTATCGTCGAAATTAGAATTTTGGCAGATCCCACGCTTTTAAATTGTTATAAAGATGTAAATAAAAATTATGATCGCTGCCAATGATCCAATACTAAAGATTACAATTATAATTTAGTTGAATGTTGATTAAGTAGACTGATTAATTATTAATCCAGACTAATTTTTTGTTACTCTAATTTGACTCTTATTTTTTGTTTTGTTTTATAATAAACAAGTCTATTAATCAAACTCGAAAGTTTCATTTAACAACTTTGACACATTAAAACCACTTATCGGATATTTTTTGATTTTTATTATAGATATCGTATTTTTACAAATACGATATAACACTTTGTATTTTTCACTAATCATTTTCCTTTACTGTAACTACCATATATATTGTATGCAATACAGAAACTACGTTCAATTAAATCCTACGAGTGCAACCAATTATTTCCATCTACCCAATTTACCTTTTCAATGCTATCGGTTAATAACACGTCGAATCTGCACTAGCGTCGCGCCCACGGCTGCGCCTACGCAATCAGCAAGGCTACACGATGTCACAAACCCGTCCACGCGATATAAAGTAACATGAAAGTAGCTCATTACAGTTGTAACGACATTCCAGAGGAGAGCACCAATTAATGTTTATGCATATGTATTAATACGTAGGCTGCTTTTGCGCAATAGGTGTAAGGTTACCAGTTGCTAGGTATGCTAAAAACGCAGTCCGTACGTACAGTCACAATATTTGTTTTTTTTTATAGTAAAGTAGGGGGAGCAGCAAGCGGTCCCACGTGGTCACCGTCGCCCATGGACACCTGCAACACCAGGAGGTATGTGGGTGCGCGCCGACCTTGCAAAATCCAATTCACAGGTTTCTTGAAGAATCTCATGTCGTCGCACAATGGAAAGACACGCTTGATTGTTGAGCCACTATCCTTTATTTTTAATTTAGCAGTACAAAAACAAACACCAGGAGTACCTGATGTTTGTTCTTGTAATTTGGTGACTGGTGACTTGTATAATATTGTTTATTTTATATTGTAAATACTAGCTGTACCCGGCAGACGTTGTCCTGCCTGTGTATATTTATTTACCTCTATATATAAAATCACAAATTATTCTGTTTTGCCGTCGATATGATTTTTGCGATCGGTTGAACGGTATAGAAGTTGATGTGCTGCAGCGCCATCTAGTGGCGAGTTACAAAGTGGATAGCATAAAAACTTTCATGGTGATCGGTCAAACGGTATCGTAGTCTATTAATCTTAGATACACCAACATTCATTTATATATATACATTAACAAAAACTGTAAGTCATTTTGAATCAGATTTATATGTCTGTCCAAAAAAATTAAGCATAAGTGATTATTTAGCAGAATCCACCGCCTAAAGAGATCCAATTCACTACATATAACCATTACAATTACATTAAAAAATTACTATAACAGAAAGAAACATATTTTTTATGTTGATTTATATGTTGATTAATTATATGCAATTAGATATATGTTGATTTAATTATATGCAAGAAAAATCCAGTTAACATCTACAGATTAAAATCCATGATCACGCTTTCACAGACACATCTGTTTCCCATAGCCTATATTAAATAAGGCATCTCATTAAGTTCAATGTATAAGTATGCATTCACCTCTTTGAGCCGAATGCATGTAGCTGAAATGCATTCGTGTTTGTGCCCAGTTTACCGTCATTACTCAATTAGTCCGTGGAAATGTTACAGGAGCATGTTAATGTTAAACTCGTGTTGAAAATTTAAAACATGTGTAGAATGCCAATATTTGTAAGACCGACTTCAATATGGAGTGGCCGCTCTGGGAATGAACCGACAAAATAAAGTCTATATACATACATATAATGAAACGGTAAAAGGGTCGAGTCTGTACATTGACATAATAAAAAATAAATTGAGGGTCTCATTAGAAGCTACAGAACCCAAAACAGTAGTTATTAGTATTTTCGTCTGTATGTTTGTATGTCTGTTTTCTGCAAGTATGTCTGTCTGTTTGTTTGAGCATCACGTAGAAACTACTGAACTGGATAATGGACCTGGGCATAGAGTTGCCAGTGAGGAGTGCACAGTGGCCTGGGGAGTCTGTAATCATACATTCCATTTCTTCTGTATCTCACGTTGGCTGAAAACTCGACAAGTTTGTCCTCGCGACAATAGAGAATGGGAGATTCAGATCTTTTTTGTAGAAGACCGACAAGAAGACCTAGCGACTAGGATTCAATGAATCAAAAGATCCGAAACCGAGAGCGGAGCCGAAACTCTTAATGATTCCGGCAAACTGTTATCGACTCCGAGGAGTTACTTATTCCTGTCATTTTGGATTGCTGTGTTACATGAACTAACGTGATGCGAAGCGAATGAGTCGCTCTCAGGCTCTTGTAAAATATAAGTAGGTGAATCAAAGGAGTTAAGGAATTATTAAGAGGATCCGCGAGCGAAGCCGGGTTAAGTGAGCCAAAACACTTCGAGGAGTCGTGAATACTCACGACTACTACCGACCTTGTAGAATTTTCACACCATTTTTCGGTTATGTAACATGACATGAGCTCGTAGGTTTAATACTAACATCTTGTAAACCATTTTATGCAAATAAATGCATTTGAATTTGAATCAATATTTTTACTTATAATATATTATATTTGCAACCTAAAGTATACTTACTCAAAGCTAATCTAAATGTATATGAGAAACTAAATTTCTATCTCATTTTGCTTTCCGAACTTATTTTTTTAAATAGAGTTCTATTTAAAAAAAATAAGTTTCTTAGATTCTTAAAAAAAGATGCTCTAGTTGGGCGGGTTTTGCCACCTCTTCTTCACATTTCAGGCAAAAACTTTGAACATAATTTGTAGAGCTATGCGCCCAATCACATTTATTGTTGGTATGTATAAAAATTTTTGTTTTCTTAAAGTTTATACTGTCGTAATTTTACACTTACTGAATCGATTTGACTCATCTAGGAATTGGTATGAGATATAGACCCAAACTATTTTTCTATCAAATTTCGTTACAGTTTGTTAAGGAATATGCCCTGCGATTTGTCCACAAAGGTTAAAGTTACAGAGCAAATAATATATATATATATATATATAAAAACGTCTTTCTCATATGAGTTCCAAAAATTTCTAATTTAAACATTACAATAAATCACCCCGAGTAATTAACAAATGATGTATTCTGGGAAGAGGGTCAGCAAATTGGCATTTGGCAAATGCGTTGCCTTGTTAATTCCGTCTGCAGTCGGGTTACAAAATACAGATGTTAATATACTCGTCTGTTACGATCCATTTCTCCTGTTGCATGTTAAGAGAACAAAATAAATTGTATCTTTATCTCTGTGTATACAGGTTGTGTGTGGACTACTTCCGAAACCTGATACTATGGATTCTGGACATGATTCTGAGTTCATTGATATCTAACGTGACATATTTCTTTCTAAATAATTAGTTTTTTAGTTTTATTTTTGGAAAAGTTGTAAGATCATTTGAGCATAAACCTAAAAACAATAGAGATATAATTTTTTGCATAAAAAGATTTGTAAAATTTTCTCGTGGATTGGATTGGATATCGTGTGATGATTAGATATCGTGCTCCCAATTGGCGAAGTCACGGGGAAATGCTAGTCTTAAGTAACTTTAACTGCCTGTCCAGTAGTTTTGTTTATAAACTCTGTTCTGTATTAAACGAAATTTAAGATTCATTTCTTTGATAAATTATGAGTAATTGGATTCGATAAATCGTCTGTCCACCTGAGCCGAAGGGCGTCTCACACTGAGTTTCCCGGTACGTGGTTGGATGAGAAGAGCTGAGCATCGTGTGTGGTTGCGAGCCTTGAGAGAAGCCTATATCCAGCAGAGGTAGGCTGATGGTATAATAAGGTGGAGACTCAATAAAATCTAATGTAATTTTTTTACAGAAAAAAGGCGGCAGACGAGTGAGATAGTCCACCTGATGGTAAGTGGATACTGTCGTACATAGACATCCGCGATACATGCCAACATCAGCCCAGAATGACAAACATTGGCACGCCTCCGGATGCGCCCTACCTTTGCAGATTAAGGAATGGATTGGGAAAATGGGGAGGGATAGAATAGGGTGGGAATGGGCTCTGACATATCTCACTCACTACCGAAACGCGTACGTACATTGGGGAAATACGATAAAGTAGGAAATACAGTACATTTCAAAGTAGTCTTCTGTGAGAGAGTGGTAACGTGGCCAATCGAGTGCGCCCAGTAACATTTAACGTAACATTTGACATTAATCAAACATTTTTAGATGTTGTCAAAAAGTTAGATTAGAAATCTTTATGTTAGCATAAACCCAGGGTTATGCTAACACAAAGATCGATGAAATAAAATTTCTATCTATTTATCCTTCTTTGAGTTTATTTTAAAAAATAAATGCGTATAAATCATTTACCAATTAGGTCTTAAATAGGAACGCCTCTCGCAGTGAGACTACAATGTATAGAACAAAAAAAAATAGAAAGATTCTTTATAGAGGGCGTTGCTGCTGGGTATTAAAATAGTAAACGAACATTGGAAGCTGACCTCTCGTCAGCCCGTGGATCATCCGACCACAATGCCCTTCTGTGATCTCTAATAAGCATGTCTCGAGTTACTCGAGTTAATAAACTCGACGCAGATATAAATATTAATTTACAATTCGATCTCAAATTGCAGCCTTTCGACTTGCCGCCTTGACTCTGTTGACGTTTCATCTTAACAACATGGCGACCTTTCGCGCCATTTATGTTTATTTGTGGATTCTCTTTTTGTATTTGCCACCAGTTATTAGCTTTATGCCTTTTACGTTTTTTGCTTTAGGTTTTGTTCAGTAATAACAAGCGAGATAATCTTACATCGTTATATCTAACAAATTTTGTTTCTTTGTTTCAGGTAATAACTAAAATTATTTCAGATAACTGGATAAGTATTTCATTTTTTTACAGTTATGATTTGGCGAAGTCAGATTAAGAATAAGGGAGCGTATTATAAAACTTTTAAAAACCATACAAGTTCCAAGCAGCTCTAAACCGTCTAAATTTATTTCGTATGACGTTTAAGTTAATATTTTAATTTTAATATATTTCGATGTTGCAATTAGCACATTCTGCCACTGTCAAGTTTTATTTCATTACCTAAGCTATCACAAACATTACGCACAAAAACCATTTTGAAGTTTATCACTATGAAACCACAAAACGCAATTTTTGCAATATAATCAAACAAAAACTGGACTTCACTTCTTGACCAACGCCAAAACGCCAACGTTTAAATTACTTGCTTTTGCTGAGTATGATTCTAAAAAGCACAGATAATATAATAATTATTGTGAGATTGTGGGTTCAAATCCTTGGTATCCAAGTATATAAATATCTCTATATCTCTAAATATAACTCGGTATACTATATATTTATATCTAACAATGTAAATAATTTAAGTAAATATTTTTTTTTTTTAAATTCTTATATCCAAGTGGATAGTTTCTGCTGTTCCTTAAACACCTTCAAAAAATATCTTAAATTTTGTAACCACATTGCTATGATTAGTCCATTTAAAGTTTTAATTTTTTGTTAGTACCTACATAGTTTTTAAGTTAGTATGTATATTTGAAACGTGTAACATCAAAACTTTAATTATTTATTTCATTTTCTAACGGCCGCAGTACTTATTTTTCTCATTATGTAAAACAGAAGAGCATACAGTCCACCTGATGGTAAGTGGATACAGTCGTCCATAGACATCCACAATACATGCCATCATCAGTCCAGAATGATAAATGTTGGCATGCCGACGGATGCGTTGCCTTCCTTTGGAGATATAGGAATGGATTTGAAGATGGGTGGGGAGAATGGGGAGGGATAGCATAGGATGGGATGGGATAGGAATGGGCTCTTTTTATATGTATGTGCTTGTGTTTGTCTATTAGTTTTCTTACGCGTAGTTTATTCAATTATATTAATTGTAACTGACTTAAGTATTAGTGTAAGAATGCTCGCAAACCAAATAATAATTATATTGTTTTTATATTAAATAGCCTCAGTTTAATTGATAAGAGTTGGACGATTGTCTAACAATGAATTTTTTGATCCAAAGTTTACAACGGCCTGTTCTGAGTACAGTAAACAACGACACACTGAGCTATCCACTATCAACGCGTTAAGGTCGAAGATAGTAAGCCTTACATCCGTTCTATCACTTGCATACCTAAGTGTTATACTTCCAGCGATTGACGGACAAATATGTGCACAATTTAATTAATACTTAGTCATAAGAATGTGTACCTGTCTGTCTATCTGTATGTTTGTACACGCATCACGCAAAAACTACTGCATGGAATTGAATGCAGTTTTCACCGATGTATTGATAGAGGTCTAACTTAAAATATAGGCTCCATTTTACCGCAGGAAAATATCTTATTCCGATTGTTTTAAATTTAATAAACCGAAGCGAAGTGAGGGTGGGTCGCTAGTGATCAAATAAAAGTGTGGGACTGCGTTTTACGAGTGGTTCCAAGGACTCCTCTTCTGTCATCAGTAAACCCACTCTCGCTTTACCGATCGACTCCTGACTTATTCCAACAGGACCGAACGTTGACAGGTTACGTTTTAGACTTTGAAATTCTTTATTACGAAGAAAACACGACACTGGCAGAATACGATAATTGCACCATTGCAATTATCGTTCGATGTACATGTCGTTCGATTTGGCTCATGAAGCCCTATAACTTCAAAACATTCTTTTTTTCTAAAGTGTAGGTACGGAAAATTGGGAAATCTCTCTTCCGATTTCATTTATCCGATTTTTTTTAATTGTTTGTATGTTTTTTTTTTCATGAATAACACGGGTAAAGTACACGCTGCACGTTGGTAGTGAGTGAGATATGCCAGAGCCCTTTTTCATCCCATCCTATCCTATTCTTCCCCGTTTCCCTAACCCTTCCTCAAAAGGTATTCCTATTTCTTCAAAGGTAGGCGCGCATCCAGAGATGTGCCAGCGTTTGTCATTCTGGACTGATGTTGGCATGTATCGCGGATGTCTATGGACAACAGTATTCATCTACCATCAGGTGGACTGTACGCTCGACTGCCGCCTTTTTCATAAAGAAAATGTCGCTATAGTCTGTTTTAAATTTAGTAACAAAACAGAACTATACTATAAAATATTGGCTTGTATTTTAACAAACAGCAAAAAATATTAAATGGATAGCAAATCATGATCAAACTATGTAGTTTTGAATAACTAAAATAAACTATTTATAATTATTATTAAAGTATTTCTGCTGTTCAATTAATGATAACCCAAAAATATTTAATTTACACACTCGCCATCGCTTTCCTATTGAACCCCACCTCGACTCTTATCACACCGTTAAAAATAGTCGTAACACATCAAACGCGTTTGAAAAACTTACACAAACTTGAAATGGGGCGAACAGTCTTCAGATCTTTAGATTTAAACCGTAGCGTGTGGTTTACGGTCAAGAGGTAAGTGAAATGTATTTAGTAAGACAAGAGCTCTTTGTAAAACAATTCTTAGTACGAACTAATGTGTAAGTGGTTTACGGTGAGTTTATTTTAAGAAGAATCTAGATGTGTGCTTTGTTTATTTATTTCAATAATAACCGGACTACACAAAATTTAAAGTAACTTTTAAGATCTCCCAACAAACATATAAACGCTAAGATAGCTAAAAGAGCTGAACTGTGGTGTAATTGATTTTTGTTTTTTATAGAAAGAAGGTGGCAAACGAGCATACAGTCCACCTGGTGGTAAATGGATACTGTCGCCCATAGACACCCGCGATACCATTAGTCCAAAATAACTTTGGCACGCCCCCGGATGCGCTGCCTACCTATGTTGATAAAAGAGTGGATTTGGAGAAAGGGTTGGGGACGTGGGAAGGGATAGGATGGGAATGAGCTCTGGCATATCTCACTCACTACCGAAACACGTACATACATTGGGGAATATGATAAAGTGGGAAATGCAGTAAATTTCAAGGTGGTATTCTGTGAGAGAGGGGCGACGAGGCCAGTCGAGTGCGCCCAGCGGCTGTTGGATTGCAGCGTGCACTCTCCTCCTCCAAAACCAATTGATACCCTTGCGGGTTACAAGAGCGCTTAAAACTAACGGTATAGCTTGCTATAACCCAGCTATACCCCCGAAAGAGGCCCAAAATTTTACAGATTTAGGTTTGCTTTGCGCGCTCAACACCGTAGTTGGAATTTAGTTTTGTAACTTAATAATAAACATAATCGGCCCTCTTTTTGTCCACTGTTCGCCACGGGCCTCCTCAATACGCATTGTAGCGAATGTATAGCCTTAAAACGCCACGCTGGCCAAGCGGTTTGGCGAGTCCACTCTTTAAGAGGTGGTTTAGTTCCTCATAGTTTGTGATAATGCCTTTGTTATCCCTTAATTGCCTTTTACACGACACCCACGAGATGAGATATGGTTGTGGTGGAAAGTTTAATGGACGTTTTGCTTATCATTTCTTGGTTTTTCGATCTGAGTTGGTGTTGTGAAAAGGGTGAAAGCGAGACGATTGTTGATTGACAAGATGATTTTTTGTTTTAAGTAATTACCGGCCTCGGCACGCTTTGGCGGTTAATTATTCAATACTTCACGATCACGCTCTATACAGGAGATATTATTTTCTTGACATTTTCTTTAATATTTTTCAAGTTTTTTTTATTCATTAGGGATTAACTTCGGAGTTTTAGACCCATTATCTACCAAAGCGAAGACCAGAAAGGAGAAAAGACGAAGCGGGACACCGCGGTGTGAAGTTTAATGCTTATCCATCAAAAATGAGATGTGTAATGCGGAGTGGAGAGGAGATGTGTGAGAGTGAGATGAGCGTCACTGAGTCGTCGCTTACTCAGCGACGAATTATTAGACGCAGAACTGTTATATATCACCAAAAATGTCAATTCCTCTCCGCTGTGCTGGGCAGCACATTGCCACTCGGCTAATCACAAAATGTGTCCATCCCATCTCCTCTATCCTCAACCTTGTCCACAGATGTTAAACGGAGAGGAATTCAGAAAAAACGAAACCCTGTTGTCGTTTATTACCCATTTCATTTGCTCTTCGCCCATCTTTGCTTTCGTGGATCGCTATTATTCGATAGATTACACACTGTTTCGCATGTCCTGATGACAGAGTGCACTCATTTCGCGTAAAGGACGTTGAATCGTTTCGCGAATGGCAGTTCCCGGCGGAGATGTGCTACAGACCTCAACAATGAGTTTTTGAGCGTCTACTCAGCTCAGATAGACCTTCACTCTAAGTAGGTACATTTTTAATCAATACCATGCCATCTCTTTTCTTGGATGTCTTTTATATAATCTGCAATAGTCGGATGCGTAATGAATTTTCATTAATTTATGTTCGATCATCCATTATATTCGTTCATTTCGTACGACGACTCGTGGCGGATTGCATTCGACTATTGCAAATTGTCTACAAGACTGGTTTACGAATTTATTTTACCCTTTTTAAGGTTTTTATAATTAATGGTTTTTAAGCGTTCGTGGGTTTGGTTAATCAACCAGCAAAATACCTCACAGTTTGCTTGCGCATAGAAAGCCGCTCAATTTTTGCCTCTATGTGAATATAGCCTTCAGCCATATGTTTACTTTTTGAAATGAACTAAGTGGTCGCAGCTGCATTATTTGACGATTAATTTGACAGATGCTCGATAATTGCGCTCGCGGTAGAGTCATGAATGAGGCAGGTAAACATGTATAATTACTGAATTGTCTGAACCGGTTGTACGTTAGCAACATTTACTGTAACGGGTTATTTAGTATTGCAGCTAATGCGAACAGTATTGCTTTGTATTAGAGTTCAGAATGCTATAAATTATTTGCTGTTAGGTGCAGATAAAACTTCGGAAGAGTGTACATCGTGACCAACAACTTATCATCTCGTCAATTTTTGTTCATTGCAAGCATCTTGACATTGGATATGAGAATATGATTCTCATGTTAGGTCATTATAAGAGCTAGTTTTGTGGGAATTTGGGAAAAAGATGCTGCTCATCAACCAATTCGAAATGCAGTGTCAGATGGGCCAGATATTGACCACTGACTATTATTTGACCAGTTGCAGTAGCATTGGAAATTGTTTACCGAGTAAACAATTGTGAGATAAGTATTACCAAATAATGGTTTTTACTGTATTTTCCCGTGTATCACTAAATAACCACTAACTGGTTTTATATACCTGTTTGTAGATTTTAATTTGTAGATTCTATCTATGATTGCATGGATTGAATTAGGATATTGCAGAATAACATGTAGACTTGTGGTGTCTCGGCTGGATATAGAGTAGCATCACCGCAGCTCTTCTCATGGGTGTCTCAAAAGGTGACTAAGAGATCACAAAGGCGCTGCTATAAACCCTGAGAAACTACACCACCTCTAACATAGTGGACTCGCCAACCCGCTTGACCAGCGTGGAGTCCAGCGTTGCACAATAAAAGGGCTGGTTACGCTTACGGAAACTGTAAGCTCTGCTTGTCTACTTATATTTCAAACTAGCTGTTGCCCGCGACTTCGTCCGCGTGGACTTTAGTTTATAAACACCGTCTTTACCTTCTTAGGGGTATTTGGTATTTTCAAAAACGATCACACACATTATTTCTTATAGCTTATTTTTTATCGAACAAATTTTCAACGTGATTCTTTAAATTGATATAACTTTTTTATTTATGAACTGATTGAAATAAAACAAACACTAAATTTTAAGTGAAGCTTACCACAATACATTAGTGAAAACCGCACCCAAATCGGTAAAGCCGTTTCTAAGATAAACGCGCACAAACGCACAGACAAAAATTCTAACAATCATTGTTTTGGGTTCTGTTGCGTTGATAAAGGCCCCCAATAATATTTTTCTCATTTATCTTCCATGTACAGACAGCGATCAGTTACATTTTTATTATATGTGTAGATATAGATAACATAGGTCTTTGCCTGTCTGTCACCTATGCCATAATAAAAACAAAAGTTAGGCTTAAGTGAAGTGAGGGGGAGAGTGCACGCTGCAATCCAACAGCCGCTGGGCGCGCTCGACTGGCCACGTTACCCCTCTCTCACAGAAGACTACCTTGAAATGTACTGCATTTCCCACTTTATCGTATTTCCCCAATGTTTCGGTAGTGAGTGAGATGTGCTAGAGCCCATTCCCATCCCATCCTATCCCTCCCCATTTTCCTAACCCTTTCTCCAAATCCATTCCTATATCTCCAAAGGTAGGCAGCGCATCCGGGGGCGTGCCAACTTTTGTCATTTTAGACTAATGTTGGCATGTATCGCGGATGTCTATGGGCGACTGTATCCACTTACCATCAGGTGTACTGTATGCTCGTCTGCCGCCTACGTACATAAAAAAAAAAATGTAAGTGCAGAGTTGAATCACAGATTGGCCGCGGTTCCGGTAAACGGTATCTACCTTTCTAATCGCATTGTTTCTCAATGTCAAGGACAGGAACTTTGTAATGTCATTACGACTGCAACAGTGAATTGGTCAGAAAATTGCGTCTTGCGAATAATTCCTGTAATTATGATGTTAGTTTACCAGGTCATGAACTTAGCTACAATAAATTGGGCTTTTTGTGGCTTTTCTAACATCGCCAGTTGTAAGGAACGTTTCTTTATGTTCCGTAAGTTTTAGAAAAACAGTATTAAGACCAAAGTTGTAGAGCTTTACGAGTCCTATCTAAGTATCTTTACGAGATCTAAGTATCTTTACGAGATCTAAGTATCTTTAAGTATCTATCTTTACGAGACATATAATTTGTATGTATGAAGGTGCTGGTCACGGGCCTCTTGTAAAGCCTTGAAATGTCACGCTGGCCAAGCGGGCGAGTCCACTCTTTTAGACGTAATGTAGTTTCTCATGGCATAGTCGCCTTTTAAGACACCCACGGGAAGAGATGAGTAGTGGCTAGCAGTGGCTAGTAGTGGCTCGCAGACAACACACGACTTAAAATCGAATGACCGATTTGAAAAGTTTACACGGTCATAATTTTGGAACTGTTGAACCGAAGGCTCAACTTGGAACTTAACCTAGATATTAATCTATTTTTCTGCCGAATTTTTTCGTTTCGTTAAGAATTCTGCCCTGCAGTTGAAGCCCTGCAATTTATGATTGGTATAACCGACGAGATGTAGTGATTACATCTCGAGATTCCAAATTAGAAGTCGTGATCTCTTCGATATTTTCTAAAAATACAAATAAGAAATAACAGATACCATAGGTGGCGTTAGATCAGTACTCGCAGTAAGCAATAGGCCTTGATCAAGCCTTAAAACGTTTGGAATTTAACTTCTAGAATATCCCATTCTCCTACGATTCTCCAAAAAAAAGTTTTAGATTTAGCTAAAAAAGAGTAAAAGGCCCCGTTCAGATTTACCAAAAAGTTCCTACCATATTGCGGACCTCTTAGAGGCGACATCCTGCGCACGGCGCACCTGGCGCGCTGTGAGCACGTGCGTGCGGGGTGTGCATTTACATTTTTTGCTTCAACTCTTTAGTAGCACGAAAGTTATATTTAGGGCTGTAAGGGTTGACACGTACTTAGGATAAATAGGAGACATAAAATGTAAATAATAACCATACAGGTTAAATAGATACAGTCCTTTTAATATGCACTGCTAGATATGTGCCTCACCATGCAAATTGTGTTAGGCATGAGGGATGTATGGGGCTTAAAACGTCGCGTTGGCCAAGCGGCTTCAGGAGTCCACTGGTGTAGTTCCTCAGGGCTTGCGGCAGCGGCTCTGTTGTCGCTTTTTAGTCGCCAACGACATTCACAGTTGTTCTTGGCAAACATAATCTTTATTTGCTGCCGTAACTTTGCTGTGTGAATAGCTCCTTACATGTTTAGTTTGTATGAGCATATGGTTTCCATACAGAGACGTTACACCCCAAGCAGCTGATGCAGCAGCTGCTTGAGATGTTTTGAAACGATAAATTAATTGTTTTAGACTTATTTTCAATTGTTAATTCAGAAACTTAATACAGAGTTTAATGACTTTTATTAAATCTTTAAATATGATACATCGAAACGCTAGTGTGTAATTGAAGTATGTAATAATTATTCCATTATAATATGTATGTCATAGAACAGTAGGTACTGATACTTAGACAGATCAATGGTTCAGATTTTATAATTTCTACTGTGAGAAGTAGTAAATAAAGGTTTATATAGTAATTGGCCGTATGGTGTCGGCTGGCTTTAGTATGTAAGGTAAAAGCGCATGCCGCATTCCCACAGCCACTAGGCGCTCTCGACTGGTCACGCTACCTCTCTCTTAAAGAAGACTACCTTGAAATGTAATGGATTTCCTACTTTATCGTATTTCCCCAATGTAAGCGTACGTGTTTCGGTATTGAGTGAGATATGCCGGAGCCCATTCTCATCTCATCCTAACCCTCCCATTTTTCCAATCCGTTCCTTAATCTGCAAAGGTGGACAGCGCATCCAGGAGTGTGCCAATGTTTGTCATTCTGAACTGATGTTGGCATATATTGCGGATATCCATGGACGACAGTATCCACTTACTATCAGGTGGACTGTATGCTCGTCTGCCGCCTTTTATCTAAATATATAAAATAGTATCTCCCCACGTCTTCTCGTGGGTTTTGTAAAAAGCGACTAAGGCATAGCAAAGTCGCTACCAGAAACTTGGCTAACGTGACGTTTTAAGACCATACATCTCTCGTACACTGGACAATGTGCATAAGAATCCCCGTGTCTAGCAGTGGTAGATAAAAGGTCTAGTGACGGAGTATATATTATGGTATACGAGTATACGTGTATATGGTATATGCGTGTAGGTGTATGGTATATGCGTGTATATGGTATATGCGTGTAGGTGTATGGTATATGCGTGTATATGGTATACGCGTGTATATGGTATACGCGTGTATATGGTATATGCGTGTATATTGTAAATGCCTGTATTATTATACAATGTTATGTGTAATTTAAGATAACCGGACATTTAGGTATCCATGGTAGTATTGCCGTAGGGCAATGTGCAGGTGTTGACTTTGCACTTTGTGGTGACACTTTGCCCTAGTATAAAGTCTCCCTTACATTTTCACAACTCCACTCGAGACCTGACCCGGTCTCAATGTGTGTAACAAACAGACAGTCAGTCTATTTAAAGATTTATTACACAATGCGCACGAGTGGCCCACAACTGGAACAACATTGAGGTGCGCGTAGTACCAACTCAAAGAAGATCATGGTGGCATTTTGGGAAATCGTTATGCTTCTGTTTCCTCAGGCTTTTTCTACTAAAAATTACTAAATTTACTACAGAATTTGTTGACTAATAATGTTTTGTAATATATCTGTCTCTACCTACATACAGGCTGTAGCTGATAAATTTCCGAAACCTGAAACCATAGATTTCGTTCAATATTCTGAGTTGTCATGAAAATTTTACAAAGCTCTTTAGCAAAGAATCAATTAATCTTTTGAGATTTTGTTGAATTTTTGTCACATATTTGCTAAAATATAAACCTAAAAACCTCGGTATTGCAGCGCTAAGGGCATGTTCGCGGACGCATCCTCAAGGAACGCAAGGACGGCGTCCTTTTGGGATTGATTACGCAGTAGTAATAATTGGATATTAAAGGCAATCGCCGATGATGTCACAAATCCTTTGCCAGACATTGGTTATAAGTTCTTAAGTCTTAAGTCAGACAAGTGTACATTTAGACATTTCTTATGCACCCAGTTTTAATTCTAAGCTATCTATATGTTATATTTTTATATAATATCTTGTATGTTTCTGATATGGGTTATTGCCTGAAATAAATGCTCATTATTATTATTATTATTATTATTATATTTTTACAAAAATATCTTAACATTTTACATCAATCAATCGATGTGAGCAGATTCTATAATTTCAGGAATTAATCATTCTGTATAAAGGATAACATCATGTCCTTTCGCGATAATCACAAACCCGCGACCTTCTACATAGCAGGCACTAGGCTAATCAGTTGTTACAAATATTTGGTTTCAAAACTATTTTACGCTACTGCCTCGTCAAGTTCGCGTATAGCGTCCATTGGTATACTGTTAAGGCTCATATACACAAGGAGAGTGTCTCGAACGGTTCGAAAGAGAATATTGTGTTATACAATTGTATACGGTTCTTGCATGCAACCAAACTACATACAATTCTCGCCTACAACTGTTCAACTCGATGATAACAGAGATCAGATGATGATAACGGTTGTTTATATCAGCTATTGACCGATGTTGGCGAAACTCGCGTTCGAGAAACTCTCCTCGTATAAATGTATGTAGTCTGTATGTAGTGTGTAATTTGACCCAACTTGATTATCTTAGAGGGCAGCGTGATCTTTATCCAGCGAACCCAGTGTCCAGTGAGCAAAACATAAAAATAAACAAATTATTATCTATACATACGTACATATATGAATATGTAAAATGTTACGCAAGCTTCCGGTACGGATAGCTGAACAAACATCCGTCGATTATTGGTATAGTCCACAGCGTCGTGCGGCGGCGTCGCTGTCGCCGGTTCTATTAGCTCCTAGAGGGCGACACTCGCGGTACTGTCGCTAGGTTCAAACATTTGGATTGAGGCCCAACTTTTATATTCATGTAACTTTTGAAACGTTTTATTACTTCTAGAATTGATCTTCCAAAATCTACTAATTTACTAATAAATAAGTACACTTATTTTGTAAATTAGTAGCAGTGGGGGCTTATTTTAATATCAGAAATGTCCCTTCAAAGCTTACAAGCATATACACTTGCTCGTCTCATACAGCCACGACATGTAAACTTGCGTAGATACCTACATAATATCTAAAATAAATATATACCTAATATATGCGTAGTATTTATATTAGGGTTAAAGGAACTTATCCAGGAATGTCGATTGTGAATTTTAGAAACACAGTACCTACCTCTTAACCAAGGTTATAGTAATTATATCACCTTTGCTTCTAATAACAAAATTGAAAGTATTGAATTTTCACTGGAAATCTGAAATGAAATAGGTGCGTTAAAATTATAACAAACTTTACTGGGTGTGTATGTCACTTTCAAAAAGGCTTACAAAGTCTCTTACTAGAAACTAAAGTATCGGCCAATTGAATATACAAATACAAACTCCTTTGCAGCTCACCATTGTCAACTTATTCAATAAGCGATTTGGTAACGTTGTAGAACAAACCTATTCATTCAATTACTGCAACAGTAATGACATTTAGAATCACGGCGAAAAATTGTAATCGTGCGAATACTTAGTTACCCTATTTTTTTCTTAATCATTTGTAACAGACATACATGTATGTTCAACTCAAATTTAATCTATTTAAATTTCACTTATCACCGTTGAAGAAATTTAAAAAAGTCTGTCAATTTTGTACAAACATACTTAACATGTTTCGATAACATCTATGTTTAGAATAATAACGCTTATTCTAAACATGTAAGTTTATTAATTTATCTGTGTTATTTGAGGAAGATGTCCACATTTTAAGATGCTTTTAAGGACTCCTTAGATTACATATTTTTAGCTATCACTGTTGAAATTGTTATCTGGGCTTGATGTCAGTATATTTGTAAGAGGGCGTCAACTAACATTTTTGTCATATGTCACTGTGCGTTTTGTTGTCCTTTTGTTTTATACTGTTTAAAATAAAATAAAAATACTCGTGTCGAATCCAAAGTGTGTACCGCACGTCGACAGGACGCCGCTAAATTGGGTGAATGAGGTGTGACGCGGACATCAGGAAATTAGGAAATGGGAAGCACGCTCCGCTGTTGCCGCTTTTTGTACGGCTTATTATAGATCCGTGGTCGGTGGAACAGAAGAGCTGAAGATTTGTACGTCCGGCGAGACATTTGTTACTTATTATAATTTTTGATTGGGACCGTTACGGTTTCGAGTTCTCTAATATGCGTATAATTTTTGGTGGGTTCATTAATGATGTGTTACAAATAATTACAAATGTAAAATTACATCAAGAAGAATTTATTTTCATTGATTTTTTTTTATATTGGGAGTAACAAGAAAGAAAGCAGTCGACCTGGTGGTAAATGGATACTGTCGCCCTGCGACATGCCAACGTGAGTCCGGTCCGGTATACGTTGATATACCTCCGGATGCTCTGTCTTTAGAGATTTAGGAATGGATTTGAAGAAAAGGTTGAGAGAATGTGGAGGGATAGGATAGGATGTTTAACAAATTTGTTTTTATACGTGAGAATATACATAGTCACAAAATGTTACCGCAACAATATTTCTAACAAGGCTGTAACAATTAACACTAAATTGCCGGAAAATTATGTTAAAATGAACGGAAGTACAAATTAATGGTTAATTATCATTACATTCTATGAATTATGTAATGTACGTAAATTATAGGATTAGAGTTGCATGCACAATGCTGTTCTTGCATCTGGATAGAAGTTGAAGGTGTTGGCCTTGTTCTTTTCACGGTTAGAGTAGTAAGTAGGGTTGTCAACTTTGAACTAGTGACTTGTGGGAAATCGACTTTTCAAATACGATATAAGGTTAAAAAAAAGTGGGACAACGAAATTTTATGTTTCTAGATAGAATTCCATGTTCCATGAAACCCGCTACCCCTAGGGTGGACAATAGGAATGAGAAATTAAAACGTTTCTCTAGTTCCAAAAGCTATGTAGTCAATACGAATATATTAAAGTTTGTATTTAATAATCGAAACTGCAACTAGCTCTTTTAGTATCCAACTCTGGTCATGGGCCGCCTCATGGACATTGTCTCGTGCATGCACAAGACAATGGGCATGGCTACCATAAGCCTTCAGGAACCACACCACCTCTAGAAGAGTGGACTCGCCATGAGCGAGAGCCGCCGCTTCCATTGAACGATAAAAGGGCTGGTTACCTGCGTCGGCTCTAGCTCATGTAGCGCCCGGGTGCAATCAATACCCTGGCTCCCTCTAGTAGGCGTTTTGGATCCGTTGGAAGCGTCGCGAGCGGCGCTCGGCACCCCCTAAGACCCTGAGCCCGTGTGCGCCGCACACCCTGCACCATAGGTAAAGCCGGCACTGCTAGTTACGGTATGTGTGATGTTACCCTATTGTCAATTACATTAAGCAAGGATGTTACACGGGTCAATACACGGAGCGTATCGTGTCGGTGATGCGACAGAGGTTGCGTTACGGTTGCATCATTACCGTCACCGCTTCTATTTTGTTATATCAACGTTATTATAAAATTCGTCGTGCAATTATTTGCGGAGATTTTAGAAATTACACAACAGATATGAAACCATAACGCCTTTTTTTTCGGAATGGCTAAATTCTTGAGGCCCTAATGGTCTTTCAAGAGTCACCGGACTTAGGGCGAGTTTAGTTTAGGGCGAGTGCACAAGGCGCTCAATCAGGGGCAAAGGGTGTGTGCAGCAACGAGCCTAAGGGTTCTCTCGCCGGTAGGACGGCGGAAGGAACGGACCTCGGCTTAGGGCGTTGCGCTGGAAGGGTACCGCGGGATCGCGAGTCGGTGAGAATGTTCATAACGCCTTAAACCGACACAATCACCGACATAGCTTTGAGAGGCGCTGCAGTTCCTCAGGGGTTGCGGGAGCGGCTTTGTTATCCTTTAATCGGCTTTTACGACACTCGATGGGATGGTGCCATTCTAAAGCCGACCGACATCACACGCTTAACCTTGCAGGATCCTGTTCACAGATTTTCTGTATCTTTGTGATCCAGATTCTAGATGACATATACCTATCGACCCAACCCGTGGGAAAGTGCTATAGTAAGTAATAAACGGCTTAAAATCTACAGTTAACGTAGACGCGTCGGAGTGATATACATTATTATTTAATTACGAGTCCAGCTACTCCGTAGTCGGTTAATATGTCTGTTAAGATAACAGATGGTTTAATTTAAACGGTGCCTCGATTATACGTTCGATGTTGCAATAATTATCATTACAATGTTTATTTACTGCGGTAACATTAATTAAATGAGGGTAATGTGTTCAAAGGATGCTGTGGGGCAGCAACTGTATTCTTGGTGTATTTGTTCAGTTACATAATGACACAGACGACCGATTGGCACAGTTTATTATAGTGACCCTTCATTATTTTTATTTTTTATAGAATAAAGGTGGCAGACGAACATACAGTCCACCTGATGATAAGTGGATACTGTCATTCATAGACATCCGCGATACATGCCAACATCAGTCCAGAATGACAAACGTTGGCACACCCCCGGATGCGCTGCCTACCTTTGCAGATTAGGGAATGGATTGGGAAAAGGGGGAGGGATAGGATGGGAATGGGCTCTGGTTTAGTAGTAGGTGTTGATCGAACATATGGTTCGCCGGTAGCCGACCAGCGACATGGCTACTCGCGGCTATTCAAATTATCAATTAGTACGAAATCTAAAAATTCTTAAATAATATTTTTCATGTCGTCATGAACCTAATCATGATTTCACGTACACCTAACTGTGCTAATTGTAACTAATAGCAGGGCCGTCTTTACCAGGGGGTGCAAGGGGTGCGGTGCACCCCGGGCGCCTGTCGAGCGCTGAATTCAGTGCCGGCTTTACCTATGGTGCAGGGGGTGCGGTGCACACGGGCGCAGGGTCTTAGGGGGCGCCGAGCGCCGCTCGCGACACCTCCAAAGAGTTCAAAACGCCTACTAGAGGGCGCCCTGCACCCGGGCGCTACATGAGCTAGAGCCGGCGCTGACTAATAGTTTAACTAATTGTACATACACCTTTCTTTATTTAGTGTGATTGTAATTCTTATGATATACTTTAGAAGCTATCTGCGTATTGTTATTTTTATATTCTTTTATTAAACCTAAATTATATTATTTAGGTTTAGTCAGTAGAATCTAGCGTAAATCAGTAAATTATTCTCATATTTATTTTTATTTTACTATACAGCTAACGCCATCTGTGTTTCGTACTCCGCACTACAGTAATAATAAATCGTTTTACGCAAGCGCAAGGTAATTGTACGTCGCGGTTGTTATGTCCGCATTAGTGCAGTAGGGGTTTTCGGGCCATAAAGATATGTCTTTATGTGTATATGAAACTGATTGATGTTTTGGATTCAGCTTCAGAATTTTATTTAACAATATTTCGACTAAGAGTAAGGTGACTAAGGTGGAAGTGTTTCTGAAATTCGAAATAGAATATAATTCCCGAAAATCCGCAGAAACTCAATGAAATTTACGGACTGAAATTTACAGACCAATTTACAAATGACAGTTGAAGATATATATTAGGCTACTACAGCTCTAGGTTTATAGGTTTAACGTGATGTATTACAGAGTATTCTGACTTCTATGTTTTATGACATAAATCCAATTATAGTTGAAAATGGATTAGGATGCAACATTTGTTAATTACTTTTTGTCCCAACATTTTTCTAACCACCATTACCAATTTAACTTTACCATTCACTGTGGTGCCACTAGTCATAGTTCTTAAGTTTTATTATAAGACAGAATTTACTTCTGAAGTTATCCGCTGGTAAAATTAAGTTGGTTTTTAATCTCTGGTTGGTCGCTGGTCTGTACCGCATTCCTTCGTTCGTCCGGTCGCAAGTTTTTGCGCCAAGCACTGGATCAAGTTCACTTAGTTGACTTTTACCGACACTTTCTTCCATAAATCTCTTGTGGTTTGCCGCTGGTACTTTATTTGAAAATTAATTAGTATCATCCATCGTGGATTGTCAATGTATGCCTCGTGTTTGCTGTTATAATATTTAACCAATTTATTATCACTATTTTTGAGTAAATGAACAATTTAAAAAAAAATGTTATGTTCTCATAAAATTTTGTAATGTTTTAGCAAACGTAATAAAATATTTCTCGTCGTTGCTCGTTAGTGTACTATACACCCTTCGAGAATATCAGCGCTGTGGTTCATTTTCTTTTTTTCCACAGCTCTAGGCTGAGCTTTAGGTAGCTACCCTACTCGTATTTGTCGCCACGACACACATTCGCACACTTATTTTGGTTGTTTTGTTATTACTTAGTATTTACTGTGTTTTGTGTGTCATGTTGTGATGATTATTTTTATTTTATCTATCTTATAAAAATAGAGGGAAGAATTTCATGCAAACATTTCAGTTTCGGATTTATCTTTTACGATTCTTAATAAGAAGCTACCTCTGCCTAGAGGTATGTATATAAGTAAAGAAAACTTAAGATTTATATTAAGAACTAGCGACCCGCCCTCACTCCGCTTCGGTTTAGTAGATTTAAAACAATCGGAATAAGATATTTTCCTGCGATATTATATTATGCGATAAGATAAGATATTATAAGATATTTGTAAAATGGAGCCTATATTTTAAGTTAGACCTCTAGCAATATATCGGTGAAAACTGCATTCAATTCCATGCAGTAGTTTTTGCATGATGCGTGTACAAACATACAGACAGACAAACCCCCCATATTAGTTTTTTTTCCAATATCTATAATGTACAGACATCGGCCTGTTACAATTTTATTATATGTAATATAGATAACCTAATAAATTTGTAAATTTTAATTCTGTTTGGCTACGTTTATATGCAAGCCTACTTAGGTTTTAAATGCATTTAAAATATTGTACAATGGATAGGTACTTCTCTAATTATTTATTAATCTTACATTTCTCTGTAAGTGACTGTAAATGTCTTTGAGAAATTAAGTTTCAAAAGATCTTTCTTCTTTATAAAATCATCTATTACAACAACAATTTTTACCAATGTGTAAAACATCATCGTGTATTGTTACTTACGATTTATTATTCCTCTCCAAAACATGAAAAGTGACAATATGTGACAAGATTTACCTGCCAATAGTGATCCAATTGTCACCAAACTTCCTGAGCGAGCAGGTGGTGGTATCGGCTTACTGTCAAGCTAGGGGACACGGAAATAGTGATGCATATATTTGTTTGTATCGATATTTTAGATCGATCCGGATCGTAACTATGTGATACGATACTAGGATCGTATCAACTATAATTGGGCCGTTCTAATAAGTCGGATTTGATATATAACGAACTATATAATCCACCGATGTGAAATATTAATTGTCATAGACGCAACGCTTCCAAGAAAACGACGCTTAATTTTGATCGAGTTATATTAGTATCGTGTCGTAGTACCTTATTTAAAATATGGAATGTACTGTTTACTGTTTTTTTGTATTGATTTATTATTTAAAAATGCTTACTTTTTCCTGACTTACTTCCTGCAATCGCGAGCTCCCTTGGGGTCGCCACCCCCAGGTTGATAACCGATGCTTAGAGAATCGATACATCGATCTGTACGATACTTTTTTGAGATACTACTCATGAGTTAAGTATCGATAGTTTCGATACGATACAATGTCCCTATGTAGGGCTTCTAGCGACTATACGACGTTGTAGTACGTGAAGTACGTCGCCAGTAGTAGTGACTGTGTCGACTCGTGCGCGTGTGTCATGGCGGCTCCGGTACCAGCGCCGCGCATGCGCCTCGCGCTTAGCCCCCATAACATTCATGTAAGTTTTATAATTTGTGTGTAATGTGTTATTATTTTTGTGCTAAATTTTGATTGGATTGGTGTGTTTTTGAAAATAACCTGATTTTCCAAGTCTTACGTTGTCCCTTGCGTTAGTGTAATGCAACAACGTCTATTGTGTTATTTTATTACTTGTACGGATTGTGTTGGAATGAGATTATTTTCCTGTCACTTATTTATTAATAAGTGTCATTTATTTAACACATTCAGTAAATTAACCCGTGGATATGGTACATTGGTTCAAATTCTAACTTAAAATTACGTTGTTTCAAGATTATTTTTTATAAAATAATATTTAAAAAAGGTTTTTTTAAAAACGAACTTTTATGCAAGCCGTGTACTAAAACGAATAAAATAAGTTTATATTGAATTATTTGTTCTCAAAAAGCTTGTCGTGAAATATTCATATTCATTTACAATTCGCGCGACTAACTAACAACACGACTAACTAACAGGTGGAGTTAAATAAAAGCATGTAAAAAATAAACATGCACCAACAATAAATTTTTATGATAAAGGAATAAAAGTTATGTACTTTTATAAGATTTCACTAAAGTCTTGAATAAATGAATAAATGGAAATTCTTTACTGCATTCCAGTTGTAAATAATTAATAATATTGAACATACTTAGTTAATTATTAGGGAAATTATTTATTTGGAGCATTCAGGTAATTATAATTATGGGACATGATACCCTGTAGGGGCACAGCAATCTAATAAAAAAAGTCAAATATATACTTATATAATTCAAATTAATACAATTAAATTAAATGTCAAATTATTTTCAGCCATAAATATGTTAAGGCATGTAAATTGAATTGTCAAGAAAGTCACTGTTAAGATCATTAACTTATTTACTAAATTTTATTATCATTTCATCAACATTTTTTTCATTGTTTTATTTATCTTCCAAATAAATATTTGTCTTGTTTTTATTAAACTTCCAAATATATTCTTACAGTAGATTTCGTAGAGAAATAAAATCACTTCCACCATAAAGCTTGAACGGAAGCGAAGCTTTCATCGTGACATATTTTCGAAAGCGTTAGGGCGCTGCATCGGAAAAACATTGGAATAATTGTAACTAAGTATCTTTTTTCGATATCCGCGTATCACGTCTCACTGCAGGGCACACACCCACACACACACACACAGTAAGTTAAGGGTTTCGGGTCATAATCCACAATGCGGTTTGCTGGAAACACATGTTCCACATTTATTTTATCCTCGAGCACGGTGGTGTTTCCTCACGATGTTTTGCTATCACGATAGCTGAGCAAAGGATAATTTTAAAAATGTATACCTAAGAAGGAACTTAGTGGTACATGCTGATTTGAACCCACGAGTTCAACTTAGAACCTACGCTATCATTAATGGGTTTTTGAATTATTTTACACTAGCGACCCGCCCTCGCTTCGCTTCGGTTTATAAAATGTTTTTTTTTCAAAATTTCAAAATAAAATATATCCTATATTAGACAGGGATAATGTAACTTCCTATTTGTGAAAGAATTTTTGAAATCGGTTCAGCAGTTCCAGAGATTACTCCCAACATACAAACACACAATTTTACCTCTTTATTATATTAGTATAAACAATCGTCAATGCATTTGACCGCTGCCTGTGGCGCCGTGGTATCGATTTGATGATCGAACTAACGCATTATTTAATTTATTTCAGATATAAACCAAATTTCGATTACATTTTGGTAGTTACTTAGACTAAATACGGCAATATACGCAAAATTATCTTGTAATTGTATCGACTAAGGTTTTCAATTTCACTTTGAATGTTTTTTTTATAGACAAGCATACAGTCCACCTGATGGTAAGTGGTTACGGTCGTCCATAGACATACGCGATACATGCCAACACCAGTCCAGAATGACAAACGTTGGCGCGCCTCCGAATGCGCTGCCTACCTTTGCAGATTAAGGAATTGATTGGAAGAAAGGGTTGGGAAAATGGGAAGGGATAGAATAGGATGGGATGGGCATATTGGCATATCTCATTCACTACCGAAACACGTACGTACATGGGGGAATAAAGTAGGAAATGCAGTACATTTCAAGGTAGTCTTCTGTGAGAGAAGGGGTAACGTGGATTATATTATATTATTTTTATATATCTATGCTATTGTTATTATGAATCTATTATTATATATTCATTTCGCAATGCACTTTTATGGTTCAATGCAAGTTACACTGCAGATAGAATTGCGTGTACATTTATAATGCACTTTTATAGATTAGACGTAAATAAGAACATTCCGAACGGAATAAGAATTTTTATTGCTACGCCCACTGTAAGCGGTATGAGATTACAGACATTCTAACTTGACCTAGGCATAATGGCGGATTTTACGCATAAAATTAGTTAAGGTTAGTTAGTTAAGAAAACATAAATGTTTATTAAAATGTTGTTTCCTACTAGTATTCCAACTAGGTTCGGCTAGTGTTGCTAGTGTTACGCGATTGTTTATGGTAATAGATTTTTTAACAGCAGATAAATGAGTCTCACTGGCAAAGGCATTTTTCATGATTTTTTCTGCAACGCATTCCTTGGTCATTCCATAAATGTGTGATTCTTGGCCACCTCTCGGGGTGCATTCGGCAGGCATGACCAGACCAGTCATGTGTGAACTTTGCAGTTTTGGTTTCAATTATGCGAGTTTTTGAACGCGATTTTAAGTACATTTTAAGTAGAGACTGAATAGTCTTAACGTCATCTCATCTATCTTTCGAATAATCAATATAAAATAGTCCATCACTCGCTGGGAAACCTTAGAATCTGAGTCTCAGTCAGCGACCATGTAGCACATAGCTTGTGATGGACAGGATATAAATGTTGACAAATTTGTATTTTAAGAATATTGGAAGGCAATCTACCCTTTATAAGTTCCTTCCTGACCCAGAAGCTCTTCAACGTATTATGGATAATAGATGTTTTTACGCAACTACGAGATCCTATTAAATGTCGGCGACGCACTCGCATACCCCCTGGTGTTGTAGGTGTCCATGGGCGGCGGTAACACTTACCATCACGTAGGACCGCTTGGACGAGTCTACTTCACTATTTTAATAAATGCATTTTTATAGGAATCGTAATATCTACCAATCTGCTTCCATATAAATGTTTCTTTCTAAGTTATATCTTTGAAACCAAACGCACTAATTTATATATAAGTTTCTTTATAAAATACTAGCGACCCGCCCTCGCTTCGCTTCGGTTTATAAGTTTTTTTTTTTCAAAATATTTTTTCTAAATTTCAAAATAAAATATAGCCTATATTAGACACGAATAGTATGGCTTCCTATTTGTGAAAGAATTTTTGAAATCGGTGCTGTAGTTCCAGAGATTACCCCCAACATACCTACAAACACACAATTTTACCTCTTTATTATATTAGTATAGAAAATGCACACAATTATGTTTGTTTCAGTATCGATATAGATAGATTGAGACATTGTTTAACTAGCATTAGTAAAACAATAAGTAACCATTTTGTTTCATATCAAAACAATGTACCTATCAAACGATGTTCGTCTAAATCTAATTTTTTACATCAGCAGGTCTCTGATCGATTACAATTAGATCATTAACCGTCAATAGCCCAATCTTATTCATATTTTCTCGTTGCCCACAGACTACAATAAAAGTGTACGCGCGCTGTCTCCGCCCCGACATCGAATACAAGACCTTATCAGTAACATGGGGTACTCGAGCCCAGGAGGTGGTGGCGACTCTCCTGGGGAAGTTCCGCATGAGGCACCGTGACCCCAGGCTGTTCTACCTCAGCATGGAGGTCAGGGTCAGAGCAGCTGGGTTGAGGACGACGCTAGTGCTGGATGATGACGCTAGGCCGGCTGCGCTGCAGGCGTGTCATCCGAAAGGATATTCCAAGTAAGTTGTATTAATATCTGTTATTAATTATTAATCTAAAGAGATTTTTAGCGAATGATTTGACTTTGACTTTGATAGTTCAACATTTCACTCACATAACGCGAAATGGCAACTAATTTATTAAAATATATTATTTTAGGGAATATTTCAAAAGTTACAAACATCTAAAATGTTTGTAACGCTGCCTACCTTTGGAAATGTAAATAAATAACTTACGCTACAGTCAATGGCCCACACTAGGATTCCCTGTGTCGTGGGTCCAGAAACACCGGTCTTTAAACAAACGATTGTCCGACCGGGCATCAAAGGAATGAATTTAGAGAAATATTAGAAGAGTAAACGGCGATAGGATTGGATAGAATTGGAATGGGCTCTGGCATATCTCACTCACTACCCAAACACGTACTTGGGAAATGGAATAAAGTGGGAAATGCAGTAAGTACATTTTACGGTAGTCTTCTGTGAATTCTGAGTGGGTCCTACTTTCTTATCGATTATTGTTTATTGTAGATTATACTTTATTCTGTAATACATCCATGTTTTTGTGTTGAATTGACGCAAAAAGGAGGAAGACAGTCCTTGGGTCCGCCGTCCGGCTTGTGGTTAAGTGTCACCGCCATTGTGTGAACGAACTCTAGGGTTGGGAGACCTTGAGGAAGGGACTGACTCAGATTTGTAAACTGAAGGAATTATTAATTTATAGCATTTAATGACAAATCAAACTAGAGCGGCATCATGTATTAATCACGAGTATACAGACATGTATTTTTGTATCTAATAGGTAAGTAATTATTTTGTACGTCAGAATAAGATACAGTCGTTTACTCTATTATAAGCTTGACTCGTCACCTTATCCCCGAAGGATAAATGGGGAGGTGTAAATGGATAAGGAAAACCCTTCGTCCCGTTATACCCCATTTTACCCTATTATTCCCCATTTTTCCAACTCTTTCTTCAAGTCCATTCTAAAATCTCAGGCAGCGCGTACGTAGCGTTTGTCATCCTGCACTGATGTTGGCATATGTCGCTGATGTCGCAGAGCGACAGTATCCAGGTGCCTGTCACTTTCTTTCTATAAAAAATCAAACTATATTAATATACCAATAACTCTTTAAGGTTACAAAGTTCGATATATTCAATGATAACTTGATAACCCTAAGATGATCAGGTGAAAATTATAATCAACCGTCAATCGATCCCCTGTATCGGTTCCGTTGCAAAAAAAAGTAATTCGTCACGAGGTTTTCTATTTCGTTGTTTACGTTATAAAATTTAATAATTCGGCGGCATCACACGCATGATTTTTTGTTTTTAAAGCAATTAGCTCCCTCTGGATAGATTAATCTGTATATATACGAATCTGAAACTACCGTGACGACGCAGCAACTTATCAAACGGATAAACACAATTTCGGATTTGTAATTCATAATTCGGATGCTGGATCTTTGTTTGCTCTTAATATTCAATTGTCATTAATTCTAGATGTAATCTATACCTACATATAATAAAATTGTAACAGGCCGATGTCTGTACATTATAGATATTGAAAAAAAACTAATAAAAACTAAAAACTAAGTCTTTATTAGAGCAACAGAAGCCAAAACAACAGTTTTTAGAAATTTTGTCTGTCTGCCTGTATGTCTGTCTGTATGTTTGTACACGCATCACGCAAAAACGACTGCATGGAATTGAATGCAGTTTTCACCGATGTATTGCTAGAGGTCTAACTTAAAATATAGGCTCCATTTTACCGCAGGAAAATATCTTATTCCGATTGTCTTAAATTTAATAAACCGAAGCGAAGTGAGGGCGGGTCGCTAGTTTGTAAATATATAATAGTTTTGAATAGATTTTAGTGACCCACATGTTTAGATCGTAAGTTGTCCAAATAAATTAATAAAACCAAGATAAAAATGTGAACAAGGAATATTCATTATTCCTCGACCGCACCCTTTCATCGTGTAACAATATACAAAATCAAACAGTATTGTTGTTCGAACAATACTCGGAACGCTTGTGTTACTAAAGTGAATGTTTAATTAGCAACATTATCGTGTGTGATAAGAAAGGACACGGCGGTCTCCATACAAAATGTTGAACAATGACTCAACTTGACCTTTGTTACAAAATTGTTTTATCGCGAAATATCCGATTGATTGATTGTTTAAATATAAGTCTATTGTACTTTCCTGGACTTAATAATAAATTGTATTTAGTTAAAAATATGGTATCAAAAATTTTGTGTAACATGAGAACGAATTTATAGAACACGTGTCTCACACTAAAATAAATCAAATTATTTCAATTTATTTCTGTCACTAACATTTTTATACTGAAAATTTAGTATTTATAATCGGGAATTCTCATTTTTGATTGCTATTTTAACACTCATTTTACAGGGGGGCAGTAAATAAATATTATCTTAATTTATTATATTAACCATGAATCAATGAAGATGTTGAAAACACTGTATTTGAAAAATATATCCCGTGACACTCGGGTAATCAAGACGAATAGATTGACACCTCAATTGTTGAGATCAGCTCGGTAATTTATGCGATTCAGTGGCGGAACATACATACATACATAGGATGACAAAGTCATAACAAAAAATGTGTTAAGACAAGTAAATCACCATCTACTAGGAAAAAAAGGCTAATAGGAAAAAAAACCACAGGTCATACCAACCTAAATGATTAATGAATGTTACTCACGGGTCTAATATAAATTTTCCTCATTTGACACCAAGGGCGTATACAGGATTTATCATGGGTGGAGCCAAACAAACAATTTTCTTATAATTTAAATAGAGATAATGTAACGCGGAAAATCTGTTACTTATTATACCCTATGCCAGGGGCAAGTGCCCCATCCTGCCCCACCGTGGCTACGCCCAATATTTGACATCTTTCCGAAAGTCTATCAAACCTATAAAATGATCGTAAAATCAAATATCCTACGTTTGTACCTTATCGTTGAAAATGGGTCGTCACTTAGATAGATAGCAAAGTAAATACGAGTTAGACAGCGTGACATCAGTGAACTTTGTTGCGTGTACATAAAAGCGAAAATGTAACTATAAAATATGTCGTCTGTACTAAAAGCTTTAGATATTTACTGTATAGTAGATAAAAATACATTGCTTTTTAAAAGATTTTTAAAATTTTCTAAATTAAAATTATACATTACTTTACTTACACGATGTATACATTTATATATACTATAACTTTAGTATACATACATAAACTATAATATATAAGTAGATAGGCAATGCGTTTTGAAAGTTTAGTTTAGTTTAGTCAAGGCAGTCACACAAATAACACGGCAATGTCCACCAACACCATCAATTTTAGCCTCGGCCGTCCAACTCATCAGCGCGGGACCACCGGCTAGTCGAGCCCAAAGAAGACATATTTTCGTCCCTTTTTCATTCCCCTTCCGGCCCGGCCCGTCTATTCCCGGCACTCAAGAGCAATAAAACCGTTAAAAAGTTCTGGAAGAGCTCTCAATGACCATATGGATCATCTTACAGTGTACGTTGACAGTTAAATGTGTGTTCAGTAAACACTAACTCAGTAATAAGTAGGGAGAGAAAGTTTTATGACTGTTTTTATTGTTGCGTACTTTATCCTGATTTGGAGCTTGTGCTCCATTGAGGGATAGTTTATGTATTGTTTTCATAGTAAAAGTAATTAAAATTGAGTGTTACGATGTTTTATTGATATTATTAATATGCGTATAACTGTTTAAGTTGCTTATGAGTTTAAGATAATATGTATAATTTTTAGATTGGAAATAGCAACCGATTGTATCACGTGATTGCTATATACATATATTGTTTTAGACGATTTTATAATCGTGTCAGCTTCAATATTTAGTCATTTTCATACTTGAATAAGAAAAATAACAGACTTTTATCAAAATTCCACTGATAAGTCAAAATTTTATCATTTTTTGTAACAGTTTTAAGTGTTCAACATAATTATAGTTAGATCATAGTATAAAACATTAAGCGAAACATCCGATACCTAATCGTTTTGTTAACATTTAATTTGATGATTTTATTAAGTAATCAAATGTTAAAACAACATTTCATAAAAAATTTGAAATCCTACATTTTGTGGAATATAAACTTTTGACGATTCAATAAAATTTTAAAATAACTTTTTCTAGTTCAAATATAAATATTTGTAGAATATGGGCACAACAATTATTAATATTTATTAATATTAATAAATATTAATAATGTGATATATTATATTCATATTTACTCGCCCATAAAGGGCGCCACAATAAAAAAAAGGCCTATCGTATATTGTTTAAAACCTTTAATTTTCAACTTTCAAGTTGCAGAATTTTGTTTATATTATTTTTTTGTAAATAACTCCCTGACTTATTGCGTATTAAATATGTCCTTATAATAAATAATAAAATCGTTATTTTAAACGGGATGTAATTTTTATGGCAACAGATAAGTGATGGATCAACAAAATTCTACACTTCCCCAATGTACTTCGGTAGTGAGTGAGATGTGCCAGAGCCCATTCCCATCCTATCCCTCCCCATTTTCCCAACCCTATCTCCAAATCCACTCCTATATCTCCAAAGGTAGGCAGATACGGAGGTGTCGCGCACTGTTCGCTACAAAAATTATTTTATACCGCGAACCCGTAGGCTGTGGAACGAACTGCCTAAGAGGTCTTTCCATTAAGCTACGATATGGGGTTATTCAAGAGAGCTGTGAATAGGATTTTGCAAGGTCGGCGGCGCGCCAGTATGCCAGTAAATGTAAAAATGCCAGTATGCCCCCTGGTGTTGCAGGTGTCCATGGGCGGCGGTAACACTTACCATCACGTGGGACCGCTTGCTCGTCCGCCCACTAGTATATATAAAAAAAGATATCTAATAGGAGTTTTTTTTACAAATATACACGCGTTTTATGAGATATTCACAAACATACAGATACACAAGGCTTTACCGAAGTATAATGCACGTCTTTACAGTTCAAGAATTGGAAAGCTGAATGAATCAAAAAACCAATCGAGTCAGAGTTTGAGGTAAATTTGAATTTAGGTTTTTCATTAGCGGCCAGTGGTTAGGATTTAGCAACAAGAAGGTCGGCAATGGACAATACTCAAAAGAGTATTGTTACAACGTCCCTAATTAATACCTATTTAAAATAGTAAAATTCTGCTTTCAATAAAAAACATTATAAGCTGATTACGATTTGCTGCCAACTTATCATTTTTCCTATCATAGGTATATTTTGCGAGTATAGCTGACCAAATTGATATTTATATTTGCTGACCGTTTAAACACATGCCATCATAAACACCATTTTAAATACAATTTTTCCCCCGTTCCAGGTTCTCCCTGCAGATGCGTCCAGGCGGACTGGTGAAGATCTACGACTCGGCACTTATGTCCTCCTCCCAGTACAAGTGCCTGCTGACCAGTGAGAGGACAACAGCTGATGAGCTGCTCGCCATACTGCTGCATTGTTACAACTCAGCGGAGGGCGTTGAGCGGTTCTCGCTCTATGAGGTTAGTTAGTCTAATATTAATACGATGTTAATATTGCTCTATTCCACTACCACCTAATGTGATACAATAGGGATGACGAAATATAATGACTCTCTTATGAGATCTCTCTCTCTCTCTCCTTTACCGTGTAGTATCGACTGGCTTTAACTCATCTCTTTTCCGTGGGTGTAGTAAAAGGCGGTCCTTGGGAGCAGCTTATATCGCGCAGTGAAGAAACACAGGCTGATGGTATGGTATGTTATGGCTGTAATTCTTTACGTTCATATACATCCCTTACGTCTTTAGCAAAAATCTTCGAGGGACGTATTATCTGCAACGAACGTCCCTGCATGTCCTTCCACCAATAACAAAGTGGAAGATGAGGGGTTTACCAAGGTATAGAAGAAGCGCAGACTCGTGCGAGCCAGTGTGGCACCGCAGTGACAGTTGTCAACTTCTTGCTGCGACCTACTACACCGTCGAGTTATTTATACATGCCCCGCCTACATAATTCCACTAAATCTAGCAGAATATATTAAGACCAAGGAGAAAATCAACCTCAGGGTGGAGCTGCTGGAGTCGTGCTCCACAACGTTGTAAAATTAACGTCAATTTTAAGTCGTTTGTGGTGCGAGTCCCGTCGCACGGCCTGGAGGCTTACACCGGGGAGGATTTCTGGCCGAAGGATGTAGTCTTCTGACGTTTCCGAGGGCGATTTACAAAGAACAGCACAACGCATAGTGCATATATATTAATTAATTTGTTTTATACTCTATGGGCCTTTGTTGCCTGAAGTAAATACATATTAATTTACTACTATCCGTATCCAGTCCTTTTATCGTCTACTGTTGGACCGGGGCCTCCTCATGCCCAATCTTGTCATGACGCATGCTGGCCAAACAGGGTTGGCGAGTTCACTATTTTACAGGTGGTGTAGTTCCGAGTAACTTGAGATAGCGTCTTTGTTATTACTTAGTTATCTTTTACCATACCCACGGGAATAGAATATACTACTACAAACAACTAATACATGTAATCGATTCTTTTCAGGTGTCTCCGTCCCAAGAGTACGAACGCAAACTCCATCCAGACGACTTACCTCTGATGGTGCAGCGAGCATGGCCTGCGGACAGCGACTGCCATTTCCGCGTCCGAAGGAACCCCCGGGCTCCTCCTCTCCCACCAAGAACTTTACCCACACCTGCCGAGACCTCAGAGGACGTCGAAGACCCTTCTAGAGCCCTTTCAGCCCTCTCCCTCGAGTCAGAAGGCGACAGAAGAAGATATAGCCCCGTGTATAAATTTCCCAGCATAAGCTACTGCAGGGAATCAAAAAATGACTACTTGTACATATGACTAGCAGTGAATATGGTCAGAACGAAGTGGTTAGTGATTCGCAAGAGTCGGACAGTGAGAAAGCGACTTAAGTGTAAATAGTGTAGTGTAAAGTGTAAATAATTTCGCTAATATCTCACGGGACGAACGTCCAGTGAAACCAAAGATGGATTTGTAATGGTTTGAATGGAATTGAGCGTGTAAATCGAGTTCCACATCATTATGTACATACATAATAATATCTACATGTAGATACTCTTCCTTGGGGAGGAGTCTAGAAATTTGGGAGGGACTCACGTCTCCACAAAATCCCTTTAAATAAGGATAATTTTTCGTGGAAAAACAATGTTTTAAAAAAAGAAACGTATAACTGAACACTGGAAGAAATAAATCATTAATTATTCTGAATTCTGTGAAACACCTGATGTGTGAACATCACGGATGTATCCAACAAATTCTGGAGACGTGTATGTAGCCTATATCTATTTATGTGAATGGTATGTAACCTGATACACATTTTATTGTATTATATGTAGGTGCAGTTCCCGTTGATATTTTCTTTTCGTATTCTCCGTCGTTCACTTTTGCATGACACCTTATTTTTCGATGGGTCCACTTCAAATACAGCTATGTGTCATCTATGTCCCCTGGCATTGACTTTAAGGACGATGGGAAGAAATGTATGTTTAACAGAGAAAAATTGTAATCGTATTGTAAAGCTATGGGGGTTTTTGTACTAAAAAAATATGAAAACGAAAACGATTTTAATATGAGTAAAAAAGCGGTTTATATCAAAATTTCGCTCACGGTTTTGCAACACTAAAATATCTGTGAAATAAAAACTTTTAAATATCCACTGCTGGACACGGGCCTTCCAATGCAAATTGTTTTGTGCATAAGGTCTTGTTAAAACGGCACGCTGGACAAGCTGGTTTGTCGAGTGCATTCTTTTGGAGGTGGCGCAGTTGCTCGGGGTTTGTGGTAGCCGCTTTGTTATCCCTTAGTTGCCTTTTACGTCACCCACGTCAGGAGTTGGAGTGATGCTATTCTATACAGTGCCGACACAACAAGGCAAAGGTACGTGACGTAATGTTGATTTTTTGGAACAGTTTCCTCTATTCCATCGTCCTCTAAAGAAAATGTCTTAAGAACTATGTTGAACTCGATTTAGTAAATCTCGATTAATCGAGTAATCGCAAAAATCATTTGGGAGGCTCTGAGATACTCCGTGTAGTTCTGACTACATGCAAGTATCCCGTTGAATAAGACTGTACAGTGCACCCCGTGAATTGTACAGTCGAACGAGTGTTGTATCATTTTACATGTGAATATGTGACTTTATTTGACCTTATTGTCGGCATGGACTTATTTGATTTTGGTTAAGATTTTGTAGCTTAACATTGTAACTGATTTTTAAGATGAAACAATGATAACATGTTATTATTTAAAGCCTTTTTTCAATATTTTTCGAATTTAAATTCGACAATAAGGTATCTTTTCTCAGATAATGTCAAAAAATAGAGTAGGTATTGTTTATATCGCGTGATTGACAATACTAAATTAATATATGGATTAATATTGATTAATTAAGGGTCAGTTAGGTTTTTTTTCTAGTCTTTACAGTATTTCATCTCTCTTCAATGCATCGGATTTTGTTTGTTACTAAACCGCAAAAGATTATAACATACTCTGTTTTCACTTACAGATAATTTAATAGAAATAAATTAAATCGGCCAGTCATCGTTCACACAAATACAAACCCCTTTGCACTTCATTATCAACTTATTCAATAGGCGGTTAGGTAGCGCTAGCCGCAAATATAACGCTGTAGAACATACCTATTCAGTTTTAGTAACTCGAATCGAAACTTATCAGAAATAGACAAATGAGAGCGTTAGTTTTTATATTGTGGCAAATTGAGCCTACATCATGTCACATTATGTGTATTATTATACATTCAATTGAACTATGTATGTATAGAGTTATAATTTGAGTCGACAACCGAATTTTTTTCCAACCGCCAAGTCTTAGTTAACACCGCTTAGTTTAAGACTTATTTCGAACTAACATTTCGTTGAAGATGTGAACGGAACTCATGCATTTCGTTATCTAATTGTTTGGAACGCTTTTTTTTTATGGACGAAGGCGGCAGACGAGCATACAGTTCATCTGATGGTAAGTGGATACTGTCGCCCATAGACATCCGCGATACATGCCAACATTATTTCAAAATTGTCAAACGTTGGCACGCCTCCGGATGCGCTGCTTACCTGTGGAGATATAGGAATGGATTTGGAGAAAGGGTTGGGTAAATGGGGAGGGATAGGATGGAAATGGGGTCTGGCACATCTCACTCACTACCAAAACATTAGGATAAGATAAAGTGGGTAATGCAGTACATTTCAAGGTAGTCTTCTGTGAGAGAGGGGCAACGTGTTGAGTTGCATCGTGCACTCTCCCCCTCAAGTGTCTATTCAATGTGTGAATATAACATTATATTTTCAGATTGTGTAATGAAAAATTGTATATAATAAAAATAATTAATATTGTATAATTAGCTAGTAGACACCAAAGAGGCCGGCGAGCGGAGGATTATTATAAATTAGAGTTATAATCTGTTACGGCATGTTATGTATTAATTTATTTATGTTAGGCGGCAACCGCCCGCCCGGGTCCGTCATCGAATTTACACAGATACCTAATAAAATGCAGATTTTCATAAAATTGTGATTTCATTTTATTACCATGACATCCAATTCCCTAACTCTAAAATATGTTGTATTTCTAGGCACAATGGTTAATGAACAACTGGTTAATAATGAAGTCAATATAGTTTCCGACAATACATTACCATAGTCAAAAGGTTTTCACGTTTTGCTCATGAATCGTGAATTCGCGTTTTACCTATTTACTCTTTTTACCCAATATGGCATAGGCAATATGGCATAGGCAATATGGCAGTTAATGCCTCAAGACATTCTCTACATCATATTGAGTCGGCTTATAAAATTGTTAAAACATTTTGAGTAATTTAATATGGCTAAACAAACGCGCTTAGGATTTGTTTTGATACAAAATATCATACAAATTCAGATACTAAAACTGTGATGAACCTTGTCCGCTATTTTTTAAAAGCTATTATATTTTTATCTTTTCAGGATTAATAAAAGGTTACATAGCAGTGAGGAGTATCAAAATCGGACCAGTACAGATACAGTCAAACATACCTGTATACAATATTTAATATTTTGTATCACTTTACCATAGAATTAGTTTTATATAATATACCTTCAGATAATGTTATTTCACATATGCAATGTTTAAATAAATTGTTATCTTATTACCTTTCCCTGCGCGCACGTTCAAATCTTAGCTGAGTGTCCCTTCTCATTAGAACTGAATAAAAAAAAGTAGCCCTTTGCTCACAGTCACCAGTCAATGTAGGACATGAGTATCCTCATGCATATTCTCTTGTCCATGACGTATGTTTAGCCTTAAAACGCCACGCTAGACAAACGGGTTTGCGAGTCCACTCTTTAATAGACGGTAAACATTCTTAGGGCTTGTGGTAGCCGCTAGCTTCGCTTACATCAATCCCGTATTCAGTACGCAGAACATAGACCGCATTCTAAGAGCCAATGAATTATAAAGTCCATTTTTTGAATGATATTCCTATCTTCAAGTTCACGAAAAACAAAACATCGATATAAAGTATTTTATTTACAAATGACCGCAACAATGAAGTACAGACGATGCAATATAATTACAGAGTATGTCAAAAAATGGGAAATGGATAATATCTAACGGTACTAAAATTATGTAAAATGTACACATTCGACGCTCCGCCGGACGCGGAGCGGCCAAGCGCGAGCGCGACACGAAGCTCAGCGAGCGAAGCGCGGTCAACAGGTCTCGGAGAAAGCACCACGCCAAGCGTCCCCAGTCTACCCACAACTACACCGCGTTGAGCGCGCGCCGCGCCGCGCCGTACTCGTCTCCGTCCCTCTCCCGGCGCGGCGCGCGATCTTCCCTCGCGTACCCTTCACCGCGCGGATACGCTTCCGCCCGTGTATAGTCCCTTCCGTACTCCCTCCCATAGTCCTCCCGCGTATATGTGTCCCGAGTATAGTCGTGCCCGTATGTGTCTCTCTCGTACTGATCGGTCGGGTGAGGCGGGTACTCGTGCGCGTAGTCGAGGTAATGGTCCCGTTCTCGGTCCCGTGCGTACGGGTCCCGGTCCCGTGGGTACCGCTGGTATCGGTCCCGCGGGTGATACTCCTCCTCTTCTAATCGCTCCGGCCGTGGCGCTCGCGTCCTGCCACCTGAAAATTGACGAAATTTATTTCACGCACAAGATTTTTCATTAAGGAGTTACAACTGAGATGCCTTTGTCCTTGATAGCGTCGATCTGATCTTTAATCTGTGGAGACATTTTTATGATTCACATCGGAAGCTCAAGTTCAAAGAGCTCCTGAACCAACCACTTGAGACTGAACTAAACTTGTCTAAACTAACGAAACAGCATAGTTTAATTTTTAAAATATGTTTGCAGTGGAGGACGAAGACATCTCAACCGTTATCAAGTCAAAGAGCACACTGCAAACATCACACAGGCGTCGGGCGTTGCGTTCTGAACGCCGAATTAGGGAATCAGGATCTGCACCGGGCCACCCAGACTTACTGCCTACGAGACGAGGCTGAGAGACATCTGCATGATGATCTCCCCGGAATTTCGCACCTTGCCCGGGCAGGGCAACACCACCTCCGCGGCGGGAGGCGGCGTCGGCGTCGCTGTGAAGAAGCAGACGTTAGCCGGCACCTGCAGGTGGCTGTCTAACGTGTGTCGAGTGGATACAATCCGATGGCAAAGCTGGATGCAATGTGATTGCTAGAAGGAAATGATACTTCTCGCTTCTATCGTTGAAACGAGAAGTGACAATCCCTTCTAGAGAAGCAGCATCGCGGCACGCACGTTAAACTGTAACACTGAAGCCGCTGGCTACCTTTGCCAATACTGACTCTTGAAATTCAAATGGACTAAGTCACATACAACTAGTTGGAATACCTAAAAACGGGTTCCAACCAGTCAAACAAAACGACCGAAAATATGACTGAGGAGTAGTTTTAAAGAAATTTTTTTTTTTTTATAAATTCAAATGTAACAGACAACAAGGTGAATTTTTTCGATCCCAATATTGCAAGGCAGCCTTAAGATTCGAGCGAGATTCACATTAAGAACCTAAGCATCCCTGAGCATTTTCGGGACAGTTAGTAGAAGCGACACCCTCAATCAGCTACAAGCGGGTTAATTCGCGGGAAATTTTGTAGCAACCTGGACGGGGCCGGCGGCGTTTCTGCTATATAATGCTACTGGAATATATGGTCTTCGGCTCGGCGGTTAATGTGCTTGCCCTGAAGCTTGTACTGAAATGAACAGGGAGGAATCAATGGGTGCTTCTTGGACTAACTAATTTGGATGAAACTGGTCAGAAAATTGGTATTCCGATAAAATTTTGAGGGTATTTCTAAAATGATCGTGTCGGGGGGGACATGATTGAACAACATCAATGACAACATATAAATTAATTTTATTCTAGGGTTAATTCGTTTTAGAATGTTAAGTGGAGAAACGTATAGGAGGATATGAAGAAAACGCAGACACTAGGATTCAGGTGCTTGAAGGATCCCAGAAAATATGTACAGTCTTAACACTTAAACAGATCTTAAAACGATAATAGTGGTCCGATGGTTAATGAAGGATAAGAAAACTGGAAAAGAAAATTATGAATGTTCATTAATTTGCGAAAAAATGAACGCAACTGATTTCAACTTTATATTTATTTGAGATTCCCAACCGTGGTGAAAACCAAATATAGTGGAAGAAAAATAAATGTTAGGTATTTTATTAGCATAGCGCGGTTTAGAATTCTGTACGAGATACTTCTTGTGTGATGATTATTCGTATGTAAGCCCAATTAGAGCTCACCAGTAACGTCATTACGAACTAGAAAATATATATTTTGACCCTTCTCTATTGCAGCGCAGCTCACGTGTTCCAAGAGTCAAAAGTTGGAATATACCCTGGAGTATGTATACACCCTGTAGTGTGTTGGAATATACCTGTATATGTATATTAATTAAAAAATACCCGTATCTACACACTGTAAGTGAATACTTGATTACTATAATTAAAACTAACACCTTTGGTTTTACGACTTTTTTATAGAAAGAAAGCGATAGACCAGTAGACAGTCCACCTGATGGGTAAATGGATACTGTCGCCCGTGGGCATCCATGGTACATGCTAACATCAGCTCAGAATGTCAATTTTCTGAACTTGAATAGATAAATACTTAATTTTTATAAATTTAGTCAAACTTTGTTACTCTGTACTACTTAATGCTAATGCAATCAGCAACGCCGCACACTATATTGATAAACAATTGCTAAGCGAACCACTACTCTTAGATACTCGTACCTATCTAAGTAAATTGGTGCGAGTGCTGAATTGTAAAAAATCGTAAAATCGAAAGTCGTTAAGATTTAAGATGGCGCAAATGGTTTTTATCTAACCATGTATACACAATTCTGAGATAATTGGTACATCATGTAGGCAAGGGCGTAGCCAGGTACGGGCAGGTAAGTAAAGGGTAAATAATTTTAAGCAAGTAAATAATTTTAAGTCTTTCAAAAATTAATTCGCTTCGCACGTTTTACACTCGCTTGCATTGCTACCTGCTGGGTACAGACGTTAGCGGGGGGAGGCGGCACAACGCTTCTGTTATTAAACGGTTTTGTAGCATGCATATTATTAGTTTTCCTTTGCCTGCCCCCAAAACAAAATCCTGGCTACGCCCTTGTATGTAGGTAGCTTATTTTTGGTAAAAATCGATTATTGTATTTTGCACATAGCAAGTAGTATCTATATATGGAAAATTTTGCAAAATTCCTCATCAACTAACTAGATTCACAACTTAAATTCATGGTTTCAGTTTCCTATGACAGTTCTGAAACATCTTTAAATATTTGGTACTATTTATGTTAGTAATCTGTGTATGGTGTTTGTTAGTTACCTCGCTCCCTCTCGTATCCGTATGAGTCGGATCTCTCGCGGTGCGCTCCTCCGGATTGCGCGGGGGGATCAACAGAGGAAAATACAAGTTAGGCTCAACATAGACTTAGTGCTTAGAAAGTAGTGACACCGCTTCAGAACCCACTGGACAGCGACAAAACAGTGGTCGTTCCCGTGGCATTTTGCATCAAAATAATCACGAGCGGATGAACGGTTGTTCTGCTGTAGGCGCGGTCTTGTACTGGTTGCTTGAAATAAGTATTCTATTACGGTTGTCTTGATGATAATTAACCAATAATAAATAACCTTTGACCTTTTATTGTTTGTCTATTATTTGTTAGAATGCAGGAATCATAACGCCTCTGTATTGGTTAATAAACAATTATCATGGTAAGTATTATAATATTAATTATGTTATTGTTTTAAACATAGGGAGAACCTGTTATTAGTCGTGCGCTTTGGAGCTAAGCAAAGAAAAACAAACATTCTTTGCTTATCCCAATTTTTTATACATAATCCTGAGATATTGATTTTGAATGGACATCATTCAGTTTGGACCGAAAACTGAAAGTGTCGACCAAACAAAAGTAATCACCAATAATTCTGTATTTTCATACATTTTCACAAGGAAACAAATCGAGGCCACATGATGGCGCGAGATCGGGACTGTAGAGAAGGTGTTTTAAAACTTTCGAGTGCCGGCAAAGAGTCCGCGCTAGCGGCACTTTGTTGAGCCGGCGAGTTATCATGCTGCAGGAACCAGATACTGAGTCTCGAGTTTGGCTTTTGTAACTCTTTAAACAAACTAAGGTAGACAAGTTCCAGTACACCATGAGCTTGTAACTCTGCCCAGTAAGCATAATAGGTTTTGCTAGGCCTTGTTTATTAAAAAAATACAGTCATCATTCTTTTTAGCGGCGGACTTTGATTTTCGAACTGGCGTCGGAGTATCCTCATCCAGTATATCCAGAAGTATATCCAGGTTTCGTCATCAGTTACAATCGAAATCACTTTCTTAGATTTTCCATTGTTAAACTTTTTTAACATGCATGTAATTTCGCCCCTAGAATTTTATGCAATGTTGCCACAGGAATATTACCTAACTCTTGGTAGGTAACACGTGGGACCTTTTTATTTGCTTTCCCATATTTATTTTATTTATTTGCTTCTCTCTACGTACACGCACTATATTCGCTGCTTATCAAGCCGCTATTTCGTCATATTCTTCATGCGGTGTTTACGGCAAAGGGATTTACGGGATACACATGTTCTCACTTGTCCCATGGGACAACTGGGATGAAAAAGTCCCAGTAGCCCCATCATGGGACGAGTGGGATAAATCCAAAAAAGATTGTCGGTTGAATCCATCATGATTAAAGTCTGTCATTTATAATCGTACTATATAGTAGTAGGGCGTGGTGTGTAACTCACCAGGCACGGCGTGGTGTGCGGGGTGCGCGGGGTGCGGGTGGTGAGCGGTCTGCGGGTGGTGCGGGGGTGGGCGCGAGACCGCCGGCAGCGCCGCCGTCGGCGGGTGCGTCGCGCGCCAGTACGACTGCAATGTGTCACGCCGTCTTCTTACTCGATAGCCTTTAACATCCCACAAGCCTCCCCTAGTAAGTTACTAAAGGTACGATTCCGAAGCACGTGCGGACGACAAAAGCCGACGGCGAGGGCACTTAACACGACGGCAGACTTTCCACTATCAAATTATAGACAGGTAGATAATTTATTTTCCGTTAGTCACACTGGTGACCACGGGCTCGTCGCCTTATATTTTAAGCAGTAGTGTATCACAAATTCTCTCACATAATTTAATAAAAATAAAATAGTGCCGTCGCCGTCGGCCACTGCCGTCCGCCGCGTGCCTCGCAATCGTGCCTTTAGACTCACTAGGCTTACTGATATTTCAAGAGTGATGATAGCCTAGGGCCTAGATGCATCTTTTCTCAACCTGGGGGTCGGGTTCACATTTTAAGGGGTCGCAGTTGGTTGGGTAAATTAAGCACTTGTGTACGACAAAATTTTTCATTAAATAAATCTATTTAATAAAAATCTAACACTGACTGACAGACAACGCACAGCCTAAACCGGTGGGTCTAGAAGCATGAAATTTTGCACAGGAGTTCCTTATATAACGTAGGTGAGCACTGAGAAAGTATTTTTAAAAAAACATCCCCTAAGGGTGTAAAAGTTCCTGCGATGTTGCCGATGAGATTTCTCATCGCGCATACGGCTAGATAAAACTGTTTATTGAATAATTGTTACTTTTTGGCCTTTTTGGGGGGTCGCGGCATCAAAAAAGGTTGAGAAACGATGGCGTGAGTTCAAATCGTCGCTTCGACTCGTACCATTGAAACTGCTCGTGAATACTGGAGACTTAAAGAAAAATGCAATTTATATACGATATAAAGACGCCTATATACCCTTCACTTCATGTAAGCAATTATATGTAAGAAACCAAAAATAACACGTAAAATTTATCAAATCAATATATTATTACCAAAAATTAAAAATTTTAAAATGTAAAATTTATCAAATTTCGATCACCCATATGAAGAAAATCAGCCCGGTGATTATATTGGAATATACCATTTCTTACCCTGGTTCTACCCTCTTTGTCCTGTGAGCAAGGTCAGATACATACCTCTAAATATTCAGCAATATGTTCGCACGCATCCTCCAACTGGTTCTCGTCGAGGATGACGTCGAACATCTCCGTCGGACACTGGGAGAGCTTCTCCGCCGCCACCATCTGCACTGACAGGTTCTTACTCTGCCCCTTACCTCGGGACTTTATTAGTCGCTGTAACACCTGAAAAAGTTTAATAGATTTTTGATCAAGTCAGAGAGATTAAACATTTATTTTCAGAAGTTAAATACGGAATGAAAGGGAGATCTCGCTGTTTTGCGTATAATGCAGAAAAAATATGTTTTAACAAAGGTTGTAGACTCTATCGTTTATATTGATGTTAAAGTTGCTTTTAAAGGTAACACCGTCATCATTTTAAAACTACTGAACCGATCTACGGTTTTCAGGAATTATTTAAAAGTAAAAGGATATAAAGAAAGTATATATGAAAACGCAAAAGAAACAGCTGAAGTTTTTAAGTTAAACCTTATCTACATTCCCACTAGTCCAATTGATCAGTTCAATCAGTTCAATCAAGGGAATGTAGAAACCGTATGAAATATCGCTCACCTTTGGACTAGTTATCTTCAGGTACACAATGTTGGGAGCCAGCGACGTCTTGGCGAGCTGCGACGGATGGTTGATGGTGTCACAGTCTAGCACCACCAGCTGCAGCGTGCGCGCCAGGTCGAATATTCGCTCGATCTCCGCCTGCATCGACCACCACGTTACTACTGGGCATACCTTATACAGTATTTTCACTTATTGACGAAAATATTGGCGGCACGACTCAAGATTCAAACAATATGCCGATTTGGTCTTTAGCCGTGTCGGACTCTCGCGTTTCCACTAAACAAATTTGATTTTTGACAGTTTGATGTCGAGAGAACATGAAATAACGGTACGTGAAATGAGAACAGAATTATGACAGACAATCAGCGTCATAAAAACCGGTCAAAAAATTGTTTTAGTGATATGAGGTTGCGGCCTAGTGGAAACGCTCTGTTACAGAAACTCACGAAGCTCATGCGCAGGTTCACGGGAATGACAATTGGCACCAACCACATCTACAAAAATAATGATCAACATTTGTTACTTTATTTGTTAGGAGCGTTTAGTGGTCGAGGAGAACTGGTGTTACATTGTTAGTGTCGTTAAAGAACTATTACATCCAAACAGTGCTCCGGTTGTACCTCACACCACAATCAGAGCATCAGGTCTAGCGTTATCTACTGGCAAGCATACCGCGACAAACATTCCCGCACCTGAACCTCTGCTAAACAATTCGTTCTCGAGTTTGACCTGTCCATGATCGGTTTCTTTGTCGGGTTATTTAACGCCCGCTTAGCCAGCGAGATATCTGCTGACACCCGCGTGATGATGATCCTGGAACATTCAAGAAGGTGCATCAATTACCTGGACTTCTGCAAGGCATGTGGAACGGGAGTTGGACCGTTCCATGATTGCTCTTTTCGAAGGGTTGTTGAGGAGAGACCGCTTAGCGAGTGAAATATCCGCCATCACTCGGGTTATTATTATCCTGCAATGGTAATTCAGATTTTCCATTTAAACACTGAGCTAGCTCTGCAGCCAATTAAATAAACGGATACTGATGAGATCACAGAAAATAAGGATATCTAGGAAAAAGAAAGAAAAGTGAAAGAGAAGATTGAAATATAAATGATACCACAACAATGGAAAAATTTGGAAGAGAGCTAATTATAACGTGGAAGATAAAGTAGAGTTTTAAATCGTTTGAGCTTTAAGACTAATAAACCTTACTTCAACCGCAAATAATAAATAGCGTATCCCAGCAAATAATAGCGATTACAAGCAAATAATTACAATAGAAAACTCTATGAAGACTGTAATTAAACAAAAATGGAAATTTTCAATGGTATGAATGGAACGAAAATGGAAATGAATTTTTTAGTCCAGCCTCGAAAAAAACTAAAATACTTTTGGAGATAATTTGATGTCTCGCAAATTACACATCATGTCATGAGAATTGTCAAATTCTTCTCTCAAACCTCTATAGTCGTTGTATTTTATATCTAAGGCAGTGAGCGACATTAAAATCTTCAAAATAAAGAATTGAAAATTTATTAATCTATACTTTTCAAGATATATCAACACATATCAAAACATATGTAGTCATGACGAATTAAAATTTGATAAAAATACACTTACCTGCCTTCAAACCTCCTTTTCAAGAAGTCGAAGAGCGCTTTTTGCATCATGTCCGTAACCTCATACCCTTTGAGGGAGGGCCCCACCAGCACAACGGGCCGCATGGAGGGTACGACATCGTATGGGTTGCAAGTCTCCTGCTTCTTGAAGAAAGGTTTCCGTTTCTCTTTGCCTGAGGGCAGGGGACCAGCCCCTCGCCCACGACCAGAGTCCGAATCCTCGCCTATTGGAGTATGGAAATGGTTACAGAGGTGGAAGAAAGGAGAAAAGGACGAATTTCGGAATTACCCATGATCTATGTTTAAAAGAAGATTTTATTACTATGCAGTCCATAGCAACGTTGGAAAGGAGAAATGGAACAAGCGACATACAACTTACTTTAAAATGTAGACCACAATAAAAAGAATTAAGGTATAGTTTTGAAGTAAAGTGTGACTCGCTGATCTGCTCTCCTTTCCACCGTCATATGAACGTATATTTGTTCATATGACAGAAGCAAGCTTATAGCTGGTAAGGGTAGTAAATTATTCTGCTGTTTCTTGTAATATTTTGAGTGGCTTTCTATGCACCAACGCACCTACCAGCCTTCGAGTGCGAAAGCGGTCGTATATGGTACTTGCGTTGGTGGATTTTTGATCTTATTCCAATGACGACAAAGTTGATTGTTGTTTGTTAATGAAAAAACCGTGCTACGCTGCGCTTCGTCCGTCCTAAGAACGACAATACAAACAAGATATTTTTAAGAGTTAAATAAGAAAAATAATGATGTGTCGTCCATAAACCATCCCATACCACAGGTCTACCGGTACAATTATACAATTGTATAATTGTACAATTACAATTGTATTCGAAGAAATAACAGGCGCCCTTAATCAGTTTCGTAACAAAAAAGTGTCTGACGTTAGGTATTTACTTTACAAAGCTTGTTTTTTACCGTCATCGTTATTAAAATCAGTATCTGGTTGCTGTAGCCTATAAATTTGATGGAGACAAAAGAAAGGAAATCCAAGGACACTATGGACACTTTCAGACATGGGATTAACATCAGATCTACTTTAACAATTACACGTATTTCATTTAGGATAAGCTCATAGCCAAACATTTCAGGTCGATATTTTTCAACATAAATTAAATTTTATTCACATGCTTCTTTTTAGACTTTCAGCAGATGCAAGCTAAACATTAAAAAAGTGGGACCTATTTATATTAGGTAGTCGGTTAAGTTCGCGGCCTTTTTATAGTGAAAATAATAAAGACTTTTTTTGTGTTACTTTTAATTTAAATATTTATTGAACGGAATATTGCCCATTTAATTCGCCATTTTTCTGGCAGAGCCATTATCCCATCGCTATAATTTTTTTGGAGTTTCTAAGCGAAAAACTGATTTAAATTGTTTCTGCGGGCTTCAATTGAATGTAACTTTACTCCATTTGAAGAATTTTATAACATCAACATTTACCTTAATAGGACGACCACAGCGAGAAACATCATTCACATCAAAATTATCACACCTGAATCGACTCAACCCTTTTTTGCAGTAATTTTATATAAAGCATCTTCTCTAATTTTCTCCTTATTAACTTCCATTTTAAAATGTTAAAAAATATAAAAAGATAGAACTTTTAACTTGTAATTTAAATTTGCCGCCTTTACAAAAAAGTTAGCTGTCAAACGGTATACCATTTTCCCGCTAGTGATCAGTGTTGCCAGAAATATAGCACGCTAAAGTCATACGTTCAAAAAGGCCGTGAATTTTTCCGACTACCTATTATTATACAGAGGCTGTAAATTCTCGTATCCATTTGTATAAAATAGTCGCACATATACACACGCTTACTGTAATATAGTATCACTTGACAACATTTCATAAAAATATATAGTTATTTCTTGCAAATTTTCTAATCTAACACACGTCTTTAGAATAATGATTTAGAATTTAGAATAACGGTTTTAACGATCGAATAATCACCAAGTGAATAATCATTTCTAATTTAAATTGATTAAATTAGATGTCGCATGTCTTCGAGTGCCGAAGTCTTCGTTTATCTTTAACTAGCGACCCGCCCTCGCTTCGCTTCGGTTTATAAGATTTTTTCCAAATTTCAAAATAAAATATAGCCTAGCCTATATTGGACACGGATAATGTAGCTTCCTATTTGTGCAAGAATTTTTGAAATCGGTTTAGTAATTCCAGAGATTACCCCCAACATACCTACAAACATACAATTTTACCTCTTTACTATATTAGTATAGATGAATTCCGCAATTAAAATAAGTGGACTGTATTAGAAAATTTGCAAAATACGACCAAGGTACAAACATATAATTAAATACATATAATAATTTTAATATATCAAAATAAAGGAAAAATAGATTAGTTAGTAGTTTTGTAAATGCCGATCAAAATTGACAACACATCTAAACAAAAATCAAGAAACGGTAAAGGAAAGTAATCCATGGATACAAATCCCCTTAGATACAAAAGTAATAATAATAGTTAATAAAACTTAGCACATACAGATAAAATAAATGATGCAAATGGACAGTGAGATGGTATGTCGACGAGAAGTAAAGAAAAATACAAAACAATCTTAATTAAAATTAAGATAACTAGTTCCGAAATGACATTTAGGGGAATTTCGAAGATATTTCCTGGTAATAAGTTAATGAGTGAGAGTGGGCTTACCTCTGTCGTTTGGGGCACAATCTGAAAACATGGTACATATGAGTGCATGTTACAAGTACAAAACCAGGAAATTACAGCAAATTCCACCAAGGGTATGAGCAAATGAGATGAAATGTTAGTACAAAGCAGTCCATATATATAAAACAATATACTTATTTGTAAACTTTTTAAATGAAAGAAAAATTTACAACCCATTGCCTACAATTTTGAATGGCTTATTACAAGTGACATCTAGTGACCGGATACAGGGTGAGAAAATCATGGCCACTGTATATTTTTGTTTGTCGATATGTTCAAACGTCGATTCTAGAACATCACTGAATATTTCCTGTATGTTAAATTTACTTGCAAATACAAATCATTAGTTACCTTGTAAACTGGATGCTTATTTCTCAAACCCTGATTGTGATAAAAAAAATATGATAAATAATTTGTTGTATTTGTCGCCTGAAGTGGCAGACGTTGTAATTGATGTTGTAATTATTGTGGTAATTGATGTTGTAATTATTGTGGTAATTGATGTTGTAATTATTGTGGTAATTGATGTTGTAATTATTGTGGTAATTGATGTTGTAATTATTGTGGTAATTGATGTTGTAATTATTGTGGTAATTACTGTTGTAATTATTGTTGTAATTAATGGTTGTAATTATTGTTGTAATTATTGCGGTAACTAATGTTGTAATTATTGTTATAATTAATGTTATAATTATTGTTGTAATTATTGTGTTAATTAATGTTGTAATTATTGTGATAATTAATGTTGTAATTATTGTTGTAATTGATGTTGTAATTATTGTGGTAATTGATGTTGTAATTATTGTGGTAATTGATGTTGTAATTATTGTGGTAATTGATGTTGTAATTATTGTGGTAATTACTGTTGTAATTATTGTTGTAATTAATGGTTGTAATTATTGTTGTAATTATTGCGGTAACTAATGTTGTAATTATTGTTATAATTAATGTTATAATTATTGTTGTAATTATTGTGTTAATTAATGTTGTAATTATTGTGATAATTAATGTTGTAATTATTGTTGTAATTGATGTTGTAATTATTGTGGTAATTGATGTTGTAATTATTGTGGTAATTGATGTTGTAATTATTGTGGTAATTACTGTTGTAATTATTGTTGTAATTAATGTTGTAATTATTGTTATAATTAATGTTATAATTATTGTTGTTATTATTGTGATAATTATTGTTATAATTATTGTTGTAATTAATGTTATAATTATTGTTGTAATTAATGTTCAAATTAATGTTGTAATTATTGTGGTAATTAATGTAAAAATTATTGTGGTAATTAATGTTGTAATTATTGTGGTAATTAATGTTGTAATTATTGTGGTAATTAATGTTGTAATTATTGTGGTAATTATTGTTGCAATCAATGTTATAATTAAGGTTGTAATTATTATTGTAATTAAGGTTGTAATTATTATTACAATTAATGTTCTAATTAATGTTATAATTAGATATAATTACAACAGTGTTGTACTTGTATATACTGTAGGTATATGTTGTAGGTACTTGTAATTCATTAAAACAAAAACCTTTATAAAGTCGCCGTTGCTATGAATATGCAATAAACACATTTTTGAATAGAAAAAGGCGGCAGACGAGCATACGGTCCACCTGATAGTAAGTGGATACTGTCGCCCCTAGACATCCGCGACATATGCCAACATCAGTCCAGAATGACAAACGTTGGCACGCCCATGGATGCGCTGCCTACCTTTGCTTAAAGGGATGGATTGGGAGAAAGGGTTGGGAAAATGGGGAGGGATAGGATAGGATGGGATGGGAGTGGGCTCTGGCATATATCACTCACTACCGCAACAGGTACGTACATTGGGGAAATACGATAAAGTGGGAAATGCATTTCAAAGTAGTCTTCTGTGATAGAGGGGTAACGTGGTCAGTCCAGTGCGCCCAACCGCTGTGGGAATGCAGCGTGCACTCCCCCCCAACATGTATTTAATATAGTTAAAAGAATAACAAAAGAATGTTAATGGAAGCGATGCCACTTGTAATGTACAACAATAAAATATATTTACATACTCCCAATTATTACATCGAATCACGACTACTTGTGATCGCCTCGCCGTTCCATTCCCATTACACATTTAATTAGATTGTGTTAATCACCAATTAGAGATATTAATAAAGGCTTAAGAAGGTATTAGAAAGAGCAAGACGACCAAAAAGAGAGAAACAACTGCGTTGTACGTTAGACACCAGATAAAACTTACACAATAAACAATATTTACGAAATGTACTTCTCAAATTTCCTTTCTAAGAATTTTAACTCTAGCAAATGAGAAAAATACTATTAGTTTGTGAATTGAAACATTTTAACCCGTTTGAACACTAAGCGACGATATTAAAAGCACAAAATGGTGCAGCGTTAAGCGTTAAATATAATTTTGTAAGCGTTATTTGAATTGCAGTCTATTCTATTGTATATTGTACTAGCTGTGCCCGGCATGCGTTGCTGCCCGGCAATTTTTTTGCACATAATATATAGCCTGTGTGAAAGAATGGTGAAAGAATTTTTCAAATAGGTGCAGTGGTTCCGGAGATTACCCTCCACATACACATAAACTCACAAAATTCGCACTCTCTCTTTATTTATTATATTATAATATTATATAGGCTTCTTAGTTTTGCTATATAATTTAAGGTAATTCGGTATAAATAGAATAAGCCTTCGCGTTTTGTTTTCATTATTCACAAAAAAATGTTGCAATCATAGTTTTATCTGGCGTTGTATTAAAGCGGACCGTGGACGGTTAATACTGCTGGCTGTTTGATGTTGCTTTCAGATTGCTGATAGTTTTTTTTTTAAATTACTATGCAGTGTTATTTTCTCAATAGGAATACTTTTTAAAAGCGTTGTTTTAAAAATAGAAAGTCTCAAATCAAATTCTGATTAAGCTTTTATATTTCTTTCGAGCTTGATTTCTACTCACAACTTCGAGTTAAAGGAGAACTTACTTTTATACCGACTTTTGTCTCACTTTTGACTTAGTCATAAGCGTTCAAATTTTTTTTTTTTGTGAGAGTATTATTTGAGCTCTATTCTTTCACTTTAATAAAACGGCAGCAAACATCGGCAAGCTAGCCAGCCGTGCAACCATCACGTCCTTGGGCGTGCGCGCGCGCATGACGTACCGGGCGTGGGAGGGGTGCTACCTCGGCTGGCATCGGGCGCGGCGGCAGCAGCTAAATTGGCAGCGGAGGGCGGACGCGGGTAACGTCCGCGCGCACCCCCCGCGCCGCCCGCACCCCCAGTGCCCCCTGCGCGCACCGTCTCCAGCTTCATGGGAGACGGGATGAACCCGATGTCGCATCCTTCTTTCACGAGCCGCCCGATCCACCAGTTGTTGTCGTATTTCTCCTGAAAAGGTTTATTTGATTTTTTAATTAATTGAACCCTTGACTTCAAGTGGCCACTGTGGATTGTAAGTGTATATAGTTTGTATTAGGGATGGTGGATGCACCAGTGACACTGTTAATGACTCAAATACAAATTATTTTAATATTACCTAATTTGCATTTACGTATATGGATGATTTCCTTATCTTTTTCAATAACCTCTCCGAACGAACTTCCTTGAACTTTGGTGGAAAGCTATATGAGTAAGGTGCATTTGAATAATCAGGGAACGTTAATAGACTTATGTACTCAGAGTTAATCACTTATTATAAGAGACTAGCAAAACCCCGTAGACGTTCTCCTGCCATAGAAGTTGATGTGCTGCAGCGCCATCTAGTGACGAGTTATAACAAAGTCGATAACTTGAAAATATTCTCCGTGCTCAAATACCTATGTATACCAAATTTCATGACGATCGGTTGAATGGTATAGAAGTTAATGTGCTGCAGCGCCATCTAGTGGCGAGTTACAACAAAGTCGATAGCATAAAAACCGTCTCCATAAAAAGATACATATATGTGCCAACTTTCATGGTGATCAGTCAAACGGTGTCGAAGTCTATTAACATCAGATATAATATATTATTATATTAATTATATTATATTATATTAATATAATAATTATATTATTATATTATTATACCTATATAATAATCTAATAATATAATATAGATGTATGGATAAAGAACGAGCTAAAAGAATAAACGGTACGGTATAATACATTTAACAAGGTGCATTTGTAGTTTCGTTGCCAGAGGAACCTTACTAATTGTGAGATTAGTTGCTCTATTTTTTTTTCAAAGAACATTTGAATACCATATTGAGGAAAGAAAACTTATTTACTCGTACCTTGATGTGGAGGAAGTCTCGCACCTCGAAGGAGATGGCGCTACCGTGCACTGGCGAGTCGTCGTCGAGCGTGCCATCGTACGACACATTCGTACGCACTGCAAATGCCACTGGCTTTGTCTGGAATACAATAGATAAGACTCTGAATAGAACGTCTACCCAAGTTAGGGCTGTATGCAAAGAAAACATAATTACAACTACATAACGAAAAGCAAAGGTAGACGAGCCGGCCTATAATTATGTAACTCTTGAATTTATGAAACTTTGTTAGTATTATATTAGTCTACTGACAGAAAAAAAGACTGAAAATTATTATATTGACATGTACGTAATAATCTATACAAATAAAGAGAAATGTCTGGACTGACCGACGGAATCATCAATGCCGAGCTGTTCCTAGAACTAGGAAGGGGTTTCTCGAAATTGAACCACTCAAGTGTTTACTGTGTTTACGGTGGTACCGATGGCGACGAGAATTCTCGTGCAACAACTGCTGTATTTTTTTATAGAACGATGTCAGATGAGCAGATTGTCATAGATATTATGTTCATGAATTTATGTGATACATGACATCAGTCAAGAATGGTGAATGTTGGGACGCCCCTAGTTACACAGCCTACCTTCAATGTAGGCGGCGTAAGTTCAAAGATTGAGAGTAGCTTCAGAAAAAAGAAATTCGGTCTATAGATGATGACGATAATGACAATTATGATCACATACCCGTGCCTGGTCCAGTTTAGAGAGTGCCTGCGCTTCCTTCTCGCGGCGCAGGGCCTCTTTGTCTTCGTCCAGCGACAATTCCGACGATGGCTGCGAATAGTTTGAATCCGCTGAGCCCTGAAATAGGAAAAAAATATGATTAAATAATAACACTTTTTATAGGTCTTTATTTATATCTATATTACATTTCTCTTATTTCAAAAAACTTCGAGAACGGCAAAAATTATATTTCCCATTGTTTCGAAATTCACTTCTAAATCTTCAAAGATAGGCGGCGGCGCATGGACGACTCAATATTCGTCATCGTTGATTTGATGTTAGTTGGTGGGTTGGGGCGATATCAGTACATTTTTTCCCATCATCCTTTAGTAGATCATCTCTTCAACTGGTAGGTATTTTGATAATATTATACAATATAATATTCATAATATTTCACTGCTTCATTATAATTTTGGTGCTGTCGAAATATACGAGTTCTCTAAAAGACCGAGAACTCTAAAGCAAATATTTTAGTTAACTTATGTGGTATAACGAAGAAGCGCATATTAAAATCCAATTTATTTATTATCGCAGCAGAGCTAAAACTTAACTTCCAATATTACTTTCCCTCTTGAGCTTTTAAATTCAGTGATTGCTTTTTGACGATATTAAATTGCACTTTTTCCAATAATCGACATTTCCCTTGCGAGGTTTCGCGCCACCCACTATTTCCTATATAATCCTGGTCATTAATTTCGTCATGGCTCCCGGGACAGGGCTAGGTTTTTCTCAGGGATAGCCGCTCGGAGGTTTATTGCTTAGCTTAAAACATATTCGTATGTTATACATACTTATAATGTACGAAATACCACATACGTTGACACTCATCGGAGAATGTTTTTTTTTTTCTTTTCATATATGGCAATGTTGCAAATAGCACATTCTGTCAGTGTCAAGTTATCTTCATAATAAACAATGTTCCCCTGATGATTGGTCAGTCCCGTCGAAGTAATTTAAGAGTCGCTCAGTAAAGGTTTACTGAGAATAGAAGAGGACTCTTTTTAGGAAGCACACGAAAAACGCAGTCCTATGCTTTTTTATTTGATTATCACAAACAATACGTACACTTGTAAAAATCACTTGAAGTTTAATAAACTATCATTATTAAACCACAAAACTCACAATACACAATTTTAACGATAATAAAAAAGTACTATATTTCACATCTCGAGTCCCCGTTAAAACGTCCCGGTGACTGTTAATATTGACATGTCCGATGTTTTAATAAAAAATGTTAAATTTTTTCTTATATTTCAAATTGCGCAATTAGCACATTGTGCCTGTATAGAGTTCTCTTCGTAATTAACAATGTTAAAGTCATGTTTTTTATGGAATTAATGGCAGACGAGCGGATGGTCCACATGATGGTAAGTGATCACCATCGTGTGAAATGGTGGGCGGCGGCCCATGGACACCTGCAACACCATGGGGCTTGCAGGTGAGCTGCCGATCTCGCAAAATCCTGTTCACACCTCTTTTGAAGAGTCCCATATCGTAGCGTTACGAAAATACCTCAGCTGGCAGTTCATTCCACAACTCGTGTTTGCGGTATAAATTGTCTTTTCGACCGCACTGTACGCAGCGACTTTGTGTCAAGGAAGTGCGGATAAACCGCACGACGATGACGAGCTGTGCGATGGTAAAAACTTGAAGTTGGCATCAAATTGAACAGTTCTTCAGAACATTCCCCATTATAAAGGTAGAAAACGGTAGATGCAACATATCTACGGATGCGGATCGATTCTAAACCACCTGTGAAAGTGGGATCGTCGACAATTCGGATGGTACATCGTTGGACAGAGTCAAAAGGGTCCAGCTACTACTTCGGCGCACCGGCCCAGATGTGTGAGCAGTACTCCATATGGGGTCTAACTTGAGCTTTATAAAGCGACAAGCGTTCCCCCGGAGTAAAGTACTGCTTTGCTCTATTCAGTACACCGAGATTTTTACTAGCAAGTTTTGTCTTGGTCGCCAGATGACTCCGAAACTCGACTTTGCTCGAAATATCGACGCCAGGATCCCAAAACTCTCAGAAATCTCGAAAGGAATGTTCTGAAATCGAGGTGCCACGACAAATGGAACTTTCTTAGCGGTGAACGCATTGACTTGTGTCTTCCTGGGGTTAAATTGGACCAACTTAAGTTTACCCCAATTCGAGACTCTGTCTAAGGAGTTCTAACGCAAGCGCTACGCGACTCTCTTCCTCCTTATACACGGCCCTTATACAAAGCTTCCCCAGTACTGTTGTCTGCATAACAACATATGTTACCGACTTGTAACAGGTCGTTGATATGCAGGAGAAACAGTGTGGGAGAAAGCACAGAGCCTTGCGGGACACCAGCATTTATTGACATGGTGTCGGAGCAGCTACCGTCAGCAACGACTTTGATGCTCCGTCCACCCAAAAGACTGGAAACCCATTTGCATAATCCCTAGGGTAACCAGAATGACGGTAACCTGGAAAGCAGTTCTTTATGCCAGACCCGGTCAAAATCTTTTGCGATATCTAAGCTAATGGCTATAGTCTAACCTCTACTCTCAATGGCGTCAGCACATTGGTGTGTAAAGTACACTAAATAATCGCCAGCTGAGCGATTATGATGCAATCTGTATTGGCGACGCTTATCAGCTGGCGATCTTCTAGCTACCCAAGGACTTTTGTGTTGATGACACTTTCCATCACCTTGGAGAGGAGGGAGGTTATCGCTATTGGCCTGTAATTGGGCGGGTCGGTTACGATCGCCTTTTATAGGCAACGGATGGATGTGAGCTACTTTCCAAGCTTTCGGGAAGCGTTTCGTGAAGTAAGAGAGCTTAAAGAGTCTCGTACGCACCGGGAAATTAAAGGTTTTTGTTCACCTTTTATTTCTACTGTACGTTTTTCAATATAAAATTTGTACTAAACGGGAAAGTTTAAAAAGTTATAACGCAAACAGGCAACACCACCCTGACAGACACTAGGTGGCGTTGAAACATGTCTTTGCATAGAGCTTATAAAGTACTACAACTTTTCTGTGAACACCTTTTTCTGAATTGAACGGAAAATAGCGAAATCTCCGTTTCAATTAGCGCGTCATAGGTCTTTTTGGCTTTTCGCCAGTTAATACTTCGATTCGTGAGCGTCCTTCAGAAGTTTCTTCCGTGGGTGGAATCGAGGGGTACTTTGGCTGTCGGCAGGGAAGTGGATGCGCGCGCATCCCCGCAGTGGACTGCATCGTTGCAGACTGCATCATATTTATCAACAGATTTTATTGAGTTACTTACTATTTCACTTATTATTTTCATTAATGTATTTAAACTTTTTAAATTGTACAAAGATCAATTTAATGTAGCTTAAATTCAGTCAATTTTTTTTTTACAGAATTTTGATAGATTTTGATACAAGATAGCAAATTTTAATGCAGGGTTAGCATTAAATTTTTTTGCATAAAGCTGTATAATGTGTAAGCTTTTTAATGTCCCACCGCAGGACACAGTAAATGACTGGAGGGTACATTTTTTTTTTCTTTTAAAATACTTTATTTCAAGAGTTCCTCTATAGACATATTTTTTAGTTTGTCCTGGTCAAATATTTAAAAGAAAAATTATGAAGAATATTAATATTTTGTTTTTATTATTTGTGTTAGTCAAAAGACTGAATTATTTTAATAATAAGTAAGTACTACCATCTAATATTCTAATAGTATTAAGTAAGTAGTGAGTTTAAGAAATCGAGCAACGATAAAAGTAATTGGTAGTTTTTATTATCACCTATAAAGGAAGGTAAAATGACTTGGAAACCCTTTATTTGGGTCCATTAATTTTTCGTTTCATTTAGATTCGTATATTTATCAGTCCACTATAAAAGGTAGTAATAGAGTAAAAAAAAATATGTGAAAATAATGCTATGACTTAAATACATATATTCTTATTGTTGACATTGGAAATATATATTCCTAATTACGATTTTAAATATAATACTGGAATTTAAAAGTTAACAATATAAAGCATATATGGGCAACAACCAGCCCGCGGGCCGGATCCGGCCCGCTGTAAGATATGATCCGGCCCGCGAGACATTCTGAAAAAACCCAATTAAAAAAATATTACATTAGGTACTTATACTCACGGGAGTGACAGTGAGGCGGCAAACATCAAATCCTTTGATGTTTGCCGCCTCACTCTTTGATAATCGCCGCCACTCGGCTTGCTCGATCAAATTCTTTGAGGTTTGCCGCCTCACGGGCGACACATCAAAAGATTTATTGCTTCTCAATTATTCTAAACTAGTTTATTCCAGATTATTCCTTCATTTTGCCTATATAAGCGGGTGGATGGCCCGAACGTTAGTTCAGTTCTATTTGAGCTACCGAGGTGATAACTTGGACAAGCGATATCCTAGCGAACTGCTCGAGCCGTCAACTTGCTTTGTGACTTTGTGTGCATCTTGAGTGGTTACTAACTATAGTTTGTTATTAAGTTTATTGAACGAAAAGTAAACAAAAATGATGTCTGGTGGAAAGAAACGAAAAGTAGATACAGAGGGTCGCCAGTTTCAAGAAAAATGGACTGAAGAATTCTTTTTTATCTTGCACAATGGTAAGCCTATTTGTTTGCTGTGTAATGAATCCATTTCAGTAATGAAAGAATTCAATATAAAGAGGCATTACTCAACTAAGCATGCTACGCTGCACTCACTGACAGGACAATTAAGAACAGACAAAATCCAGAAGCTTACCGCAAATTTGGAAAAACAGCAACAAATGTTTCATAAACAAAGAACACAACTTGATAATGTTGTGAAAGCTAGTTTTATAGTTAGCTCAAAGTTTTATAGTTAGTTAGTTAGGCATTAAAACCATTTGCCGAAGGAGAATTTATCAAGGAGTGTATGTTAGAAGTTTGCGGTATTTTGTGTCCTGAAAAGAAAAATGAATTTGAAAAAATTAGTTTGTCAAGACGAACTGTTGTTCGACGTATAGAAATGATGGCTAATGATATAAAAACAACATTGACTGACCGTATGGCTGGTTTTGAATCATTTTCCATAGCATTAGACGAGAGCACCGATTTGTCTGACACAGCTCAACTGGCTATATTTATTCGAGGTGTTGATAAGGAGTTCACTGTTACTGAGGAATTGCTTGCTTTACAGCCGCTAAAAGGAACCACTACAGGAGAGGATATTTTTATTGAAGTTCAAAAGGTATTCACAAGTTTTGGCTTGCCATGGTCAAAATTAATTGGAGTATGCACTGATGGTGCACCTTCTATGGTCGGCTTACGTAAAGGTTTCATCGGAATTTTGAATGAAAAAGCAACAGAATTAAATGTGCAAAAAGATGATTTGATAGTCCTTCATTGCATTATCCACCAACAGAACTTGTGTTCTAAGTCCATTCGACTCCAGAATGTTATGAATGTGGTAGTAAAAACCATCAACTTTATTCGATCCCGAGGGCTTAACCATCGTCAGTTCAAGGCGTTTTTGGATGAAATATCAGCTGAATATAACGACGTAACATATTATTGTGAAGTCAGATGGCTGAGCAAAAGAAAAATGTTGAAACGGTTTTACGAGCTTAGAAATGAGATAGCAGACTTTATGAAAATAAAAGATAAACCACTATCTGAATTAAGTGACCCAAAATGGATATGTGACTTAGCATTTCTGGTCGATCTTACAGGCTATTTGAATGATTTAAATTTGAAACTTCAAAAACAAGGACAGTTAGTAAATGATTTGTACAGCCATTTGAAAGCGTTTCAGATCAAACTACGCTTGTGGGAGTCACAGATGCTGTCTGGTAACAGTTACCATTTCAACACGCTCTCTGCGTATGAAAATATTGCTTATGCTCAATATGCTGAAGAACTCAAGTTACTGTCGGAACAATTTTCAAACAGATTTAGCGACTTCAAAAACATGGAAGACTGTTTCAGTTTATTTGCTACTCCTACAAAATATAATGTACAAAATGCTCCAATACACTTACAAATGGAGTTGATCGAGATTCAAGAAAACTCACTCCTAAAATCCAAATTTGAAGACGTAGAGTTGTGCGATTTCTACAAAAAATACCTAGAAAAAGACAATTTTCCGCAGCTTAGAATATTCGCAAGAAGATTGATTTGTGCGTTTGGCAGTACTTATAAATGCGAACAGTTCTTTTCATTGATGAAAGTTAATAAATCAACACATCGTACAAGACTGACTGACGATAATTTGGAAAATTCTTTACGTCTTTGTATCAGTGGAATTAATCCAAATATCGATGGATTAGTTTCCCAAATTCAAGCTCAAGTGTCTCATTGATTTCGGTGTATTTAACTTTCGTAGTTTGTAACAATTGCAAATTTAACGATTTAATTATAATGTACCATTTTTTTAAATTTCATTTTGTTATTTTAATAAATTGTACTATAATAACATTGTCGTATTATTTCATGTCTAATATCTATCGCAAAAAATATTATCACTACTTTAAAATGCACTAAGTACTTTTAAACGCGGCCCGCGAACGTATTTGCACGCTAAAGTTTGGCCCTCAACATGTCAAAGGTTGCCCATACCTGATATAAAGCATGACCAGAAAAATAAAAAAACTTTTTGTGAGGGCGCCACATTAGCTTTTTTCATAGCTAGTTAGTGTTGTCAGTAGCAGATATTAGTTCTTTTAGTTTTACTCATCACGGCGAGGTTTTTATATTTTCTTGGTCAGGGTACAAATAGTAGTCACAATTTTTAATAAATAACCATTTAAATAAGTATTGTACACGTGATCAGGTAGGCTGTAGAAGAACTGCATTTTGTGAACATTCTATATACTTTATCTGTAGTTTAACTTTAACTATGTACTTTTATTTTGTACTTTACTTACCTACTTGTAACTTAATTACAATATAAACTGTGTACAAAATGCGAAAGTTTAAAAAGTTAATTACAGTAGTATATAATATAATGACGTGCATAAAGCAGGGCCGTCTTTACCAGGGGGTGCAAGGGGTGCGGTGCACCCCGGGCGCCTGACGAGCGCTGAATTCAGTGCCGGCTTTACCTATGGTGCAGGGGGTGCGGTGCACACGGGCGCAGGGTCTTAGGGGGCGCCGAGCGCCGCTCGCGACACCTCCAAAGAGTTCAAAACGCCTACTAGAGGGCGCCCTGCACCCGGGCGCTACATGAGCTAGAGCCGGCGCTGGCATAAAGTATAATAATAGAAAGTAATTATAACGTAAGATTTAAATATTACTTTAAAATGCATTTAAAACATTGCAAAAAGCAGTGACACAATAGCTCAATTTATATTACAAAGTATATACTCGCACTTTTCCAAGTTCGATGCGTACTTTGGACAGTGGAAATGTCGGTAGAAATGATAGTAAACATTTTAGACATTTATTAGAATAAATAGAAGAAGACAGATAGACCGGCTTCAATTAGAACGGATCCAACCCACATTCATGTAGTTTTAAGATGCGGGAGCATTTTGCAAATTATAAAACAAATAGGTACTTACAAAAACAAAACAAAAATGTGATAAAGCACAATGTATGATTTCCAAAATCATAATTCAAGTTTTAAAAGAGCATTCATTGAAAAAATTTGCACTATATTTTAGTTTTCTCACAAAATTCTTTATTATAAAAAAGTATGATTGTGGGTTGGTTCCATTCTGATTAAAGTCCGTCGAGATATTTTTTTAAACCGAAAGAATTTATTAATTATTAATTTTATTAATTCGGAAAGAAGTACCTAACCCAAATGTTAATTAATTATAAATATCTTGTATTTATTAAACAAGCAGATAAAAACTAAATATGCAGCGTCAGACGACGCGGCACGGCCCTGACTGACGACTTGTATGATACGATGCGTAACTTGTATTATCGCGACCTTGAACGCGTTCAGCGCGCGAGTTTAATTTCTATATGGTATTTATTGTTCTTATGACCTAACCTACCTTTAAAACTACCGTCCATTTGCAGCTGATTTAGAATCTTTTTACAGTTCATATAATCCCTTCTCATCGTGAGATTTGTCACAAGGAGATTGTCAACAGTACTGTATGTATGCGCGTATTGTTCTACACAGTGAGAGAAGCCAGTTGCCTGCAAACTTATATACTTTGCAGTGTATACACCTTCCGTGCAGATATTGAATATTTCCTTTGGCCCTGATAACTAAAGACAGTAGTCGCCTATGTGTGTGCGGTTTCAGAATCATTTGGACTTATCTAAGTGTAACTTCTGTACTGATTTTCCACAATTCCTTTGGTCTCAGTAATCTAAAGCACTTCGAACAACTCCCGCATTTATAATGTTATTCAGAAATCAAAAATTAGTGAACTCAAAGCAATCAAGTACAATAAGTTTATGAGACTATACTAAACAGTTTGTCTCCCTGTAGCACAATCTCAAAATGTCATCGCAAAGATTAAAAAATAAACAGAAACGTAACATCATCTTACCAAAGGCTTGTAGTTGGTCATTGGTCGGTGCTAGTGAGGCGTGCCGGCTGCATGCAATGCGTAACACATACAAACAGACAGACAGTCAGACAAACATGCTGCGACATATAAGTCACACGGTTTTCAATGCACCTCTCCGAAGCACTAAAACTAGGAATTTATTAATAATATCATAGACTTTGCATTGAACACAGACGTGTTAACTGATATTAATGAATTATTTATTTTACACTAACAGTACCCGGCCACGCGTTGCTGTGGCTGCCCAACAGATGGCGCTTACCCTGTTCTTACCTGTTTTGAGTAAAAAGCATGTTTTTACCCTGTGATAGTATATAAAAACACGCGCGTATTCGGATGCAACGATATGTCAAAATTTCAAAGCAATCGGTGATTTAAAATTTTGAACAAACGAACGTTTACATTTTTATTTATACAGATTTAGAATAACTCCAATAACACGATTATATCTCTAAATTTCTATATAACTGCGCCAAAATGCTTTATATATATATAGGATAAGACTAATTTTTAGTATGTTTTGTTAGTTTCTAAGAAACCCCATCGCAATTGCAAAGGCAAGCCTATAGTGAAACGAAATTAGATTGATGTCGATTTATTTTAAACACAAATACAATTTTACATTTTCTTATTAGGGTCAAAATTTATTTAAACTTAATTTTCAGAATTGTTAGTCAATAATAATTAATAATTGAGTTTGATCGAATGTCACGTCCGTGTTCATTAATACATAGTCTATGATTGAATCAGATCGTCATGCGTAAAATCTTCATTCATAAAAGGTTTCACATTGGTAAAACTTGCATAGAAAAAATATATAACGCAGGTCTGCAAAATTATAATAATTGAAAGATTTTTAATAATGCCTTTTTTGAATTATACTATTACGTGTATTAAAATTTAGTATCTAAACAAAATATAAGAAAGAAACGATAAATTAAGTTTTTATATCACAATTAAAGTGTTACGTTTTCTTTAAATATGCCACGAAAAGAAATTATGATATACTAACGACCCGCCCTCGCTTCGCTTCGGTTTATAAGTTTCTTTTTCTTTTTTCAATTTTATTGTTCAAAATTTCAAAATAAAATATAGCCTATATTAGACACGGATAATATAGCTTCCTATTTGTGAAAGAATTTTTGAAATCGGTTCAGTAGTTCCAGAGATTACCCCCAACATAAATACAAACACACAATTTTACCTCTTTATTATATTAGTATAGATAGAGGATTAGATAATTGAATTGAGGTAGAAAATTTAAAAAGTACTTTTAAAAATACCTATATTCACTAAATACTCGTATCACTTAATTTTTATAGATTTGACGGACTTTTAAGTTCGTTTAAGAAGTTGACTTTTTAGTATAATATCTTTTGGTGGCAATTATGTTTCAATCTCGTAAATGGTGGTCATGCGCCAGTTCCATAATAATTTTAGCAATTGTTTTATAATGCATTTTATGGCATACATATTTAGGCTTAATTCAAGAAAATTTTACAAGAAAAGTGAAAATTGTAAAACTACCCCAAGTTTCATATCAAATTCATATTTTTTTGTAAAAAAACATTATTCAATATATATTTACAAGACGTTAATCAATATTGTTTATATATTGTATTTATAAGGAAAAGTTCTGAATTAAGCCTTCAGGATTCAAGGTTACATATAACGAAAACTTTGAACATAATGTTCCTTAAATTCAAACGTTTCATTATTATAAAAAAATCGCATGTCAATTTTAAAAGTAGGACGGAAAAATATGTTTACGAATAACTACAAAAAAAAAAAATTATGAAATGCAAAACTACCAACTACGTAAATCGGAAAAGCCTCCAAAATAACTACTGACTAAGCTAGTCTACGAATTCTCACCTTGGCTACAGCTTAATAAAATTAAAAACACTTCATATTTTAAAAAATGTTATTGTTTTGGAGGCAAAGGTTTTAATCCATGGAACCAGAAGGTTGTTTATTGAGACGCGATTGATCTGAAGATCTGAATGGTACTGGAGCCTTTCGTGGAGGTTTCGGCGGCAGACAGGCACCGGGTCGAAATCGTGACGTCATTGCCTCCCTCCGCGCCTCCCACGCGCTCCCCGCCCTGCATATTTTACGCCCTCGTTTTTGGGGCAATGCCAGTTCTGGATGCGGTCACAGTTTTACTATTTTTGGTTTGTATTTGATTTAAATTTGGCTAGTTGATTTAATATTATTTATTATGAAATATTTATTTGAAAAGGCTTTAAATCAAAGGAAAACAAAGAAGACTGTAGCAAATGTAGATGGCATATAGATGGCTCGAATCCTATTTAGTTGACAGAAGCAAGTTACTAAGGTAACGATATTAAAGTTGGACGCGAATACAGTAGAAAATTATCTCTCCAGTCCTAGGATCTACATGTTTGGAGTTTCTCAGGGAAGTATCCTGGGACCGTTGCTTTTCTAACTGTATGATAACGACCTGCCTGGACTCATCAACCAGCAAAGCATACTGTATGCCGATGACACGACAATTATCATAACAGAATAAAAACGAAGCGACAGTGGAAAATGACGTAAATAAAGCGCTCAGTGACGTAGCCACATGGCGTAAGAAAAATTAAACATGAACTTTTTAAAAACGAACCTCATACAATTTAGAACAAATAAATAAAAAGCCTTAATCTTAATATAAGGTATAATAATGAGTTAGTGAAACATTACAGCAACAAAATTTAAATTCTCGTAAACCTGTTTTTTTTTTATTATAATAAGCAAATGTATGTCCGACCGGGGATCGAACCCGGGACCTTTTGCACGGTAATAAGGGTCACTACAAACTGCGCCAATCGCTGGGTCTAGATCAAGGCTATTGATTAAACCGTATTTCTTAATTTATAGTTTATTTAAGTTTGTTTCACGAGTGTCTTTCAGTTACGAAGTTTTAGAAAATTGTTTATTTAAGAGACGCTATTGGAATATGTAAATAGTTAATAATACATGACAAGTTAATGCATGATTTAAGTATACTTCTTACTCGTTTTACTTAAAATTTGTACGGCCGCGATGGCAAAACAGCTGTGCCATAATTTGTACGGCCGCGATGGCAAAACAGCTGTGCCATAATTTGTACGGCCGCGATGGCAAAACAGCTGTGCCATAATTTGTACGGCCGCGATGGCAAAACAGCTGTGCCATAATTTGTACGGCCGCGATGGCAAAACAGCTGTGCCATAATTTGAATGTCAACTGTAGTTACCTGTTTTGAGCGAATAAATTTTATTTGAATGATGAAAATAAAAACTTTTGAATCCTTTATGGATATTTGTAAATATTGTATATTTTATTTATATCTTATATTCATTTTATAAATCTTACACGTGTAGTAAGTAGTAGGGGAGTTAATCGGTGCGCTGTGAGTTTACAAGGTCAGGTTGTATTCAGGGCCCTTTGACACGCGGTGTAACTATGCAAACGCGATGCTACGCTACGCTGAACAAAATTATATTATGCTTTACATTTTAAAATTAGATACTTATTCAATCTCACACGTGTAGTGGGGAGTGTTTTTGTTGCCTTGGCAACGTTATGTTCATTTAACACGCCAGAACCAAAGAATTAAAGTCAGATAGCTCGTAGATCAGCACGCTGAAGGTGTAGTGGGCAGATCGTATTTGTTGCAGGACCGACAATCGATGAGGTAGACGAGTAATGTAGGCCAAGAATGAGAAAACAGTGTTCTAGGAGAGTGCTGTGGAGAGCCTGGAGAGAGGCTGTATCTAACAGTGGAGAGTCACAGGCTGATAGTAGTTGTAATTGTACTTCATTTCATTGTATACACAAATGATAAAACCAGTTCCAAAAGAAAATACGTACAAAAGGCATGGTTAGGGGAGACTTTTAGATTTTTAGAGCAGAAATAATGCATATGGACATGAACTAGTACAAACACTGCTTTTATATTTCGATTATTACATACTAATACTATTTATTACACGAATACAGACATCCATATATACTCGTATATACATATATGTAAAGAAAATATATATCTTTCATTTGAGTTTTGCCGCCCTCCGCGCTGTCGGTAATACTATCATAGTGTCGGTAAAACAGTGTAGGATATGGGAATATGGCGTCAGGTGAAGAGAATCGTGCGGACTGTCAAATTGTAGGTCAAGATAAATAAGAGTATTGTAAGCATAAATAATAGATTGTAGAAAGGATTGAAGAATAGACTTTATATGTCGTTTCTTTGTACACCGAAGTAACACAATATAGTTAGTTTCATTTGACAATCCTTAACAAGGGAAAATAATCGACCTTATTACTATTACCTTATTATATTACTAGCTGTAGTCCGTGGCTCTGTTACAATGTTTCACAACGTTTTAGCCCGCGATTCAACCCATCTATGTATTTAATAGAAATATTAATATAAATCCAGATTACCTGTATTTTGTACCAAATTTCATTATATCCAGTCAAAAAATGCGTAATTTAATTTTCCCACAAATTTCGTAATAACATATAAAAACGTAAAATTTTGTAATAAATAAAAACGTAATAAATTGTCACTTATGGGATCTTCTGTTGATCATTAATTAATAATCATATGTTGATCACTTTTCCGAAAATCGCAAATTGTAATTTCTGTAATCTACATTTACAGATTCTATTTAGTATCTGTAGTTCTAGTTAGCACCTATTTAGTTCTATTTAGTGGAATTTCTTATCTACTAAATATTAAACGATCGACTGCTAATATTAATAGAGAGATAATTTCTATTTTCTACTTAAAACAACAAAATAACTTTGAAATGAATACGACAATAAGCACATCTTCAAGAAATACACGACAATCGATAAGATTGTTGTCAACACCTATTGATTTGTGAATTATAAATGGAATATTGAAGCATTGCGGCACTTTTTTATATTACGTTGCAAAAGCGTTGCGAAATCAGTCAGCGTTGGTTGCAAATTGGCACTTATGTTAGGCCGACATAAGATATTTTTTAGTATTTTCATACTAGTTACCTTAAATCGGAATTGGTTGATTCTTATACAACAAACTTGTACTGCCTACCTAAAAACGTAGTAACTGATTTCTACTATTAGAGAGATGTAGGTATCTGGTTAAACTTGGATCCAATCCGAGGATGCGACCAATAAAACCACAAGACGTATGGTGATACGAGGGGCGTTCAAAGTATTCTCGGTATCTGAACTTTATTGTTAGTAATGAGGGTAGTTTTTGTCTATGGTTCTCTTATGACATTATCCAAGGTGACAATTAAAAATTTTCGTCGGTTTATCATAATACGTTTTTTCACAATCTTGCTTCGAGTGCAACAAAATGGCAGACGCGAAAATGTTGACCAAATTCGAGCACCGCGCAGTTATTAAATTCCTGACGAAACAAGGAAAATGTCAAAAAGATATCCACGAAGAGATGGCGGCCGTTTACAAGGGTTCCGCTCCTTCGTTATCCACCATTCAAAAGTGGTCAAGTGAATTTAAAAGGGGTAGAGAGAGCATTGAAGATGACCCTCGATCAGGTGGTCCCGTTTCTGCCACTACGGAAGAAAACGTGAAAAAAGTCGAGAAACTTGTACTTAAAGATGCTCGGATAAAAATCAATTCTTTAGCAGAAATTACCAAGCTATCTACAGGTACCATACTGTGCGGGATACGTATGCACTAACACGCAGTAGAATGCTAGTGTCTGTACTCCGCACCAACTGGATCGCCGGGGGGTGTGGACTGTATAATAGGGTTTTTCCGTGTCTTGATTAAAACAACAAGGCTTGTTCTTCAATAGAGCCGGGGTAGCGCAGAGGTACTTGTTTTTCTTCTTTGTTCTTGTTGTTGTCGGAGTGGATGCCGCTGCGGAAGTGATTTTGACCGGAAATGGTCCGCCTATTATTCGCGTATTGGGTTCTCCAACTTGCGGCTAGTTGCGGGATTCCTCCACCACCGGTCAACGTCGGGCCTCCCCTCCACTTGTCCATTTATGTACCCCTCCCGCTACCCGCGGGGAATCATTTATTTTCCTTATCGCTAACACGTATTTACATTTTTGATAAGATCCTAGTATGTCCTCAATTACACTATGCACCAACGATACCTATACTATGCACCAACGATTTATGTAGGGACATACTAGGGATTACTCCATTATTTCCATATTATATACATAAAAACTTAACAACTATTTGCGAAACTATATACATGTTTGCCTAAGTACCCTAGCCTTTTCGTCGTCAACATATCTCCCGCCGTCGCCGTCTCGCGATCTAATTGGTAGAACGACGATTTTCTTGGTCGGTCGCCGCAGGATGTGGCCGTTGCTCGTCTGGACGTCGATGATGCGAACCTCGCCGTCTTGCCCGGGGTACGTAGCGATGACTCTTCCTCTGGGCCACGTGTTCCTCGGTAGGTTCGGGTCGCATATGACGACCAAGTCTCCGACGCGTGGTGCCTCGCCGACTGTGCGGGGCTCCCGCCGGTACTGTAGCAGGGGGAGATATTCTCGGAGCCAGCGGCGCCAGAAGTTATCGGCTAGCCGCTGGGCGCGCCGCCAGTGTTTGCGCGCATTCACGTCGTCTGCAGTGAAGGCGCCCGGCGCTGGGACATGTGAGTTAGGCCCCAGCAGCAGATGATTGGGTGTGAGCGCCTCCGGCTCCTCCGGTGTTACCGCCACGTGTGTGAGTGGGCGGGAGTTGACTGTGTTCTCCGCCTCGATGAGTAATGTGTGGAGTGTCTCGTCGCTAGGGTACTTCTCGCGTAGCGTCGCTCGTAGGGCTTCTTTCACCGTGCGCACCATGCGTTCCCAGGCCCCGGCCATGAAGGGGGCGGAAGGGGGAACGTGACGCCACGCGATGTGTTTCGCAGTTGCTTCCTCTTGGACCGCGGCGAGTGCGGCCTCGGTGAGTTGTTTTTCCGCGGCTTTAAAGTTAGTGGCGTTGTCACATCATAACTCCGTTGGGCAGCCGCGTCGCCCCATGAATCGTCGTAGCGCAGAGATGGCGGAATCTGCGCTGAGTGATGCTGCCACTTCCAAGTGTACAGCCCTCGTGGTCATGCATGTAAATAAGGCGACATATCTCTTCTCTCGATGTCGGCCCACGGTTACTTCGATGGGACCGAAGTAGTCGAGCCCGGTGAAGGTGAACGGGCGCGCGTGATGTGCTACGCGCGCGTGCGGTAGATCGCCGGTGGCTGGACTCGTCGGTTTCGCCTTCCTTAGTCTACATGTCATGCATGCCTTTATAACGCCCCTTACTGTAGGGCGAATCTTTCCTATGCACAGTCGCTGTCGCAGTTCGTTGACGATTAGCTCGACGCCTCCGTGGTGCATTTTCCTATGTACATGGTCTATGTACAATCTCGTATAGCTGTGTGAACCATCCAACACAGCCGGATTCGTCGTTTCCTCGCTAATCTCTCCTGCGGCAGCGATTCTTCCCTTTTGTCGTAGCAGTCCGTCGGTTCCCACAATCACACTTAGTGCGGCGAGTTTGTCGTCTCCCGCCGGTGTGGCGCTACGCTCGATGCGCTTACGTTCGCATGCGTAGCTGTCCTCTTGTGCTGCCTTCATCCATTGATGCTCCGCTCGTATGAGATAGTGCGCTTCCATCTGTACGAACTTGCACTTGCCGCGCGCTGGTGCTATCTTTTGTGCAGTCTTAGCGTCGCCTTTTCTTGTTCCTGACCATGCCGGGTCCGACATCGGGTTGGCAATGGTCCTTTTGCGACGCGCAGCTGCTACTATGTGCCTCCTTTTGCGGCACAAGTCGATGAATTGTAGAGCGCGTGCGGTGGCCCGGATCAGGCGCTCCCATTTTGAAAAGCGCGTGATATCGGGCAAGTGTGCATGCCCCTTTGTCGTGTTCGTAATTGCGCAGCATTTCTCTTTTTCTTCCCCGGTGCGTTCGGCTATTGTGCTTGCTTCGACTGGCCATTGCTCCTCGGGCGATAGTAAGAAGGGCGGGCCGATGAACCATCGGTGGTCTCTGTTGAAGTCCGCGGGCGTTGCTCGTGTCGCGTCGTCGGCTACGTTGAGTTGCGACGATAGCCATCTCCATTCCTTTTTCTTTGTAGTATCTTCTATTTCTGCGATACGATGTGCGACGAACGTTTTGAACGCCCGTGGTTCGGCTCTGATCCACGCGAGTGCGGTGCGTGAATCGCACCAGTAGACCCGTCTTGTTGCCTCAAAGTCGTGCTCCTTTGCGACGTTCTTGGCCAGTCGCGCGCCGAGTACTGCCGCCTGGAGCTCAAGCCGCGGGATTGAGACGGGCTTGAGCGGTGTGACGCGGCTTTTTGCAGCGGCCAGTGCGATCTTCACGCTGCCGTCTGCTCGTTCTAATCTCCAGTACACGGCGGCGGCGTAGGCTTCTTCGCTTGCGTCCACAAACGTGTGTAGCTCCCTTCTCGAGGCCGGTTCCATGTCGTAGCAGCGGGGAATGCGAAGCTCCTCTAGAGCGCGTAGCGTTTCCATCAACGCGTTCCACTTTGGTTGCAGCTCTTCCGGAAGCGGTTCGTCCCAGCTCGTTCCATACCTCCAGGTATCTTGCATGAGTCGTTTCGCCGGAGTGGTTATCGGCGATACGAGTCCGAGCGGGTCGAACAGCGACATAATTACGCTGAGTGCTTCCCTCTTGGTGGGTGGGCGTCTGCCTTCTATGACGTCAGATGGTGTCCTTGTAGTATTTACGCGGAAGCCGATGCAGTCTTCCTTTGTCTCCCACAGCAGGCCGAGTGTTTTCTCTGTCTCGCTTCCGCCGATGTCGACTGTCGTGGCTCCGGGATCCGTTGTAAATTGTTTCACAACGGACTTCTTGTTGGACACCCATCCGCGCAATTGAAAGCCGGCTCGACGGTGTATCTCGTCGACCGACTTTACGACTCTCGCAGCTTCCTTCTCGTTTGTGAAGCTGGTTATGAAGTCGTCCATATAGTGGTTCATTTGTATCTCTCGGACGGCGCGTTCGTCTTCGTGTGCGAACTCGGCGGCGTTGCGATCTTTAATATACAACGCGGTGCACGGCGATGACGTCGCTCCGAATATAACCGACGTCATCTTGTACTCTTGTGGTAACGTATTGCCTCGCTCGTCGTCCCTCCATAGGAAGCGTAGTGCGTCTCGATCTTCCGGTCGAATCTTTATTTGCATGAACATCTCCTTGATGTCCGCTGACACGGCGATGGGATGTTGGCGGAATCTCATGACGACTCCGGGCAGTGATTGCAGCAAGTCAGGACCCGATAGCAGCATGTCGTTGAGGCTGCGTCCGAAGGATCTCGCAGCGGCGTCGTGGACGACTCGGATCTTCTCTTTCGCCGGGTTGATGACGGCGAAATGTGGCAAGTACCACGTTTTATTTGCAGGTGGCGCTGTAGTCGCAGGCTCGGCGTATCCCGACGTTAACAAGTTAGCGATACGCTCCTTGTACTTTTCCTTGAGCGCCGGGTCGCGGTCGAGTCTCTTTTCCAAATTGTGCAGCCGTTTGAGAGCGTCCCCGTAATTGTTAGGGATCTTCATGTCATCTTCTTTCCACAGGAGTCCGGTCTCGAACCGCCCGTCAGGTAGCCGTCGACTGCGCTTATCCAGTAGGTCGATGGCGCGCTGCTCCGGGTCATTCTTGGTTGTCCTCGGTTCGATGCCCAGTGACTCCAACTTGAAGAAGTTCTTCATTAACTTCTCCATTTCGTCGCACTTCTCGCTGATGTGGCCGCAGAAGGCGACTGGTTCGCACACTGAAGTGCGACATCCATGTAGCACCCAACCTAGTAGCGTGAGTGACGCTACCGGCTTGTTTCTTCGTCCCGCTCGGACCTGGCGTGAGACGATCAGCTCCCAGTTGTCCTGCCCGATGAGAATCTTCGGACAGACATCCTTGTAGGTGAGCTCGTCCCTGATGTCGTCCAGGTGTGTGCAGTCTTCCAGGTCCGTTTCCCCGATGGTCTGCGATGTGAAGTTGAGACGCTCGATGGTGCGTGCGCCCTTTAATTTGTGCACGCCGTCCGAGTGTAGCCCTTGTATCTGTACGTCAACAGTGCGGCTCTTTTCATGCTTCATTTCGCCACCGTTGATGCCTTGAATCCACATTGTGTCAACCGGCCCGTCGATGCCGAGCGAGTTGATTGTAGCCTCTTCTATAATGGTGACGGTGCTGCCTTCGTCGAACAGCGCGTAGGTGTGTATCTTCGCGTGTGGTCCGGCAAGCACTACTGGCGCAATCTTGAGGTAGGCTCGACGTCGACGTGGTGATGAGTTCGCGGCGGTGGCCTTGTTGGTCAGCTCTGTTGTTGACGTGACGATTTCTTCTTTGGGCTCTTCTGTCTTCACTGTTGGCGGCAAAGTTTGACGTGTACGATGTAGCAGCCGATGATGTGACATCCCACACCCGTTGTGTCCGCATGGCTTAGCTCGGCAACTGCCCCGGTGATGGTCACTACACAGGCAGCGGAAGCAGATGCGGTTCCTCTTCGTTACCTCCCATCGGGCGTCGAGATCGCTCTCGGCAAACCGTTTGCACGAAGGTAAGTAATGATCTTCTTTACACAGCGGGCATAGTTTTCTTTTTCCGTCGTTAATGGCGCTGTATGTTCGTTCCGTCCTTTTCTTTGTCGCCCTCTCTCTCACACTCGCAGGTTCAATGATGGGAACGGTGACTTCTGGCGGTGCGTAGGCACTGCATTTGTCGGCCTCTATGTTGAGGAACGTTGACAGCAGGCTCAGCGTGGGTACTTCGTGCTCCCAGATACTTGCAAAGTCGTACCACTTGCTCTTCAGTATGGGTGTGAACTTCTCCATTATAGCCCGTACTAGCTCGGGGCTATATAGGTAGTTGTCCCTCTTCATCGCTTGTATGGTAGCCACAGCGTTGGCCACCTTACTGGCGAACACGCAGAGGTCGCGGGGCTCGTCGTTTAGCTTGCGCAGGCACTTCAGTTTTTCTGTTTCGCATGCGACGAGTGCGTCCGGCCTCCCGAATCTCCTTGCGAGAGCTTCCATTATGTCGTCCGGCTCTCGGTGGGCGGTAAACAAACTTGCCACCGCCTCTATAGCGACACCCTTCAGGCTCTTCCTTAGCCGTGCCAGGTTGTCGCTCTTCGTGAAGGTGTGCTTTGAATCTTCGTAGGCACCCTTCAACCCCAGCCATGCGCTGCCTTGTCCGTCGAACGTCGGCAGCTCCATAGTATAACGCGGTGTCTCCCTCGCCGAAATCTTCACTGCCTTGGAGATCGCGGTAGCCATTTGCTCCACGATGTCTGCAGTAGGGCGCGCGGGCCGAGACGTGCTTCGTTCTCGGTGCCTATCCTCCCCATTGTTGGAGGTATAAGCTCCCCGTCCTCGTCCTTCCTTCCTTTCCGGCGAGATCTTGCGAGACTTTGGCCCCGCCCCCTGCGGGGGTATGGGGGGGGGGGGAAACCTCGTTCCGATTTAACCATTTTTCTAACCGGAACGATTCTTCTTTTCGTTTGTCGTCTTCTTCTTCTTCAGAGCTTGATCCCAGCTCCGCGAGCCTTATCTCTTGCTCCTTAGCAGTCAGGCGCAGCTGTAGCAGGGTTCGTTCTATTTGTAGACGCTCCTTCTTCTTCGCGGACGCAGTAGATCGGTGCGACCTTGCCGCGATGCTTGCGGCCCGTGGAACGATTGTGACGTCCGCCGTCCCATTATCATCGACGTGCGCTTTGCCTTCCTCGTCTCCACGTATCGATTCTTCTCTACGCGTAGAAGTCGTCTTCGTAGTGGCCTCGGTGCTGGTGGCCGTGGTTCCTGTAGCTGTCGTGCCCGTGCTCGTGGTTGCTGTGACCGTAGACTCTGTAGTGGCAGACGTTGACTCCGTAGCGGTCTGTGCTCCGCTCTGCGACCCCGTTCGGCTCTGTGACCTTGTTGTTGCTGGCATTGTAATAGGTACGTCGTGAGAACAACGTAACTAAACAATCAAGTCTTTGAACGTCTTTGGAAATCAAGATCGGAAATCAAGATTGGAAACCAAGATTAGAAACCAGGATTAGGAAACCAAGACGTGAAATCAGGACGTGAAACTGAAAGATTGGCCCTAGTACGGACGAGTACGATGCGTCGTGCCGCTCTCCGTAGAGCCGTAGATCGTACGGGGATTCTTAATAATCCTACGACGCGACCGTATCGTCTCTTCCCGCTATTTCTTAATAAATAACGCCGTACGCCGTTCTTCTTATTCCACGAGGTCTTCAAACACGACTTGCTTGATTCAATATCCGGCTGCTCGAAGGACCATAGATGTGCGGGATACGTATGCACTAACACGCAGTAGAATGCTAGTGTCTGTACTCCGCACCAACTGGATCGCCGGGGGGTGTGGACTGTATAATAGGGTTTTTCCGTGTCTTGATTAAAACAACAAGGCTTGTTCTTCAATAGAGCCGGGGTAGCGCAGAGGTACTTGTTTTTCTTCTTTGTTCTTGTTGTTGTCGGAGTGGATGCCGCTGCGGAAGTGATTTTGACCGGAAATGGTCCGCCTATTATTCGCGTATTGGGTTCTCCAACTTGCGGCTAGTTGCGGGATTCCTCCACCACCGGTCAACGTCGGGCCTCCCCTCCACTTGTCCATTTATGTACCCCTCCCGCTACCCGCGGGGAATCATTTATTTTCCTTATCGCTAACACGTATTTACATTTTTGATAAGATCCTAGTATGTCCTCAATTACACTATGCACCAACGATACCTATACTATGCACCAACGATTTATGTAGGGACATACTAGGGATTACTCCATTATTTCCATATTATATACATAAAAACTTAACAACTATTTGCGAAACTATATACATGTTTGCCTAAGTACCCTAGCCTTTTCGTCGTCAACACATACATTCAATACTTCATGACTTTTTGAACCTCTCAAAAGTCAGTGCAAGATGGGTGCCACGAATGCTCACACCACCGCAGAAACAAACGCGAGTTGAATGCTGTAAAGAGTTTTTGGAGCTTTGTGGTGAAAATCCTACCCGTGTTTTCGATCGCATCGTTACCGGCGATGAAACCTGGGTTCGTCACTACGAGCCTGAGAGCAAACACGAGTCAATGCAGTGGGTCAAAAAGGGTGCAGCACCTCCGAAGAAGTTCAAAGTCACGCAATCGGTCGGAAAGCTCATGGCCACAGTATTCTGGGACTCGAAAGGGATTTTGCTTCTTGAATATACCAAAAGAGGCCAAAGTATAACCGGACTAGCTTATGCAAACACAATGCGTAATTTGAGGGAAGCAATTAAAGAAAAAAGGCGAGGAAAACTGACCGCGGGCGTCTTACTGCTCCACGACAACGCGCCCGTTCATTCAGCGCGTGTGGCCAAGGCTGCTATTCAGGAGTGTGGTTTCCAAGAAATTAATCATCCACCGTACAGCCCAGACCTGGCACCTAGCGACTATTTTTTGTTCCCTAACCTGAAAAAAGAGCTTCGTGGAAAGCGATTTTCGGACGATGAAGAGCTCAAAGCGGCCATAAATGATCATTTTTCACAGAAGGACGAAAATTATTTTTTGGGGGGTAATGAAAAGATGATTTCGAGATCTAGTAAGTGTATTGAAATTGCAGGGGACTACAGAAAAATAAAATTATTTCAGGTTTTTCTGTCTTTTCTTTCATATCCATACCGAGAATACTTTGAACGCCCCTCGTATATATTCCACTATATTGGTAAACACACACGAAAGTCAATGAAACCAAAATTCTCAATTTATGGTTTACATCGGAACATAACCATAACCGATGTGGAAATGATACAGCGCCATCTGTTCGCATTAACACTAACTAAACTATTATAACATTAATACAGTGTTTAACAGTATCTATACAAGATATTAAGAAACAGAAGAATTGGACAGGTTTATGTTATATCCAATAGCGGATTTAGTGTAGTAAAACTAAGTGCTAAACGCTCGAGGCTCGAGCGTTGCATGAGCGTTAATAAAGCTTTAAGAATCAAGCTTTATTTTATGAGCTTGAGTATGTTCAATGTCTCTGTCGCTAACGCGTGGATGTAATGGCACTACGGTTTTAGTGACGTCAACAATACTGTAGCGCGATCCTTTTCTAGCTTGCGATTAGAATAATCAAGCCCCAATAAATCAGTTATTTTTGTAGACATTTTAGATTTGATTTCGCAGATCGATTCCCAGTGTCATCAGTCATTTAATTACATAATTATTTAAATAGAGTTATTTGTGTTATAACACCGCTAGATTCTCAAATATATGTGGTATTGTGGATTGGGTGAGGAACGATTGCAACCGAATGAACTATAAAGGTAGGGATGTAAGTGAACGTAAGTGTTTATCTATACACATTATGCATACCTAGATAACTGTTCTAGTGTTCCGAAAATAGAAGGAATTGAAATGAACTCGCACCGTCCTATTAGTTTCGTATCTCTGTGATGGAGAGAGAAGGATAGGATCAAAATATAGTACCATGGGTGACTGATCCCAGACAAAATGTACTTCAACTCAATCTACTGAAATCTGTCTCAACAGAATATGAGTCCCTGAGACTGTATAGTCAGCCACACAATATACATGTATACGTTTCATATTTCCAAAAATATATGTAACTTCGCTTCGCTTCGGTTTATAAGATTTTTTTTCAGTTCTTTTTTTTTTCAAAATTTCAAAATAAAATATTACCCATATTAGACACGGATAATGTAGCTTCCTATCCGTGAAAGAATTTTTGAAATCGGTTCAGTAGTTCCAGAGATTACCCCCAACATACCTACAAACACACAATATTACCTCTTTATTATATTAGTATAGATAGATAAGAATTTGGTGCATAATTAAATGTACTACTAAAATTTATGCGTAGTTCTGCACTAAACATGGTTTACATATTTTTGGATATGCTAGGATGGTATTGAGGATGGAAGCTGGGTGGATACGCGTTTATAGGGAAAATAATGGTTTATTTCGTAAAATACGATAATGTGTGAAGTACAAATTCGGATGACAGCTGTTGGAAGTGACATGAGATTTTTATTTAATTAAAAGCATTTGCAAAAGGACTATAAAAAAGGTGGCGGCAAGGAGTCCGCAACAGTTGGATACATGTTAATGATGCTGACTGTTCTCGCTTCATTCTCTAGTCGGTAGTTCAACATCAATAGAAACATGACGTTCATTCTTCAAACATAAAACGGTATATGTAGAAACAAACTAAACAGATGTTGAACTATTTCAGTCAAAAATCTAATATTAGATCTTTGCATTGTAGAATGGTATATAAATCTAACACTGAGCTGGATGTTTTGATGCGATATGAAGGAGTCAGTTGCCAAATGGTAATTAGGTAATGGAATTTAAACAGTATAACAATGACGTTGACTCTTTGGCCAGAACTCGTGAAGTGACGGTTGAGTTTTTGTTCGCTTATTGTAAAAATGATGTATTTTAGATTTTATTAAACAATATAGATATATAGTTTATTAAACTACAAAGTGCCTAGCGTTTGTGCATATAATGTTTGTGATAATCAAATAAACCATAGGACTGCATTTTTCGCGTGATTCAAAGGAGACCATCTCTGTCCTCCGTAATCGTGCTTTTAATTTACTGGACTGGACATTGACAATTTGACTTTAGACGTGGCAGAATGTGTTAATTGTACCATTGGAATATATGAAAAGGAAAAAAAAAACCAATGACGTTTAAATATGTTTCCGTTGCCAAAAAAAGAATTACTTTAAAAAGCTTTTTAGCATCTAAAGAATCTAATTGGTGCAGAATAGGGACGAATAAATCTTTTATTAATAGCAAAGTGATGATTTTCAGGCATACAACTATTGTAATCTCTTTTTAGAAAATTAATCTTTTTACTTTAAAGGTCAAAAAACATTATTCATGTTCACGGTGTTCAGTATTAATATGAAATTTTCTTATTTCAAATTCTGGGTACGTCTTGAATGATGCCATTATTTCGAAACATGACACAAGAAAGGGCGGCAAATTAAAAAGTCTTCGACTGTTAACATTGATTATTGTTAGGACAAAATGAATTTGATATTTGGCAATTTCTAAAACTAACAACGTCTCTAATTGAGTTTTTGTTATATTATTACGTAATTTATGTAATCATCTCCAATAATTTGACATTTATTGTGACCCGTTACACAAATCTACACAAAAGGACAGTAAGCAAAGCGAATGTATCAAAAACATTCCGTTGTGACACATTTCCATTGAAAGCTCGGTGATCCTCATCCATATCCGATTTACTCATGAGCCACTGTCTTATCGGTACACCTCATTATTACACGGGCTTTATAAACACACACTGTTTGACAAACGTTTATCACTTCAAATTGTTTGCAGGAACACGTCACATTATGATAGAGCACTTTTTGATCATTTGCTTGAACAAGTAAACATACGAAATCGCCCAGCATTTACTGGCAGCTGTTAAAATAGGTATAGCTGTAAAATTCACTGACAGCTGTAAAATACTAGCCACAAACTCGTGTAATTCTAATAAAAACACACCGACGATCTATGTATAAGGGACACGTACGTACTGTTTTACACTAGAATACAGTAATATATAAAACTTGTAGTTGCCGAGGTCTAGACACAACACGGTTCGCACCTGCGTAAAAAGCTTGTTGTATCCGTGGCCTTGATTGTTGTACCCCATCATGTTACGACATGGTTGCAAGTGGTGGCCACTGCGGACCACCAGAGGGATCCCGTCGTGGTCTGCCGTGGTGGAAACACATCCGGCCGCGTGGCGTGGCGCCCGACGGCCACAGGCGAATAAACCTGAGTTGCCCCTCGAGCCGCGCCTCCTCGCCTTTTTCGCCCCGGTGCTCCGCGCTTCGCCCCGTTCCCCCCCCCCGTTTGATCCTAAAAGCCCGCGCTTCACCCCGCAATCCCCCGCTTCAGCGTGAATGAGCTGCGCGCGCAAACTCAAGCGGCCGCCGAATCGTACTAGTCAAGATTAAACGATTATCGTCGACAACTGGGTCACCTTTGATAATGGTTCTTGATACCGACTTCATACTTACTTGACAGTCTCGTCAACCTCTGCCAATTAGTGCTAACTTGTCGGCAATCCCAACATTTCTTCCATACATAATTATCAAGGATAATAATGAAGGGAACGTAAACGTCATGTCGGCATTGATCGAAACATCGGCTTGTGTATCAGTCATTTAACTCTGTAAAGTTAGTTGGTGCTTTTCGAGTTGTATACAGTATATATTCTAGATAGTTTTTGTATGTTTCTTTTATCAAAATCAGCCCAATAGCTCTGAAAATATATTGATTTTGTAAGGACAAGGTAACCCTAATTTTCTGGACAAAATTGAGTCTTTAGGGATAGAAGCAAAAGCTTTATTCTTTAAGTAGGTATTTAAGTTCAACCAGGACAATTATAAACAGCAGTAATTATATATTTAAACATGGCTAAATTTATTATGGAATACACGAATTTCTTAAATATAAATTGTTTAATTGACTTAAACTTACTCATTTAACCGTGAAATGTTACTGCAATAAATACCGATTAGTATAATTACAATTTACTATTTAGATTTGATGTAAGCCTGTAATATCCCACTGCAGGGCACAGGCCTCCCTTAGTGAATTACTGGGAGGTCCACTATTACTATTCCACGGCGATTTCTAATTTATTGTCACTTTGATTTAATCGTTACATAAGTTTATTGAAACAAAAGTATTTTAAGCTAAATTATTCTACGCTTGCTACGCGGCGTAGCAGTTCCGTAGAGGTCGTAGAACTGACGCAGCGGCGTGGGCCTACGCGGATTACGTGGGCACTACGCAACCGTGGGCGGACACTATATCTTATTGTTTATATTAATATACTCTTGAAATAACGTGTTTGACCTTGAATATAATATATTAGCCTAAATTTCAGATATGACTACATGAGGATTTTCAAACATGTTCACGTCTAAACATTACTAAATACAACACAAATATCTCAGAAACTAATAAAGTCAAGTATTATATTTTAAAAAAGAATTAATTTAAATAGCAACTTCACGCAAAAACTAAATGATAAGTAAATACGAATAGTCATTGTGAATAAATCAAGGTTCGTAAAAATCCGATATTTATAACAAATATCAAAATATCCGATATTTTATATATATCGGATATATAGCAAATATTAAAAAAGGTGCTAATTGTATTCTGTAAGTGGTTTTAATGTCTTCTTCCAGTGGTAAGTGGTTCCAACTTTCAATTGGATTAATATACTTATTTATTAGAAAACAAAACAAAAAATAAGAATAAAATTAGAGTAACAAAAAATTAGAGTCCTTGAGATTTATAATGAGTCTAATTAATCAACATTCAACTATAAATCATAATTATAATCTTTAGTGTTGGATCATTGGCGGTGGCGGTGATCATAATTTTTATTTACGTCAGTATAACAATTTAAAAGCGTGGGATCTGCCAAAATTCTAGATTTGACGATACTCGTAAATATTTATCAATTGATATATACCTACTGTCAAATATGTATCGGAAATTCTGAAAAAAGAATGCCCGCGTAAAAATATATATCTGTTAGGTTGGCACTATTGTAGCTAATTTTCATGTAAAGCTTTGGCGCGATCTGTCAAATAGTTGTTTGAAAATTTTCTTATTTGCTAGACAACCTCGAGAGTACTTTGCGAATTCTACAATGGATAAAAATATCGAACAAATAATTTGCCTCAAATTTTGTGTTGCCAGCAATATTTCTTGTGCGGAATCATTGAAAATGTTAGAGAAGGCCTACGGTGAGTCGACTTTATCAAAAACAAGAGCATATGAGTGGTTTAAAGCATTCAAAGAAAGCCGAGAAGTGGTTGAAGACTGGCCTCGTTCTGGTCGACCTTCAACGTCTTCGACTGAAGAAAATATCAACAAGGTGAAGGACATGGTGATGGTAAATCGTCGCGCTAGCTTAAGAGAGATAGCTTAGGAAGTTGACACGTGTCACGAATCCGTTCGCACCATTTTAGTTGATGCTTTAAGTATGAAACGCGTCGCGGCACGGCTTGTACCGAAGGAACTGAATTTTCATCAAAAAGATACCCGCTAACAGGTTGCTACAGACATGCTTGAGCGAGCCAATGCAGATCCCACATTCATGAAACGAGTCATAACAGGTGACGAAATGTGGGTTTATGAGTTTGACATGTAAAGCAGCCAACGAGCTTCGGAATAGGGCTTCGATAGCGAACCGAAACAGAAAAAAAACACGTCAAAGCCATTCAAAAATCATAGTCATTTTGACTGTTTTCTTTGATTATCATAGTGTTGTCCAATCAGAATTCCTTCCGGAGGATCAAACGGTCAAGAAACATTATTATCTGGGCGCCATGTGGCCATTACGAGAGAATATTCGTTGGAAAAGACCAGATTTGTGGAACAACAATTCTCACACCTCAATCGTACGAGAATTTTTAGCCAAAAATTCGACGAATGTCATCGCATCGACCAAGCACCATATTCGCCAGTAACGGCCCCGTGTGACCATTCTTATTCCCCAGACTCAACTTACCATTTCGTGGCACACGTTTTGAGTCCGTTGACGTAATAAAACAAAATTCGCTAAAAGAGTTAAAAGTCATACCGGAAAGTGCCTATAAGAAGTGTTTCGACGAATGGATTATTCGCTGGCGAAAGTGTAATGCAGCAAATGGAAGCTATTTCAAGGATGACAAAATAAATTTAGACGACTGAAGCAATATTTTTTGTTTTATTAAAAAAATCCCGAAACTTATTTGACAGAGTGAAAATAACAGAAAATGATGAGCGAAAATGACAGAGTGATCAGCGAACCCTGGTTCACGCCCAAACATTACTAAATACAACACAAAAATCTCAGAAAATGAAAAAAAAAACAAAAACCAAATTAAATAGCAAGTTCACGCAAAAATCAAATTAACAGTAAATACGAATTATTCTTCATACCATACAGAATGAAACAGACAGGAAAGAAGACAAGTATTATTTAAAAATATAAACTCTTTTATTTATTATTAATAATTAAGGATTGAGGTAACATATTTCCCAAAGTGGGGCACGTTAGAGTAAAACCGCTCGTATCTAGTGCTGTGACGACATTAATTTTATTATTAAATTTTAACATTGAGCAACGCCACGCAACGCGGACTCACACAGAATAAAAGAGTAAAGCCGGTTTGCTAGCTGTCCCGGTTACTTACCGAACACGGCTGCTACGGGGCAGCCATTGACGTTTGGGACTTAGTGATACAGGAATACGCTTTTCAGGAGCGTCCGATGAGTACAGGGACCTCTGTGAGCTGTACAAGCAAGAGCTCAGTAAAATGTTGAACGGTTTACTGTGCGGACTTGGTAGCATCGGAGGTGAGCTTCGCACAGCTGCTAGAATTCGGGCACTCCTGCCCGGTGGTGAACTTGTGTTATGAGTCATACACGTCTCAGAAAAGGGAGAAACGCTAAATGGAAAGAGATGAAAGAAATTTGTACGGAATCATGAAAGTTCACCTCGGAAAACCGTGCCCAATTGCAAAAACAACAAAAAAATACAAAGAATTCATTATACTTCAATTTACTTCAACCCGAGCAGCTTTTACTAATTCCACCGGCAACTTTAAACAACTTGGAATAGGTACAATGCCCTTTAAAACCTTAAGAACAAAGTTCAAACCGACCGCAAAAGAGAGTGCATTACAACAAATTTAAGTACGAAGTTGTGATCGAAAACTAACTTTCACCTATCGTAATACGGCCGCTTACAGAAAACACAGAAAACGAATGCGTGAAATATGTTAACGGCATAGAATTGCACCTAAGGACGCTGAACTGTAAGTTGAAAGTATGAAGCTGCGCGGATTTCTTGCGCATGCGTGTGATACAGATCGATGGTGGCGACGGTGACCTAAATGTTGCACCAGACTCATACCGGGTGGTGTTCGGAGAATTACAGCGGCTTGTTTACATGACTGTACATTGCACAATAACTAAGGTTGCTAGGTCTCCGGGATTGTCACGGAATTTGTTAGTGTCCAGGAATTTAAGCAGTTTACCCTGGAAATGCTCACTACGATAAGAATTATGTGATATTAAATCACATAATTTATAATCACACTGTTAAATCACCGGGAGGTTTCAGGCTATAATATACCACGAGGGCCAAGTGAGGATACACACACTCCAGATTTAATTTTATTACTCGAGCATGCAGCCTCACCGCAGAACTAGGGACAGTTTAATTTGAAATCCGTACTTAAGTAGAAACTCATTGGTACGGTAAAAGGATTTGAACTGTGAGTCGAGTATAGACCCCTATTATGATATAGATACGAGTATAGATACCCCTAAAAATTGTGGTAATCATTAATTTTAGATTGAATTCACACAGAGTTATTGGCGGGTCAACGCAGCGGATCCGCTGCTGTTTATTTACCGTTTTTTGTAAATTGTTACAAAAGGCAGACTTTATGCCTTACAGCATTATCTCCCAGTCAACCTTATCAGTGTTCACTTATCTCTCAATGAATTCAGTTCCTCAGCTTTAATGAAAAAGGAACTGAAAAATTGTGATACTCTTTCTAGTTTGTAGTAGTTTCTTTGGAAGAAAATGTATAAAATAATGTGACTTCAAAGAAGTTTCATCTCATCGCAATGAGGCAATGGGGCTTCGTATGCCCGTGTGCCCTTCGAAATGGGGCACACGGTGAAAATGTCCCGGAGAAAAATATTTTATGTCTTACTACCCTACCCATAATACAAACATAAAAACCGATGGCAGCGCCAGCCGTGAGTTTTCCTTCCGTGTTAATATTACTATTTATTGTATCTATAATTTGATTCATTGAGACTGCAAATTTGCCCTAGATTTAAAACTAAATGTTGAGATATTTCATTGATTTGGTTTAGTTTTCGACAAACTGGATTGTAATAGACTTTAGAATTTTACAAGCCCTATCCAACGATGTATACCGTTTTGTATGTATGTATAGACATTGAAATTATTGAACTTTTGTTTCTTTTTAAAAGTTTACGCAGTTGCAATTTTGGAAATATTAAACCGATTTGAGTTATCTGCAAACTTTTCCGACCGAATATATCTTTGCGTCAAATTTAAATTTGTCAAAAATTCACACTGCAGCTTGATCACAAATTTCATCTATTAGGTTTTTTGGCCACAGACGAGCTTACAGTTCACCTGATGGTAAGTGGATACTGTCGCCCATAGACATCTGCGATATATGCCAACATTAGTCCTAAATGTCAAACTTGGCACGCGCCCGGATGCGCTTCCTACCTTTGGAGATATAGGAATGGATTTGGAGAAAGGGTTGGGAAAATGGGGAGGGATAGGATAGGACCGTAACACGTACAGTGGGAAATGCAGTACATTTCAAGGTAGTCTTCTGTGAGACAGGGGTAACGTGTCCAGTCGAGTGTACCCAGCGGCTGTGGGAATGCAGCGTGCACTCTCCCCCTACAAACTTATTTGTTCCAAGCAACGAAACAGTCATAGCTTCTATCCCCTCTATAAGATAATCAAGCTGTCACCTCGTTATGAGTCACGAAGGTCAACAGTTCAACGCGTAACAATATTCGTACGTGTGAGTCGGTTTACAACCGCGTGACTCACGCGCCATTCACGAGACCACATCAGTCTATGTATTCGATTCTAATATTAATATGTATGTTTCGTTTATAACATAGACATGCACCACACAATGTGCAGTAAAAAAACGACCGAATTATACCGAAGTAACAAAATAGAAAAGACTTATTCTATAGGTAAGATGTGTATTGCGACGCCGGAAAGAGTTCAACTGAGTGTATGCCGCGGACAAACCGCAACGCTTGTTTTCAGTGGAGTGGAGTCATTGAAGATGCGAGGAAAATGATAAACTTAAATAAAATAAAATATAAACAAATAATACAAATTAATAACACTAAAAATAAAGAATTAAAGATAAATAAAAACCTTTTTTTATAGAAAAGGCGGCAGACGAGCATACAGTCCATCTGATGGTAAGTGGATACTGTCGTCCATAGACATCGCCAACATCAGTCCAGAATGACAAAGTTGACACGCCCCAGATGCAGATTAAGGAATGAATTGGGAAAATGGGGATAGGATGAGATGGGAATGAGCTCTGACATATCTCACTCACTACCGAAACACGCACGTACATTGAGGAAATACGATTAAGTGGGAAATGCAGTACATTTCAAGGAAGTCTTCTGTGACAGAGGGGTAACGCGGCCAGTCGAGTGCGCTCAGTGGCTGTGGGAATGCAGCGTGCACTCTCCCCCACTATTAGGAATATAATGTACAATATTGTATATATTTATATAAGATATACACACACTCGTATGAAACATCGTAATAATGAGTATAGTTTACATATAGTGTAGTTTTTCTCTTTCTACAGTTATCCTTTTTAACTTTTTAACGTATTGAAATTTACGTGCCAACATAACACGTCACGTGTCGTGTCGTGTGATGAGATGACTATAGAATAACACTCATCTTGCCCGCGGGTATCGTAGGAGGAGACTAAGCGATAGCAAAGCGCGTTGAGGAACTACACCACCTCTGAAGGAGTGTACTCACCAACCTCGCCAGCGTGGCGATTTAAGGCCTTATAACTCTCATCCACGAGACAATGTGCATGGGGAGGCGCATGTCTTGCAGTAGATTCTGAAAGGGCTGATTGCATTGCATTTACTTTTAAGCATATGAGCGACGTTCTCCTCTCTCTTTAACTATTAAAATCCGCTTGTATCCCGCTGCACCCACCGACATTATTTGTATTTGTATTGTTTCCTGTTCATACCCTCCATTGTAATAACACTATGATTGCTTGTTACCAAAATAAAGTAAAATAAAATAATTGCAAAAAAACAGAAGAAGCTACAAACAGGCAAGCGAGAATTTTTTTACATTATTTCATGAAGTTTAATTAAATTGGGTTTTTTCAGATGTATGTCATATTTTAATAGATTTATAGGTTGCATACTAGGTTAAAGAAACAAAGTTGCTAAATAGCATATACCTACCCGCAATACGATGAACATTTTAATTAACTGCATCCAATACCTATATATATACTGTTTATACATTAATACAAAAATCATTTGAACATATCTGTTTAATACGACAGATAACTTTAATTTTGTTTATTAAAGTTAAAATGTTAAAAATAAATACGAATAAAACATTATTTAATATACGACAACTCAAACATTGAAACCAGCTAATAAATTATTAATTTACAAATATATAACCTAAAAATGCGACCTATATCGGAAACTAATAAGAAAACTGAGAGAACATACCCGCCTGCGGGCGAGCTTGTGTCGCTGCCGCCTAAAGTGATCCATGTCCTTGAATAAAGCCTTCGTCATAAAGCACACATGTCACTGCACATATCACACACTTATCGATAACTTCACTATACTAATACTGCATAATATTGTAGTGTTTTTTGTTGTAAGATGTCGGACGCGGTGCGCGGGCGCTCGCTGCGCGCTAAAAATACTGCACTCATACCGAGGTAGGGAAACTTGCATGAGCGATGCGTTAGCGGAGGTAGATGTACATTGGTTGTTCTCCATGTGCTATCAGTATAGATATATTACTGTACTCTCTGCGGTATAGAATAAAAATATTAAACACTTTTTTTTATCAGAGAAAACGAATAGTTTAAATTCCACGATCTAACACTAGTCCAGAACTGAAACATTGATGAAGGCAGAAGGTAATTAGATGATTCTAATATCTTGTAGCATTGCCGTTTTCAACTTCGCAACGCGTCTTGAAGTCGGTTTTTGTTTTTTCAAAAACAATTATGTTTAGAATGTGATTCATGCATTAGCATACGATAATTATAAGAAATTACGTATTCTTATATTGGGTGTGCGGTGTCGTGTGATATGAGAATAGCATCACGCATTTTTTCTTATCCCATCTCTTCCCGTAGATATCGTCACAGGCGACTAAGGGATAACAAAGCCGCTACCACAAGCCATGAGAAAATACACATCTGAGAGTGGACTCGCCAAACCCCTTGTCCAGCGTGGCGTTTTAGGGTCATACATCCCTCACGCATAAGACAATATGTATGAAGAGGCTGTTCAGCATTGGATGAAAAAAAGGCTGGTTAAGGTTATAATATACAAGACTGGGTGTCCAAAGATAGTTTCGATATCAGCTTATAACGTCCCAAATCATAATCTAGTATCATAATCCAATCATTCGAGCCATAATCTAGTACTATGCCTTTTAAAGACAGAAGTGCGAAAAAAATATTAATATAAACTATCGTGATACGAAGACGATGTAAACGCGCTATGCGATAATCTCTCTTCGCTTCACATATTTTCCTTCTCACTGGTTACTACCCAGCAACATTTCTTTGCCATCATTTACATCCTAATTACCACGACATAAGATTGAAATTGGTATAATTTATTGGTAAAAAATAATTTGTGACTCTGTGGGGAGTTCCGAAGCCAGTGGTTCCGCCTAACTCGACATTGATCTGTCAAGTGGAATACATTAACACGTCTTTAGGACGATTTTCCCTTGTATTTAGAAGGGGAAATACTATGTAATGTGTATGATGACCCGTCTACTGAGTGCATGGCAATTTCGTGCGTAACAGAAATGGAGTGACTGTACTTATAGGGGAATTCGGGGTAATCAGAGGCACTCAGTAATCGGAGTCACACTACTTCTTTACATAATATAAAACAATGTCGCTTCCCGCCGTCTGTCCCTCTGTATTTACGCTTAGATCTTTTAGACTACGCAACGGATTTTAATGCGGTTTTCATCAATAGATAGAGTGATTCAAGAGGAAGGTTTATTCGTATAGTTTAATATTGTTTTAACGAAACCAAAGCGAAGCGATAGCGGTTCGCTTGTACATTAATAATATGGTAGTTGACGTGAAAATAATGATTCTAGGCTTAAGCGTCGGATATAATTAGGTGTTTCTGGTCGCGTTGTCGCATTACGACACGCGACAACACGACCAACCGTAAATGTACAGTCGCGTGACAGCGCGAACCCGGGTGAACATTTTAAAACGACTCCATACAACTTCTTTCGATTACCTTGTCGGGTAATCGACATCGGGTCGCTGCGACTAACCACGCCTTATTGAGTAACTAGAGAAGAAAAAAGACCCATCCGTATTAAAAATAAAGTTTCCAATGCATTAAAAAAATTTAGGCGTGGAGCTATTACGATCTCCATCAAAAAGTACATACTACACAGTATATAGATACATACAGTATATAAAATATATACATAGTAATACCTACATGCTATGGACGCTAGTAGGTAAAACAGAGTAGCGACGTCATTTAATAACTTTGGCTTCGATTAGGATTTTGGAAAAATATTTTGATTTTGATTTCACAGATCGATTTCTAACATCTTTGGCTATTTAATGACATAATTATTTAAGAGAAACTAGTTGGAAAAGAAAACAATTCTCAATTACAACTGGAGAGAAAATTGTTTTAATTTATTGTTCTGGAATTGCTGGAAAAAAAACATTTTTCTTATCCACGTTTCCAGTTTGGGGCCGTTCAAGTATTACGTAAGCACCAAAGGGGAGGGGGGCGGTGTCTTTGCTTTGCTTATTTTTGATGACATGGGGGCGGGGGGGGGGGGTCTGAATGGCGATTACGTCAGCAATATTTATTTATTTACTTTCGTATTTTTTTGGCAAAATTTAGTAGATTCTGATTAAATGAGAAACTTGAACAGAATTTGTAAAAAATTATACCAATGCTTACGTTAGCATGGGGGGGGGGGGGTAACAGCTTTGCTTACTTTCGCTGACGGGGGGGTTAAAAATGACTAAAATTCCGCTTACGTAATACTTGAACGGCCCCTTTATGAGTTTATATTAGCTTTATATTAGCGATAGAACATAGACACAATGTTTTAGATTCTAAGGCTGTAGCACAATAATGTTACAATTATATTAAAAGTTACATTAAAAAATGTTTAAAAGTTATTTGGATTCCTCTTTAACTGTGTCGAAATCCCCCGATTTCCTCTCTTTGTAGGCACAAGGGGATAGAATTTGGACGGCTGTTGAAGTGCCATTGTTTCATTATTTTATTAACCTTCGAAATACCTACCTATAAGAATACTACCTATTAAATTATGCATGAGGTATAAATAAAATAAGGATTAATTGACATAATAATATATTATAATATTACGTATTTTTTTTGTAAAAATATCATTTTATTATATTATATTACTGTTTTTTTAGATATATATTTTTATATAATATAATACTAATATTAATTATACCCTCTTCTATTTCTTCGATAGGTATGTACTAATTCTTCATGGTGATACTTCTTCATTGCAGATACTTATTCCCTACCCTTCCTAAAACTGATATCCTCTTCTAAACTTCCAAAGGAAGGCATTGTATCGTGGATGTCTGCGAGCTACAATAGGTATTGACTTACCTACCACTAGACACCAGCTGTCTATTTATCTGCCACCCTTTTTTCTATAAGGAAAACTTGTTTAATTTGCTTGTAGCAACGTGTTTTTTACAATAGTGGGATTAGGGAATTACGAGTATCTTTTTGAACTAGGTACCTACTTACAACTGAAATTTGTACCTACTTATGTGTCTACATATGACGCCATCTATTATACACCATTAGTATTAAATCAAAGTTAAGCATAGTACAGTAATCACTGGCTAGCCAGTATTTATTGAATAGTTTTAAATAATGTCGATAGATGGCGCAATCAATATTAGTTCTGAATTATGTAATGATATGTAGATGGCGCTAGGAGTCATAAAAACTAACAGTTGAAGTCGTGGAAAATTAAAATTATAATAATATTGCATTTTGAAGTATATATTGCGACCTGTCGCTTTCCGTTATTGCACTTATGTTTTCGTATTTCGTTGTGGCTCTTCATAAAATTTTGCACCAAGATCCAAAAGTAATCAGGTGGACACTGGTCACCTCATCAACCACTTGAGTAAATAATCCGTTTATACATCCATGCTTCTACAGAAAAGTCTCGTGAAGGATTCTGAAAAAGGTGTAGGGACCGCGTCTTTGAAAACCTTTTTTTTAAAAAGAGGAAGAGAGGTAGGCGTTTCCTTGTCCTCCTGAGATTCGATGGGTTTGAATGGGGCATAGGAAATATAATGTAAGCGATGAGAATGAACTCGCCAGCCCGCTCGGCCAGCGTGGAGTTTCCAGGCCATACGTGGAGTTTTGAAGTCATAAATGCATGTGCAGCAGTTGACTGTAACAGATCCGGTTACGGTTATGGCGTTATTCTTTATAGAAATACGGAAATGAGAGACGTACAAGAGATAGTTTTCTATAATTTAATACCAAAAAACAGTATTAATTAAGATTATTGTATGTGAATGAAATTTTACAAAATAATGTCGGGTCCGTGCTTCGGTTTTATTTGGCAGAGTTCCAACACATTTTATGGAGTGCCCGCAAGTGAACGAGCCGGGACTGTCGCAGCATGCTGCTGTTTGCGCAACGACACGAAATGTTTTTTGTGAATTATTTGTTTACAATTTTGGTTGTTTAAAATGTTTCTATAAATATTACGTTGCTTAATAGTAATCTAGCGGGGTTTGGGCCAAGGGCGTCGCCGGGGGGGGGGGGGTCAGGGGAGGGAAGTTGCCCTCCTCTAGATTCGAAAAAAATTGTATTTGTACCTACAATTCATATTTCTCCCATCCTCTCTCTCATCTCCCCCCCCCCGGCCCTTTGGCTGGCGTTGGCTGGCGATGCCCTTGGTTTGGGCCATAATCCATTGGGTAGTATAATCCATAATCCATTATTGAATATTCAACAAATCAATAAGTTTATTACTTTATGAACATCGTGGTTCTTCCGTAAGGCATATGAATACCGTAATCGTAATCAGCCCTTGTATTGTCCGCTGCTGTATATGGGCTTCTTCATGCTCGTGATTTTGGGCATGAGGGATGTATGGCCGTAAAACGCCACCCTGACCCAGCGGGTTGGCAAATCACTCTTTTAGAAGTGGTGTAGTTCTTCAGGGCTTGTGGTAGCGACTTTGCTAACCCTTATTCGACTTTTGTGACACCCACGGGAAGAAACGGAGAGGTGCTGTGTTAAAACAGCGGCCACACTCACGGCCACGGTTCTATTGTTGTTAATAAATGTCTATGAGGGGGGAGAGTGCACTTTGCAATCCAACAGCCGCTGGGCGCGCTCGACTGGCCACGTTACCCCTTTCTCACAGAAGACTACCTTGAAATGTACTGCATTTCCCACTTTATCGTATTTCCCCAATGTACGTACGTGTTTCGGTAGTGAGTGAGATGTGCCAGAGCCCATTCCCATCCCGTCCTATCCCTCCCCATTTTCCCAACCCTTTCTCCAAATCCATTCCTATATCTCCAAAGGTAGGCAGCGCATTTGGGGGCGTGCTAATTTTTAGAAAGTGTTTATCGTACAACCTAATGTACCTAAGTTCACAGGCTTTTCCTTGGTCTGAATCCCCTGGATCCTCCACCTAAATATTTGCAGAAGTCATGAAGATTTTTTATTTTGTAACCAAAGTTAATGCTTTTAACAGTAGATATCTTTTTGACGGGAACTCGAGAGGTGAAGTTGAGTTTTTGTTTGATATTATTATAAAAATTGAGTATTGTACCTGATGTGTTTGATAATGATAATCAAATAAAAGCGTGGGACTGCGTTTCTCGTGTGCTTTCATGGAGCCCTCTTCTGTCCTCGTGTCCTCAGTAAACCTATTATCGCTATACGGAGCGACTCCCGAGTCCCCGACTTACGTCGACAGGAGTGGACATTGACAGAATACGTTTCAGACATTAAAATTGTTTATTACAGAAAACTCGACACTGTCAGAATGTGCTAATGTACCGTTGCCATATATGAAAAGAAAAAGAACAGTAATTAATAAAATTATAAACTTACCAAGTTTGAATTAAAATAATGAAAAGGAGGCTTCGTTGATCTATTTTTAGGAAAAAGGCGGCAGTTGAGCTTACAGTTCACCTGGTGGTAAGTAGATACTGTCGCCCGTGGACAGTTATAATTAATACAATGATATTAATTATAACTTGGCACAGTCTACAACGCGAACGTGTCGTGTTTGATATTTTAGTTAGTACGAGTACAAAGGAACTTTGCCATATTTTCACATGAGAAGTAAATGACCAGCAAAAAATAATGAGTAAAGTGCAAATCGTTGGCAGCAAATTCAAAGGTGGTTAAATTCTCTCGTGACTATACAGGTATAGCAGTCCCAAAGCAGGACTCCGTCGACTTGATGATAAGATTTTTTCATAGTTACTTCAGTTATTTAAAAAGGAGTTATTTTTCTTGTGCCGTGTGATGTCGGCTAGCTTTAGAATAGCACCATGCTATCTCTTCTCGTGGGTGACTTAAAAGGCAACTAAGGAATAAGTAAGCCGCTGCCACAAGCGCTGAGGGTCTACGCCTCTAAGAGAGTGGAATCGCCAACCCGCTTGGCCAGCATTTCGCATATTTCACATTTGATTCTTCTTTCGTGCGTAAATATTTTTAAGAGGCTACAATTAAAAAGAAAAGAGTAACATTAAGTTCACGGAGGATATCCATTTGTACAGTCGCGGACAACTTGTTCCTTTTGCTGTATATAATTATTTACTCTGAAATAGACTGCGGGTCGTTCACCCTGGGACACATTCAAATGTGTTCGATAAACAGAGGACGAGAAGCATGCCTTGTTTCCATGTTAAGTTTTACTTACGTTTAAGTATTTCTTTTCGTAAAGAAAGAGGCCAGGAGATGTCCAGACAGTTCACAATATTTAGACAGGCACCTGCTTCTTGTCATAAGCCTAAGCCTGCTTCCATCTTTTCTAAGAGATCACCTCATCATCTTAGATTTTACAAAATCATTCTCTCCCGGGGTGTTACAAAGACGAATAAGGAATAACAAAGTCGTTACCACAAGACTTGAGTGGACTCGTCAACCCGCTTGGGCAGGTAGCGTTTTAAGGCCAACATATCCCTTTAAGAGGTTTTAAAGGGGTTTTGTTCCTCGTGTACAAGACAATGTGCACGAGGAAGTGCGTGTTCAGCAGTGGATGCTAAAAGGGCTGGTTACGGTACTTTTACTCGGGACCATTCTACGGGTAATGCAACACGTGGTTCTTGGGGAGTGAGCTTGAGGTGTTTCGAAGAGGTCAAAATAGATCTTCCAGGTTGCAGTGAGGATAAATGAATGTTTTCCTAGAAGTCCTATTTTGCATCTCACCAAACCGACATTCTCACAACACGTGTATCACGGACTGCCACTCCTTCGTTCCTACAAGCTATACAGATGTCATCTCGTAAGTTCATTAGAGGAAGACTTCTTGTACTGAATGCACCGGTCACACCTCCAAGTTTTCTTTTGATGTTTTTTAATTGTAAATCTCTGTTCTAAACGCATACACAATCAAAGGCTGTTTACCTTTTTGGCGTGGGCTACATTGGCCGTCGTCAGGGATACCACTTTTGATACCAAATATCTTTTGATAGGTAGTAGGGACCAAATAAATGGATTACGGTTTGCCTAGTTTCAAAATAAATGCAGGCCATTTGAAAATACGTAAATAAAGTTTTCAATAATAAGGCAATACTATAAAAGACAAAGGCTATTTAATCTTCAATCATTAAGTGTTGTTTCCTATTTTTGTTCCTTTTTTTCCTGCTTCCTAAAAGACGAGACAAGGTAACAGTCCACCTGATGGTAAGTGGGTATTACCGCCCATGGACATTCACAATACATGCCAACATCAGTCCAGAATATAACATTTGAGATTTTTGCGTTTTTCATACATATTTATGCATTCAGTCAGCGCGTGAAGCTCGGGTTCACGACGCGAACCGAAACGTCGAGTAAACTAAATAATACATTGAGACCCGTTTAAATGGATAAAAATATTTACTAATAAGTCCAGAATGACAAATGTAGTAGGCCATGGATGCCTCCGTTATCCGGAGGTTGGCTATAATTTTGGCAATCTTACCTATAGTGACTGCTAGTGAAAACAGGAATGTGCTGGTCACCTTAACAACTCCGTAGGTGTTTCAACCAGGAAGTCCATCTACATTCAGGCCTTCCTTGAATTTTTCGCTACATGATTAGTCGAAAAAGGTAATACTTCGCTTGATATGACAGAAGTACAAAAGTTTTCTTCATATTTATTGTATTTATCTCTTACTCGGTCTCTCCACAAAATCCTACAATAACTATTATTTTGTATACCCCATTCAATAAAATACATATGTATATTCCATTCCAATCCAATTTGTCGAAAATGTAAACAAACATGGTGGCCCGAGGTAACGGCCTAAAATTAAAGAAATATGTCAACATTTAGCTTTAAATCCAGGGCAAACTTGCAGTCTCAGTTACCTCAAACTGTCATGTTTGTTTACATTTTGACCAATTGGATTGGTACGGAATATAAGTATAAGTTACATTCAATAGCACTGTAATGTAACACAACTCACGAAAGTTCATCCATCAAAGCATTTCCGTAGGTATAGCGTTTACTTAAAATCAGTATACGCGAGCCCTAATGAAGAAAGTCCTCTCAAGTGTCCATTACCGGCGACGAGGGCGCCGAGGGCCGCTATTTCCGTGCCCACTCGCTTCAATAACAGTACCGATGGTATTTTTATTGCACGCGCCCGTTTTATTTCAGTTACAATTTGACAAAACAAAAATAAGAACCGCCGCCGACGGGCGTAATGTGACACTACGCTCACACTAGCACATCACTCCTTTACACATCCATCGATTCTTCACCACGACCCTTCAGATTTTGAGCTGGAGTGTACAGCGCAGTGGACTCTGCAATCGTTTAAAATCGGCGGCCCTTTAATGAGAGTGCATTCACCTCGGAGTAAGTTTGAGTGTTGTGTGTTTTTGGAAATGGGCACGTGACACTCACGTGACACTCGTTCGGTTTCCGTATTCCTCGAGTGCTTTCGGTTTGGGCGGGGAATGTCCACTTTACTTGGAGTAGATATAATTTTTCGGCTCATAATGCAACCATCAATGTAGATCATCACAGTTATGTGCTGAGGTCATCAAGTGAGAACTAGATAAAGGAATCTAGAATGTAGGCTCGTCATATAAGATAATCCGATATGAGAAGAAATGCAAGCGTCATTTGGAGAATTAACAATAGTGAGAAAAAACTGATTGAGAAATAACTAAAGGAGCAATAGAAAATACTGAACAAGCAGCAAATCGATGGCAGCAAATTGACTCGGGCACCTTGGGTTAGGTTTAGGTTCTCTGGTCACAATAAAGATATAGAAGTCCCGCAAAATCCCCCGTCGACTTGGTGTTGATATTCTTAGTAACATAATAAAATATACCTATAGAAGAGATGGCAGACGAGCGGGCTGGCCCCATGATGGTAAGCGCTCACAACTGCCCATGGACACCTGCAACATCATGGGGCACGCGGGTGCGCTGCCGACCGCGCAAAGTTCCGTTCACAGCTCACAGCTCTCTTGGAGGGTCGTAGCATGACTGAAAAACCTCAGCTGGCAGTTCATTCCACAGCTTTCGGGTTCGCGATATAAAATGTGTTGCTGATCGCAAGCAACGCAGCCATTGTTTTGGTGATAATTTTTACTACTTATTAAATATTTTTTTCTGCTCTTAAGCTAAATACGTTCAGCCACAGAATGCCAGTTGATTATGGATATAAAGAACCAAATAATTTGGCCTTTCACACAAACGAACAGCTGGGAAGGGAATGATGTGTTGAGATGGAATGGGGAGCCAAGAGTACCTAGAGAGGTGCCTATAATGGAATAATTTGTTTCTTTTTATACTCTTCATTCTAGGGGATGTTCAAGGGGGATAGGGGACAGACGCAGATTTCTTCACCTATAGACAGCTGTAACTTGTATCAGCCTATAACGGTCCACTGCGGGGCACAGACATCCTGTAAATTACAAGGTTTTTCGGGCCGTAATCCATCACGCGGGCCCAGTGGGGATTGGTGAATCACATACTCCAGATTTTTTTTTATTTCTGGAGCATGCGGGTTTCCTCACGATGTTTCCCTCACCGCCGAGCTAGTATTTTTTTTTTTTAAATCCGTACTCAAGTAGAAACTCAGTCATACGGGTCCGAGGATTTGAATTCACGACCACACGAATGTGAGCTATCAAAAGACAGGTGTAAGCAAATGTTTATTTAATTTATCGTACTAAGTTCAAGCTATAAATAAAACGTCATCCCCATCCATCCCCATCCATCAAAATTCGTGCAGTTAATATTTAAGTAGAAATATTGAGATGAATTACAGCATTTTTCAAATTCCCCATCTCTATTTGTCAAAATCTGTTAATTCATCACGAGTAGGAAATATAAAAATAACACTGAAACAGCCAAGGAAACAAATAATTAAATCAAATTTACCAGGAAAAAGAAATGGAAAATTCAACTTAGAGAGAAAGGCTACCAGAATAATTTTAAAAAAATCAGGTGTCCCGCGGCCCAGGTGTTTGGTGTCGGCCGGCTTTACAGTGGCACCACCCCATTTCTTCCCGTGGGTGTCGTGAAAGGCGACTAAGGGATGACAAAGACCCTGCCACCAGCCTTAAGGACCACCTATAGAATATTGCACTCGCCAACCTACTTGGCCAGCGTGGCTTTTTAAGGCCATACATCACGCAGAAGACAATATGCATGAGGTGGCCCATGTCCAGCAATGGATACTAAATGGGCTGGTTACGGTACGGTATAGGAGAAAAAAATGCAGTATTAAAATCTGATTCAATGGTATTACATTGTAAAAGAAACAACGTGAAAAGCGTAAAAAGTGTTTTTGGTAGCATCCATGAAAATGCTTCCGCGATATTAACAAGTGATAAGTAACGCGCTATGGCAGACATAAACACGCTACGGGTTCCCTCCGAATGGTATAAATTTAACACCTGTCATACTGTTAAAAGTTACCACTGCGCTATAAAACCACCCGAAAACAACGGACACGCGCACAGTTCATCGCTCGTTTTCTTAGCATATTCAACAGAAATGTGGAACGAAATGGGGTAATGTAATCGACCCAGTTGGATAGAGAAGTTTACTGAGGTGTCGGTGGGAAGTAAACGCAGTTGGTACGTTCGGGTCGCGCCTCTTCGCAGTATTAAAAGTTATATCCGCTTAATAATAGCTAGTCATCAGTATTTCCAACCGGTTTCCCCTAAATTTACGATTGTAAGGTACGTCAGTTTTGTTTGTGATTATACCTAAATTAAGGAGATTTCTTTTTTTTATTTATTACTTGCAATTTGCCCTGGCTTCAATCGATTTTTTTATTGAAAGAAACGGCAATCGAACAGACAGCTCACCCAGTGGCAAGTCGATACTGTAGTCCATGGACGTCCACGGTACATACATGCTAATATTACCTAGCGCTTTATCGCAAGTCTCCGTGTACGCTACCTATATTTAGAGACTTAGGAACGCATTTGGGTTGAGAAAATGGGGATGGATAGGATAGGATGGGCTCTAGCACATGCAATCGGTACCAAAACAAGTATGTATATTGGGAGAAGAGGAAAACGTCCGAAATTTTACGGTAGTCTCTTGTGAGAGTGGGATAATGTCGAGTGCGCCCAGCGGCTGTAGGATTGCAGCGCGCAACCCAAAAACAATAAACAAACTTAGAATCTCGCATAAGTACTAATATATTTAGATATCTAGGTAAATTGACCTACACAAATACATACAAAACTTTTGTACTACATGCTCAATATATATTAAACAATCTACTATATTTTTAATATGTATAAGTTAGTTTTAAGTTATTTTACAAATAAGTTTTGATTAGTTTTAGATTTAAGTAATTTTCTTTTCTTTGTATCATTTGTGTGTACAATAAACTTCCATAGTTCAGACAAGGTTGAAGTAGTTGAAAAAAACTTTAATTGCTACGAAATTAAATAATTTATTTTGCGAAAACCCATTCTGCCCCGACACGCGTGCAAAAATTATTTCTAAATATATAAACTGAATTTATTGAACACTAGTAAAGGTGGAAACGCTAAAATATAAATCAAATTTATAGTCTGTCACAGCGGAAAAATACTATGGAATCGATTTAAAGTGGTGGTGTGGGTTTGACCCAAACTTTTAATATATGTAGAATAACCAAAGAACATAAAAGTTACAAAAGCATTCGTTCCACGACTCCACAACGACACGGTGCACCCTACATAAGTCGCGAGGTGAGGCCTGTATCTATTTCACACAATCCAACAACCAACTTAGGTGCGTAAGTGCTAAACTCACGCACTTCTTACCGTGCTGCGTTTAGATAAAAAGTAGTTACTGGAAGCGAGTCACTTGACGAGTGCGCTCGTCTACGAAAATATAAATCTTGGAATTGAGGATAGTTTCGAGGTTTACGGGTCGTCCTTAGTCGACATGTAGTGAAATTCTGAAATTTGAAAACATGACCTCAGCAGTAAGTAGTTTTCTTCGACATCTACCGTAACCAGCCCTTTTAGCATCCACTGCTGGACTTGGGTATCCTAACACACATTGTCTTCATGTCATGAGTCATCATTAAAACGATGACTCATTGGACAGCCTTATTATAATTTTGATGAGTTTTATTGTAGCAGTCAAAATTAGAATATAAACACTTATTAATTTAAAAAATTGGAAAGTTAATATTATGATTATTAATAAAAGAACGTTACAAGCGGGTTGGCGAGTTTACTTCTTTAGAGATGGTGTAATTCCTCGGGACTTGCGGTAGCGGCTTTATTACCCCTTAGTCGCCTTTTACATTACCCACGGGAAGAGATGGGGTGGTGCTATTCTAAGATAATAACTTTTTCGACGTCTATCAAGCAAATTTTTTTTTTGAGAATTACGGACTCTACGACTCAACGTAGTCGGGTGGTACGAGTATCTATTGTGATCAACTCCTTTTTAGTAGTTCGCTGCCAATTTCTATTTCCTTGCATGTATCGTATGATAGTGTTAGCAGCGAATTGTTGGAACTCTTTTGGCTTTAGTAGGTGAGCGCATATCTATGTATTTTATATATCATAGGCCCACATTCACAAACCTTTGTTATTGCATCCGGCTCGGAACAACATTCAGTGGTTCTGAACATAGCAAGTAACTCGACCAGCGTGAACACACCACGACATGTATAACACGGTGGTACCAAGTTAGGGCAATTAAGTGCGTACACGCGAGGTGCCGACGTCGCCGCCGTCTGCACCACGCGAGTAACTGCCCAAGTGTTACCCAGCACTAAATTGACAACGGATTTTTATCACTGACGCATCGCTCCACTAATATATATAGATTATTTACGACACTAACTGCTAAATTCTGTGCATTCATCACTATTATTCTCAGTTTATTAATCAAATTATTACTCTGACAGAAAAAGAAATCATCATTAGAGATCAAATCAAATAAATTATTTGCAATATGAGTAGTAACAGATGGTAAGTGGATACTGTCGCTCATAGACATCCGCGATACATGCTAACATCAGTCTAAAATGACAAACGTTGGCACGCCCCCGGATGCGCTTGCCTCCCTTTGGAGATATAGGAATGGATTTGGAGAAAGGGTTGAGAAAATGGGGAGGGATACGATGGGAATGAGCTCTGGCACATCTCACTAACTACCGAAACACGTACGTAAATTGGGGTAATACAATAAAGTGGGAAATGCAGTACATTTCAAGGTAGTCTTCTGTGAGAGAGGGGTAACGTGGCCAGTCGAGCGCTGTTGCACAAGGCTCTTGGAAGGTGATTAAGTAGGTGAATCAAAAGAGTTAAGGAGTAACTAAGAGGAGTCGGATCCGTAAGCTAAGCAGGATTAAGTGAGTTAAAACACTCCGATAAGTCTTGATTAGCCACCACTACTGACTACGCCCTTGCTTAAGACTTTAACCTTAACTATTTAAGATAGTTTACACGCCCTTTCTGTGATAAAGAAGGTATTGCTCAACCTGAATTATAATCAGTCTCGCAAATAAATATAAACACATTATAATCAGCAATTACAATATGCAAAACGGAATCAAAACGGTTTTAATACGATCCCACCCATTCCTATGTCATTGCCCCTTTTATATCGGACGCAATCATACAAATACAATTTGCTCAAATCCTTCCTAACCAGTTTACAAGTAAATTATACAGCAATCAATTATTGTTGGATCAATTAAATTGATTTTTACGATTGCACAAATGACGCCATCACTTCCGCAATAGTCGGGCGAGACTAATTGAAGTATTCGCTAATTCGTATGAGCGACTCTTTATGTTTGGGAAAGACTAAACAATTTTATTTTATAGTATTTATAATTGTTTTGAGTTTTCATAAAATCGATTACCATACCATGAGCCTATGTCTCTCCACTGCTGGATATATGCATCTCCCAATGCGAATTCCTTTATGTCGTCGGTCCACCTGGTCGGAGGGCGTCCCACACTGTGCTTTCCGGTACGTGGTCTCCATACGAGGACTCGATCGATAAAATCGATTATTCAATACATTTTTTGTGCATAGATGTGAAACCGAAAACGGCGACGCCATCGCCAATCGGAAGATGGATTTTGTTATTTTCCCCCGGGTAGGATAGGAATGGATTTGTAGAAAGGGTTGGGAAAATGGAGAGGGATGGGATGGGAATGGGCTCTGGCAGATCTCACTCACCACCGAAACACTTACGTACATTAGGGAAATGAGATAAAGTGGGAAATGCGGTACATTTCAAGGTAGTCTTCTGTGTAACGGTAACGTGGCCAGTCGAGCGCGCCCAGCGGCTGTTGGATTGCAGCGTGCACTCACTCCCTGCAGAATGTTTAGCTTTACTATGCAATTATATGTAGTTGATCGACAGCTGTGTTATTTCTTGTGTATTTATGTAATTGATGATCTTTATCTAAACATTTGCATGGATTTTTTCAATACAAATCAAAAGTTACACACACATTCAACTTTTTTCTATATCTACGTACACAACTACATAAACCATATATATATATATCCTCTATATAATGAATCAAGTGTCGTGGACGCTTATACTTACCGTTGTATACTATCGTACTTAGAGCGCAACTTCTAAGACCGTTCTGATTTTTTCCGTACATTTTGAAAATATGTTTTATAAAAGTCAACTAATATTGCAAATGTGTCCGCGAAAGTGTTAATAAAATTCTTCACTCCCTTCTATTTATTACCCATATCCTCTTTCCTCATTTTTGATTGTCACTAGATACCGTTTAAACTCGTCTTAGTACAAGTGCGCGTAACGTCTATAAATAATCGTTTTGCGCACTCTTCTTGTAATTCATATTTGTCACATTTTTTGCGTAGCGCCGGACGCGAGCGCATGCGCCAAGGAAGACGACATGTTGGATTTAATTAGAGCATCAAAATAACTATTGAAAGATATCGACGTGTCGATTTACGTATTAAAGGAGATGTTTTAGAAAATTAACGCCAACAGTAGCACCCTACATTGTACATATCATAGTAAATAATGATAGGTACATCAATATAGATTATAAATCACATATACATAATTAAATCGTAACAAAGCTGTGTTTAATATTTTTGAAAAAAATCCGTTGCATTGTATCTTTAATGATATGTGTACCAATTTTGGAATTTATCTGTATTATTGCAAAAAACAATATTGTTTGGATTTTTTATCCGTTTCTCTGTCTGTCCGTTTATATGTCTGTCTGTTTGAAGGTGCATCACGTAAAAAACACTCTATGGATTTTATTGAAACATAGTTTTAACTTATATGCCAAGTGAACATTTAGGGAACGCTTTATACAGATCCCACGGGAATCAACTCCAAGTGAATGTCCACGCGCACGAAGTCACGGGCACTGCTAGGACATAATAATACTTTGTAATTCGCGTTTAAATTGGTAAAATTACACTCCGTTGGTTGGTCTACTCTGGTCCGTTGGTTGGTCTACTTCTGGTACTCGTAAGTGTAATTATTTAAATTTTACATTTTTACTCGACCTCTATCGGTAGGCGTGATGCATTAATTCTACATCGCTCATCGAGCTATGGAGAGAACTTCGCAGGGAGTTTCATCGCGGTATAAGATCAGAAACGAAGAGATTCGCCAAAGAACTAAAGTCTTTGACGTAGCTCATAGAATCAGCATGATGAAGTGACAATGGGCAGGTCGTACCTTATCAGGTCGTACAGTACCTTGTCGTACTTAATGTGCTTCAGGGGTAAACGAGTCCTCGAATAGAGGCCACGTACCAGGAAGTGCAGTGAGGAATGCTAGGTGAACAGATGACTTGAGAACAGCCGTGTGTGGTGGCTAGCTTTGGGTGGAGCCTATATCCAGCAGTGGAGAGACATAGGCTGATGGTATTATGGTAAGTACTTAAAAATGTATTAAAAATTTTAACATGGCATTAATTTTATTACTAACACAGGTAAGATATAAGTAATCTTACTAATATTTTTTATCTAACTAACTTAATGATAATAATAAATGAAATTATTATTATTATTACGAGTGTTCAATAAAACGGCCCTTGATCTTAGTCACAACTATTCGTATTTGCCTATTTGAAACCGAAAATAATCTCGCATTAAACCGATACGTGGTTCGTCGCGTCGGCGGCAGATTACAGCGTAGAACCGAAATAAAACTAGTTGTAGTTACCTATAGACGCACGCGACACATGCGCAATTGTAAAAATAACACGTACTGCGGGTAGATTGACGTACGCGAGGAAGTATACTCAGCGACACGCTCACAAAAAAATACCGTGAAATGTACATTTCTCACCCACGTACATATCCCATGGAATGGAGAATATTATGGAATTAAAGTAACCCCTTATTCCCTTATAATCTTAACTCCCTGTCTCCAAAGAGAATTGGCAGGTGTAATAGGATGATCGGCTCTGTGGTGTCGGCACGCTTTTAGAATTACCAGCTCTAGCGCAACCTTTGAGTGGTAAGGAGAAAACAGACAACAATATCACAAAATAAACGTCTCATTCCCCTTCTTACCACCATTCTCTCCAAATCCAGTCCTAGTTCATCAATGGTCGTGCATTCGGGGCGTGCACCTTGATGACATTAAAAAAAATATCGTTAAGCTAGAAACTTCGAGTTTTGAGTAAAACAAAAATAATAATCATTGTTTATTCTTAACTAGCGACCCGCCCTCGCTTCACTTTGGTTTAAAGGTTTTTTTTCAAAATTTCAAAGTAAAATACCTATAGCCTATATTAAGACACATATAATGTAGCTTCCTATTTGTGAAAGAATTTTTGAAAGCGGTTCAGTAGTTCCAGAGATTACCGCCAACATACCTACAAACACAATTTTACCTCTTTATTATATTAGTATATATTTCCGAATATAATGTTATAATGCTTTTTCTTCTTAGGAGGCCAATATATGTTGACCTGTTGCTGTCCTTTCAGTGGACTCTAATTACGGAAAAAGGCAAATGGTACGATATGAGATCGCTGCGGACTGAAAGAAGATACAATGTTATTTTGTCCGATTACTCCAAGTAAGTCCGTTTTAGTCCTAATTACAATAATTGGATATTTGACTATTTTTATTTAGAATGTTATTTGTGACGTTACTTGAGTATAGGGACCTTATTGTCGATATTATTCAGATATAGTATATTATATATGATGAAAAATAGCAAACACCTCAGAAATTCTCTAGTTATATCTATGGATGTATTTAAAATTAACTGCTATATAATTTACACTTCACATGATAAGAGAACAGTACAATTATATTATTCATATCGACACCTTCCGAAACAAATTTCAAATAATTTATTAGTTAATCAAAAATATGGTGTTACAATAAATACATTTGTCCCGTTATTCTTTACATCAATAAGCGTGCAAAAGCCCATTTCGTTGTCACAGTACGTTTATTGTTACTTTTAATACACATAACGTTTCACTGTTAATTACAAATGTCACTTTCCTATTTATACAATCATTTACATTGCAAAACCAGTTATTTAAAACGTGTCACTTTTGTCTTAAAAATATTTCTCGGTGAGTATTTTAAATCATTTGGTAGCTTATTATAAATAGAGATCGCCATATAAATATAATTTCTTTTACAAATCTTTAGTGTTCGTTTTTGTAAGTACAAATTGTTTCGATGGCGTGTTTTGCTAGCGAGAACTTTCCTTTGCTTTGTAAAGTACTGACGGTTGATCCTTTACAAATATACAAAGATTCTTTAATATACTACATACATGGCAGAGGGAGAATTCAATTGACGTAAAAGTTATATTGGCGAAAATGAGTTATTTATAGTTTCGATCAGTTTTTACGCTCTATCGATCTGCATATTTTATATGGCGATATTTACAAAAAATGGATTTTACTAGATAAGTACTCACTTTTTTTTTGAGCTTAGGCAAGATTTTCACAGAAATTGTGACGATAAAGACAACATATTTTGTCATTAGTTCCCCTAGGATGTAAAAGCAGTTTGTTTACATTTCAAATGGTTTTAAAAGCCACTATATATATTTATTATTATACAGCAGGATGCATCGCAACGAAATGTTGAAATTCTGGCTTCAATTATATTATGCAGTAACTTATAGAGAACTGTACATTTTTTGTTCAATTTCACACATGACACTTATTTCTATCCGTTTATTTCGTAAAGCCATCTTGTTTGCGTATGACGATATTGTAACATCTATTTATCACGGTCTAATTCTGGAGCACTTACTGTAGTCATTTGAAACCCAGTAATTCTAAATATTTGCCAAGAAACAACCGGGACTTTGTTACGTAGAGATATTATTGTTGAAAATATATATTATTTACTATTTCATAGAAATATTGCGTACGTCACGTTTCATTTAAGTACTGTAAAAAGTGACCGCCACTTCGTGCGCGGAGATGTTAAACTACAAGTATGTATGGTTAGCTTTATGCCCATAGGAACTTTATATATTAATAGGCACTTATTTTATCTATAATATAATAAAGAGGTGAAGTTGTGTGTTTGTATGTTGGGGGTAATCTCTGGAACTGCAGAACCGATTTCAAAAATTCTTTCACAAATAGGAAGCTACATTATCCGTGTCTAATATAGGTTATATTTTATTTTGAAATTTTGAAAAGAAAAAATACATAAACCGAAGCGAAGCGAGGGCGGGTAGCTAGTTTGTTATATTTAGTGCCAGCTGTGTTTGTCTATTTGTTCTCTTACGCGTAGTTCAATCCCTTATAATCTTCATTGTAACATATGTATTAGTGTAAGAGTACTGGCAAACCTAATAAAGAAAAAAAAAAATAAAAAAAAAAACGCTAAGTTTCTTTAAAATCCGTCAGTGGGACAGACAGACAGACATACAAATAAATCCAAAAAAAATATTGTTCTGTTACAAAATGTTACAAACAATTTTTGTAAGTGTAAAGTTACACTGCAATGGTTTTTTGTTGAAAACCTATTAAAGGTACAGGACACGGCTTTTGATACGATTTTATATTATGTTATGTATTAAAATGTACAGTGTGGGACGCCCTCCGGCCAGGTGGAGCGACGACTTAAGGAAATTCGTTGTGGATGAGAAGACCAGAGGATCGCGTATCCTGCGCTGCGGGAGAGACCTGTATCCGGCAGTGGGGGGGACATAGGCTGATGGTATGGTATAAAAATGTATCATATTTTATATGTGCGGTGCAACGTCGGCGGGCTTTAGAATAGCAATATCCCATCCCATCCCGCGGGTGTCGTAAAGGCAACTAAGGGATAACATAGCCGCTACCACAGGCCCCGAGGACTCTACACACCACCTCTACAAGCGTGGACCCCTTACCCGCTTGACCGTAAAAAAGATAAAAATCGATGGAGGGGGAGAGTGCACGCTGCAATTCAACAGCCGCTGCGCACACTCGACTGGCTACGTTACCCCTCTCTCACAGAATACTACCGTGAAATGTACTACATTTCCCACTTTATCTTATTTCCCTAATGCACGTACGTGTTTCGGTAGTGAGTGAGAGGTGCCAGAGCCCATTCCCATCCTATCCCTTCTCATGTTCCCAACTCTTTCTCCAAATCCATTCTTTCATCAACAAAGGTAGGCAGCGCATCCGGGGGTGTGCCAAAGTTTGTCATTTTGGACTAATGTATCGCGGATGTCTATGGGCGACAGTATCCACTTCTCACTAAGCGGACTGTATGCTCGTTTGCCGCCATCTTTCTATATAAAAACAAGTTAATTAAAGATAAATAGAATTCCCCCAAAGATAGCAATCCAGAAAACGATAATTCATCGCCAGTCTAATTTCTACTACTTTAATCTCAACGTAGTAGCAACGCCACTAAAACAAAATAAAATAAAAATTGTGGGATTTAAGTGTGTTATTAAAGTGGAAATATGCATAGTAAAAGTAAAAAGTGTAAATATATCGTTCAACGGTCCCGTGAATAATCTCTGGACTGAGATGAAAGTATTACAGAGACATATAAAAATACACGAATGTAGGAAACCGAAGGGCCCAAGGAAACGTTGATGTGGTTGTTTATTTAAAGTTTTAAAAATGTAATAATTATTTTAAAAATAATGGAAGATATGTACTGAAGTTACAATGTACAGGAATACCTGACTAAAATGTAATTCCTGACTTTTTTTTATGGACAAAGGCGGCAGACGAGCATACAGTCCACCTGATGGTAAGTGGGATACTGTCGCCCGTAGACATCCGCGATACATGCCAACATTAGTCCAAAATTACAAACGTTGGTACGACCCCGGCTGCTCTGTCTACCTTTGGAGATATAGGACTAGATTTGGAGAAAGGGTTAGGGAAGGGATAGGATGGGAATGGGCTCTGGCGCATATCACTCATTACCGAAACACGTACATTAGAGAAATAAGATAAAGTGGGAAATGCAGTACATTTCAAGGTAGTCTTCTGTGAGACAGGGGTAACGTGGCCAGTCGATCGCGCCCAGCGGCTGTTGGATTGCACCGTGCACCCCCCCCTGACTTTCGATATATTTAAAATAATTGTGTCTGTTTTAAATAATATATGAATATGTAACTAAGCCAATTGTTAATATTTGTCTCATGTAAATAATTAGTGACAGCTTAAACGGTGTATAAAAAAATCACCAAAATTCGTCTTTTCATATAAAGTGAAGCGCAGTACACGATTTCTTATGGGAAAACGGTTCTTCTTTATTGTGTAAATAAGTTTAGTAATGACTGATGAATTTCACCAATTTAGCGATGCAAAGGAAAGCCACCAATTTATGGAGACCTCCCATATATTTAGTCACTATTCATATATCCCTTTTCCCTTCACAATAGTTTCACGTATGTGAGTTTCACGACATGCAGTTTCAGTTGGCGCCGCGACTGAACGACATCTGTCCTCGACTCAAGCTGACACTTATGACAGTGAGACTACACTGTCATAAGATCGGGGTCACGGGAAAATATTTTTAAATGGCGCTTAAAATTGCAATTTAGGGTTAAAAATATCTACGATTGACCTTGATTAAACAAGAAAAATGAGCCAGACTCCCTAAAGAAAGTCGCCGGTAGTGGCTGGATGAAACGTGCAAGAGAATCGACGTGGTCGCGGTCTTTAAGAGAAGCCCATTATCCAGTATTAGAGAGACCCAGGCTGATGGTGTGTTATATCCAGCAATAAAGTGTGTTCCTCCTACGCTCTCATTCTTGACGCAAATCTACAGCATTTTCACTAAGTCCCCTAGCACATGTAATTACAAAATTCGGTGTCAGAAAGTGTTTTTTTTTATATAGAAAAAGGCGATGGATGATGGTAAGTGGATACTGTCGTCCATAGACATCCGCGATACATGCCAACATCAGTCCAGAATGACAAACGTTGGCACGCCCCAGATGCGCTGCCTACCTTTGCAGATTAAGGAATGGATTGGGAAAATGGGGAGGAATAGGATAGGAATGGGTTCTGGCGTATCTCACTCACATTGGGGAAATACGATAAAGTAGGAAATGCAGTACATTTCAAGGTAGTTTCCTGTGAGAGAGGGGTAACGTGGCCAGACGAGTGCGCCCAACGGCTGTGTGAAGCAGCATGCACTCTCCCTCTACAAAATTGCTACAAAAATTCTGACGAGTAGTTTATCTATAGTGTATATATAGTCTTTCGTTTACGTTTTCGTTTCTCATATAAGTCCACAACATTTTCACTTAAGTCTCCTTACACGTAAAAAATGTGTCAGAAAATGTGTGCCGACGAGTAGCTCGTCTGTGGTCAGCTAAACCGAAACCAACTCACGCATATAATGAGCGAGCGACGACTCTGACGGCTCTGTGGTCACTGTAACACTCCTCCATACTAAGTCTTTATATTTTGTACTTCCACGTGCCGCGAGTGCATCCCACCCACATTCGTTAGTATTATTTTGGTTGGCGACGCGTTGCCACACCGACGTGAAATATGTTTGGACGCTCACTTACTGGACTAACTCGAATTTATAAAGATTACGGATAGCGCAGCCGTGTACCGTGGACCGTGGACCGTGGACCGGTTAATGGCTACCAATTGAACATTATTGAGAAAGTATAGGTAATGGATAGTTACGAGGAATTAGATTCATACATGTTTATTTATAAAACATGTAGAGATGATAATGTTCAGTCAGCGAAGGGTCAATCTATGGTTTAATAAAAAAAAAAATTAGGTCGAAGGCGGCAGACGAGCACCTGATGGTAAGTGGATACCGTCGCCCATAGACATCCGCGATACATGCCATCATTGGTCAAAAATGACAAACGTTGGCACGTCTCCGGCTGTGCTGCTTACCTTTGGAGTCCGTCTGTCTGAACGCGCGTCACACTGAAACCGGTGAACGGATTTTAATGAAACTTGACATGCCTATAGCTGTACCGGGTTAATATTTAAAGTAAACTTTAACCAGATTATTATAGAATTCCCGCGGGAATAATCTAAAGTTCACGTAAACGAATTGTGGAAACAATATACAATGTCAAATTTGTCATGACAGCGCCTATCAATAAGTGACATTAAAATTTACTAACACATGTTTGTTGAGACTCCAGGCCGCTCCGACTAGTTGAAAACGTGCGCCAGAAGTTGGCGACTTGAGTGGTAATTGTGTAATTGCGCGTTACGAGTATTTAATTGCTTATAGGCGCAATTTGTATTGCTGGGAATAGGATCTTGCAACTTCTGCCGCGTGATGCAGGCAGCGGTGACCACTTACCAACATATGGGCTGCCGGACCGTCTACCACCTCTACTGTAAAATACAACTAGTTGGTTTAATTATATAGTAATTAAATTTAGACTATTTGTAATGTTAATCAATAAAGTCAAAGTAAAACGGTAAGGGGGCCGGGTTGCTACCAGTTTATACAGTCGGGACACGTTGACACTATTTTAAATAAATATTGAAAGTGAGCCGGACTCGAGGGACAGGAGTGGAATAATTCAAATTTAATTGCTTTTTTAACTCGCCTTAGGGTATTCCATAAAGCCTGTAGTGGGGGCAATCATTTTGTCTACAATTCCCGTTGTCCCCAAACTGTCGTAAGATAGATAGACAGGTAGAAATTTTTATTTCATACACACAAGTGATCGCGATAACGTGACAATGTCTTATTCTAAAAATTAATTATACATAGTTATGCAAACAAAAAAATGAAATTAAAAACAAGGCGATAAAACTGCACGGTCCCATTTTTTTTTATTTTTTTTTATATATACTAGTGGTCGGACGAGCAAGCGGTCCCACGTGATGGTAAGTGTTACCGCCGCCCATGGACACCTGCAACACCAGGGGGTATGCGGGCGCGCCGCCGACCTTGCAAAATCCTATTCGCAGCTCTCTTGAAGAACCCCATATCGTAGCTTAATGGAAAGACCTCTTGAGGCAGTTCGTTTCACAGCCTACGTTCCATATGTGTCAAAAGGGTATCCGTCTCAGCACAAGCTGTATACCGTAGAAACAGCATACAGCGCTGATTTTCAGACGGGACCAAGACGATTGAAACGGGTGTAACAGTGGTGTGCGCCGTTGAACATAATTATTTTGCCTATAGGGTGTATATATAAATGTAAATGTGAATTATAATTATGAGTGACTGGTCAAATATGTACATATTACATTACAATATTTAAAATAGAGAAAACAAAAACCTATAATATAGATATACATAATATATAAATATAGACAAATATATTAACTTTTATGCTGCAATATAGTAAGTAGTACCTCAAATAGTCAAATATTAGTAAGCAGGACAACCTCATTGAAACATAGTTGAAATCCGCGTAATCTCAAAAAATATTACACATTACCTCCGGTTCGATTCAACATTCATTTCATGACACACGGTTTACATAATTAACCGCGTAAATCCCCCAATAAGCGTTACTCATACATTTACATACATATTATAACTTGCGCCGCAATCAAATGAAGAAAAAAAATGCAATCACCACGTGCTTCCCGCGACGGAAACGGATAATGTCCCCCCCCCCCCCCGCAAGTCCCTATACCCCCCATCAAACCCCCCCCTCCCCAATTGGTCCCTACCAGCTATTTCTAGTAGCAACAGCAGAGACACTTCACTTGTTCTCTAATGAATGTGTGGATGCGACTTTCCTGGGTAGAGTTAAGAAAATGTGTAGAGCAGACATTATATATTTTTTTCTGTAATAGACCCCTCCAAGGATGTGTTTTAATTATGGAATACGTGTATATATTAAGTCAAATATTCGTAACAAGTGGATCTTATAGACCTATCAATTCAATAGTAGATAAAATGAAATTATATTTCATAAAAATCCGTCCAGTAGAGTTAGCGTGCTGCGCATTCTGACAGACAGACAAATATTCCTAAAATTATTTTATGGGTTCTACATCACATTTCCTTTACACTGCAATGGGTTTTCATTTACAGACACGCCTCTGTTATGACTTTGTTATATGTATAGGTACATTTACAGTTAGTTATATGTATAGGGAAAAACCAACGATCAATTTTAAGCGTCGTTTTCTTGGAAGGGTTGCGTCTATGACAATTAATATTTCACATCGGTGGGTTATATGGTTCGTCATATGTCAAATCCGACCTATTAGAACGGTCCAATTTTATGTACTTGGAAACTTTTCAATATAAATTCATAAAACGCCCTTCATTCATATATTCATATAATAATATCAAGTTATTATTGTTCTTTTTTATAAACTGAAAAATGAATACGAATATTCATTGAATGAACAATGAAAAATGTGGGATGAACTGCCAGCTGAGGTATTTCCGTTTTGCTACGATATGCGGCTCTTCAAGAGAGCTGTGAACAGAATTCTGCAAGGTCGGCAGGCCACCCACAAGCCCCGGGTGTTGCAGGTGTCCATGGGCGGCGGTGACCTACTATAAAAAAAATGTTTAAATGTTTCTTACAGTATGTAACAGTTACAATTTGATACTACTTACTGTTATAAGACTCTAAAAAGTCATAAGAATTCTCATCATTGACTTATATATTGGATTTATGAAACGCCGACTATACGTTTTAAATGCTTTAATATTTTTGAAAAAAAAATTTATACAGCATGTCAATTCTGATATATTTGTATATCTACACAGCGGCATGCGCGAGAGTCGCGGCGCATCCGGTGAGCCGAGCCGCCACGCGCGCTCTGACTCACTGCAATTACAATATATTTGCACATGTTATTGACTTTCGATGTCTGTAAGTACATGACTATATGGAGAGTACATGTGCAAATATGTATACAGTGAGATAGGTCACAAACACGCAGTCAATTTGGGACCAAATGATTCCGAAAGCTGCCGATTCTATTCTACGTACGATGAAACATCAATATTTTGCGAATCTAGTTTTTTGACGTACAAAAGATTTTGAGTGCGTATACGGGCGCTCATCTGCTACAACTGGATGATGTTCCTAATGCATCTCGTTTGTGTTTCTCTGCTTACCCAAAGCTTGACTGATAGAAAATCCCATAAAGCATTTAGTTCGCCTTTCAAAATTGTACAATGAAGTACATAAATATTATACAATTAAGTAAAAATAAATAATACATAAAAACAGACTGAGATTGAAGTTGAATTTTGACTTACCTGTTAAAATTACCTTTGCAGTTGACTAGGAAAGATTAAGTACCTATCTATTACAAATGTAAGATTATTTACTGGAGGTCAAACGAAATACCTAATTTTATTTTAGTACCTAGAAATGCACGTCGTTCTTATCGCTGACCTCAAAAAGATCTCACCAAACGAAGATTTTTTTCCCAGAACATAAATCATCCAGTATACCACTAAAGTACAAACAAATATTCGACAAATTTTAAAGAGTAAAGGTCAAAGAGACAATAAAATATTACTAGTGAAGTCACACCTTGATACTTGCATAAAGCGAGTGTGCCATTAGCCAACATTCATTTTATGTTCAACAGTTTAAGGTGTGTAATCTAGAACATTCATTTTTTTACAGAAGACGTTACAGACAAGCAAGAAGCCAACTGGACGGTAAATGGTCACCGCCGCCTGTGTGTTAGTAAAAAATATAACGTAATACGTTTATGAATGCAGTTTTAGTACAATATCTTAGTAAAGTTGCGCAACTTTCGCATACAGAGTTTTAAGTTAACAATACTGTCAACCATCACTTGTTCTTTCTTTTTCTCTCGAAAGGTCTATTTGCGCATTTACGTAAGAAATAAAAGTTTGTATATTTCAATATATTTTGCTTAATATGTTTTTACTCTATGCACAAACAGACATCTGAAACACCAGTAAGGGTATATCTGTATACGTACATCTGAACATCTGAACCAGTGTACTGCAGACCATATAGACTATAGACCGTACAGCTTTTGTGAAGAGTTCCATATCAAAGGTTAGAGAAATAACCTCAACTGACAGTTCATACCTCAATTTTTGTGGTTATGTTTCTAATATTAACAACAAAACATTTATTTATTTGCTTATTTATTATTTATTTATTAACATTCTTAGTTATATTAAAAATTGTCTCATTACATTCGGATAAGTAAATTAGACGACCGTAATGTTAATTCATTTACTTCGATCTGTTACCACTTGTAACTTGCTTTTAAAGATAATAATTAATGTCACGTTGTCATCTTTTCGCCAAAACCTGAATACCAAAAAGTGAATACGAGGGCGAATCAAAAATTATCTACACTTTTCGTTCTACAATTTATTTACACAAAGTTAGGGGTTCAATATGTACATAATTTTTCAGCATAGTTTCCTCCTTGTCAATACTATAATATGTACAATTAGTATAACTCTTTTAATTCTACTGTACAAGTGCCTAATGTATATGAATAAACTAAAATTAATCTAAAAAACAATAGTAAACACTTTACTATCAACATGAGGCTAAATTAATCGAAGTGTTGCCCAGTGGGATGCCACCTTAATAGTAGCTAAGTGATATTACTCATTACTTAGTTTGGTGAATGTGAGTAACGCGAGATCCGGATACAATTGTAATAAATATTGCCTAATGGTGTCGTCGCTTGCTACACCGGGATGAGTTTCTCAGTAATCGATGAGTAACTGCAATAGTTTTAGATTTTTTTGTACGACTTGCGATACCATCGTGGGATTGCAATTACAGCGCTATCTGTGGATCACTTTGATGTGTTTTAACTGGAATTATTTGCACTATATTATTGTCCTGTTTATAACTTGAATACAAGTTTGACTAGTCTCTATAAAAATGAAGAATCAGTTAATATTTTTAACATAATAAAGGGGAATTAATATTTTTAGAATACTTTAGTATCTGTTAAAGTTAATACTTTTGGGAAATGAATTATAAGTTATTATTTGTTCTTTTAAAATAAGATGGTGGCAGACGAGCATACAGTCCATCTGATAGTAAGTGGATACTGTCGTCCATAGACATCCACGCTACATGCCAATATCAGTTCAGAATTGGAAAGATTTGCACGAGTCCGAATTCGATGCCTACCTTTGAATTATTTAGGAATGAAATTGAAGAAAGGGGTAAGGGATAGGATGGGATTGGAGGGGAAGAGTGTACGCTGCATTTCCACAGCCTCTACGCGCGCTCGACTACCAGGCCAAGTTACCCCTTTCTCATACAAGACTACCTTGAAATATACTGCTTTTCCCACTTTATCCTATTTTCTCAATGTACGTACGTGTTTCGGAAATGAGTCAGATATGCCAGAGACCATTCCCATTCTATCCTATCGTATACGTCCCCATTTTCCCAATCTATTCTCCAAATCCGATCCTTTATCTCCAAAGGTAGGCAGCGCATCCAGGGGCGTGTCAACATTTGTCATTCTGGACTGACGCTAGCAAGATGGCCATGGACGGCAGTATTCACTTACCATCAGGTGGACTGTATGCTCGTCCGCCACCTTAGAAGAAGAAGGATTTCTAAGCTTTGGCATATCTACCGTTTGATTGCAACTAAAATAATACAAAAATGGCAATAGCTCCGTTCCACATGGTGCTGCCATCGAGCTTTCATCGATTTGGAAAAATGCGAGAAGAATTGGGAGTATCGAGGATATTTTTTTTTACCTAACACGCCGTGTTCTTCCTCTACCTAACGAAGTTTTAAATTTAACGGCACGATAAGTCATCAAAATTAAAATAGGTGCCAATGCTCAAATGTCCAAATTATTTATAGTGGTGAGCCGCAGGAAATTACTGTGCAATGACTGGTACACCGGTTTTTTAACACAACTCAAGTAATGTGTATGACTATTCGGTTGGTGTTAATGTCCATTCAGTTTTTGTGACTAGTTTTGATAATAAAAAAATAAAAAATACGTCATGGAAAAAATAGAGCAAGGCGTATACCTATATTCATAAGTGTTTCATAGAACTCATAATTAACAAGTACTATTCTATATTTTTTTTATAAAAGTCTATAGGTCACAGACAACCAGACAGTCCACCTGGTAGTAAGTGGATACTGTCGTTAACATGTCAACATCAGTCAAAAGTCAAAGGTTGTCTGGCAGAGATCGCAAATAGCGATAAGATCGCCTTTCGTGCAATTCGTATATTTAAAAAAAAAAAATTGTTACTGTCATGTTTTGTTCCGGTGTGCAATAAAGGATTTTATCTATCTATCTATCAATCAAGAATGACAAATGTTGGCATACCTTTAGAGATATAGGAATGGATTTGGAGAAAAGGCTGGGAAAATGGGGAGGGGGATAAGACAGGATGGGATGGAAAGGGGCACTGGCATATCTCACTCTCTACTGAAATACATACGTACATTGGAGGGTAGGATAAAGTGGGAAATGCAATACATTTTACGGTACTTAGTCTTCTGTGAGAGAGGGATAATTCGGCTCGTCGAGTCACCTAGCGACTTTGAGATTACAATGTGCACTCCAGATTCTAGTGAGTAAATAATCAATAATTAATTAACCTAGTGGCATCTGCTCGTTGTGTTCTCTACTCGCATCCGTGACGATGTGAAACCGAATCCCAGTATGAGTAAATTTTTTTAATTCCCAATAGCTCGATAATGAAGGTAAACATCCTTAACAATAGCTCGTCTCATCGCCTATACCGCAATGCTTGAAGACGAAAGTATTCAATCGATGCATCGGACAGCCAGTTATGACGTACGAGGCACTAAATCCGAAAGAACAGTCATTCTAAAAGTGTAATTTAAACAATCAGTTTATATTAAATATATTGATTGCTATATATTTGATTACTATAACCATAACAAGCCCTTTTTGTGTCCACTGCTCCTCTCCTCCCTCACTGGGCCTCCTGATACGAGCACAGACAGACAGTGCAAGTTCTGGAAGCTGTATGGAAACCATACAGCTGAGACTGTAACTGACAAACTGAGCGCGTCACTTTAGTATTTAAATTGCATGGAAACCGAGCGCGTCACTTTAGTAATAAAATTTTAGTGATGGAAACCACTCACTGATGAAAGAAACATCTCCCTTAATTTTAGGCCAACTTTTACTATTGATTACAGAGCAATTAGGCATTTTTTGTTTGGAATAACAACTTGTTACCGACACGGGTCGGACCGGAACAGATTGAACGTGCGCCGCGACATGTAGGTGCATTTGCACCAACTTCCGCCACGCAGCGATGGACAGCTGTATGTAAACCTATATATCTATGGATACGAGACTATTGAGTCGCAGAAGCCCCTAATGCTCAATAGTAATTACACGTTTTACGGAATCTTACGACTCATCTTGATTACGGCCAGACTTATTTGATTGCAGATAATTTATTCTAATTATAAGTCGCTCGGTAACTTGGGATAAGAATTTAATTACGTGGGAGGTGTTATATGGCTCCACTTTTTAGATCCTAAGAAGTTTAACGTTATTAATTTATATTAACTTAGATAAATGTTGTTGTATTTGATAATATATTTTTTTATGTTCGTGATTTGCATTTAGGTTGAAATATGTAGTTCTCGTATATTATTATTTGGGCGTTATTTATGCTTTATGATATCGGTTATACTAATATTTAAGTAAATTAAAATAAATCTGTTTAAAATATTTTAAATTAATAATTTAAATTTAAAATGTGTAAGCGGGCGTTATGACATCAAATTGTAAAACTTCTGTTATGCATGAACTCTCGTGGATGATATAAAAACGACGCCGCTAAAGTCAAACAAATAAATTACAATTATAAAGCTATTAGTCAAACTTTGTTTCGGTAGGCTTTCGAATAGTATCATCCCATCTCTTCCCGTGGGTATCGTAAAAGGCGAAGGATAAAGCTGGCTACTGCGAGTACAAGTCCTGAGGAATTACACCATCTCTAAAAGAGTGGACTCGTCAACCCGCTTGGTCAGGCGTGCCGTTTTAAATCCATTCGTCCATCTACACAAAACAATTGAGGTGGCCCACGTCCAACAATGAACGATAAAAGGGCTGGTTACATATACATGGGTCATTTTTTATCTGTAAAAATCTGTTACTGGGCAAAAAAACACAGAAACAAAATTAGAAAAAGTTGGATTTCAAGTTAGAGGCGAGGTTGTAATTTTGCTAAAACGATACCCTTTTACTAAACCTTCATCTTACTTTTTTGTTGACAAGTCCGAAATTGGGTTCAACACCCGTCCCGTGGACTGTTACTGACAGGAGTAAGTAACTTGACCACTCTATTAAAAAAATAATTAACTCCACTTGCCAATATATTCCAGTTGTTGATCAATACAATAAAACAGAAATATTGTACGCCAGATTGCATTAAAAAGATACGATGTATACTCGTAACTGTTACAGAATTTTGCATCACATCTGTGTACACTGATATTTTTTTGAATATTATCCCTTTATAAATATTAAATTCGGCGAAGCTTATTTTTGCTGTAGCATAGCTTGTTTTTACAATTAACCTATCCATTCTGTTACTGGTAAAGTTGTATTGGATATCCTGATTATTTTTGGTCTAAAAAACTACGAGTAAGATAGTAAGAAAATCTACATTGTAAAAGTTTGTGGGTCATTAACATATTACTGTTAAAGTCGTGTAAAGTACTCGCAATTACTGTTTTGAAAAATGCGATACCACAGTAACTTGGATTTATACTTGGAGAAATTGTAAAACTTCTCTCATTTCTTGCTTTACGTCACTCCTGTGCATGTCACTCACTACCTTACACTTCTGGGTGCGTATACTCATACGCAAAAAAGTCGAAAATTCCCAGAAGTGATGTTTTCGTTTTTATAACATTCTGATTAATATAATTTTATGTATTACATACTGTTAGATACAGTATATTTAGATACTGTTTACGTTTAAAACATTAATTACACACCTTACTCCCCATCTCACCCCATTTAATCCCATCGAGTAGAGAGCAAAACGAATTAATCGAACGCTTGTTACTCTCCATTTCATCACCGCCAAGGAATTATGGAGAACATTCCCATGAGATGGGTAAAACTTTTAAATCCGTTTTATTCCTTATTCTCCCCAATCTTATTTACAAATCCATTCCCAATTCTCTAAACCTAAATAACACAATCGAGGACGTGGTTCTTAACTAATGTTGATATATATAACTAATAAAATAACAGCTGTGTCCACTTGCCATCGGGGGAACCATCTGCTCGTCTGCCATCTTCCTTCTACCTATATAAAAAAATGCATTTTAAACTCATACCATTGTTTTTGTTCTCCAATTGATTAGAATATTATAATATGAAACATGTTACAAAAACAACGACCCTGCCTTTATATTAGAAACAATGGGAGAAACAAGAAAGAAGAGTAAAATTAACACAGAATAAAATTAAGAAACTGCTCACGATAAAGAAAAACATAAAAAGATTGTTTTGGGCTGTGTGCTACATGTACTTTACACTGCAATGACTTTTTTTTAAATATCGAATGTATTATTGTCAACACATGATACCGTACAATGGCGGCGCGCGTCGGCGGGGAGAGTGGCAGCGCGGCATGGTGGCTGTCGAATCGGGCACTTTCGGATAGACGCTCAAGTGCGACGGACGCTCTCAACCAGTGCTCAGCTCTAGCTGAGCACTGGTTGAGAATATAATCAAGGTATCTAACCTTGATTATATTTAGTATTCTTTTCCTAAATTATACTGATTGTTTTTCCGTTGCCTTTAATTCAAAATATTCCTTATTGTCAACGAATAAAAATCGAAAAATAACGTGATAATGCATTTTTATTTTCAAACAAAAGCGCATTCTAGAATACTCCACAAATATATATGTATATGAACTTCGGAATTCGCGATGGTTTTCGAAATGTTTTCACCCTTAACCTAGCGAGATGTAGTGATTTTATTTTTTAAATTTCATTGTCATAATATGTGTAATATACATTTCTTAAAATCTGCCTAAAATAATATCAGGAGTTATCAAATTATATCTATTTTTTTTTTATTGAATAGAAAAGAGAACGAAGAAATTTGCATACTGATAATATAATTTGTATAACTATGTCGCATTTCTTGGAGGAATTCGCCTAAATGAATTAAAAGTGTTCTCAAAAACTTCAATGTCAGCAGTTAAATAGTGAATATGCAAACGCGCAAAGAAATCGCATTGATATTATTTTATTGAGTCATATATTAATGCAATAAAGGTCAGATTAGCGTGTTAAGTGAGATCGTATGCCAAGTGGGCTTTGCTAATTTACAGAATTATTGTCGTACAAAAATAGACACGACACGACCCCGTGTTATAAATTAAAATTTCTTTTACAATATTCAACATATACAAAATTAATTTACACTACTATCCAGTATTATTGATGATACACTGCGAGTTGGTTGTTAGAAATTTTATTAGTCTGTGTCAGTTACACGTGACAGAACTACTTTCACGATATTAGGTATTGCGTTAGTCGTAACATTAGGGATGGTGCACACGAGTAACATTATATTTAGATTTAGAACAACTAACATCTACTCTCACTATCCAAATTAAAAATATTCATTTCACACTCGTGTCACAGAATGTAATAAAATTGTCGTGTAGAAACGTCGTCTTCACAAACGACTACTATCGATTCAGTTGTCATTACGTGATCAATCTCAGAAATAATTTAAATAGTATTTTTCGTTAAGAACAATACAATGATCGCGAGAAGATTTTGTTCAAATCAGTTATCAAATCAAAAAGTTTTGAAAAATGACTGAGGTGTGAGGGTTAGAAGTTGAATGTTAGAAAAGGAATGGAACACGTCACTTCAGTGGTACCATGAGTGGTTTTGATGGTACCTCCCCGCACATAAAATATTGTCAATTACACATCTATGTTTTTTATCTATTTAAACGGGGTGTTAACGCGAATGTTTGCCTTATTTATTTAACTGAAACGTCGAGTAAAATAAATAAGGTAAACATTCGCGTTAAGACCCGTTTAAATAGATATATATATATATATGTGTGTGTGTGAAAAACTCGAAAATCTCAAATGTTACATGTAGGTTTAATTTTTTTAATCAAATCCATAAAACCATAAATCATATATTTAACTGATTTTATAAATACCTGCCTGTTTATATGTTTTCATAAAATACATAGGTAGCTACATATAATTTTTTTTTAAACCATGGTATTTTTTTTAAATACTATAAATTTAACGAATAGTGAAAAAATATTTAGTAATATAAAAATCTGTGAAAATTAAAGATTATTTTGATACTAAATCATAGCTCTCGATTTCTTTCAGCAGAACCCATTTATATTAGTTTAATTTCATATATATATATATATATATTAGTGTTTCAGGGAGTTGACACTATAAAATAAACAATATTGAGTTTCTCTGCAACAAAAGAACCATTTATTGTTTCTTTCACATATAATTATTTACTACACAGTATTTTATATTAAAAATCCTACCTGCAACAAAAGAAACGGCATTAAAGTTTATTCTTCAAATGTCAATCCCTTTCGCTTCAGACAAGAGACAAATTCACAAATCAAAAACTATCGAAATCAACAACGCCATCTTCATCTACCCATACATCACAGACCATATTATATTATAAATCACAGATTACCCTACATCGATATACAAGATCGATAACCTTGTATATCGATGGCGCCCGGAATGAGCCGCAAATTAAATTCGAAGAAATAGATTTTCTTTACATATATATATTTATTTATTTATTTTAGATAAAAATGTGCAATTGAGTTATCAGTATCACAAACTCATAACTAAGTTACATTTACGACGCTTCCGTGTTTAATGTGGTCCCAGCCTTACAAAATGCGTATTATGAAGTCGACTGTGTAACAAGTGAGATACAAGAGTCATTATTGCAATAAACGTTTTATTTATGTATAGATTAACGAGTTCAAGCCGTAATCGGCAACCGATATACATTTTAATGAATCCATTTCGTGTGAATGTACGATGTAGGTGAGAAGTGTGAACTCGTGTAAAAATTCCTCGACGCGAATGTTCATAAGGTTGAATATAGCCTAAGGTCATTTTTCATTTTCACTGCAGATTTAGGCTTCAACATATATTTGCAATCAAAGATATATCCGACTTGTATAATCAGCTATGAGTTTAAAACTACATAGCAAATAAACTCGTAAAAGGTACGCCCCATATAAACATGCACCCAGGTGAATTAAGTCTACCAAGTAGTAGTCTTAAAAGACCCAGGTGCTTTAAGTGCACCGAGTAGTGCACTTTATTCACCCAGGTTATTTATTCCAGGTGAATTAAGTGCATCGATCCTTAAGAAACGACGCGGACGGCTTCAAAAAAGTTTGTCGCAAGTGGATGAGAAGAGCGGACAACGGTATATGTGGTGGCCAGCCTTGAATTAAACCTATATCCAGTGGCGGGGAAAAATAGGCTGATGGTATCGTATAGAAGAGTTAGTAAGTATATAAGTAGGTAGAATGTACCAACAAAAACCCAGTAGGACGTGATTCTTGACACGGTTTGTTAATAAAACTTAGCTCAAATACATACAAGCATGCTCGTATTAAACTCTTGCTTATTTAGGAATATAGTGAACACCTCGAAACCTATGAAGTACGTCACGTGGTATATAGATATACTCGGGATCATTTACTAGTGGTATGTAAAGATTTATTAGTGAAATATTCACGAATATAAGTATATAAGACACTGAAAGCTTTAGCGGGGTGCAATAGGCACGTCCTACCAGCTCAAACCTATGTAGCAAATGAGTTTGGCGCGATTTTTTAGAAAAGTATATACGAGTACTATAAAGCTTTTTCGAAGGTTTACAGTACAGGCCAGTAGCGGTTTGTAGCAAGAGGACAATACACAAAGTATTGTTAAAATACTACCTAAGCGAAGCCCGGCTACGTGCCTAGTATATACATAAGAGACTTTATATTTTTGAGGGGGAAAGTACACGCTGCAATCCAACAGCCGCTGGCCGCGCTCGACGTTACCCCTTATTTCCCCAATGTACGTACGTGTTTCGGTAGTGAGTGAGATGTGCCAAAGCCCATTCCCATCCCATTCCTCCCCTTTCTCCAAATCCATTTCTATATCTCCAAATATAGGCAGCACATCCGGGGGCGTGCCAACGTTTGTCATTTTGGACTAATGTTGGCATGTATCGCGGATGTCTATGGGCGACAGTATCCACTTACCATCAGGTGGGCTGTATGCTCGTCTGTCGCCTGCGTACATAAAAAAAAAACGTAAGAGACTATGTAGCAATGGAAACTAATGAAAGACACAAGAACGAGTTTGACGTGCTATGCTGGATCTCATTAACTCGCTACCGATGTCCCACATTTATTATTAATTATCAATTAATTATAAGCAAATGACGTTTACTGAGATATATCTGAAGTGATCAGTGATTTACTGTTATCTTCAAAACTATTAATGGCTGTTTCAATTGGTTTTTCTGGCGTAGAATGAATACAATTCGTCTCGGTATACTCGTACTTCCTTCCTATTTCCTACCTTGTCAATCCTTTTTCTAAATTTAATTCGGTATCATTAAAGATAAATGGAACAGGTCATCTACAATAGAAGTTTATAAACGAAATTATAAACTTTCGTAAACCTTTGTAAACGAAACGAAGGTTTGGCTACATCCCGTGTATTGTATGCCATATCCATAGACATACTATTATACTATGTAAATCAATTGCCTTATCAGAGTAACTAACTTTAGTCTGTAAGACCTGATCTAGCGATGGGTAACTCCGGATTCAATGAATCAAAAGATCCGAAATCGCGAGCGGAGCGGAATCTCTCAAGGATTCCGGCTAACTGTTGTCGACTCCGAGGAGTTATTTATTCCTCTCATTTTTGGATTGCTGAGTTACATGAACGAACATAATGCAAAGCGAATGAATCGCTCTCAGGCTCTTATAAAATATAAGTAGGTGAATCAAAGGAGTCAAGGAATCGTTAAGAGGAGTCGGATCCGCGAGCGGAGCCGGATTAAGTGAGCCGAAACACTCCGAGGAGTCGTGAATACCCACGATTACCTGACACTAATACTAAACCGTGTGATTATTCTCATTGTAAATTCTGATTCTCATTGTTGTATATTAAAATTGTTTTGTTATAATAATTAATAAAATATATATTTACAATCAGAAATACACAATAACTGTTTTACCTAGAAAACATGTTATAAAAAAATATCTTATAAATAACACACACACAAGAATGGACCAATGATTGTAGCGTACCATGCACACACGTAAACAATAGAACGAAATTTTAAATTAAGAACGGAACGTGCAGTAAAAAGTTAAAAAAAGAACTAGCGCAGGATATAATATCCTTGTTTCACCGGAATTCAAGCGATGGCAATGGTAAAATGATGTTATGCCAATTTTTCTTTTTCTTTTTCGACTTACCTTGGAGGATATTAGCGTCAATGTTGGCGAGGATTCCTGTGAAACAAACAATAAGTACCCTGCTTTAATTGCCTCATTAAAAATAAAAGAAAAAAGAAATAATAAGTGAATTTAGTGCATCAATTAAAAAAAATTGAGATCATAATTAAAATAGGAGGAAAACGTTTTATAGAAAATGAAGCAAAAAGGTGTTCATTACTTCAAATGTAATGTTACGGGTTTGAGAGTATTCGATATAAGCCTATAACATCCCACTGCAGAGCCCATGCTTTCCCTTACACAAGGAAGTTTCGGGCTATCATCCACCATGCGGGCCCAATGCGAATTGGTGATTTATTAAGTCTATTAATTGGACCGATTCATGTTAAAATTCTACTTTTCTGTGATTCTGTGATACAATTTCTTACAAAAAGTTGTTTGCGATGTATTGCCAATACTTTTCTTAAAATGGAAAGATTTTCCTTAATATGATTAAATATTAGTTAAGATAATAATCGCTTTAAATTTGACTGACTTATAAAAATAGGTAACTTAACATTCAACTTGAACTTAATTCAACTTGAAGAATAATGTACTTAATATGTTAAAATTATTTCTGCAAACTTCAATACCTTATTATCCACATTATACTTGATCCAAATTCATTAAAACGATAATGAATTTGTAATGATTAGTCCACTCACATACAAATTAATAGATTTAATAAAGTTTTTCCATGCAAAAACAACTCAACAGTGGTGTGAAATTGATAAAATCATACATCAATACAAGTATAATATACGTCTATTATATAGAATGTACTACAACGTGAATTAGGTACTAAATATTACTTCGAAGAAAGCGAGTGCGAGGAGGATAAATAGAGGGAAAACACAAATGTTGAATGTCACCGGTTCTCGAGAAAGAAGCCATCTTTTTGCCATTTCTAGACAGTCTGTGAATAAATCGCGGGAAAAATATGCGAGATACTGCAGTAGTTTTCCTGTGACATAGACGGCGATAAATGTGGGTACAGCTGCACCCGGGCCTTGCTCTTTAAGGTCTTTAATCCTACGATACCTGTAACTCCTATAATCAGTAGTAAAAAGCGCATTTCTTATAAAACTACGCACCTAATCAGTGATTATTAAGAATAGATTTTTATTAAGAAATGTCGATCTCTTTTTTCTGGGCCTGCTACATACACTAACAGCCATAAAACTAGGGACCAGGAAGCCCGGAGTTTCTCCAATAAGAATTTCAAAAGAATAAACAACTGTTATCATCATCTGATCTCCGTTATCATCGAGTTTTTATCACCATGTGAACAATTGCAGACGAGAATTGTATGTAGTTTGGTCGCATATGAGAATCGTATACATTATTCTCACCCGAACCGTTCGAGAAATTCTCCTTTTGTAAACGAGCCTTAACGGTCTCCGATAGTGATGGGTAACTCTGGAGTTAATGAATTAAAAGAGTTGAATCTGCGAGCGGAGTAGAATCCCTTAATTATTCCATCGAATTGTTATTAATTCCGATTCCGGGGCCAATCATGATTGTGAATGTAATCGCGCATCGGCACTTGTCGTGGGCTCAAAATCGAGATGCAACGATGGCATGAAGGGAATGAAACACTCTCGGAAGTTGATTAAGTAGATGAATCAAAAAAGTTAAGGAGTAACTAAGAGGAGTCGGATCCGCAGCGGAGCAGGATTAAGTGAATTAAAACACTCCGAGAAGTCTTGATTACCCATCACTAAGTCTCCAATATTTCTGTAGCCGGGACTACATAGACGTAGTGTTTAACAAATATCGGTACATATTAACATTGCAAATTTCGTTTTTTCCCAGACAAAAAATAGAACATAAAGAGGTTCGGTAATAATACCGTATTAGATCATAGACTAGTTTTTAAATACATGTAGGTATTCATTACATATCAATACCGAACTAAACGTTGATTGAAGTACTTGAAGAACAAAGAGGCGCAAAAAGGGGCTAGCAAAAACAGTAACAAAACCAAATCGCATGCGATGAGCTCAATAAAAAAAAAACGAACGCGTTTCTTTTATACCTATATAGGTATGGTAATGGTGCAATTAGTACATTCTGCCAGTTGTCAAGTTTCTTCGTAAAAGTTGAAACAATTTAAAACACATTTTGTCAACGTCCAGTCAGGAAGTCAGGAGTCGCTCGGTAATCTGATAGGATTCTGAGGACAGAGATGGACTCCTTGAAGGCAGACGAAAAATGCAGTCTCATGCTTTTATTTGAATATCACAAACATTATACACACTGAAGTTTAATAAACTATCACTATTAAAGCACAAAACCCATAATACATAATTTTTACATTAATGAAACTAAAAGTCATCCATTACTTCTCGAGTTCCTGCCAAAAAGTCCAACGAACGCTTGTGGAAGTCTTCTTCTCTTAAATTATCCTGTCACGCTTACCTATAAAATGCAATTGGCTTCAAAAATTCAAACTTGAAATTGGAACTCGTTAGAATAACGTATCGCATTACAAGCTACCTTCGATTGCTGAAAATGGGAAAAAGGCCTTTAGCATTATTAAGATGGAAGTGGAATTAGGTGCACGCTTATTTTGGCAGATTGTGTTAGGTGTCAGGTTGCTCGGACAATAGGTGCACGCGTATGTACCTGCGCAAGGTGACCTCCCTGTGAAGGGCACGAGGCTGCCCTTGCGCACCCTACAACTTCCCCCTCTCACCCGCGGGACCCGCACGTTTCTTGCATTCACATGCATTGTCCGACACGCCATTACCGAAATGACCAGCCAGTAGGGCTGCGACGGGGATTATTTATAATTTGTCGATAAAAATATTATATATCTTTTCTTATTTGGCCTCAATCAGTATAATTGTAGATACATATTATTACATTAAATTACAATTAATTCATATAGCAGTTAAGCTATCGCAAATTATAGTTATATTACATAGACATTAACAAGTGAGAAACAAATAAAATATTATAATAATATATTCATATGTTTAAAAAAAAGTGATAGCACAGACATTTTGATTTTCTTTACAAATGTATTACCAGTGATTTCACATATACTCGTAGTCTACTGTGTTTATTTGATAAACATTTTCGATTTGCAAGAACAAACCGCCGCGCTCGCTATAAACAGTTTTAAGTATTCATATATGCAAAAATTACGATGTCATGTTGTATGATTTTCATTGAATTCTGTCTGCATGAATATACTTATGTAAAAAATTAAATATATATGTAATTTCGATATAATACGAGGACAAACTTATATATTAGTGCTATTCAAACTATGTACTTGTATGTGCCTTATAATAATGTTAAATTAAATTAAAATTAAACATCACGATTTTTTGTCTGACGCTACTTCAGATATTGGGACTGTTATGTGCCGGCCGCAATTTCCCGGATTATGAAGTCCAAATGCAGGTAGTTGATGAAGCTGCTCACAATCATCGACGTGGACTACCCGCCTCTTCAGTCGGCTCGTGACCATGGTTGGTGCAACCCAAATAAAACGTAGAGTAAAATAAATAGGATAAACATACGCGTTGAGAACCGTTTAAATAGATAAATATGTGTGAAAACGTGAATATCTCAATGTTTTAATGTTTATTTGCAGTCAGAAATGTAGACGATTATCACTACGTTTGTCATAATGTAATAAGAAGGAACAAAGGATACAGTATTTTAATTATGAGATACTATTTTTTATGCGTTTACGCTATGGTGTGTAAAAACTATCGACTATCGATATTTGTAATAATGTCCATCCCTAAATCTTGCCAAAATTTGCGCGCGTCTGACAGCAGGGCTCGAAGCGACAGGTGCTATATACGTCGACATTCGCCGAATATACACGAATCATACGAAATTAGTGTTGGGAGTAAAAACCCAATTATTAGTGCTTTGTCGATTTCGGCTCTATAATGACTATGTAAATGAGTAATCGATATCGAAGGTGCTTTCTGACGCAAATTCAAATGATTCACGCGATTTTGGTTGAAGTAATTAGGTACCTGTTTTGTTCAGTGTGTGGTCGGGTACATATTGTATAAAAAGTGCCTCTGCAAAGATATTTGTTATTTTTTCGAAATATTTTTAATTTATTATGATCAAAGACTTCTAGTAGAATACACAGACGTCATTGGTTATGATTTTAGTTTCGTTCACTCATATGTACCTACATTTCGTATCACCGATTCGGTTTTAGCTAAGAACAGTCCGGATCTAAGACGTCACTTGCGTGCTTTAGCACTGTCTATATAGTGCTTAGATGTTGCTAAGCTAAGACACGATCTAAGATCGTGCTTAGTCTATTAATCCGGGCCTAAGTATTTTTTTTATATACGAAGGCGGCATACAGCACCTGATCGTAAGTGGATACTGCAGTATCAGCAAAACATGCCAACATTAGTCCAAAATGAGCGCGCCCAGCGGCTATTGGATTGCAGCGTGCACTCTCCCCCTGACAGGTAATCTCAAAGTCATTAAAAGTGCAAGTCTTTTCTCCCCTATTATCTCAGTGAATGCGGGAAGCTACAGTGAGAGGCTCGCGGGGCGGCGCGGGGCGTGGCGGGGCGGCACCGGAAACGCCGGTGACCCAGTTAAGGCGGGAAAGCTCGCTTCCGGCGAGCCGCCTTTCAATCACAACTGAAAACTGCCTTCAGCGGTGAAAACATTTTTCTTCAATAATTTTGTATGCGCGGTAATATTTATTGAAATTGATATGGTGTAATTTCAATTCGTAGTGAACATGCAAGATAAATTAATGTTCTGATATGAATGATACGAACTAATTATGATGGGCAAGACCGCCGGAAAGAGGCACAGAAGACTAAAGTGGACTGTGGACAGACAGTGGACTGTAAAGTGCACAGAGGCACCGGAAAGTATTGGTCACAGGAAAAATCATGGCTGCGAAACATACGGAGAGGAGCACCGCGGGTGCTGCCGAACTATTTCACCTCCCAAGAAACACGGCAAAATATTCGGGGCCGATTGCCAACCTTCACTATTTGAAGAGGCACCATAATCGCATTTATTTATTTAAAGAACTTTATTGCTCTTATCGTACAAAAGATGAGATTAATGACTGGAGGCATTTTCAACCAGCCGATCTTTGGTTTGAACAGAGAGGACCGTTGGGAGGTGCGATGAAATTGTACGATGTGCGATGAAAATCGCTATTTAGAAACACATTTGGCATAATTGACATCTTTCCATTAAAATACAGAGTATAATATCGAATCTAACCCTTTTTTTCGTCCTCTGTTGGACGTGGGCGCCCTCATACACGAGGGGATGAGGGTATTATGCACGAGGGGTGGCTTAAAACAGCACGCTGGCCAAGCAGGTTAGCAAATCCACTCTTTTAGAGGTGATGTAATTCCTCAGGGCTTCTGGTAGCGGTTTTGTTTTCTCTTAGTCGCCTTTTACGACACCCACGAGAAGGGTGGTACTATTTGAAAGCCGTCCAGCACCCAAACTTTTCCTATTCATTTATTTTCAAATCCGTTACTAAATCTCTATAGGTAGTCAGCACAATTTTAAGTCACTTATTGTTAGTCAATAGATTTATACCGACAATAAGGTATACAATAACGTCACGTGATGTCACATAAGTAGGTATGTTTATTTATTTATAAATGTATGTATTACGTTACATTTTTGATGCTATTTCGTAATTTAAAACTTGACCTGCGATTCTTTGTCTTTATAATGCGGTGGTGGTTAACTGGTAGATAATTCCTTATGGCATTAAGTGCGACTTTTTGTACACATCGTTGTGTAGTGAAGTTGAAATGAATAAATCAATATCATCCACCTATTTTGTATTTTAAAGTGTTATTCCATTTCATTATACATTTCCAGGTGCTATTACGTTGTAGAATTATTTAAAACGCAGACCGTGCTATGTAATTACAACCAATCAATTCGTGAATATTTTTGTATCAACCAGAACAACGGATAATTAAGTAAGGTCAACAAAAAGAAGCTCATTATGATGAGCGCAATGCGCACGCGCAGCGCACCTGCTAATTGTGCGCTCCATAAGGAATGAAACGATTTTTGATTAGTCTAAAGTGTGAGTTATTTTATTGTTGAGATTTGACTGTGAGGCGGGAGCGTGCATCTCTCTTAAGCAAAAATGTAATCTACGCGAAGTATTAGTTAAATACTTATTAGTAATTTAGAAATATACTACTCCATTTTTTTGATGTGGGTGTCGTGAAAGGCGACTAAGGGATAACAAAGCGACTACCACAAGCCCTGAGGAACTACACCACCTCTTAAAAGAGTGGAGTTGCCAACTCGTTTGGTCAACGTGGCATTTTAAGGCCATATATCCCGCATGCACAAGACAATGTGCACGAGTAGGCCCTATGTCCACCGGTGGACACTAAAAGGGCTGGTTATGTTTTTTTTTACGGAATAAATATATTTTAATTCTTTGTGTGTTTCTAGTGATAAAGCAAAATGTGTCTGCTTTTTTGCGTATCCAAAGCATTATTATTGAACATAACGTTCTCACTTCAGAAATAGTTATTGCCTTATTGCTATATTAGGTGTATTTTTAAGCGCTTTTAGAGCTAAGGTCAAACATAATTGATGGCTGTTCGCGCACTAGATAATTACTGTAATTAAAGTGCATACAGATAATAAACGATTCCATAATTACACTAATAAAATATCTAGCTGTATTGGAACAATTGGGGTTTAATCCACACTATATTCTTTTCCCGTGGGTGTCGTAAAGAGCGACTAGGGTCACTAGGGAATAAGAAGGCCTCTACCACAAGCCAGGGGAACAGACTCTAAAAGAGTAGACTCGCCAACCCGCTTGACCAGCGTAGCGTTTTAAGGCCATACAACCCTCATGCACGAGATACTGTTACGAGGAAGCCCATATTTAGCAGTTGGCCGAAAAACAGCGGCTGCTTACGGTTACCAAACCGTATTTATAGTATAGAAAAATCGATGACCGCGCCAGTCGGCAGAGAGTTTTCGCTATTTTACGTGTGTGCCCATAACGTCCCACTACAGTGCCCAGGCCTTTCCCTAGTAAATCACTGGGAGTTTTGGGCCGTGATCCACCACGTGGGTCCAGTGGGGATTGGTGGATCACCTACTCTAGATTTTTTTCTGGAGCATGCGGGTTTCCTCACGATGTTTTCCCTCACCGCCGAAATAAGTGACAATTTTTAAAAATTCGTATGTTTTTTAAGTACGGGCCGAGGATTTGAACTCACGATCACACGAATGTGAGTCGAGTATTGATACACCAAGGTTATCACCGTTCTATTCTCCGTATATTTTAGAAAAAAAAGTATTTAAACAATAGTTGTAGAGTTGTAAGAGCCTTTTCCAACGACATATGGTTTTGCTTATGCGTATTATATTGATCTCTTGCTACTATTTTGCCAAAACTATTCAGTTCTAGCCTTATTATTTGCAATTGTAATGCCTTAGTGTATATGTTGATATCTACAGCTACCCGACACCTTTCAAGTAGGTACCTACTTCGGGCACCCTCGCATCCTTTCAATCGTTAAACTTAGCCTATTAAACGTTAGCAACCTTCTAAAACTTTAACGCAGAGTAGGGGGTAGGCGCAAAAACGTTCAGATACTTTCGATAATGAGATTATTTTACGGTTCCATTTTGAATTCATTATATATAAGACCTTCGAAGAAAATAGTTCGCAATTGCAATTGCCTGCTTGGGTAGGACTGAGAACTTATTGTGATGCAAGGCTTGAAGCATTACAAATTGGCATTGGAAATATACTATTAGGAATATTTTTCGAAATACATATTTTCATTTTGGTTTCATATTTCTGTAAGAGCCGGGGATCTTGTGTGGTGGCGAGCTTTGGGAGAGGCCTGAATCCTGCAGTGGAGACACATAGGCTTTATCTTTTCTGTATCTTCAATTATTGATTTAAAAGTTTTCTAATATTCCATATATTCCAATAAACACTTACTTAATTGGTACTTACTCATTACTTTCTTACTTAAGAATGAACGTATGAGATGAGATGGAATTACTTATGAGATGGCTGGGCGCACTGGCCAAGTTACCCCTCTCTCACAGAAGACTACCTTGAAATGTACTGCATTTCCTACTTTATCGTATTTCCCCAATGTACGTACGTGTTTCGGTAGTGAGTGACATATGCCAGAGCCCGTTCCAATGCCGTCCTATCCTATCCCTCCCCATTTTCCCAACCCTTTCTCCCAATTCAATCCTTAATCTGCAAAGGTGGGCAGCGCATCTGGGGGCGTGCCAACGTTTGTCATTCTACAGTATCCACTTACCATCGGGTGGACTGTATGCTCGTCTGCCACCTTTTTTATTATAAAAAAAATACTGTTATGAATATTCTATAAATAAATAACATGTTTGATGACAAATAGACGTCTCTGAACACATAATTACTCTACGTCACAGTGTTTGAAAAATAATAATTGAAGCGCAAACCGCTGTGGTCACTGGCAACATAACTCTTGGCTGTGTGCATACACACTCGTGTGTGTTTGTGTATGTGCAGGCTATATCTGGCGCCAAGGACAACCGGTCTCCAATGTGACCCATTGCGCTACATTACTTACGGATGGGCTCGGTTTAAAGTTCTGGATTAGGCTTTTTATGGTATAATTAAAATTTTGTTCAAAATGCTCGCTTTGAAACACCGATAGTGTTAACACGATGAATCTTAATGATTTTTATTGGTGATTGGATACTGCTTCACGTTAAAATTTGTGAAAAACAAGCAAACAATTGACGGTAAGAGAATATTGATTTTTTATTATTTATATATCAATAATAAACATGACATTTTGTGTAATATGTGCGTATACACCATGTATATACCTAGAAGGTGTCACTGCACGTTCGTATACAAACTAATTACAAGGAGTAAAATTAACTGATTGGTTATTATTGTTGCTTACGAGTGGTTACATATAAATTGAGTTCATCCAGTGATGTTTCAGTATATGCTGATTACGCAAAATTCGCGCGTCGAGAGCCCTCTGCTAACAAAATAATGATAAACCCAATCGACGTTCAAGTGCATATGTTGCATATGAACATCTGCAACATGTGTCAAAAATGACGTAAGGTTTTGCACCGAATTTGGATAAAGTAGCAAGTTTTCATTGAGCCTCATTTAATTTACGGGTTAAAATTAAAGAAAATATAGCCAGTGTATTATCAATTTTGTAGGGGGAGAGTGTATGCTACATTCCCACAGCCGCTGGGCGCACCTGATTGGCCACGTTACCCCCCCTCTCACAGAAGGCTACCTTGAAATTTACTGCATTTCCTACCTTATCGTATTTCCCCAATGTACGTGTGTGTTTCGGTAGTGAGTGAGATATGCCAGAGCCCATTCCCATCCCATCCTATCTCTCTCTAATTTCTCAATGAAATGGGCTTGCTTACCTATGAAATTACCGATTTTATTACTGGCCACTTTGAGTTTCGATGTCTTCTGTTCTAATTAGAATTTCAAAATAAAACAAATTGCATCTAATAGTTACCATGTTCTTATTTCAAAATCAGTATTTCATTTGTTTTTCTGTACTTTAATATTGTTCATGCCATTGTTATGAAATAAATTGAAAATTCATGCTATTCTAAAATATGAGTTTCGTTGCGGCACCAACGCAAGTCAGACAGCTCACAATATCAATAGTGTGTATGGGCCAAACACCACAAACGATCGCACTATGCGTCGATGGTTTGAACGCTTCCGTTCTGGAATTTTCGATTTAAAGGATGAGCCCCACGGACGACCTACGATCAAGGTTAATAACGATTAATTAAAGGCCATGGGATCTAAGTCAGGACTATACGGTGTGTGGCGAATTTCCGTGAAGCCACACTGAAACAGTAGCATTGGTAACTGCGGTGGCGTGGACGGGTGCATTGTCATGGAGAAGCCACACACCTTTATTTAGTTTTCCACGACGTTTCTGGTTGATTGCTTCTCTTAATTACTCTATAAGGTTAGCATAATAGCTTCCAGTCACGTAGTATTGCGTTCTTTTATGTCTATAAGTAATATTCCATGACAATCCCAGAATATCGAAGCCATAATCTTTTGGTGGACTATATCACCCTTTTCTTTCTAGGCGGGGCTTCACCTACTCCACTCCATCGACTCCCTTTTGGAAAGAGAATCATAGTAAGGAACTATAATTTTATCCCCAGTAACAATTGACTCCAAAAAATCGTTTCCGTTTCTATGAAAGGTCTCCAAAGCTACTCGTTCACTTCGCTGCATAATACTTGAAATAAATTTTAGCAGCCACTTCGCACTAACTTTATTCATATGAAGATGTTCATGAAGAATCCTGAGGACTGTAGTTTTTGAAAGCCCTGTCCTCGCTGCTATTTCTTTCGTATTTAGTCATCGGTCGCTCACAACCTCTTCTCTACTAATTTGATGTTGTTTGAAATAAGTGCCTCCACAGGTCGACCGGAGCGAGGTTCGTCGTCGATGGACTCTCGTCCTAAATAAATTGCTTACACCATTATCTTTGACGGTGAAAAATGATAGAGAAGTTCACATTATACAACCTTTGTTTGATATCGGTCGGGTTACCTAGAAATATGTGAGGTCAGAAATTTTTAGACCTCATTGGTACTGCTATGGTATCCATTACCACCAGGTGAACTATATGCTCGAAAAGGGACTTTTTGGTGGGAACTCGAGAGGTGAAGTTAGTTTTAGTTTGATTATTTTAAAAGTTGTGTATTAGGCGTTTAGTGGCTTAATAGTGATAGTTAATTAAACTTTAAAGTGTTTTTAGGATGTTTGGGACTGCGTCTTTTGTGTGCTTCCAAGGAGTCCTCTTCTGACCTCAGTAAATCTACAATCGCTTTACTGAGCGACTCCTGACTTACTTCGACGGGACTCGACATTGACGGGATACGTTTTAGACTATGAAATTATTTATTACAATGAAAACTTGACACTGGCAGAATGTGCTAATTGCACCAATGCCATATATGAAGAAAGAAAAACTGTATACTCATGTAGCCTTCTTCCTATAAAAAAGTGTAACTGCAACTGGTTAAAAACATCAAGCAATTCCCTAATAGTAGACAAAAAACTATCTTCTGCGATACACAGGAAATATCAAACGCAACTTATTGGAGTCAAAGAAGCATTAACACATTTGACATGAAAAATATGAGGCTGATCTATCTTAACGCAAGAAATGTAAAACGTCACGGTACGATTGTAACAATAATAATATAATCCCCATTAGTGCACTTCGCAAACGACCCTTATTCATCATCTGTCCCTTTCGCACATCCACAAAAAACGAGTACCTAACACAGGCGCAATACATTCTTTTGCCTTAAAATTTAGTGTGGGAGGTTACAGTCATGAGTTACCTCAATATTCACATATATTTAACTCGATAGAGTTACTCACCGCACCACTTCCAATACTTGTATTAATTAATGCTTGCATTATTATCCTGTCATGAAATCAATACCACCAAAACAGGCTGTAGCTGATCTATTCCGAAAGCCAAAATCCATGGATTCAGCTCAAGATTTTGAGTTAATTGACTTACATATAATGTAACGTATTTCATTATGGAAATACCATTAAATATGATGTATGAAAAATTTATCAGAATCACTGCGCAGATTGCCTCTTAGTTTCAGGCCCTTTAGCAGTAGATCCAGCTTTCATCACCTGTTACTATATCAAAAACATGATTTGATTGACCATTGTCGAATTTTTCAAGCATTTGGAGACACCATTCCACACGGCAGTGTTTTTGAGCTTTGCTCAAATTCTGAGGAATCCATCTAGCACAAAGCTTCCTTAACCGTAGTTGATCGTGTAAAATAGTTTGGAATTGACTCATACCATCCAGTACATAATATGATACATAGTGATACCCGTATCTGCTGATATGTCGTTCGTTTGTATACTTCAATTATGAGCCGCACAGTTTTGATGTTTTCCTCTTTCACCGTCGTCGCAGGACTGAGGTGAGGTTCTCTAACATCGTGACTGAGGTGAATACGACCAGGTTTAAATTCATTGAACCAGTTATAAACAGTGGCACTGGATGGGGCTTTATCACTAAATACGAACTTATGTCCTTCATAACTTTGTTTCTAGTTTAGACGGCAACGAAAATCATAAAAAAATATTGAACGAAAATGGTCTGTTGTTAAATTATTTTTTCCGCATATACTTAATTTTCAAATTGCCACCAGTAATAAAAACTAATGATAGCTTTGAAAATTAAATGGCGTTTGATAAGCATAAGGCTCCATTTTCAAAATATTTTTTTTCTATCGTATTGTACAGTTCTAACAACTTTTAGCTTGACCTATTTTGTCTATACAACTATCTATATTTAGTTTATACAACATTAAGTCTCAAACGAGTACTCGTAGTAGTGACTCGTAAGGAATTGCATAAATTGAGGTCTTCCTTCTTTCGACTCTTTGAAAGAACGAGTCCGTCAACACTATTTAGAACTATGGCAAAGAATTACCAATTGGAAACGAACCTTAAAATCTTGTAATAAGAACTAAACTGGACGCGTCCAATTTTATTTTTATTTTTTAATGCCAAGTGCGAAGGGTCTAAAGCAATTCGGCCAGTTAATATAAATAACAATAACATGTCGGGTTGGGGTCTTGAAAACTGAGAAGGTTTTGACACAGGCTGTGCAAGACGTTGTTTTGAAATTTTTAAACAGAAAACAGTGAGAATTGCAGTATTAATATTATTAGATACCTACTCTTTGTGAGCTCTGGATGTAGTTTTCCTAAGGGAAGTTAACGCCGCCCGATAGAGAAAAAGAGTTATTTAACGATGGATGTGATCCTTGATAAAATAATCTGGCCCTGATCTTTGTGTTCTGAAGAGTTTTTTTCATGTACAGCTGGAGAAAAAACAAGTATCATATCTTTATATTATTTACCACCAGTACGCTTCAAAAACGTGTTTCATTAGTGTAATGACGACTAAATATGATAAAACATCCCAGGATAAATGCATGCGAAGAATATTGTGAATATCTATGAAGATAGATATATACAATTTGCCTCTGAAGTTCTAACTCTATATACCAGGTCTGATTCTCATATGGGCCTTAACGGACCACTATATTCTTAACGGCAGTTTGCAGATTCTATTCAATCCAATTCAAATACTCTGTGACTGCCCAGAGGACGTAAGAATGTACAGAAGAAGATCTTTTCTGGGAAGTCTCCTCTTGATCCCAGATTGTCCAAAGCACTTTCACTGTGGGTTTGGTACGGGTTCAAGGTGGGTTCAATGTTTAGTACGGTTTCTGTAACACGTGTAACGGTTTGGGGGTGAGCTGTATTTCAGAGGAGTTACAATAGATCTTCTATATCTCTTAAAATAATAATAATAAAGACTACATTTCCGATCTATTTATAGCTCTACGGTCTCGGGTGGGCCTTGGCCTGGTCGAGCATCCTATTCTCTTCGAACCTGTTGATCGCCTTCTCCGTCCAGTTGCCTGTGCCACTCGTTTTAGTATCTCGGTTTATGCCTTCTAGACATCTGAGCGGAGGTCTTCCCAGAACTCGACTAAAACTGTAAAACAGTAATTTTACCTATATGTTTAACTTAAAATTTGGAATAAAAGTGAAATAATCTTAAATATGTCTGACTACAAAAGAATTCTGTGAACGAAGTTCCTCGATTATCCAAAATATTTGTAGTTTGTACGACTTCTCGATAATTCCCAAAAAGACATTCCAAGGTGTTTACGGCGCCATTAATATCTATGTAGAAATAAGACGAGATTTGCGCCCGCGCACCTACTTGAACTTCGCTCGGTTAATGGCTCCGATTAACATAAAATGACGATAATATTCCTACAATTGCCGGACGATACCAACATGCCTCTGAATAGAAACTGATACCGCACCCATGGAAAGAACCGTTTTAATCACGTCCATGTCTATTGAAGTTATTCTAGACAAATTATTGAGAAAAATCCTTGAATTTTTGAAAATAGCTAAAATAGCTTAGGGGCCGGCGCTGGAAATCTACGAATTGAACAAAACAGACGAGAGCCACCAAACGAGAATAAGGAACGTAGTCAATATAAGGCAATTTCTTGGCCAAAACAAGTTTGAATGTGCGATTGTCCACCTCAACATTTGCACAAAACTATCAAGTCTAAATTAAAAAAAAAATAGAAACCGTTCTAACTACACGAAAATCTTGAGAAGAACGGCAAATATGATCGAATAGAGATACCATTCAAAGAGGACAACCCTCATTGCATACATCAACGCTCAATCCCGTATCGCTATACCCGTCTTTACCTAATTTCCTAGATTGGCTGAAGTCTGCATAGCCGGCTGATTGTGATCGACCATTAGCGACTATAGTCGATTGTCCTTTCTCATCCCAGAGCGTCTCTCCTATAAAAATATTGCGCCCCCTGGTGCACCCTATGTGTGATATTGGGTGTGATCCCTATGTTCATGTTCAGTAAAATACTTGGTAACCAGCTCCATTTATCGTCCACTATTGGACACGGACCTCCTCATACACATTGTCTTGTACACGACGACGTCGTGTGGGTTGGTGAGTCCATTCTTTTAGAGGTTGTGTAATTCCTCAGGGCTTGTGGTAGTTTTGTTATGACTTAGTCACCTTTTACGACGCTCACGGGAAAAGTGTGTAAAGTGGGAAAAGGAGGTGGTTTTCTAAAACCCATCGACGCCACACAGCCGTGTAATTTTACTGAATTAAAGTTTTATTGAGTAATTAACATAGAAAACGTGACCCTTTTATTATTTGTTATAATAATAATAATTTATTTGTTTATTTTTATTTGGTTATTTTCATTTATTTATTTAAATTTCTTTGTACAAGTATATGTCATGTCTATACATGACCAAGCTTGACCAAGGAAATAAACAATAGAACTAATATCTTCCACTGACAACACTAACTAGCTATGAAAAAGCAAATGTGGTGCCCCCAGAACAAGTTTTTTATTTTTCTGGTCAGACTATATATGTCATGCGGACTTAATGCCTACCGGCATTCTCTAGTTTACCAGTCAACCACCATATCAAACAGAAAACAGAACGCGGGTGCAGTTTTAGTTAACTTTACTAATTAATTTAGTGCCAGTTAATAATTAACAAGAAAAATGCAATTTCAAAGCTTCTCGCTAACGATTAAGTACCTACTGCATATGACTCCAAATTAGAAAGTAGGCGTAATTTCGTTCAATTAACATATCCTAAAGTAAAACGTAATACTCCACTGGCCATAAAGAAGTACAGTTAGAACATTAAATCGGTAGCTTCTTTACATAATTAGACATTTCTAAGAACGGAATAATTGGCTGTTAATGCGAAACGTTTTATGCTATTTCATAAATCTGTGTTGTCTCTTCCGGTGCGTTATTAATTCCATTTTAATTAAAAATATAAGATCTTTTTAACTGGCAACATTAGCATACCCGCCTGTGCAATATTGGAGTGCACTTATGTAACACCAGACCAGTTTTCTTACACGTGTATTTTATTGTTTCATCCTAGATTATTATACAAATATGTAGAATTGATTATACCTCATTAGCCGTTATTGCATTAAATCTTCCATTACAGTGTGTCAATTAACATAATGTTGCAATATTTAAAACTAATAAGATGAGAAAAAATAGATATTAACCGGTTTGGTGTTTACATTCCGTTATTACGGTAATGTTCAGTGACAAACAAGGTAAGAGCTAGAGTCCTTTTCATGAAAGAAGTCCCCCAGACGCAGCGCTGTACTCGCGTGACATAATGTTGCCATTTATGAGTAAAAAATTTACCTATTTTACATTTAGCATATGTAATTTATCAAATAATACTATTTCCTGCATACTTCGATGAAACAATATAAGCTCTTAAATTGTATTAAGAAATAAATACATTTTAGATGGGCTGTAATTTCATTACTCAAGCCCATACTATAACAATAGTTCAGATTAGTGAATCATGTATATTTCTGATAAGTCAAAAGTATATTTGGGCATTTTTATCAAAATGTCTACCAACCCACTCATGGGATGACCCATGTAATAAGTCCAAATAACTAACGTTATTATGACTGTAAGTGTCGTGTTATTATTAAATAGTTTCAAATGACTAAAGTTTCGTTTTTTACTATGTTGTTAGGTGCGAAACTTAAAACAATAATAAGTCATAATAACGTTAGTTATTTGGACTTATTGCATGGGTCATCCCATGAGTGGGTTGGTAGACATTTTGATAAAAATGCCCATTTACCTATATTTCTGTTATGTAAAAAGTATATTTTTATTTACTTATATAAGCGGTGTTCTACCTACTTACATGTAAAAGATGAGAAAATAGGGTAAAGAAAAGCATTACAATTTTTTATTCAGAGTTTTATTGAATAATTGTGATCAGCGGCCATAGGAACATCACTGTCTGAAGAGTGGATGGAATCAGAATAAAATTCTGTTTCAGTATCACTAGCCGTAGATATAATTATTCGGTCCATCTCTTCATCCATAAGGCCGTCATTTTTTAAATATTCCTCCTCTAAATGTTCGACATGCGTGCACTGAGCTGTCCAATCTTCCGCCGTAATAGACTCAAAGGCCTCTTCAGTTAATTTTACAATTTCTTTTGGATCTTGTGCCACGTTCTTATCCGCCACCTTTCTTTTTACAAGGCTCCAGATTTTCTCAATCGGGTTGAGGTCGCAATGGTAAGGCGGCAACCTTAATACTTCGTGTCCGTGAGCTGTTAATAATTCATTCAATGCAAATGTCGGTGGACCTTTATTTTGTTTGATTAGCTCAAACAGCACAGCTTTTCTCCAGGTGTCTTCAAAATATATACCCTTTTGCCGGAGCCATTCCTGCATACTACTTTTTATATTTGACATTGTAGGGGCTTTGTTTAATTGAGTGCAATGGTAAGGAGCGTTGTCCATTACCACAAGCGACCTTTCAGATAGATTAGGTATTAGTTTTTCCGTCACCCATTTTAAGAAATTTGCAGAGTTCATGTCATCGTGGTAATCTGAGGACTTTGATTGGGATTTGAACATTAATAATGCACCATTTATGAATCCATCTTTTGTTCCCGCATGAGCGATTATCCAGCGACTCCCCGATGACTCTGAGACGAACATTCCTGGTTCCTCCTCACTCTGCCAACAACTTTTTGTATGATAAGTATTGTGTATATAGGTCTCATCTAAGTATACAACGGGTCGTTTTTCCACAGTGCGATTTATTCGTATTTTATCCAAATATTTTGCACGCCATGCGGTAATGTCGTGACGTTCCATAAGTAGTTTGCGTCTGGATTGACATCGCTTGTACTTGAAACCAATCCTATTTAATATCCTGTGCAATGTTGTGATGCTTCCCTGAAAATTGATGTCTTCTCTCAGAGCTGCCCGTAATTTAGCCAATGTTGGTAATTCTTTATGCACAACGTAAAAACTGTGAATTTTTTGCCGGATAGCGCACAAATCGAACCCGTCTAAGTCGACCTTTTTCGGATGCGGGCGACTCTTCCCCGGGGTGACAATTTTTTTCGAAGTACTCGCCGCTGTTATACCTTCTTTTGTAATTCTTGTTACAGTTTTCTCTGACACACCTGCAATTAAATAATGAACAATTAAAAATAATAGTAACTTTAAGTTTATAATGCTTATGTACTATGTAATATATGTTTTAATTTCAGTTACCTAGTTTCATCACGTTTGGTATTTGTTCAATTTTATCGCAAAAATGAATTTATATCCTAAAAGTCCCATCAATACAGCAAAAAATTATTATATGGCAACTCTAAAAAGTACCTGTTATGGCGGCGACTCTCTTCCGAACATTGTTTAGTGGTATTAAAACACCTTGATTCTTTTGTTCCGCTTCACAGAACTCTTTCACCTTCAATATCATTTCTCGAGCCGAACTTTTTACAACTTTTGGCATTGTAAACAATCTTTAAAATGCACTAAGCTAGTTACAAACTCACAAAAATCTACCACAACAAACGAACTTGATAACATCGACGAACGACAACATGGCCGACCTGTCAAATTTAGTTCCAAAAATCACCGCGGGACTTCTTTCATGAAAAGGACTCTACAATTTCTCTTCGAGTCATATTTTTTTTAATTTATTAAGATACTGTCATGGCCATTGGTCCACACAGATATAAAAATATAACTTAGAACGAATAGAAAAAAGAAGATGGAGTATAACTAGACTTAGAATACTATTTATAACAATAGAATCATCAATACAGTAGATCATTAGGATATAGTAAGTACATTCCTAAAGAGGTAACAAGAATTAAAAAACTGACACATCAATTGCGTAGGTCCAGTTGATGTAAACAAATAAATTAAATAGAAATACCTCTACCATGCAACAATTGCAACTAAAAGTTCGGTACAAAGTCCAAACTTCTTTTTTTTGGATTCAGGAGCAGCACTGGCCGCATAGACAATGGGAGACCATTATCCCCCGACAGTGCGCTCATTACCGGGTTTTTGCGTTTGAATTTCGAAGAGGCATTGTTCGGGCGCGTCTACCTGTGGCGTCTACGCGTTAAATCGACCGTTAACTTGGAATGTGCATGTGTTTTTGTACAAAATAATGTTGCACTGTTATTGTCTGGCCGCATTAGATTCGGGAATTTATACATTTATATTTTTTTAATGGTTTACTGTTCGATTTCTTATTGTACTTTAAATAAGACTAGCGACCCGCCCTCACTTCGCTTTGGTTTATTAAATTTAAAACAATCGGAATAAGATATTTTCCTGCGATAAAATGGAGCCTATATTTTATGTTAGACCTCTAGCAATACATCGGTGAAAATTGCATTCAATTCCATGCAGTAGTTTTTGCGTGATGCGTGTACAAACATACAGACAGACAGACAGACAAAATTTCTAAAAACTGTTGTTTTGGCTTCTGTTGCTCTAATAAAGACCCTGGTTTTTTTTTCAATATCTATAATGTACAGACATCGGCCTGTTACAATTTTATTATATGTATAGATAAATAAATGGATACATAAAATTTATTGCACACCTAAAAACAACATAATAATGAATGAATGAATACTTTATTATCTTAATAACAGCACACTACACTTATAGAAACATTAAAATTAAGAACACGAATTACAAGTACCTAGTTGCTAATATGCCATAAGTCGGAAACCAGCATAAGCTACAATAGAAGTCACAGCGCTGATTTTCAGTAACATAATAACAGTCATAACAACAGTCATAACATAACAGTCATATAATGACAGTCATATTACAGTCATAACACGACAGTCATAACATAACAGTCATTGTGGACACAAAATACACAAAAGGTGATTTTAACGCTAAAAGCGATCTCTATAGAGTAAGTTAATATTTATGTATGTATTTTATTAAACAATTTATTGTACACATATAACATGAAACAAATAAAAAGGAAGGAAACACTCCTTCCATTGCCCTCATTATTTCCCTTTATTCTTTTATTTCTCTATTACCCTCTCTGTAGGAGAGGATTAAGAGGATGGGAAATCTTAATCTTTAAGGGGATACCCATAAATTCTTACATCCCATTCCTCCCAACCCTTTCTCAAAATCGGCTTCCAAAACTCCAAATGTGTGTGGAACATTTAGAGATGTGCCAACTCTAGTCATTCTTGCTTGATGTCGGCATATATCGCAGATATCCATAGGTATCGGTATCACCACCAGGCTCAGAATACAGCCACCAGGTTGACTGTCTCATCTGCCACTTTTTTTCTAAGGGTGTGTTCTATTGAGGTTCTATTTTTATAATTCAGGAATATAAAAATACCTGTTATATCCTCTAAGTATAAAAAAATTAAACCTTTTTGAAATTAGATTTTAATAAAATAAAATGCACTGACATTGTGCATCCAAGTCTCATCCCACATAACACACTTAAAAGAATAATGTGGGTAGTGAGCCCACGCACACAAGCACGTTAAAAATCTAATACGTGTAACAAGATAAATTCCTTATAAATTCAGCCGGTTTTTGTGTCAATTAAAAATTACCGAAGGGACTACGATGCAGGTACTCGAGAGTACGGGTCCCGTACTAAAACACGCAGAAACAGCACTATATCTATCCCTGTCTAAAGGTATACGGGTAGAGGAGGACACGTAATTTAAGGTCAGAATGTTCGCTGTTAAACGGATTACGGTCACGAAGTGGTTGATGTGTGAACTGATCGAGATTGATTTAGATACCGCAGGTTTAAATTCGGTATCAGCAAAACTTTTTATTTTTTCTACTAATTTTAGCTTTGTTAGTACTGTCTAATCAAGTAATATGCAATCAGTTCGGTGCCGAAACGTGGCTTTTGACGGTAGGCCTGAACCATAAGACGCTGCTCTGACTCTGCGATACATGAAATTTCGTTGCGGGATTACATTAAATATGAAGAAATTCGTCAAAGAACTAAAGTCACCGACATAGCTCATAGAATCAGTTAACATAAATCATTCTGTGAGTCTTGGCCTCTTCCATTATTATTTTCCTACTGCCCCTATTCTTTGCTGGCTTCCTCCACTCTGTCAACTCTCCCATCTGCCTTAGATTCTCTTCAACGCAATCGATCCATCTTAGCCTTGGTCATCAATACACCCGATTGCCTCTAAAATGTTATCTTCCTCATTATTCGTAATTCATTACTTTCATTTTTATTTAACTATATTTTATTCCGAAAATCTAAATGTGTTTATTTATAACCAGAAGTATTGTTCAATAATCGTATTTTATAAAAAAACATTGTATCCACCGCATGCCCGCCGACCTAACTCTGAACTCACAGGTAGAAACTTTATGAACATTGAACATACGAAGGCAATTAAAGTTGGTACCTGCGCCTGCGCATGTGTGCGCCTGTGTATGTGTATGTGTGCAAACAGGGGTGTTATAGGGTTTTAAAGATAAATCTCTGGTTTAATGGAATTCGGAAATTTATACTTACTTGGCTGTAAACGCATTTTTATATTATGTACGAAGACTTTTCTGTTTACGGGCCATATTAAACTTGACGTGCGCAGAAACTGAATTAAAGATGTACTTACTTCTCAATTTCCTAGATATTTTCTTTGAATAAACCCGGATACTGTATCCGTCACCAGCCCTTTTATCGTCCACAGTTGGAGATGGGCCTCTTCATGCACATTGTCTTATGCATAAGGGATATAATATAGCATTACAACGCCACGCTGGCCAAGCGCGTTGGCGAGTCCATTCTTTTAGAGGTATGTGTAGTTCCTCAGGACTTGTGGTAGCAGCTTTGTTGTTCCATAGTCGCCTTTTACGACACCCACATGAGAGATGGGGCGGGGCGGTTCTATTCTAGAGTCGACATCACTAAACCAGTCTAGAATGCTGTGGACATCTACAATAACAGTCATTCTTAATTTTTTATTGATCCACACCAAATAGATACATGTATATTAATTATTATTACTACATTTCCGCTAAACTGTATGACAGTTTGTTGGCGAAAAATGAATACCTAATAATGAAAGTTCGCAAACCACTGAGAAGGGTAGGAGATAGGGGCTAGGGATTGAGAGTAAGAGTAAGGAGTATGTAATAATTCCAGGTTACAAGAAGAAGGTTTCTTATAATCTGGGGTAATAATGAGAAAGGTGAAGCTGAGAAATGTGAGTAATATCATATCGAGTTAAATATTGTTACCATCTTTCAGTTATTTTATGATGTTTATTGGTTGAGACGTACCTGAACAAATTTGGACAAAGGATAAAACCAGAACTACGAAAAATTTATAAAGTCAACTATGCAATATCAGGTAGCAAATTTCCCTTCCGCCCAACTAAAATTTACGATTCACCACCTCTATTGCCTCTCTATACCAAATCATCTTGAACACAGTGAAAATTCAGAATTCATTTTGATCTCGCCAAATTGACCGGACGAAAGTACTCTCACTTCGACAATTGTAAAAAAAATGGGACAAAAACAGTTCCCTGGAGAGGGATCAATGCAAAAAATCTAAAAATTAAAAAAAATTAAGGCAAAAACAGAAGCAATACAGTCGATGGTGCCGTATGTCGGCTGTCAGTACCGTCTTGGGACATGTGGTCCGATCATTTAAAATGCTACTAAATTCTTGGGAATGGTTAGAAGACAATTACACAGTAGACAGTAGACAGTGTGCAAAAAGATGTGGATGTTACTTAACAAAAACATATTTTTTGACTTGAATCTTTCAAATTTTAAGTTATTAGTTCTTATGAGCGAAATGAGGTATCGAAATGCGAATAATTTAGTTTCAGCAGATATTTATTTTGTCAACTTTTATCCTTAAGCTATCAACTTTTTTTCCTTAATAACCTGAAATACTTTTACTGTTAAGAAATTTATACTTCTATCTATTCGATGATTACTCTTATGTCATCTTTGAGTAGGAACTGTTAAGAAAAATTAACAGTGAAGATGCTTCCGGATCTCTTTATTTCCCTATCTACTTATAGATTCTGCAACAACTGAAGTTCCTCAATGTAAATTGTAGCTACCTGAGCGGCGCATCAAATTAATGGCCTGTTCGACTTCTAAGCAAACGAGCGGCTCATTTCTATTACTGTAATCTTCAAGTCGATACGGTACCACCCGCGGCGCGTACGCAACAGAACCTAATGTCTTCAGGTGCAATTACCGCCCCCACTAGCCCAAAATTTATGCGAACACTACAAAACTTAAATAACAGGGCGCCATTACTGATTTACGACCGCCCTGTTATTCTAAGAACACGAAACAGGTAAAAAAACCTACTTGTTTTAATGTTATTGCGTGCAGCCTTTGAGTACACCGCGTCATGAGTCATTTATAGTGTAATCGAAGTGATTCAGTTCGACTAGACGCGAAAAAAATTAAAGTGTCGAAGGCCGTGCGCGTCGTGTCTGTGCTTGCGGCAATTAAAAATAATTAGGGAGCAAGATGGCGTCTTCTTGGAAGGACCCGCCGTACATTTACATATGGCGGTCTGTGCAATCGTCTAAGCATAAACTAAATCGAGCACGATTATGGGCAATAGTGATTGAAAAGGGTAAAAATCCGGCCAGTATTAATTTCGGTTCGTTCATTGTTACTTTTTTATTTATAGTTTTTAAATCTTTTCGGTTTAATTTGTTCTTTTAACATCCATCTCTTTTTAGCCAAGTTTAAACTAACGAAACTTAAGAAGTTGAGATTACATTATAACCAATGCAATAAAACATTTTGTTATGATGAAATGATAATAAAAAACGCATCTTTTTCTGTTTTGGAAATATGAAGTAACATAAACTCTTCATTTCCATAATATTTAATCAATGACATAATCGAGTCGTGACAATTAATCGAAAACCGAGATAAAATTATGTAAATTAAATATGATTGTCGTATCATCGTTGAGAAGTTTTAAATATAAAGTTATCGTATTGTGGTTGAAAATTGCTTAATCATGAAACTGTTGCCGCCATTTAGCATTTTTTTTTTAAATTTTATATGGCATCGTACGTGAGTCATTCCGCCAGTGGGTTAGTGCAGAACTGCATTCTTACTTATTTCAAACTGGTCCAACACTAAGATCCATTCATTGCAGGCTTTGAGGTTTGAATTTTCCTCCTTGTTAAAATCAATTGTAAGGTAAGTGCATACAATAAGGCCATGGTTAATTAAAAACAAAAAATAAATGTTTTTAAAGCATCTATTGCTATTAATCTTATAAAAGAACTATTTTAGCATCATTATATTGATAAAAAAATTAAAATTAATTGAGAAGACTATAATATTATGATTTTTTAAAGTATGGTCTAATTGGCCTTAATAAATCCTTATGTTACAATAAGGCCACAACAAGAACACGTAAAATATCTATGCACTATTCGCATCTAGGGCATAAAAATTTGCATTTATCATCCTTAGTGAGCCCAACACATTCTTCATGTACATAAATCTTGCATTTTATACACATTCTCGTGTCTAGTACCACATCATTTGAGCATATATAGCAATACCATGAAGCATTTTCTTTTTTGGAGGACTTGGGTTTTTCAATGGTTTTATTGACCTTGCTATTTGTTTTAAAAAGATCTTTGGTAACTTCTTGTGCTCTGCTGTTTAATGCTTTGCGTCCCGGTTTTTTATTCTTCTGCTTTTTGATGTCCGGTGTGTTCATAATATTCTGAAAAGAAGTATTAAGGAGATTTGCTAGAGGAATATCGTCCTCATCCATTTGATTGCAAGATGTTGACGGTATTGCTAAAATCTTTTCACGAACTGCAGAAAGATTTTTGCCAATTGCAGGCAGTGATATAGCTACAGTCTCGATATTAGTTTTTTCACCAAGATTTCCTGTGGTATCAGAAAGAATACTCGGAGCAAAAGCAGAATCAGGAATGACAGTAGGATCGAATGGAATGATACCAGTCGCACGAAAACCAGATATTATATTAGTTGACGACATGACTTTAGGCCAAATAGTGGACAGAATTTTACCAAATCTTACTCGTGTAATAGACCTATCTGTACTATTACGCCAGCATCGTAGAACCTCTTTATCCCAGTAACTTTCGAAGGCTTTAAAGACAGCTTTGTCCATTGGTTGGAGCTCATGAGTTGTGTTACTGGGAAGACAAAACAGTGTAATGTTATGACTGTCAGCTGCCTCCACAATTCTGTAATCGAGATGACTAGCTGCTCCGTCAAAAATCAAAAGTGTTGGACCAAGACATTTATATTTAGCAAAATGATTCAGCCACATTATAAATGAATCTGTCGTCATGGATCCTTTTTCTGTCATATGAATATCTGCTCCAGGAGGCAAGGCATCTTTCCAATCTACATTAATTCTCTTTCCCTTAAACAAGACATATGGAGGAATTGATTGACCAATGGCATTAGCACAACATACAATTGAAACATTTTCACCATGTTCTTTTGCCAGTAAACGAACCCTTTTAGACCCTTTTGCCGCAACAACAGTTGCTTGGTGATGAAGAGTAAGTCTACACCCTTTTTCGTCTACATTGTAGATGCATTCCGGTTTATTTTTAAGATCAAGGCGTTCTAATACTTCTTCTAATTTTTTAAAATAATCTGCAACAATAAACGGGTTTAACTTTTGGGCTCTCGCAGGATTTATCATTTGTGCCTTGCGTTTTGATAATTCTGGATGCCTCTTCATAAAAAGTCGGAACCACATGCGCCCAATCATATTATTATCTGAGTAATTATGTTTAATTTTGTTTTTTTTACAGTATTCGTAGACACAAGATCGAATAACTTTTGGCACAAGGGGTATACCAATGTCTGCAAACCGAATTATTCGGACGACCAATTCCTTTTCTTCTTCAAGAGCAATATTAGGCTTTCTACCCATTGTTTTAGATTCCGATTTTGAAGCAATATAGTTCCTCAAAGTACGACGTGGAATAGAGAATAGGCATGATGACGGATTTTGAAATCCGCTTCTATAATGTAGATTCACGTCTACTGTTTCCGAAAATAACATTATTTCAGCAATAAAATAAGTTTTAAGGCAAATTATGCATTTTTTCCTATATACTTTGAATTATGCGCGAAAACACTCGCAGGTGTCATGGCGTCGCTTGTGACGTCACACCTAAGTAAACGTTGCATTGTGTTTACGCTCAACGAAGAAAGTCAACTAAATATTGCTTATTTCGTGTGTTAAAAATGAATTCCAAAGTTTACAAGTGGTATGCGGTCCCTCTGTGCAAGAACACATCAATAGCAACACCTAACAAATTGTTTGTTTGTTCCAAACAAGAAAATAATGAGAGATAAGTGGCTTAAGCTCGCACGACGAGAACCAGCAGATGTAGTTACGAATTCACCAATTTATTTTTGTGAAGACCACTTTTATGTAAGTATTTACTATAGATTGATAGGTACGTAACTCAAAATCTTTGTTTGAGACGAAACACTTAAGTATTTGTTAATAAGCAAATTATTGAGGTTATATTTGTTTTGGTCTTTATTATCAATTATCATTCATGTTATCAATTTTAATGGACCACTTGTTCTCCTTTCAGCTGCCAAATGATATAGAAAATTATATGCAGTATCATTTGATGGGGTCGGTGTCACAAGTGCGTATGAAACCAGGATGTATTCCCAAAAAATTTGAATGTCAACCAGATATCTAACACTACAGAACGACCATATATACGTAAGAAACGAAAGATTATGGTTTTTAAAGAATGTGCAAAGGAAATGGAAGAAAGTAGTATGGTTACAGAACATTTTGTAGGAATTGCATCTGGAAGTTCAGGTACATATTTTTCAAGATTTATATTATTTCATGTTTTAACGGGATTTAATGCAACAAGAAAGTTCAAAATGATATTATGGAATTTAACAAAATAATGACACAAGTTGGTAATTTATTTGGATGTTTATTGCCTTTGATTGTATCTACCTATCCTGTTTATTGTGTCAATCAAAATCAACAGCGGAAATAATGTGGCTTTCAAAAGGGTATATTTTATTATACTGTTACACATTGTTACTTTATCTATTCTATCACCATTTAAAGAAATATTCTATCACCATGTAAAGAAACATATAAGTAATTTAATAAGATATTTTTTTTACAGTTCAGCATAATCTTGAAGAAATTCAAGTAATATCAAAAATGATAGATAAATCAATTCAAGTACATATGACAAAAAAATTCAGAAGTAAAGCTAGCCAAACACAAGTCAAATTGATAAGTCAGATGACATCGCCGTTGAAGCTGCACTTGCATTCTGTCTCTACATCTCCATTTAAAACCAGTCATTGTGTTAATAGTAACCCATCAAGACCCAGTGTAAGTGTATTGGGAAGAACATTTAGAAAAGAAGACAAATCGGATAGTGATACTTCTTATACTCCCTCTGTAATTCACTCAGAATCATCACCATCAGTAAAACCTCTTCAAATAGAGTCTGCTTCTGACTGCAGCGAGATGATAGAAGATGATAAAAAACCAGAGGCTTTAAAAATTTTAGAATGTATATTGAAGAAAATCACAAATAATCTACGTTGTTACATTGGCGTTCCTATAAGCTGTTACTACTTAATTAATTTGATTCAAGAGCAGACCAATATCCCCACTAACCATATTTTATTGTGTTTAAAAAAAATTAGATTAAATAATTCATTCCGTGAACTCGCTGATGACTTTGCGATGGATACAACTTATGCAAGCAAAATATTTTTTAAAAATATACCTATATTAGCAAGTGTAATACGTTCTTTCATTATAAAACTAGACAATGAAATGATTAAAAGAAATTTACCTATGGCTTTTAGGCATAAATATAACAAAGTAAGCTGTATAATAGATTGTATGGAGTGGAGATTGAAGTGCAAAAGCCTTCAAAGGCATTAAATCAAGGCCAACACAATTAAGTATCTTGTATCTTGTACACCAAATGGTTTAGTGAACTATATTTCACCTGGTTATGGAGGACGAATAACAGACACGTGTTTAGTAGAATCCTGTGATTTTATAAAGTGTTTGCAACAGGGTATGTGTGTAATGACTGATAGAGGATTCAAACATGTGGAAGTGTATTTACGTAAGATAGGAGTGCTATTAGTACGGCCTCCAAGTGTCGTATCTGGAGCTAAACTGTCTAAAACTGAAGCTAAGGAAACTAAACAAATAGCCAGCTTGAGAATTCACGTTGAGCGGGTCATTAGACGTTTACGAGAATTTAATATGATAAAACCACATGCTTGTCTTAACTGAAGTTTGGTCAAAGTTCTTGATGATGTAGTAACAATAGCCTATCGTTTAATTAACCTACAAGGTTCTATTATTAAATAAATAGAAACAAGAAATTTCTGCATTTTTATTTACTACTCTGTACTTTCATATAACAATGGATATACATAGGATTTCCAGAATTTAATTATAGTTTTAAGAAAATCAGATATGTATTCTTCATCAAATGTTACACATAAAATTTCTACATTTTTATTTGTGCTGCAGTTAGAATAGGCCACACAAAAAAAAAACACTTTTTTAGTCCACTCAAATACATTTGAATCTGCATTTGGGCGTAGCATTTCATAGTCGGTTTCCCATTTTTTTATATAATTGAGATGAGTTTTTTCACTCATGGGGCACTTAATCTCAATAATGCTATCTTCACAAATGCCATCAGGTGAACCAGCTATCATTGGATAGTTTTTGGATATTATTAGGCCAGAACTCTTAATTTTCTTCCCCAGCTTCATACCAACTGTTTCCCGCACTGCATCCTCTAAACTTCTACCTCGTTTCATGGCTAGTGTGTCTGGGATCCCCCCCCCCCCCCATGATGAGTGATATCAGTATGCCATCACCTTTTTGGCACCAACTGACTTCATAAACCCTAGATGCTGTAATCCGGCCATATCTTAATTTGTACCAAAGGCTATTTTTGTACTGGTTTCTAGTCTCCTTTTCAATTTCATTTATAATTCCATCAGTCAAATTGATTTTATCTAAAAATATGTCACAGCATTATTCTCTATACTTCAGCACAAGTTGGTGCATTGATGCACTAAGTAAGTCATTACAAATATAACCTGGTTGATACCTCAGTACTTCACAGTTACTAAGATTTCTCTTTTGGCCTTCTTCTAAAAAAAAATCTAGCACTGTGGGATTAGATGGTAAGATAGAACTACCGTTTGACAAGTCCTTTGCTGTTATAAATTTCAGGGTAGTGCCAACTCTGGACAGTTTAGATTTCAGCCAATAACATTGTATTTCAGTACAAGATGGTTCTTCGCTTCTGCGATGGACCCACATAAGGAGCGCTATGGCATGCTTGCAGCCCCCTTGAGCAGCAACACAATCGTGGCATTGAACAAATGTTACCTTTTCTTCGTCTTCATCAACTATCAATGTAACTGCATATAACGTTGCATGGACTTTATGTTCCGGGCAAATTTTGCATTTCACAATGCAAATTTTACCTTCACGTTTAAGTTGCACGTAACTTATAGCATCATCACCATATGATGATCGCGAGGTCCTAAAATAAATAAAATTGATTAGATTAATATTACAGACGTAGTAAAATAAACAACTGACATTACATGTTAAATTTATAGGTGTAGATGTGTTTCGTAAATATGTAAGTTTACACATTCAGTGCTTGTGGAGTTATTTCAAATATTTTCTTAAAAGTACTTAGTAGTAAAAATAGTATGGCTTTCTTTAGCTGCGAGTAATACTATGTTAGCTAACACCAAAAATAACCTATGTATGACATAGTGTTAAAAAAGGCTTGTGCAATTTAAATTATAGTTAGCACTAAAGATTAATAAAAATGTACTTACAAGGAAGTTTTCACATTTCGAAATTCAGATGAGCAAAAGTCTTTATTTGATGCAAGAAACTCTCCCAACATTAACAAATCAATTCTGGGCAAATAAGGGCTATTTGCCTTAATAAAACCTTGTTCCATTGTTGATTCTTGTATGTTATGTTTTTATCACAAAAGCTCTAATAAACAACAAATGATTTAACTAATTAAATTTTACCGAAATCAATCGAAGTTCAAGGGACACGGTAATGTTTACTTAGGTGTGACGTCATTCGCTCTGATTGGTGTTTTAGTTAAGATGGCCGAATGCAGTATTTTATACTTTTATTTTATTGAAAATATTATTAATCTCAATGTTTACATTAAAACTGGTTAATTTATTAGAATTCTTTCAACATATGTTTTTCTCTAAAATCATTTATTCTTTAATTCTTTAATACTGTCATCATGCCTATTGTGTTGAACACTTTTCATAGCTGCCACTAAATCTTCTTCCTTCCATTTAGCGCGAATGCCTTTATTACGATGTTGATTACTCATTATATTATAATTATCTAAAACAAACAACAAATAACGCCAAATAAGACATACAGCCTGATTGTGCTCTATAAATCTAAGAAAAAATTCTTGGTTGCAATAAGGCCAACCAGTTATTCTGGCATGGCCTTAATAAAACCACATGCAAACCTGACCTCTTTACTTATATGTTTGAAATGAGATGTAAACCGTGTGTTATCACGTTAAAATTATATAAACGAATAATCTCTAAAAACAAAAAACGATAAGATTAAATCGAAATATGTATACCTCATAAAAAACAGTATAATCATAGATGGACATCTTACGTTATTTTGCAACGACAAGTCAGAGCTGCTCGACAAAATCGCCATATTGAAATCATAGCTAGCGCTATCTTTGCGATCTGATTTGGAAGTAACTTTATTATGATGCGCTCAAAATATGGACATAAGTTTTTGCAATATTTTGTAGTTTCTACTAATTTACAACAGTATGGCTTTATTGCAGCCCTGGCCTTATTGTGTTCACGTACCTTATTCCAAGACGTCGTACATTCATTGTGCTGTTATAAGAAAAAAAGGCTTAACCCCTTGATTATAAAGTAGAAATTGAATTTTACTTGTTATGTAAATAAGTCGTTAGTAACGTAGTAAATCGTAGTAAGTTCTCACGGAGGTTCTCGGTAAAACAGTAAGTAGAAATAAATTGCACTCGATCCTGCAGTTTATATGTAATGATTTTCTTAGTACTTTCAATCATTATTAACCATTGGAAATAGCTAGATAATTCTATATATTCCAATTACTTTTCTAACAAAGTTTGTCTATTAATAATTAATAATAAAATAATTCATAAAATTGATTGTTATTCTAATAAGGAGCATAACATCTACAAATCAAATTATGAAGGCTCTGACTATATTTATCCTTAATTTTACTATAGGCAGAATTATCCTCAATTTAATTTGCAATAGACTTCAACCGGAAAGTTGGGCAGAATTCGTCACCGAGTGGTTACAACAGAATGGATACCGATGAAGAGGCAAATAAATAATATGGAAAAACGGCCTAAAAGAGTATAATATGTCGACCTGGAACTAGCTAACTGAGTCGATTTTATTGTGATTTGCACTAGTATTAAGCATGTAGTTATGTACTTTATGCTCCTCTGCCGCCGTTTCTCTATATTAAAAAAACAGTCCTAGTGCATGAGGAAGCCCATGTCTCGCAGTAGACTAGGAAAAGGGGTGGATACGGTTAGCGATACAAACTTGATATATAAAAGCGGAGTCTCCTGACACAACTATTTCTTATACCCAACCCATATTTACATAATTGTATGATAAAGTTAATAAAATAGAATATTGTTTTATTTGTACAATTTATCGGGTTTAAATCTCAGAAGGCAATAAGATATTTACTAGTAGTTATTAAAATAACGAGCATATGTTATCACAATTATCTAAGTGAGAATATAATATCGTAGAAATGTATAACGAAAACATCTAAATACACACCAATTAACTGTTTTGAAAATCAACTAAGCAAACGACGCCGCGATAAATGGCTAGTTAATACATTATAATTTTCAGTCTGTTGCAACTGCAAAGCGGTGGTACTAAACTAATCCATTGCTCATCGCGATCAAAGGAATGCACCCGATACAGTGATAGAATTACACATGCACCGCATTAAAGGGAATGCACCCGGCATGGGAGCCTTTGATCCGGTCTAGACAAAGGGCTAGACCATCTTTGAAACTCAGATCCTAGATACAGACGGTATAGATAACGTTACGACAGTACGCCAGAGTTGTAAGCGCTAATTCAGCAATAGGATTGTCTTATATGTTAGTTCATAACAGGCATATTATCAAAGAATTTAAAAGACGATTTCGTGATTTTATTGGGAACAAAAAGTCGAAGATAATTAATTATTTTTATATAATCGAATCCTAACTGATATTTATTATAAGTGCGAAAGTTGGTTTGTTTGTCCTTATAACCCTGTAACAAATTGTGGGACGCATAAAATAGATTTAATTCCGGTCATTGCGATAGCTATAGACGATGAGATTAGTGAGTCCTCGCCTGCGCGGTTGCGGGGGTGCGGGGCGGGGCAACGCGGGGATTGCGCAGAGTGCGGACGTTTTTTCTGTTACAAACAAATCTATACATATAATAAAAATGTAACTGATCGCTGTCTGTACCTACATGGAAGATATATGAGAAAAATATTATTGGGGGCCTTTATCAACGCAATAGCACCCAAAACAATGATTGTTAGAATTTTTGTCTGTTTGTCTGTGCGTTTGTGCGCGCTAATCTTAGAAACGGCTTAACCGACTTGGGTGCGGTTTTCACTAATGTATTATGGTAGGCTTCACTTAAAATTTAGTGTTTGTTTTATTTCAATTAGTTCATAAATAAAAAAGTTATATCAATTTAAAGAATCACGTCCAAATTTTGTTCGATAAAAATTAAGCTATAAGAAATAATGTGTGTGATCGTTTTTGAAAATTCCAAATACCCCTAAGAAGGTAAGGACGGTGTTTATAAACTAAAGTCCACGCGGACGAAGTCGCGGGAAATAGCTAGTGTTATATATATTTTTAAAGCAGATTCCGCAGAACTGTGCAAAAGTATAATTATATAATATTATAATTGAACATCATTATTATGTAATATATATCTGTATAATTAAATCATTGAAGATATTCAATTTAGATTTTGACAAACTGCTTACTGCGTACAGACCAAAAGGGAAGTTGTGGTCTCGATGCAATATTTAAAATTTAGCTAATAAAAATGGCATCTGGTAATTGTATTTTGCACTAAAATTAACATAAACGTTCCCACTGACGCTCTCTGACGCTGACGCTTCCAATCACTTAGATTGCCCAAATAGATTTTGAAATTAGCGCAAACAAATAGGCAGACAAACGAACGGAGTGTTTTGAACATAATAAAACCCTACATCTGCCTGTACAGATAATTGATATAAGTTATAGTTTACTGGTGCATTGTAATTGCATTTTAATTCACACATTTGGAACCTGAACTGTGAACCGACTAAAACTACCCGCACGACTAACCTTTCTTTAAAGGTTCTTTAAAAAAAACTTAATCCAAAAAGCAACAAAGCCTGCATTGCAGTTTGGTAGTCATTGCACAAGGTATAATCACATTACTGCTATTCATTGCCAGCTAATCTGCTTACATTTTGTTCACGCCAAAATAACTTTTATGCGTAATAATTACGGTTCATTTTTTCCACTTCGATGACCTTTTTATAACGTCTGACTGATTTAACTGACTGTAAAGTAAAAAAAATCTATTACATATAATAAAATTGTAACAGTCCGATGTCTGTACATTATAGATATTGAAAAAAAACTAATATGGGGGGGGGGGGTCTTTATTAGAGCAACAGAAGCCAAAACAACAGTTTTTAGAAATTTTGTCCGTCTGTCTGTCTGTATGTTTGTACACGCATCACGCAAAAATTACTGCATGGAATTGAATGCAGTTTTCACCGATGTATTGCTAGAGGTCTGACTTAAAATATGGGTACCATTTTGCCGCAGGAAAATATCGTACTCCGATTGTTTTAAATTTAATAAACCGAAGCGAAGTGAGGGCGGGTCGCTAGTATACAATAAATGAATGTATTTCGAGTTATTTTGAAAAAAGTAAATGCACGCACACAATACGAAGAATGCAAGAGTTTTCGATGTCCGTTGGTAGGGGTGAAAGAAAAAACGTAGCGCTTGTACTATTGTACTTTTTAATATTTATATATTTAACTATAGAAGTATAGAATTATAGAAGTATGTAATGTAAGTATAGAAAAGGGAATAAGAATTATTTAATAGGCAGCAAACATACTGTGCTGGCAGCAAATTTAAAGGTGAGTTGGGTTTAAGTTCCTACTTAAATCTTGAACCTTGAAATATAGGTCCTACTTAATCGTATATCCTATTTCCCCAATGTTACGTACATTGGTACGAGTTTCGGTAGTGATTAAGATATGCCAGAGTCCATTCCCATCCCATTCTATCCCTCACCATTTTTACAACCCTTTCTCCCAATCCATTGCTTAATCTGCAGAGGTAGACAGCGCATCTGGGGGCGTGCCAACGTTAGTCATTCTGGACTGATGTTGACGTGTATCGCGGATGTCTATAGACGACTGTATACACTTACCGTCGGGTGGACTGTAGGGATGGCGATCTCAGATCGATTAATCGATGAATCGATTTCTTGGGCCAAGAAAATCGACTTTTTAAATCAATAATAAGCAATGGATCGATCCAGTGAATCGATCTCAGACAGTCAAAAATCGAGATTCGATTTTTTCTGTTTCGATAAGAATGAAACCATAATTATTTACAATTAGTTGAACGCACCCAAACACATGTATTGTAAAGAAAGAACAGTTTTTCACTTACACCATAAACCTTACAATCATAAACTCGATAGATGGCGATACTGTGTTTTATCGCTGGCTATGATGTTACCCTAGTTAATTTTTATTTAAATGTTGTATTTATTTATTATGTATTAGGCTTAATGAGCTACGCCTAAAGCCACCTTTTTGTTTTCAATAAAAAAGCTAACGTACGACCATGGAATAAAAATGGGCTAAAAAATAATACTGTTGCATAATTTGTTTTTGATCGTTTGTGATCAATGGTTAGTGTTTGATATTGCGTCCTGATTGACTGACTCTTGTTATGTACTACGAATAATGAAATAAATGTTGATTTTTATTTAGTACAAGTTAAAAAGAAATAAAAAAAGATCGATTTTTGAGAAATCGATCTTCCAGACCTCGATTTTTTGAGAATCAATTTTTTAGACTTCGATTCGAATCGATTTGAAAATCGATCTTTTTCGGGAAGAATCGCCGTCCTTTGTGGACTATATGCTCGTCTGCCGCCATTTTTCTATATAAAAAAGGAGTCCTGCGAAGCGGGACTACTTCAACTTTGTGTTACCATTTTTAGTAATTAAAAATTATTTATATAATTTTTTCATAACTAGTTTGTTTTGTTGATCAGGATTTGCCGCCAATTAAGTATTTTTTTTGCTTCTGGTTTAAATAAAAGTCTTTAGAAAATAGATCTTTGTCATAGGGTTATATGTCGTCGAATTCTACGTGAAAGCATATAATGAAGTATATAATTATAATCCCAAGACCTAATCCCAATTAAATAGCCGACAAAAACGATGCTAAATGAACATCATGTCATAATAAACAAAATGATGTTTGAGTAACTGTAATAAATTAATGAATTAGTTTATTAAAAGACCAAGAATGACAACACAAAGTGGACGGAGTAGCGCTTCGCGGGGCTCTTATATTTACTTTATGACTGTCAGAGAATCTAAAACTATCTATCTCACCTTACAGTTTGCTGTTTTCTATTTGCTGCCGGTATTTTAGTATTTTCTACTGCCCATTTAATTATTTTTCTTATTCTAATAATTTAAATATCGGTTAAAGTTATTGACATTCAGAGCTGAATCTTTAAAATGGCTTCTCTTTGAAATTCAAACAGCTGTCACATTCTTTTTACGCGTACCGAGTTCAAATATTTGAAATGCTTATTGCGAATGGCAAATGTACGAATAATGTTCTGGTTTTCAAATTTCAAATTTCGAGTGCGTTAACCGCCTAGCTAGTTTGCGAGTCAAAGAGGTGGACATTGGTGAGGTTGTATATGTTAAGTATATAAAGAACGATGAATATTTCAGTTATGCATACGTTTCTCGGTTTATGGTAAAGAATTGTCAAATTTACTCGTAAGTGCATAACACTATCCACATTCGCTTGCTTAGGTCTTTGACCTTTGAATGCTCCCGCTACTATTAATATGTACGCGTAAATAGGTATGAACTATGTAAAGTGTAATGCATATATACATAAATTAATCATTATATTTTTATTTTTAAAACAATCACGAAATACGTGTTTAATTTTTAGATAGATATAATATTTTTAATGTATTGATTGACATATCAAAATATTTACACTATTTTTTAGGATCTTATAGTAATGTCAAAAACCAAAAACAAGACGTAGAGATATTTTTTATTACATTGTAATGATGTCACAGAATTCTTGTACAAACCTGCTTGTATTGTGTTCACTGTAATAGTGCTTTTAATTCATCTGACTGTAGGAGCACAGTTTTCATTTTCACTATAGTCCAAGTGTGCGAGCTAAGACGCGCACAGTAGGCCCTTTTGTCTAAATCTAGGTCATTGCACAGTGGCACACTTCAGCGTAAGTGCAGCGTTACGTGTTCAGCGGACGCCACGGGCGACTGAGCTTCACAATCGATGAACAAAGTATGAAAATGTTGGCAAATTCACTTTTTTATAGCGCCGACTATAATACTGCAAAATGGTGTTTTTTTTTTTATTTACCACACAACCAAACAAACACAATTCAATTTCAATCAATTAATTACCATTCAGCCATCAGTAGGTATCCTTAAATATTGAATTTTCATTCCAAAATTGACCTACATTCTTCTCTCTTGCCCAGTCTGGAAATTTAACTTTGTTAAAATTCATTTAGAAAAAAGTATAAACGCTACGGTGGGTTAGGGATACCCAAAAATTTCCAATGTTGCACTACCGACATTCCTATCCTCCCTCCATCCATCCTATCTCTTTAACCTCACAGGAAAAATCTGAAATCTTCTGCAAACTGCGAGCTTACGTGCTTGGTTGAGGCTAGAAATTCCTGAAAAATGGCTTTTCCGAGCGAACCAATTCACCCTGAACTTCAAAGGAGCTGGGATGACATGATATGCAAACAAATATGCGACAATCTCCTAATAAATAGTTGTGGAGCAGCGCCTGCTAGACAGAGCAGTTACGCAAAAACTTGGTGTCTTACCTGTATCCCAATACTCTTCGCCTGGCGATTAGCCTCCGTCTGGATGCCGAGGTATGTGTCCAACACTGATGTTCCTGTGATAAGAATGTCGACAAACTACGACACCATGGCCTACCGTAGTCGAAACTGTACAACTTGCATGCCGTAGCTTAGTGGGAAAATCTAAGATGGTAGTCCATTCCAAATATTTCGGGTTCGCGTTATAAGGTGTCTTGCAATATGCACCATTTCTTACTTAGTCAAGGAAATGGGGAAGAACCACATTACGGTGACGAGAGATGTCTACCTATACATATAAAGATTGCGGGAATGTCAAAGAGACCTGAAAAGCCAATACGCCTAAAATCAACAGTTTTATTATATTTCACATATCAAAACCAAATATTCCTAGCAACTCCAATTCGCATCTCGATATAAAGCCGTGTTCATATACTCGTATGTGCAAATAGTGAGCGACTTAAATACATCCAAAATGTTGAATGCCTTGCCTTGCAGAATTTATTTTGACTCCTGGTCTTCTTTGCTGTGGTTTTCGTATTATTTTTTTGCTCCCCGTGACTCAGACATTCTCTCCACACCACCCTTCACACAACTTAGTCTCTATAAGTACGTAAACATTCACAATTATTATTAATTCTTGATTTTACGTAACGCTTCCAATGCTATGACATGCGATGCTATGCGGCTGGATGAGAAGAGGATAAGACAGTGTGTGATGACCTGATGACGGTCTATGGGAGAGGCCTATATCCAGCAGTGGAGTGATACAGGCTGATAGTAGCAGACTCAACTATTATTCGAATGTGAACGTGTCCTAAATCTCAAAGTTACCTCAAGCAATGTTTATTTAGGACACAGCGAGACACTGCCAATAGTTGGAGTATTTACCCCAATTATATCCCCCTTGTATTACTTGCTATTATAGCAACGATGTGTAGAAAAAAGTCGGGGGTAAAATATCACGACGAAATAGCGTGTGGATGTTATTTCCCGTGGTTGCAGGTAGAATTTGAATAATGTTTTATGATGTAAATGTTTATATTTCTCGGCAATGCAGGTGGTATCGGGAACATTTTTAGGATTTTTTTAAAAAAAAAATCGCTCATTTTATAGTTGTGCTTTTGCATCCTTAGGAGAGTTCTATATCCAGAAGTGGAGTGACAGAGGCTAGTGGTATGGTTATGTGTACACGTGTAGTCATGAACTATAAGTGTGTCAAAGGCCAATTATAAATTGATCGTTTTTTAATTGACCAAATGTGACACTAGTGAGGAACACATCCAATGGCCATTTGACAATCGTAACATAAATAAATGCAATATATGCAATTAGTTCATCTTTTCGTACTGGTTTTGTGTAAAGATATTTCTAGACCAAGGATCAAACAAATAATTACAACAGTTAACAAACAACTTTTGATTTGGATTTATATTCAGTGCTCCAAACTGAATGGATAAGATTGTACTACAACATTGTTTTTGCGGTCAGTATTACGTAGCCGGCTGTTAAATACGTTGATACCAAGTTGCAAAGGAATTTGTAATCCAAATGCTTGATTATCGATAATACATTTCTATTTATAAAAATCTTCCATGTCCACGTGCAGGGCATGCGATCGCCATTCGCATCGACTTCTCACGTCCGTGTCGAACGTTTGAATTCGCAAAAAAGCGAAGCGTGATTTATCACCCCGACCCGACTAGACGCCCTCGCTCACCCTACGAGAACCCTTCACACGTTCTCAGTACGGTGGATGCATTCGATACTGTATCGCAAAAAATCAATTACAGTTCACGGCGGATGAAGTTACAAATTGCAGTTACATTTATTTACAGTATTGATACAAAGCGACTAAGGATTACCAGCTTAATCAAAAACATCAATTAGTTTTTGAACGGATTGAAATGAAATTTGTCTGACAAATAGTTTTGGTCTCTATCACAGTTAAGTTCGAAGATGAGCCAAATCAGTTCCGTATTTTCAAAATTAGGATGATGTAAATTTATTAAAAAATCCCAAGAAAATTCAACGTCGATTGTATAGGGCTCGTAAAGCTCTGCAACTTTTATCTAGACGTTTTTTTTTCTAAAACGTACGGAAATTAACGAAATCTCCCTTCCGACTGGCGCCTTCCGACTGTTCTGGATACTATATTCATCTCTCTGGATAAAATCCTTTGCTTCTAGACGGGATTTCTTTAGATTCTCTCCTTCACAGCTTTAATCGTCCGTTTAGACATAGTGTGTGGACGGCCAAACCTTTTTATATCACAAAGAGATGCCGTTTCAACGTATCTACCAATATCCCGGTACACAAAAATTCGGCGAATACCAAGCGGATTAAGAGTTTTAAAAATTGCATTTGGTCTCATGCCTACTTTGTGTAATGCAGTTACAGCAATACGGCTTTCGTTATCACACCACTTCATTTTAATATTAGTACAATATTTGATAATAATTGGCGCCAAACTGAGAAAAAGCATTTATTTTTCAAATGAGAATGACGGATTTCAAATTCAAATGTATTTTTTTTTTATTATCTTTATTGTAACGGTATTTATGACCAGGCTAGGTATAATAAGCACATGTAGATAGTCTACAATAAAATGATTTAATTTGAAGTTCGTTTGAAGCGCCGCAAGCACCGAACGGCATACAACCTTTTCACTAAACTTTGAGACTTTTTCCTCAAAATTTCGTTGTTTTAAGAATGTGTTTAGTCAAAATTACACATTAGTGTTTGATATTAATCCGCAAAGGTAGGCATCGCCTCTGGGGGCGTGCCAACGTTTGTCATTCTGGATTGAAATTGGCATGTATCACGAATGTCCATGAGCTACAGTATCCACTTACCATCAGGTGGAGTGTATGCTAGTTTGCCGCCTTTTTTCTATAAAAAAAAGATATAAAAGATGTCATTTTTTGTGATGTCACTAGTCTGGATATCTTGAGAACTAAAACCGACGAAAAGGTAATGACCTTGAGAATGTCACATATATTAAAAAAGAAAATTTATTTAAAAATAAAAACTAGCGGTGGCCGCGACTTCGTCCGTGTGAATTTTAGAGTAATTCCCGTGAGAGCTCTATAATTGAACTGGATAGAAAGAACTCTAAATGTTGACCCGTCACCTAAGTTGAATTAGTGACATAAGCAAAGCTAAAAATTCGACGAAACGGAAAAATTGGTAAAATCCTTGTTTTGGGATCTGTTTTACGTGCACTTTACAATATAACGATTTAAAAAAAAAAGTAGCTGACACGAGTTTGTTACGGTTTTATTAAATGTTACATAGACTAAAGGTGCGAATGCTTCGTCATTACCGGAACTGCATCATCACCCACCCTCGCAATGCGGCGCTTTTTTCGCGCAAAAAAATACGCGCTGTATTACCGTAATCGCTGTATTGTCGCAACTGACTTCATGGGCCACCTTCCTTATTTATAGAACAAACGATTTTTAACTTTAAAGTGGAAAATTAATGTGTGTCACTTTTGTAACACGAAAATCATGTATCATAAAAAAACTTATACTGTACATTAGAATAACACCAATATTACAGTCTAAATTAAAATTAGGTACATATTTCCAAACGATGCCCGTAAAATTTTGTAATCAACTACACAAGACACAACTACAAAAGAAATCTAGAAATCTAGAAATCTACAACTAGAAAATTATAAAAGAATCCTAAAAGAATACGTCTAAAAAGATGACTAATTGAAAATGTTACACATTACAGGAGAAGCTTGATGGTTAAATTGCCATATACCTCTGTCTATCTGTCACCATAATGACTGCTACACTAGGGTTGCCAGATGGTCGGGATTCGTCTGGATTCTCCCGACATTTCATATGATGTTCAGACTCCCGAAAAAATGCGAAATCTCCCGACAAAGGAGCTCATCGTAAAGTTTTATGCAAAAATTTTAAAAATTAAGTCCAATAACTCAAAATTGTTAATTATTTGATCTCAAAATTATTAATTATTACGTTACGTAATATATGTAATTTACATATGAAAATATTTAGTTTAAAGTGTTCATTTTCATAATAAAAAGTATAATTTTGATTCATAATATTTATTTCTCCAGACAACGACGCCAAAATCCCGACATTTTGAAATTTTGTCCAGATATTTCGGTTTTCCAATCTGGCAACCCTAGCTACACCCCCGAGGTCAAAGGTCTACGTCAATAACCAGGGTCATAATTTGTTTAACTGTATCTAAATGTGTGTGTACGAAAGATGTTACTTCTTTCTGTATCTTCTAGCGCCAGTGTTCCCGAAGTCGCGACCCACTGGTGGATCGCAAGCGAGTATCAGGTGGGCACCGAAAAAAATAAACTTAATCTAATTTTAAGTATATTGTTCTGATTTATCTCATTTTTACTTATTAAACATTTAGAGTGTACCTAACTGGATTTTTTCTTATTTTCTTAATTGTACAATCCTTCATATAACTACGCTACGTAAACGAGAACATGCTGCAGCAGCGACACAATGTTATTTTCATGTAAGGCGTAGGGTGGGGCCCGAACTTTGTGAGTTTTAGGCCCGATTTTTTTTTAGGTGAGTCGCGGTTCATATAACTTTGGGAATCACAGTTCTAGCGTATAATGGGGAATACATATTCTGAAGAGCTGCCCAATCAATGTCAATTTCGGGTTTTTACCTTCCCATCTCTCCACAATGAAACGGGTGGAGCACTTCCTTGACACACAGCTTAATTCACAGCTATGCTGTGATCATAAAATATTTATGACGCGAACCCGAAAACTGAGGCTTTTCCACCGAGCTACAACATGGCTCTTCCAGAGAGCTGTGAATAGGTAGGTAAGCAAGGTCGGCGGCTTATTCGAAATCCCCTTAGTAATGCAGGTGTACGTGGGCAACAGTGACCACATACCATCATGTGGTCCGTGTGCTACCTCTTTTATATAAAAAACTATTTATTATACTGTGCATATGCAATTTCCTGTTATAGTGACACATTTAATTATATACATTTCCTCTGTTGTTCATGTAAGTTTTTTTTTTTGGATTTATCATTAGACTTGTCACTGTATTTCGAATAGCAAAAAATCACTATTCACGAATACGAATACCATTACGAATAGTACCTACCTAACCTACTACGCACGCACTTGTAAAATTAGTAGGTAAGTATGTAATTTGCAGCTCAATTTAAAATTAGTGCTATAAATATTGTTTTTAGTTCAATCAGTAAGTATTTTTTTGGTTTAATCTAAAGTAACTACCTAACTTTAAAATAAAATATAAATCACTTACTAATTAAACTAAAAAGTCAAGTATGTAACTGATTTTCACATGAATGTTAACTTTCTTTTTTTATTAAACCTATTTTATCTACTATTTATATTGGGCTCTTACTATTCAAATAGTATTGGAGTATTCGTTTAGAAAATGGCGATACGAATATTCGGAACATCCCTAGTGTACACGAAATGAACTGTTTTCCTTTCTGTCTTTCAATAAATGTTTGAGTTTGAATGTAATAATCGAGACACGTGTAAAACAAATATTTAGCTCGCATGACGTATAAAAAACGCAAAAACATCTAATACTTATGTAAAATAAACTACTAGAATGTCCACAAGAAAGAGAGCGGACCTCTGAACCCGTCAATGCTTTTCAATTTTACGACTTTTAACAACAGTTCAATGGACTATTAAATTATTGAATTTAAAAAATATTCTCGTAGAAGTGTAGGTTCGTATTTTTTATGTAAATATGTGTAGGTATATATTATTTAGATAGAAAGAAAGCGTTAGACGGAATTTTCTAGTAAGTTTGCGATATCCCTTTGTGATATAATCTTAGGCTAAAAATACCTTTTCATTCTAAGGCTATCTATGTATATATCATAAAGATAAATGACCTGACTGACTGAGTGATTCATCACAGTATTGATGAATCACTCAGTCAGTCAGTAGAAACCGCTGAAGCTAGAAACCCCATGAATATAGGAAAAAACTGTATTCTGTGCGAAAAAAAATAATTTAGAGTTTATCTATCTGCCTTTTATAACGTAAAAGCCTAATCGGGTGACACGGGGCGACAAAGTTAATATGAAAAAAAATATTTTGATGGCCTAATTGATTTGAAACTTTGTATGAATATTCTATTATACAAATAGCACGAGTTAATAAACACGTATTTTACGTATCAAACGTGTATCAAGGGCCCATAATACAATATATCAATTTTTTATATAATCACAAATGCAATTGATGAAATCAACAGCAACAGCTCGAAATACGAGTATAATAAAGTTGTTGGTCGTGTAGTCTTCCGGCAAATACAATACAGCAAGAACAGCGATGGGGGTATCTATTCTCGACTCTCATCCACGACGGCGTGATCCTCGGTCCGTTCCACTGTTTCTATTGAATTAAGTACAGATTTTTTAAAATTAATATTAGCGCTCCACAAGCAGGAAGAATTTCCGTCATTGACAGGATATCTGTCAAGACTGGACGGAAAAGAGATTTGTATGAAATCGTTGATCACTGACCACTTTACTAGACCCCTCATATCATTGAACCTTACTATCTAAAGCGCGCTTCAGACGGGGAAAGAAAATATCATGAAATATCATGCATACGGAAACCCGTATGCAGGAGAATTAAAATAAAATTTGGATGCACATCCACCAATCCACACTGGGTGTATTATGGTCCGAAATTCTCTTATGATTAACTAGGGGAAAATTTGAAAAGGAATTTAATTTGATAATAACAAACAACCAAACATATTTTTTTTTATATTAATATTGTTTGCCTGATCAGTGTAGACTGTTTCGCTTCTAACCATAGCTAATAAAACCTGGCACTAACATTAAACAGTCCATCAATAAATTAATTCTTCTTTTGGGGAGGCCTGCGCCTCGCAGTGGGACGTTAAAGATGCAGTGGCCAATCGAGCGTTCGCACAAATACAAACTCCTCTGCGGGTCATTACCTACTTGTTTAATAAGCGGTTATGTAGCGCGAACCGCAAATATAACGTTGTAAAACAAACATATCCATTAGAGCAACGAATATGAACTTTAAGATCACCTTTAGAACTCGTTTACGAACGCGAAAAAATTTGTAAGCGTGCAAACGCTCAGTTGGCCAATGCTTTTTAACCTGTGTAATTTGAGATTAATAAAACAGATGGCCATCTTAGAAATAAAGCACCTATACGTCCAAAGTTACGCAAAATAGAAAGCTATGCTAATCAAAAGCCCATCTATAGTTATAAATTTTCAGAGGCCGTTATATTAATTCAATTTGTTTTATTATTTAGAGCTGTCAATACCGGACACTTGACCGCTCACAGTTCGCATTGAAACCTATGAATATTTTATTTATTGCAATTTTACTTGACGTAGGTATAATATTGTTTTGTAAAGAACTGGGTAAATTAACATTTATTTGAATGTTAAAGGGGAATATCAAAGCAAGCTAGCAAAATCTGCTTGTCACGGAGATACCTTATGATTTCAATTTTGGAAAAATTGCGCTACGTCTCGACCAGGGTAGGGGGGAGTGCATGTTGCATTCCCACAGCCCCCAGCCGCACTGTGACACATTTTTAGTGCCCCAATAAAATTTGATATAAATAGGTCTACAAACCTTGGATAAGTTTGTAGACGATTCAATACAAGATCTGAAATTATCTTTTTAAAATTTCCTCCACAAAAGAATATATATATATATATATATATATATATAGGTATATATTATATATATATATATATATAGGTATATATTATATATAGGTATATATATGTGTATATATATATATATATATATATATATATATATATAGTTAATACTTTATTGACCTATTAATTGAATTATAAACGCGTGTTCACCTGTATTCATGCTGTATTATATAATTCGACATTATAAGTTTTTTGTGAATTGTTCTTTCTATTCCATTTTTTCGAAATTCAATTTAGGGCCTTTCTCACCACCCTCTGTTTATCAGAAGGTATCAGAAAGTCAGAAATTATCAGTTAGATTTAATTGGCAGATAATTTATCTATCAGATTGTTAACAATTACTTTATCAGAATGTGGTGAGAAAGGCTCTTTAGAATGTGAAACTTCTGATAACATTTATTTAAAATCTAATTGAAAGGAAAAAACGGGTAACAGGATAACAGGAATTCAGATAATAGATAATCGCTTAAAAAGAATATGAGAAGAGACTTGAACACTTGTTTTTTAAAGTCTTGTTAGGTTTCAAATTAAATAAAATTATTTATTTGGTGAATATGGGTACCGGCATACATAAGTGGTCAATATTAAAATACAATAGTCCTTTCACCAGGTAATTCTATTAACAATGATAATTATAAAGTCAAAGATATTAATAGTTATGAAGTATAAACTTAACTAAAATAATAATAATTACGTAGCCTGTAATACGACGTACCTACCTACTAGCTTATTGCCCGCGGCTTAGCCCGCGTGGAATTTGTTTCAAAAGTACCTACTTAATAAAAAGAAATACATATACAAATATGTAAACAGATGCATATTTAATTATTTTAAATGAGAAGCCTGCATACCAAATTTCAAGACCCCAACTTAAAAAGTTTGAGATATAGATTTTGCGTCGAAAACCGCCCACCTTTTATGCCCCCTCTAAGTCGAATATCAAAAAAACACCCATATACCCATATTAATATTAAAACCTACGTGTTTAATTATTTTAAGTAAGAAGTCTATTTACTAAATTTCATGTCTCTAACCTAAATAGTTCTTGAAATACGGGCATTGTGTAAAAAATCTCCTCCTTCCCAGTAAAAAACCTAAAAAAAATCCCTTAGTGGACACGTACGTCATAAAACCTACCTACTGTGTAAATTTCGGTCTAGCTTCAGCGGTTTCGATTCGGCGTTGATGTATCAGTCAGTCAGTCAGGACATTTCTTTTTATACCAGATTAATTTCTACCTGCACTGACGTGTTAAAAAATAATAACAGCAATGTCATAACGACCCCGTCTTATAACCGTAAACATCATGAAAAAACACTACCTGTGACTTGTAGCGTTGAAATATATCCCCAAAAATTACAAATACATTTTCAACTTTTAAAATATAACGATGACCGAACATCAATCTTATTTCTTGGCGTTAAAGATCGATTTCTAACTGAAACCTATTTCGAAACTGCATTGAATAATGTTGTTTATATGTAACACGTTTATGTTGTCGCTATTCCGGTACTATTTTCTATACGATTGATTTCATACAAAAATGTTCTTTAAAATGTAGCGCATAAATGTTAAATTCAGTTTACGAATATTTGAAAACAGTTCGTATGCGATAAGTATACAATTCAGATGCAAGATTGTAACCCAATATTGTGCACACGACTTACAAAAAACAGAGACAATGAATGTTTTTATTAAAAGTTTTTGGACGTATTAAAAGTTTTAAGGCACGGGAAAGGCACGAGTAACATTAGACATTTTGAAAAATCCCCGATGTTTTAAAAATTTTACTTGAAAATCTTAAATAACGTCAACAGAAAGGTTTGATAGTTTCGTGAGCCCTATCGAGCCACGCGACGTATTATTTGTATGCACAATGTACATATAGCCATTGATTTTTTTTAACTTATCGAAGTTTATTACATCGTCGTCATTTTTATATAATTTCTTTTGCGTTCCGCAAACAACATACGTAAACTGTACAACGTAAGAAACGTAATAATAATAGTCTAAATTGAAAAAAAAAGGGTACAGTGTTCGGTAGTGCGGCGAGTCTTGGCGGGGTCACTACCGTGCCCCCTGAGATAAAAAGAGTGTAGGTACAACCCTACTTTTGTGGTTACATATTAATACATAGCCACGTGTTGAAGAATGCGTATTGTAATCCATCGAAAACTTCACTAGCCAAGTTGCTTTAAAAATTCTAATGGCATATACAAAAAATCTTTTTTAACAAGTGATATGGGTTTAAAAAAAATAGACGCAATACTTGCAATGTTGCCCACGTAGGTACCTGACTAAAAAAAGATGATTAATGAAGGTCAAAATTTAATAATTTCCTCGCAGCTGAAGGTAGCGATTTTTTAACCATTGTCTGCCCGAATGTATTGTGTGACGCATGCGACCATTGACGATAACTTTTCCTGCAATGGTATAATATAATGATTCCCATGGGAATTTTGTAACAGATCTGGATTAAATGTATTTATTTATTAGGGAATAAACAGATAGCTAACATATTAACAATATACGATAAAATAAGAAATTAATGTTATAGGCAATCTGAATCCTTAAAATTCCTCAGTGATATTTTTTTAATAGAGATAAAGCTGCAGACGAGCGTACGGCCGATCTGGTGGTAAGTGGATACTGTCGCCCATTGACATCCGCAGTACACGTCAATTTCAGTCCAGAATGACAAACGTTGGCACACTCTCGGATGACGCTGCCTATGGAATGAAATCGGAGAAAAGGTTAGGAAAATGGGGAGGGATAGGACACGATAGGATGGGAATTTATAAAGGTATTACATAAAAGGATGGCAACACTGATGCAGTACTTACAATTTGTTTATGCGTTATGCACAATAAATAATTATCCTATCATATTAAATCTTGAAATTTATTCCTTATTGAAAATTGCGAAATTTGTGATTAAATGTCAAGCTTCATAGAGTTGATCGATAATTTTGAAATTCATTACAAGTCCTCGCATGTCCTGCGAAGTGCGTGTGCTATCCTATGTGTTGCACGTTCTACAGTTCAGTTGAAACGAAAAATAACTACCTATATAACAATGATCAAAAATATCAAAAAATCCCTGCAGACAGGTTTTACATTTTTTGTCCCCCGCGTGCAACGCAATTAACACGTATTCGACATTAACACCAACGTACGTGAATTTAATTGGCGCTGTTAAACAATTTTTGCCAATTATATGATTGGCATGTCTAGCCTTGATAGAATTATAATGAACTGTGTCCGAAAACGGTTATTACCATTATCGGTTCTTCTATAGAGGCTTGCTGGCTGTTAAGGTATCGTGAATTATAACTATAAGTGAAATATATGAGTTAACAAACAAATAGTGAAATGAATAAAGTAAATAATAAGTTAAATACAAGGATTATAAAAGATGGGCTACTGGATATAACGAATTTTAATTTATAGTCTGTTCCAATCCAATTTATAGTCTGTTCTAATCCAATTTAGAGTCCGTTCCAATCCAATTTATAGTCTGTTCCAATCTAATTTATAGTCTGTTCCAATTCAATTTACACTTTTAAAAGTTTACCTTTAAATCTTTAAATTTGCAGTCTTGAAGAATCAAATCTGTAATATGTAAATAATTATCAACTCACTATTTAATTTAAGACCGTGTCACTTACTTCATATCACCATGTTTGGATAAATGAACTGGAACGAGGTATCGGTTTGTATTAGCGGCCAGTAAGGGTTCTTGGAGATTTAGTAGCAAGAAGTTCGGAAAATGACAATACTCGAAAGAGTATTGTTAGTATACAGAGGGTATTGTGACATATCTGAGATGTCTAGAGGTATCTAGACCTTGTTTATAAAGGAGCTGTGTACCTACTATATTACTTGCAAACAGATTTAAAAGTCCGGCTACAAATATGAACTGACCAGTGCCACCTCAGCATACTGCAAAACCTCAGTTTATTCCGCAAAGAAACTCCGAGTATAGCTTTCTCCATAGCTCGATGAGCGACTTTTGAACATATGGATCAAGCTCACCGTCAGAGGCCACGTTTCAGTAGCGCTCGTTATAACTGTCAGGACGCACTGATTGGAGAATGAATGAATGAATAATTTATTGATCAAATAACAATACACTACACTTTACAAACATTAGAATCAATAAGAATAAGAATAAAAATTACAAGTAGTTGTTACTATGCCAAAAGGCCACAACTCATTATATGTTACAACAAAAATCGCAGCGCTGATTTTCAGTTGCGACCGCATCGAAATTGACGCATTTGTCGGAGACTTTCGTCTTCAAGCATTGTGGTATTGACGACGACAAGCGTGAGAAGGCAACGAAATATTGGTCGCAAGACCGATAACCGATTTTTAAATGAACGTAAGCAGCCGTTGTTTGAATTCCGTTCAGATTAAAATCCGATTTGTATAATAAATTGTCTTTTATGTTCTAGTGAAGAGACACGCTAGTGATGTGCCTGGACAAAATCATTGGAATGAAACTTTTAATGAGTAAATGAAGCCAGTTATGGTCTGCTGTTGCAAACTTAATAATAACCTTTAACTGACATAATTCGCCCGGGTGTAGAAAGAAGCGGATGGGGCGAAGATGTCAAAGAGAGGTCGTAATTTGATCCGCCATATGGCACGCTCCTTGCACTTCCGAAAATTTGACGAAAAAACATTAAGATCTTACGTCGGTAAAGCAAAAACTAAGCAGTTGTAAGCATTGAGGGATCCGTAGAATTTTATTAGCTTTGAATTTTTTTATCGCTGACACATTCTGCTTAGGCCAAGAACGTATAGACAGATAAGAGGAACTGGTCTGTTTGTTACCTAGTAACTCCGTAATAAATCAACGTATCGCTACCACAGGTAGATAGTTATGTTAAGTACATGTGACGTACATGTGCTTTATCACATCCATCATTTAAAATGTTTAAGGAATTATTTAAAGGAAACACTGCATTAGTTCTATGTCATTATATAGATATCATTTTTTTATATTGTTTCATTTCATTTTATATGATTGCCTTGCTTAAACTTAACATATATGAAATCACTTCAATATGATAAGTCAGTGGTTCCCATAGTGTTCGCTGTGGCGTCGCGCGTCGTGAGGAGTTGGATTGCCTCACAGAGATATTCTTATTTATTTAAATCTTCATTTGTTTATTTATTTAAATAGATAAAACGATCATAAGTTTCATAAGTGCTGTTTACCGTATGCGTGTTTTTTTAAATTTTATTTACGCTTACGTTTGAAAAAATCACTGAAGTGGTTTCTTGACTGGCTGTCTTGAGGAACCATTTAAGCCTTAAGCTAACGTTGCACCACTGTGTTTAGAAAAAGTAAAAAAAAAAAAACAATCAGAAAAATAGCTGATCCAATTTCACTTATTTAGTCCACTGAACCCTAATGTTTGTGAACGCATAAGAACAAATCTTGCACTTGACAAACTGCATGTGATGCACATTTGGCACCGAATGAATATCCGCATACGAGTAATGCCGTCCATCTGTTTGTCACAAAAAATAGTTTACTTACAGAAGATATTCAAATTGAAAATATTTACACAAAAAAAAATCATTACAATATTTAAGCACTAAAAACCTAGTAAAACCGTACAGAATCTATTGAAACCTAGTAATTAATGGAGTCTACATACCATTTTGTACCATCTGACTTATCCCCTAAAATAATTATATAATATTTTTCGCTGGAACCGATTTATAGTAATATATTTTAAACTAACTGTGCCAGCGACTTCGTACGCGCGGAATTTTTGGAATATCTTTTCTTCCCGTCAGCCGATTTCGATGAAACAAAGCCTATTCGAAGCGCCAAGCTAAGTTTAATTAACCTGTAGAAATTAATTGATCTGATCAGTAGTTTTGGAGATTAGCGAGTTCGAACAGACAGACAGATTTTGTTTTCTGATCCTCTTCCTTCATCGCCCCCAATCAGTTTTTGGTAAATATGTTGAAAAGAAATTCCCCATTTGGGAAAATGGGGAGGTATAGGATGGGAATGGGCTCTGGCACACCTCATTTACTACCGAAACACGTACGTACATTAGAGAATTAAGATAAAGTGGGAGATACAGTACACTTCAAGGTAGTCTTCTGTGAGAGAGGGGTAACGTGGCCACTCGGCGCACCCAGCGGCTGTTGAATTGCACCGTGCACTCTCCCCCTCAAAGATTTATAGATTAGTTGATATATTTCAGGCTGTATGTTATTTCTGCAACACGTTGTATACGTAGAATAAAACGCATTATCTCGGAGTACCTAGATAATCTATTACATATAATAAAATTGTAACAGGCCGATGTCTGTACATTATAGATATTGAAAAAAAAACTAATATGGGGTCTTTATTAGAGCAACAGAAGCCAAAGCAACAGTTTTTAGAAATTTTGTCCGTCTGTCTGTCTGTATGTTTGTACACGCATCACGCAAAAACTACTGCATGGAATTGAATGCAGTTTTCACCGATGTATTGCTAGAGATCTAACTTAAAATATAGCCTCCATTTTACCGCAGGGAAATATCTTATTCCGATTGTTTTAAATTTAATAAACCGAAGCGAAGTGGGGGCGGGTCGCTAGTCTTTAATAACTTATCTTCTATAACTTTCTAACTGTAAAACAGTTATTTATCAGATCCCATTGAGTACGGATGAATTGCGTATTGGCGTCGTAAAAATACATTTAAAAATAACAAGAAACCATACCGTTAGTAGAACGTCTCATTAAGAAAAATTGTAAGCAACAAAGTGAATAAATCTATCGTGTAACTTATAATCATTTAATCTGCAATCTGAATACATTAAACTAAATTGTAGCCAATAAACCACACGTGAGTGGACGCACGGGCCGGCGTTCTGTTCGTTCACGCCACGCAAACAGTGGTATAAATTGCGCCGATAGAGAAACGATATGAAAATGGTGACCACATGGCGAAGAGTAGTGATGGTATGGCCGGCAAAAAAGTTTTCGAAAATAATTTACGACTATACACTTTTACGGGTTTATATAAGAATCAATTTAAATTGTGTTTAATGCAATAAATAAAATATTAAATTTTTAATCGTACTAAAAAGTCGATATTCTGCTGTGTAATAAATCGGTTACCCTAGCTGCGCGCGCGTTGCTATGTTGAAATGAATGATAACGTTCCGAATTCTTTTCTTATTCGAAGTATTTTATAACATTATATTATATTTTTACGACTGCGAAGAATCTTCCCGCGTTTACTTATAGCTCGATAACTTAAGAAAACTCAACGGTACCTAACAAAATAATAACAACAACAGCTAAAGAAGAGAACGTAATAAGAGAAGAGTCGAGATAGCGTGTGCGACTAATCCAGACTGAATATTTTTTTTGCATGCCGTCCCGTCGTGTGTGCCTATAGACGGAGATATAGTGTGAACGAGATAGCGCGTGAGTGGACGCCATTTTCATATTGTTTCTTTATTGGCGCAAGTTATAATGATTTTGTTTTTTATCGCAAGTTATGATTTGATTTTGATTCAAGTCCGCCTGACCGCGCAATACGGAGTTAGCTTAAATGGAGCGTATGTGTGCTGATACGCCACTTAGGTCTATGAAGTATGTTAACAATTTTTCTTCTATCATTATTAATTAAAAAATTATTCAAACTTGACATTTGCATGTGAATGAACTAGGAATCATACGCTGAAGCCATGCATAGCTTCAGATTTCTAAAATCATTAAAACCAAGGAATTTACTATTGTTTTTCTAAACGAACTCAAATATATTGCCCAATGTGTTTAGTTTCATCTTTTCTTATAAAGTTATTAAATAAACAATCCATGTTACTACTATGTTGCTACTTAGTACTTTTGTTTCTTATTGTCCTATCCGTCACCAGTCATTTTAACATCCACTGCTAGACATGGGCCTCCTTACGCATATTGCCCTGGGCATGAGGGACATATATGGTCTTAAAACACCAGACTGAATTAGCGGGTTTGAGTCCAATCTTGTAGTAGTGGTGTAGTTCCACAGGGCTTGCGGTAACCGTTTTGTTGTCCTTTAATCGCGCTCCACGACAAACATACCACGGGAAGAAATGCTATTCTTAAGCCGGCTAATGCCAGGTGACTGTTAAAATCTTATGCTTAAGATTTTAAACTTTTGTTTTCGTGGTTGAATATAATAATAGCAGGCAATAGCAGAGCACCTATTAGAGGCAGGAACCAATCATTGGATTAAATTACACAAACCATAAGTAATTTAAACTGAACGCCCGAGCGTTTAGTCCGAGAGGCAATAGAAATCCCGAAATTTCAATAGCAAAATTCAGTTGGCACGTGCATGGAACCCAGTGATTGAACTTTGCAAACCAAGAAAAGTAGAGCGTTTTCAAACTCGCGTGTATGTCACCAGCACCACACCGATGCAAGTTTGAAATATTGTTAGTATAATGTGCAAGGAACATAATCAAGAAAAACAACTTCAGTGTGGGTAGGTGAATCAAAAACGAACACGACGGAGGGTAGACAGATTTGTCTGTCAATAGTAACAACACCTTCACCCGCTTCCCCGGTCTCCCCGCGACCACGGTTCATGTAACTGTACCGAAATATCGGCTACAATAAATCGTGAGGAACCCGTTTACATAACAATTATTATCCTATACCTACTACTAAATAGCTTGGAAACGGAACCGTTTTCGCCGAGGTAAATAAACGCAGCGCGCGCGACAGTAATTCCAATCCGTATGTTTCAAATCGAGGGACACGCTGTTATACCGCTAATACGCTCGTAACAGCCGACTGTTTCCGCCACAAGAACTGGTATCGACGAAATCAGCATATAAATGTAATGTAATTTAGCGCAATAATGTCCACGATGGGTTTGGAAGCACGTATTTAGAGCGCTTCGAGTGATCATAGTTATTTCCCAGTTAGACTTAGCGACTGATAAGAAATTGAGAATAATTTTGGGAGGAGGGGGAGGCGTGGACGCTGCAATCCCACAGTCGCTGGACGCACTCGACAAGCCCAAGTTACCCTCTTTCTCACAGAAGACTACCATGAAACTTTATCCTATTTTTACAATGTACGTACGTGTTTGGATAGTGAGTGACATATGCCAGAGCCCATTCCCGTCCTTCGTATTTATCGCCCCATATTTTCCCAACTGACAAGAGAACATTTTCTAACTTTGAGTATGTGGTGTGCAATGCAATCAGTTCACTGCTGAACATAGGCCGCCTACTGTATATTGTCTAGTTCATAAGGTATGTATGGCCTTGAAACTCCACGCTACCCAAACGGGTTGGTATGTCCACTCTTTCAGAAGTGGTGTAGTCCCTCAGCGCTTGTGGTAAAGGCTTTGTTGCATCTTATAACACCCGCGGGACTATTCTATAGGCGAGCGACACCACACAGCACGAATGTGGTACCATACCAAACCATCAGCTTGTCTCTCGCCACTGCTAGATATAGGCCTCTCCCAAGGACCGCCACCACACACGATCTTCAGCTCTTCTCACCCAGCCATTATCGAAGATTTTCTTCAAGTCGTCAGTCCACCTGGCCGAAGCTCAGGCCCTCCGGGGAGGCCCTCCCATGCTTCGTTTCCCGGTGCATATGCGGTATGCAGTTGTCAAATTTCTTTCCGGTTGACGAGCTTCTCCAAAACATTTTTTAATTAAAATTAATGTTTTAATGTGTTTTACATCTCGAAAACATACAGTCTAGTTTTACTGACTGTTGAATATTCAAAAACGCATAACAGTATTTGTTTCAGAAAAAACAAATTATGTAGACCGTTCATTAGCGTTAGGCACTTTAATCTCGACCGTATGCTGTGAGTAAAAGGTCCGAAGTTATATTGACTTAATTAATAAATGCATATTTAAGTTTAGTGACGGGTCATAGTTAACGAAGGTGGTCAAATGGACATCGGCGACCATTGAAGTTATAGAACGGATAAATCACTGAACGCACGTGATTAATTTATATGTTGACTACAAAATAAACCGATAATCTAAAAACTTATAAAGTAATTATCAGAGTAGTAATAAAGTTGGAAATCGTGCAGCACAGGTGATGTCAAAAGTTAATCTAAAATGACGTACATTATGCTTATGTTTATGGACGTGTTAGTTCCCATAGACAATAAATTGGAAAGTTTAGTGAAAGGTATTATAGTTGCGTACTTTCGGTAAAATATTGTTTCTTGACATTTCATCTGTTACTTATAGATTTTTTTTTTTATAGAAAAAGGCGGCAGACGAGCCAGTGAGCCAGTACAGTCCATTTGATGGTAAGTGGATAGTGTCGCCCGACATCCGCGACACATGCAAACATCAGTATAGAAAATGTTGGCACGCCCCAAGATGCGATGCTTACTAATACAGATTAAGGAATGGCTTGGGAGTAAGGGTTGAGAAAATGGCGAGTGACAGTATTTGATGGGAATGGGCTCTGGCATATCTCACTCACTACCGAAACACGTACGTACATTGGGGAAATACGATAAAGTAGGAAATGCAGTACATTTCAAGGTGGTCTTCTGTGAGAGAGGCGGTAAAGTGGCTAGTCGAGTGCGCCCAGCGACTGTGGGAATGCACCGTGCACTCTCCTCTTTCAATAATGCCTAATAATTTGACATAGATTGACAATACTGTCAAATTTTGTTCGGCACAAAAACCGCATATAATGCAAGCTGCGTTCTACGTTTCGGGCAATACCACCCCATCACCCCCAAGAAGAATTGGAAGATGCAGCGGGAATTAGGAAAATCCCTCGTCCCGTTATACTTGATGGGATTTAAATTTTTATTCCTACTTCCCTTATCCCAATCTATTTTTCCAAATCTATTGGCATGTAACTTGAAAGGCCATTTAGCGACAGTAGCGGTAAGTGGTACCACCATGTGGACTATCTAGTCATCCGTCACTTTATTTCTCTAAATAAACTAATTTAACCAACTATTGTTTATATTTATTAGAAAATATAAAAGAGTTAACATTAACGCGTTGGTGAGAGAAACATGGAAGAGCAACCGGCATGCTCGAGAAATAAAAAAAATATGGCGTGATTTACTAGGGAAGGCCTGTGCCCTGCAATAGGACGATATACACTAAATAAAGATCTGGTTGACAACCGATCTGGTAGAAGAGTCGTCGAACGACGGCGACGTAGGTGGGTACTTATAATAGGTAGTGTATTTCCTTAACGTTTTTTTTTTTAATTTTATTTATGTACGAAGGCGGCAGACGAGCAGTCCACCTGATGGTAAGTGAATACTGTCGCCCATAGACATCCGCGATACAGGCCAACATTAGTCCAAAATGACAAACGTTGGCACGCCCCGGGATGCGCTGCCTACCTTTGGAGATATGGGAATGGATTTGGGGAAAAGGTTGGGAAAATGAGGACGCATAGGATGGGAATGGGCTCTGGCACATCTCACTCACTACCGAAACACGTACGTACATTAGGGAAATAAGATAAACTGGGAATTTCAAGGTAGTCTTCTGTGACGTGGCCAGTCGAGCGCGCCCAGCGGCTGTTGGGTGCAGCGTGCATTCTCCCCCTTAAACTTGCCGCGCTTAAACTTAAACTAGACATGTAGGACAATAAATTTTATAATTGTGAAAGTACTTACTCATTTATAGCATTAATACTCATAAATGTCAAGTAAACGTAATTCTACTTTCTCGGTTGCATCATCAGGAACGTGTACCGTGCACACCGTCCGTAACTCACCGGGCATCTTCTTTATTTATCACCGTTCGGCCAGAAACTAGCCGGACCGGTTTCAATTACAATTAATATCGTTCGTTTACGATTTTGTCGACGCAATTTAGATATCTTGCTCGCGGCTAGGTTTTATTGTATGAGTGTAATAGGGTTTGTGAGAACTTATCATGTTGTTTTTACAGGAAGACAGCGCCCGGCGAGCAGATATACCGACTGGTGGTAAGTGGATACTGTCGTCCATAGACATCCGCGATACATGCTAACATCAGTGCAGAATGACAAGCATTGGCACGCAACCGAGTTGCCTACCTTTTGGAGATTTACGAATGAATTTGGTGAATGGGTTGGGATAAGATGGGCAGGGAAGAGAATGGGCTCTGGCATATCTTAGTATAATGTATCTTAGTATGGCATGAAACTTTTTTTTTATATATACATATTATACTAGTGGGCGGACGAGCAAGCGGTCCCACGTGATGGTAAGTGTTACCGCCGCCCAAGGACACCTGCAACACCAGGGGGTATGCGGGCGCGCCGCCGACCTTGCAAAATCCTATTCACAGCTCTCTTGAAGAACTTGAAGAACTTAGTACAAATGTTGTATAATACAAACAATGAAACATATATTTTGTTTCAAAGCAATTAAATCCACGCCAGCGAAGCCGCGGGCAACAGCTACTGATAAATAATAAAATAATGAATAACAGTTTTTATTGTTCTTGTAGGTTATTGCGTTAAAAGTCAAAACTGAAGTATACTCGGGTGATATATGTTGAAGAATATTGAGCAATGTCACACAAAAAGTGACACAATTGGACCGATCGTGGGATGGGCGGCTATCAAATGAATACTAATGTTTGAGCACACATTTATATAAATTTCATTGTGTCATACAGTTGCGTAAATATATCATTTATACGAATTTATTTCAACTTTTTAGTCTGCAATAGAATTTACCTTATTTACTTTAGTCAATAAATAAATAAGGTAATAAATAATGTGTGGGAAACGCAAAAAATCTCAAATGTCATATTGCAATAGAATTCTTTTTGACTTCAGATAGATTTTCTATTGCTCTATTGCGGGTCACTGTTCTTCGGGTCCGTAGTGGCATTCCCATTTTCCCAACCTTTTATCCCAATTCATTCCTACATCACCAAAGGGAGGCGACGCATCTGGGGGCATAACAACGTTTGTCATTCTAGACTCGAGTTGGTACAAGTTGTTAATCAAGTTACGTAACTCAAGTTACAAGTCTCTGGACGACAGTATCCACTTACCACCAGGTGCATCGCAAGCTCGTGTACTAGCCTTCTTCCTATAAAAAAGACAAACCATAGATCATTCATCATTCAGCGCGTCTATAGATCCATAGATGATTAATTATATAAAATAAAGCAAGTCATCCACATGTCTGACACACCACAAGCCTAATTCCATTCTTTAGACCTGCACATTACCATTTTATATCGATATATATTGTCATAAAAATGCTGTAAAACGGGTAAATTAAAGATCTCGGCCAAACTGGTAGCTGGATTGAAAAATTACAGGGTATCAAAAGAAAGCAAGTTTCACTTAGAATATTTACAATATTCTCACACTTTAAACTACTTAAAATTATATAGCAATGAATTATTTATTAATGTTTTTATTTGGGGCCAGAATCATAGCGACACCAATAAAAATCACTTAGTGACATTTAACCGGCTTGTTCTTAATTAAATTTTACGTCAAGAATGTATTATTCGATTCGAAATATTCGATTCTTATGGCAGCAGCTAAAAATGTTACTTTCACTTGTTGTTAGACACATAGTTTAAGCCCCTGTGAAAACCGAACTTCTTTTTTTATTGGACCCATCGGTCCTAGTTTGTCTCAAAAATTGCTTGAGCTAAAACCCGACAAGCGTCATGTTTTGGTATTGTATATGGCTATTGGTTACTCCTATATAATATATTATGTTCCGCATATAAAGCTATATATTTTTGGTAATTTGTACCCGATAGCCGTTAGGAATATATATCCATAAACTGGTACCTCGTAACCTCGCAACGATGAAGAGGAGAGTACCTACTAGCTGTAATTTCACAGCTTCTGGGCGCGCTCGACTGGCCATTTACCGTAAAGTTTACAAAAGACTACCGTAAAGTGTACTGAATTTCCGATTTTATCCTATTCCCCCAATGTATGTACCTACGTGTTTCGGTAGTGAGTTTATGCCAAAACTCATTGTCATTCATTTTTATACTATCTATTCCCAATTGGCAAATCGAATTACCTGCACATAAACTTATTCGAGGAAATTCGTTTATAACTTAGAAAATTTTCTTGTGGTAATCTTCAGATTACAATTAAGAATATGAGCATTACCTATTAGTAACATTGGCGTAGTTTCCTTATCAACTAACATCAATAAAATACAATTTTATTAGAACACTAGCTGTGCCCGGCATGCGTTGCATGTCCGTCAATTTTTTTTGCACATAATATATATACATATAATATAGCCTATGTCCATCTGGAATAATGTACCTTTCAAATGGTGAAAGAATTTTTGAAATCGGATTAGTAGTTTCGGAGATTACCTCCTACATACAAACTTACAAATTTTACCTCTTTATAATATTGGTATAGATAAACATGATCATGATTCAAAACATGATTCAAATAATGTATTTTTCATCAACCAACGATACAAACTATCCCCTTAGTTTGCGAGCGAATTGAATCATACATTTTAAGCAAACGTTTACCTCAAACATTTGCCTGTTAACACCGAATTAACGAGTGAAATATACAAATTAAACAAGTTTACGTATAATGATACAAAAAATAGTCACGCAGGTACAGAAAAGTGCTACATACACCAACGCAATTAACTCTAACTTGGACCGGCTTGGGCAAGAAATTTGAATAATAAAGATATGGGATGCTCATAAACAAGCATATGCCACATACCTACTTATCGAATTCAATTCTAATGTCGTATAGATTAAGTGCTAAGCTGAAAAAATGTGCTTCCGAATTAAGGTCTCATTGTGCCTAAATTGAAGTTAACTCTCTGAGGCAATATGAAAATAAAATAATCTTCCCGTGGAACCCGTATAAGTCTTTCTTATTTGCTATCAATATTTTTTGTATCAAGGAATATCCCAGAGTATTGAGAAACTTAACGTACATTCTGAATAAATAAATTAAAAGAAGCAATAATAATAATAACGGGGTCGCCGGCAAACTGGTCAGACTACTGGGATAAACTACAAGAAGGTGTTTGAGTCGATTCCACATTCATGGCTCCTGAGGGTCCTCGAGCTGTACAGAATTGACGATACAGTTCGACGCTTCCTCGAAACATGCATGGGGCAGTGAAGTACGCTTAATTGTCATTCAGATGAACGGATGACGGATGACTTTAACAGTTTCATCAGAATCGAGCTAGGCGTTGAGAAGTGTGCAGGATGCATGTGATTTTATGATGGCCACCTTTTTTATATATTGACAAATATAATAATTTGTCTAAAAATATATATAAAAATAAAAAATATTAATAGTAAGACGTATCTGTATCTGTGTCAGTCTATGCCAGTTTTACGGTACTAAGCGTATAGTCCGGCAATTGGCGATGTCGCAACGTGGAGACGCGGCCATTTCATTACATATTCATACAATAAAACAGAAATAACGAGATGTGCCCCCAAAGCAGCCTCGCCGCATTATGTGCGTCTAGTTAACATGTTCTAGTGACGAAAGCACCGCACATAACATAAATTTAACATTATCGCGTAGGAACGCGTTGTAACTTAGAACGAACGTGCGGTATGACCGTATAAAATAACCGCTGTTTCTGGGAATACTTGAATGAAAGAATTATTTATTGCCTTAATAACAACTCACTATACTTATTTATACAAACATTGGAATCAATATGAATATGAATTACAAGTAGGTGCTACTGGGTATGCTAAATGGCCGTAACTCAGTATACACTACAACAATTATAATCATTTAAATTTTAGGTAAACACTTTAAGGTAAAGGTAAAGGTGGTGGTTTATGAGGGGGAGAGAGCACGCTCCAATACACCTCTCTCACAGAATATGTATTGCATTTCTCACTTTATCTTATTTCCCCAATGTTACGTACGTGTTGCGGTAGTGAGTGAGATATGCCCGAGCCCATTCCCATCCTATCCCTCCCCATTTTCCCAACCCTTTCTCCAAATCCATTCCTTCTCCAAAGGTAGGCGGCGCATCCGGGGGCGTGCCAACCTTTGTCATTTTGGACTAATGTTGGCATCTATCGCGGATGTCTATGGGTGACAGTATCCACTTACCATCAGGTTGACTGTATGTTCGTCTGCCGACTTTGTCCATAAAAATAAATAACCCTGTCGCACAGCAGATTACAATGTACGTACCTGTTTCGGTGGTGAGATATGATAGAGTCCATTCCCATCCTATCCTATGCCTCCCCATTGTACCAACCCTTTCTTTACTTTGCAAAGAAAATCGCAATTCAAAAAACTGACCGCCATTCCCTTCTACCAATTGGTGGTTTTAGTAGACACTGACAGCAGAACAGTTGCTCTTTACACAAAACACAGGTATAAACAGAAAGTTACTCAACAGCGATCCAATTCGAGCCCTATAAAACAAACTATTCCCGATCTGAAGATAAACATAGATCGCATCAAAACCGTATAAAAGCAGTACTTTATATCGGTTATTATACTCCAATAAACGCTGGTGGGTTTACGACAGTCCCACAAGACAATCTCATCTGATAATAGACTTGGATCGAATAAAAATTGTTTACCATCAGTTGGTAGTACTGGCCACCGAATAAGTATGGGAGAATTATTTTTATGTGCGCTACGGTTAGGGTTAGGTAGGCTTGGGTGAAAGTGGAAACAACGGTTAACCGAGAAAACGGAACAAAAGTAAGTTTTTTTGAGGGGGAGAGTGCACACTGCAATCCAACAGCCGCTGGGCGCGCTCGACTGGCCACAGAAGACTACCTTGAAATGTACTGCATTTCCCATTTTATGTATGTACGTACAATGTACGTTCCCCAATGTACGTACGTGTTTCGGTAGTGAGTGAGATGTGCCAGAGCCCATTCTAATCCCATCCTATCCCTCCCTATTTTCTCAACCCTTTCTCCAAATCCATTCTTATATCTCCAAAGGTAGGCAGCGCATCCGGGGGCATGCCAACGTTTCTCATTTTGAACTAATGTTGGCATGTATCGCGGATGTCTATGGGCGACAGTATCCACTTACCATCGGGTGGACTGTATGCTCGTCTGCCGCCTTCGTACATAAAAATAAATAAAAAATAAGATTGTTTTTTTTAGTAAGAAAACTGCAGATGTCCATCTGCTATCACTTTTAAAAAAACGCAATGACAGACTTAAAGGATGAGAGACTAGATGTCGATCTAGTTGGCTTCGGCTGGCGGGTTCCTACACACTCACATTACGATGTCTTTGGGGTAGACTTGAAAAGTGGCACGATGCCACATACTGGAGCCCAACCTTGACAATGACTCAAAATAAAAAAAAAGGTCGACAAGTAGAGAATGCCTTAATTAAGTTAATGCTCGCGTTTTGTACGATAATGTGGAATGAAGTGTAATTAGTATATAAACAAAATAAAATTACACATACAGAATCATTGGACAATATCGGAGCATTGCACCCTCGGCGCGCGCGTTTCTCCGATTTTACGTATCAACATATAGATCTGTGGCTCATATAATCGTCTCACCTAATTAACGAACGGCTCCGTATAACTGTGATAGTAAAATTAAACTCGTTAAAAACATTCAATAAAACCTTACACCGTACATATTGATGTACCATTATATAGCGTTACGTACGTTATTGTACGAAAGTTTCTATTTTAATGCTCGCCAAGTAGCTTTTTTATTGTTACAGTTATAAAAAAAGTTGATACATTCCGTAGTTTTGATATGTAAAAGTGGCGGATAACATGTCGTTACACCTTTATTTTCTCCAATATATTGCTTTTCTATACTGAAAGAAATGACAGTTTCCTGATTTTACGAGCGGAGTTCTCTCCTACCTGTGCTAACTTACAACCAATGGTCGGAATAGGGTGTATCATTTTGTAATAAATACGAAAAATTAATGTCGACAATCCCTAACTAGGAAAACCTGTATTTCAGGAATGAAGAGGTTTCGTGCCCAAGCAAGACTTAACACAGCGATAACCGGAATAAGTATCTAAGTAATTCATAAGTAAGGTCCTCACTTAAAATCATAGATGGAGAGTACCGGTCGCCGCGTGTGGTCGACCAATTAAAACGTTCATTTGTAATTTATATCGTCCTCTGCAGTATGTCCACGCATATCTTTTAATTTATCTATCTGTTATTGCTTCCTTTCCAATTCAATAAATTAATATAGATATGTTTATTGAACTTAATGAATTTATAAATTTGGTAGGGGGAGAGTGCATGCTGCATTCCCACAGCCGCTGGGCGCAGTCGACTGGACACGTTACCCCTCTCTCACAGAAGACTACCTTTAAATGTACTGCATTTTCCACTTTATCGTATTTCCTCAATGTACGTACGTGTTTCGGTAGTGAGTGAGATATGCCAGAGTTCATTCCCATCCTATCCTCTCCGTCCCCATTTTCCCAATCCATTACTTAATCTGCAAAGGTAGGCAGCGCATCCGGGGGCGTGCCAACGTTTGTTATTCTGGACTGATGTCGGCATGTATCGCGGATGTCTATGGACGACAGTATCCACTTACCATCAAGTGGACTGTATGCTCGTCTTTTGCCTTTTTCCTATAAAATATATATATATATATACAAGTTTTGGACGGGAGTCAACATGCTGAAATGGCAATGGGAAGGTCATATCTGCCACGACAGACAGTCGATGGGGTAGACGAGTCCTTGTGTAGACAGTTGAGATCACATACGGGTAAGTGCAGATTGGAATGCCCTCTGGCTAGGCGGACCGATGATCTGAAGAAATTCGCCATTAGTGACTGCATGGAGGAGCTGGGTTTAGTGTGTGGTTGTGAGCCTTGGGAATTATTTATTTATATAAGGTAGGTACACGAACAGTATACGTATAACAATATTGTATAATAAGACTAATCCGATTAGATTATATCCAGTAGTGGAAATACACACGCTGATAGTACGGTATATTTTTTAGACAAAACTGTTGATTATGAATGGCGTGATTGTAAGACCAAAAATATGTAGTTAGATAATAATTGTAGATAGTGGCATTTTGGGGCTACGAACTCAAATCTATATGTTATTTTGGATAGTGCTATGAGATTCCGGAATTTTGAATTTATGAAGCACTATTGCTTTCTCAATGAAATACATTTTAGGGTATTTATTTAATTACCCCTTAACAATCCCGCGATTTATGGGCTTATACCTATATATTAAGATAGCTATCATAAATCCCGTAAAATGGCACTACCTGATCCAATCATGCTAATAGTTTCAGAAGTTTCACGCCACAGTAAAAACTCCCAAATAACTAAAAAAGCTCGCCAAACGCCAACAAAACAAGACGCCGTTACGCGCTGGTTAAATTAACTCTAAAAGTCGGCGGCAAGCGGAAATTTCGACGGACAGCAGCCGGCGTACACATCACTCGGAGCACCGATGTTTTATGATAAAGACCCGTTCGAAAGGGTTGGAACACAGTGTGAAGAAAACGAGGCCTAGTATACGTAGTGAAGCAGACATTGCAAATTATCACAGTCGCAACAACCATCCTACCAAAAGCATTGGACATGAAATGTTTGTCAAGTGATTCAAATGTGACAAGATTGAGTCTCTAAAGGACGGTTACCCACGGTTACCTGATTGTGTTAATTCATGAAAAGTTTATTCAATTTCAAGATACGCTCAATATTAGCCTATTAAGTACCACTACAGGACACAGACCTTCCTTTATAGCCATGAGGACTTGAAACGCAGAGCTGGTCATTTTGAGTTGGCGCGCCTAGTCTTTTTGGGGTTGTTTAGGGCCCACTGGTTATGGTGGCACTCCTGAGAAGCTAGGGTATGGGAATTTTGTCCCCGATATCTGGTGTTATGTTGTTGCCCAATTAGCACCAGCCGCGGGACACGTGTACGGTGCTGAACTTCCCACAGACGCTAGCAACTGTTTTCCGCCAGGAACAAAGACAAACAATTTTCTGATATTACATAAACTTGTATACATTACTAAAATCAGTTAATTTGCAATTGTTATTAAAAACACAGACATAAATCACGTGTAACAAAAGTCGTACAGATTGCGAGCTCCATCGCTAATTGGGCGTCACCATAAACCCGGCGGCCATATTGGAAACACAAAAGTCAATTCCAACAAAGAGTGTAAAAAAACTAACGGCCCACCGTGTAACACAATCTCGTACCGCGAAAGAACATAAAATTCGGTTGGCTATTAGATTGCGCGGCGTTTGTAACAACAAACGACATATTTATAAGTATTTTGAAGTGAACGGTCTGCGCCCGCGCATCCACACACACGTACACTCACGCACACACCCTTGTCGGCACACCCACACACCCGCGTCGCAGGTACAAACAAATGTGCTAAGTAAAAAATATTATTATAGCATAATGCGCCATAAAACACAAGAGTTTCGGAAAGAAGTGTGCGCTTCTCAAAGTTTCATCTTAGAAAAATAAAGTCAAATACAGTTGAGTTTAGAAAAGTAAAGTCAAATACGGAAATACAGTTACCTAGTTGGGTGTGACTACCTATGAACTAAAAACTAACCAATAATGGCGTCCTCTTGCAATATGCAAACTTATACAATCTATGTAGATCAGACTGTAACATCCCTCCGCATGGTACAGATCTTCCCTTGTAATCATGGAAGTAATTTGGATCATTATGTACCACGCGAGCATGTTAAGAATTGAGGGTCCAGTGGATATTTCAATTCTTAACATTAAAAACATACATAGATACTTATCATTTGAACCTGCTTCTTTTCGAACATAACTATGACATCACATTACTTAACCATTCTTTCAACTGATATGACTTGATTGATATTTGTACTCGTACCATAATTTATAATTCATAGTGCAACGGTCTCGCATTCATACAACGATATATGCACTATTTGCTACGCTACGTCATATCTGCTACTCTTCGTAGCAAATTCAGTCGTAGCATTCTTGTAGCATTCTCGTAGACGTCGTTGGTCGTAGCTTTGACAATAGCTGGGTCAGTATTTTAGCAATTTAGACAGTTTTCTTGCCTTTGACTAAGACAGAATTATTGGAAACTAACCTTTAGGCACTCCGTATAGAGTACCTATAAACACGACTTGAACTAATTCTAAATAATTGGAACTAATTCGAAACTCGTCTGTTTACCCGAATCTCTGATATCGCGTGGAAGTCTTACCCAACTCTACTCGTACTAATAATAGAATACATATAATAATTAAATATAAGTCCACTCTCTAGTGAAAACTACAAACTTCTAGAATGAGTCCACATCCCCAGCACGAGCTGAATTGAATCTAAAAGTCAGTGAAGAGCGCTCATATTTCATTGAACATCTGCTTTTCATTCTGGCACTAAGGGCGGTAGTGAATAATATCGGAACTAAAGAGAATCAGAAGGTACCCGCATAGCTCATAGAATCAGCATGCTAAAGTGACAATGGACAGGCCATATCTGCCGCAGGACCGATCGGGTAGATGAGTCCTTGAATGAAAACCACACCACCGAGAAATACACACAGTGTAAGACACTCTTCGGCCATGTAGACCGACGGCTTGAAGAAGTTCACTAGTAGTTTACCGGTGAATGGAAGAGTGGAAGATTATATTTGGTGGCTAGCCTTGCGAGATGTCTCTATCTAGCAGTGGAGACACATAAACTGATGGTATCTATCGTATATGGTACAGTGCAACGCCTGTTAACTTTATTTACGCCAGTAATGACGAACGCCACCGAAACGTGTTCTTGTCACCGTTGGCTTTTATTTAGACTGCCTAATAATTTTGGGGAAAAGTTTGAGCACCGCATGGAAGACGGTACTAACATAAACAATGTCAGTAATTCCTATTAAAATCATTCGGCATTTCGATATACGAATGATATTATAACGTCTGAGAAATATCTGCGCAATGTGCCATAAATAAAGCTAACAGACAGTAACAAGGCGATAGTTTTTATGTATATGGACGTAGAGGTCGTTTCGCATAGCATTTGATGTTTATTTGGTAACTATAGGTGCGAAAGACGGTAACGAACGCCGCGTACGCACTAAGCGATTCTGCGAGCGGCAATTTAATTAAAACTAATCGTTAGAACCCGAAAATAGTAATTACAAAAAAATAACAGCAACAAATCTAGGAGAATATTCCAATAATTATGACTCGAATGAAATAAAGTAAAACATGATTATATCGTGATTTTTACTTATTCGTGTGATCGTGGGTTCAAATCGTCCACCCGTATAACTGAGTTTATACTTAGGTACGAATTTAAAAAAAAAATTACACTAACTTGACGGCGAGGGAAAACATTGTGAGGAAACCCGCATACTCCGGAAATCAAAAAAAATCTGGAGTATGCGAGCCACCAGTTCACAATAGGTCCGCATAGTGAATTATGGCCTGGAAAACTCCAGTGATTTACTAGGGGAGGCCTGTGCCCTGCAGTGGGACGTTATGGGCTGATACAAGTAATGTTTTCCTAGTTTATAGATAGCAGTTACTGGGGTGTATGAAGATTAGTAGTGATTAACCTCTTAGCGATTTACTAGGGGACGCCTAGTGACTGTAGTGGGACGTCAAAAGATAGACATCATCATCAGTGATATTTCTCATTTAGATTCTGTTTGCATCGCTGTGTAGTCAAATGTCAAATTTAAATAGCTTAATAGTCAAATTTAAGTGAAAATGTGCATACAAAGCTGTTTTTTTTTATGGTAAACGTACTGTTTTGAAAGCTGTGAATATAATTTGCCTGGTGTTGCAGGTGTCCATGGGCGGCGGTAACACTTACCATCACGTGGGACTACTTGCTCGTCCGCCTACTTCAATGTAAAAAAAAACTCTCGCACTGTGTATTGACCTTTCCAATTAGCAATTCCAATTCTTATATTCCAAGTTTATCAAGGACAGTACTAGGACAGTACTTATCGAATATTAGGGGTACTTTTTTTTATATATTAATGGGCGGACGAGCAAGCGGCCCCACGTGATGGTAAGTGTTACCGCCGCCCGTGGACACCTGCAACACCAGGGGGTATGCGGGCGCGCCGCCGACCTTGCAAAATCCTACTTACAGCTCTCTTGAAGAACTCCATATCGTAGCTTATACCATATTTTAGGGTACTTAATGATACCTGTGGATACATCGGTGGTAACAGTCACGATCGCTGTCTATACACTGCAGTCGCAAAATGTGTACAATCAACAACTATTTGGTAAGCGCATCGTTCGCTAAGTTGAAGGACTTTGGTGACGATCCGGATTGCATATTATTAAATAACATTATGCTAATAAAGTGCTGGATCTGCTTGAGTGTGAAAACTCGGACCTCCTCTCAATAAAAGTCCACACTCAGGAAAAACACTTTATATTCAATGTGAAGGCAAGATGTACATAAACAGACAAAGAGATTTATAGAAAGAGCATGAAAAACTAAACCTTTGAATAAATGGATTATAAAAGCAAAAAAGAAGAACAAAAAACAATAAAGGCAGACGACAGGAATAATCCGACGTAAGACGTCATGACCAACTAGATATCAATCTAGTTGGCTGGCAATCTAGTTGGCTTCGGCCGGCGGGTTCCTACACTAATATATAATTGAAAAAAGCTACTATTGTCTAGCGACTAAAACTGCAGTAGACTACTATGACAGCACTAAAAGCTACGTTACTCGTAAACACAGATACAGTGCAGTGCAATTAAGAAGCATATTTAAAGAAGACATTGAGCATATACAGAAGAAACATTCCTTATAAATCAAAGAGGAATCGTCTGAACATACATTATAAATAAGGTCACGACATCGAGTGCTGATTGTGTGTAAACTGTTCAGGAATGATCTTCGAATGATAACTTTGATTTCATACATTTTTCATACATGATTCAACTCAATTATCACGTGCAGTCGGGTGCAGTTAATTTAGTTTCAGACCATTTTAGCATTCATATTTTTGATCTTCATTACTGAATTATTATTATTTATTTTTTTTTATTTTTTCTATTTTATATAGACTAGTGGGCGGAAGAGCAGGCGGTCCCACGTGATGGTAAGTGTAACCGCCGCCCATGGACACCTGCAACACCAGCGGAAAGGCGGCTGCCCATTTACCCTGCAAAATTTTGCATACTCTTTCACAGCTGGAGGAAAATAATAATATCATCTTTAGTCTATGAGTACTCTATGAAGATCAAAAGAAAGATGTGACAGGCCTGGACCATGGAACAAAGATTATTAAAATATGACAAATTAGATACAAAATGAGGACAAATTAGCAGAGCATTATATTATATTGTAACTAAACGACAAATACTTGTAGAGAAATACAATCTGAATAGGTCTTAAGCGCCTATGTTTATCTATTTTATCTTAGTCGACGATTCGAGGAGTTGTGCAAACCGCGAGCTGACTGGAAAAGCCCTTAGTCCATATCAAAAACGCATCATAAAGTTTAGTATAAATATGTGCACAAAAATATTCTAATCACAGGTAAAGTTCTAACTCATTCGAAAATCGTTCCAGAAATGTAAGTGTAGTTGTACGAACCCAGAAAGTGTTGAGGTTCGTCTGCAGCCGGCTCTGCAGGTCCGGATCGGAGAGCGCGCCGCGGCCGAGCGAGGAGGTGGAGCTGCCGCAGGGCCGCTTGCTGCGCCCTGCGCGCCGCTCGCCGCCGCCCGCCCCGGGACCGCCGCACGCGCCCTGTGCACCGGCATCGTCACACCGCCGCCCTATCACACACTTCGATGCCTACGCTAGCACTAGTCGCTGAAGAGTAAGCGGATAGTGTACATGGCGACACGGAGTTATATCGTCTCTCAAACTATTGCATCAATACATCAAACTTTCTAATAAATATATATATTTTTTTATAGAAAAAATATGACAGACCAGCATACAGTCCACCCGATGGTCGTCTGTAGTGGATACTGTCGTCTATAGATATCGGCGATACATGCCAACATCAGTCCAGAATGACAAACGTTGGCACGCCCCCGATGTGCTGCCTACCTTTGCAGATTAAGGAATGCAGTGGGAAAATGGGGAGGGATAGGATAGGATGGGATGAGAATGGGCTCTGGTATATCTCACCCACTACCGAAATACGTACACACAATGGGGAAATACGATAAAGTAGGAAATGCTGTACATTTCAAGATGGCCTTCTGTGAGAGAGGGGTAACGTGGCTAGTCGAGTGCGCCCAGCAGCTGTGGGCATGCAGCATGCACTCTCCCCCTAGTAAAATGATAATGATTAGGAAAAAGGATTAGGAAGGGTGAGGAATAAGGAGTATAATGGGATGAAAGGCATTGAATTTCTTTATTTATATTTAAGAGAAAATCGTTCTCTAATATTCTGATATAATTGAATGTCGCCAATAGTACCTAGGATGAACAAAAACTAATAGAACTAACTATTTAAAACACTCGTGCTGAACAAGAAATAGTCTAGAAGACTGCATGTCTTATGCACCATTGCCTAGATAAGTCATAAAATTAAAAAAAAGACAGAATCTGTGTATCTACACGCAAATTATAAAAATGTGTGTGATTAAACTCCTTTAATCAGAGTTGAAACATTTATTTCAATATTATTGTCATTTATAGGAAAAGTCGATTAATTATCTGGTGTTGCTTTTAGATCTTTGCTTAGAAGTAATCTTGCAATATTTGCTATTGAGACAAAGGATCGGCCGATCTAGCGTTCACACAAACTGCTTCGTAGCTTATTATCAACTTACTCAATAAGCGGTTAAGTAGCGCCAACCGCAAAAATAACGTTGTAGAACAAACCTCTTAATACCGATTGAGCAACGAAAGCTTTATCACTGAAACCGCGGGAATTCAACACCCCTCCCGAACAGCCGCCGGGACAAAATTTTCCCGCCTTCATTTTTGAAGACTATAAACATGGTTATCAAGATATATTTTTGATTTTTTATTAATATTCTGAAAAGTTACAATAAAAAAAAATACAGTAATATACTTGATTAATTATGCTGGAGGAGTGCTTGGTGAATATGAAGTAATGAACTAAACACCTGCTACTAAAAGGTATATTTAGTTGAAGTATAAATCTCTCGTAAATTACATGGAAAAGGACATTTTGTAAAACGTTGTCTCACAGTGACATTTGACCAATTATTTATTTACTTCATACAAGTACATACTGTAACTTCATTAAGAAGTATGTATGTTTGATTTGTTCATTTAACATTGTTATATTTATTTTATTTATAAACAAAAAATCTACAGCAAAATAGTATATGAACTTATTATATGTATACGAATATATACACTCCCTGACACCGGAATCGAGCCATATTCAAAGTTTTTATGTAGTTTTGAAGCTGGCATACTAACCATCATTTCAGTATGCCATTGTTCCAAATTTGAATTCAGAGTACTGAAAAAATTGAATTTAAATGTAACAAGTCGTGTTTCCTTTCTCGTAGAGAAGACTTGTATTGGATTTTTGAAGAAAACAATGGTATATCTTATAAAATATCGTTTATTCAGCAACTTGTATTGATTGCCACCAAGAGCGTTTACGACGGCAGTCATGCGGTTTGACATGGAATCAATCAACGTTCATCACAGTAATAATTCATTTATGAATCCAAAAAAGTTTGTAATTGTGCGAACGCTCAATTGGCCAATGCTTCAGTATTAACGAACGAATTGAACATTATGATATGACGCAATTATATCCAAAGGGATATTTTACGGAAAATTTCCTATAACTTTTTTCCGTTCACTTTTGATCTTTACAAGTTCAAACAGCGATAAAAAGAATAATGCGCTTTCATCTTTTCCTGAAAGTATTGCCATCCTTTTAGCTTGCAGTTTGTTCATTATTTCAATTGTGGTTTAAACCACGATAGCCAAGTAAGTTCGACTATATTTGGCATAATTGAGAACAAAAGTCTCAATGACTGAAATACTAGTAATAAATAACAAATACATATATTTAGCAAATGCAAGTTGACTTTATGGAAAACATCGCGCTGTTAAAATTTCAATGTCAACTGCTATTGCGGAATCAAATTAACCAAGATATGTTAATTATAACATAATAATATATTATATACATTTTTCAATCAGTTACTAAACAGGTGTTATATCAACTGATTCTTATTTCTTTTCATAAGTCACGGACTCCAAAAAAAGGACAGATAGAAAGCGGTTGAGAACTAATACAAAATTGATATGGATATGTAATGAATAGATGAGATATTCAATCAAATAATAGATGAGAAACAAATCGCTATAAAGATGAAAAAAATACTATAAAATTAGCTACTGACTTGTTACGGGACATTTGTAAAATTTTAAGCAATTTCTCATGGCTTGTATGATACGAGCGGCACAAAAATACTGAATAGGCAGCAAATCGTGATCAACAAAACAAACTATTTTTGAACCACTGAAGTGAACAAATACTAAGAATGTGAACACAAAGTTAACAGAGTCCCGCTTCGAAGGACTCCTATGTCTCTATTGTCACCAGAGAACCTTAACCCGACCCAACCCAACCTGTAAATTTGTTGCCATTTTCAGTATTTCCGCTGTTCATTTAACTATTTCCCATTTTGTTATTAATTCTTTGACAATAATATCGAAATTGCCTATTGCCTAAGTGCCTAGAATATAAAGCATCGAATTGTGTGATTGTGTAGCGTCTACTAAAGCATCTAAGTATTTATATTTTATATCAGTTAACATATGAAAGTTGTTAAATGAAAGCAGAAGTCATACAACAACATACAAGTAAAAATTTACTACAAGTTAAACTACCCTACTCGTATATCAATACAACGTCTGCTCTCAACAGAAAGAAATCGTCTATTAAGTAGTTGTAAGAAAAATAGTATTATATTTACATAAATAGTGAAATTGAAAGAAGTTGAGTTCCAAAGAAAATTTGATAATTTTAAAAGCAGAAAATCCTCCACCTCTTCAATCATTTTACCAAAATCTGTAAAGGTAAGCGTTGCATTTACGGACATACTCGTATCGCGTATGTTCATATGCGGTAGTATTCACTTACTCACAGGCGGACTGTATGCTCGTCTGCCACCTTATTGCTGCAGTCGGTTTTGTTTCAATGAGAAACAGTGAATTGAAGAGTTCCATAAAAATAATGTCTTTTTAAAATAATGTAACTGATCGCTGCCTTCCGTGGTCATCTGCAAAGGGAATGCATATGCGCTGTCGATCTTCATATATAAAATTATTAGTTCATATCGTCCCACTGTTGAATAAAAGTCTCTTTTATCTTTGTTCAATATGTTTGAGAGTCATTCTTGGGAGTAAACGTCAAGCTCATTCCGCCATAGTTTTCTAAATCTGCCAAAATGCCTTTTGGTATTTCGTGAGTTTCATCCGGTGGTCTCATTATTGCACATCGCTATTGAGCAGTTGGTTAAAAACAACCTTTATACTTTATATCGCAATTGCCAGTCTTTTTCTAATGTTATTAATTAATTAATTTTTAAATATTAAGTACTAGCAACCCGCCCTCACTTCGTTTCGGTTTATGTTTTTTTTTTCAAAATTTCAAAATTAATTAAACCCTATATTAGACACGGATAATGTAGCTTCCTATTTGTGAAAGAATTTTTGAAATCGGTTCAGTAGTTCCAGAGATTACCCCCAACATACAAACACACAATTTTACTTCTTTATTATATTATAGTATAGATAACATTTTATTATATATGTAGGTACTTATAATTTATTATAGTTTATTATAGTTATAATGATACATGTATCTGAGCTGTCTCAACACCCCAAACCTTCGATCAACAGCTATAGTGTTGATCGAAGTTTTAAACCTATAACTTTGCAATAAATCATTTGACTTTGACTTTGAATACTGTCTACCTAGTTTTAAAACCAACGCACGCCACAGTTCACAAAATCTGATGGCGTTTCTTCGGAATAGCCCTAAAGAAGTTTCCATAACTCTCTCAAGTTCTTGATGCAGTATAAAGGTCCCTATACATTCTTATCGAACGTACTCGAACATACGTTTCACACACGTTTGTTTCACGGCTGCCGGCGTAATTGCGTAGTAAATCTAAGCCGGCCCTTACTGCCGGGCCTTCAGTTTACCAGCCATAAAACGTTCCCGAATGTTCTTTACGTCTCTTTATTCTTTAAATACAATTTACTATCTATACGGGGTGGTCAGATTTAAGAAGAATAAAACCATAGATTCCGCCCATACTTCCAATTTAATTGACAGGATATGTTCCGTATTATTTTGTAAAAAAAAATATAGTTCATTGTACTTTGTATTTGACAGAACTGTATGAAAATTTTTATAAATCTGATTTTTTTTTGGACAAATACCCAGCAAATAAAATGACATTTATGGGACGCACTGTATCACAAAAAAGTGATTTTATATCACATTAATAGATGTCAATAGTACATTACTCTCTAGGCACGAAATAAAGCAATTGACGGCCGATGAATATTGGAAGGACGAGGTGAAGCCGTCCTTTTTAAATAAACGAGGCCGTTAATTGATATTTCGGCCGAGACTTGTATAGTATTTTTCTCTAATTTGCGAGGAAACAATAAACAAATTAATTCAAGAAACAGAAGTTTCATTCCTGCCAATTCGTCTGCGCGCGGTCTTTGTTCTTTTTTTAAACTTTTGAAAAGAAATGCACATTCAGCCTTTATAATAATAAATATCGTGTACCTAAAAAACCTAATTTATGTTAGTGTGCACAAAAAATAACCTCGCTACTGTCCAGCAATCTCTATTATTGTCGTGTTGAAAATTGCTGGCGTGCGTACAGGAAAGAGCCGATTGACGTATTCCTTTTTTTAAATAATGAAGCCATTTCCGAGCAAGTAGGAGAAAAGATAAAATTAGTAATTAAAGTGTTTGTTGTGATAACTTATTGTACGTTGCATAGACACAGTTACAACAGTTAAGAGATCAATTAATAAAACAGAATAAACCATTCGGAGCTACAATATAACACTACTAATATATCGGTCAATTGGGAATTTGAAAAAAAAAAATATTGATTTTTTTTATGTATTTTAAAACTTTATTATGAATAATATTAATATTTAATGAGAAAAACTTAAAAAAAAATTGTTTTCAATTAATTATAAGCAATTAAAAATTGATCAAATTTAAAAAAAAATCACGTGACTATGAACGCGCCACGATTGGTCACCATAGTTGTGACGTCATAATGTTAAAGCTATGTGTGATAAAGGATTTATAAAGGCAAAGTCTGATAATATTCCTGATGTTGATATATTTATGATAACCAATTTTTAAAAAAATGACGTTCGATTCAATTCTGCTGAAGTTCGAGGTGCCAAGGCATCAAGGTAAGTCTGTTAAAAAATAATATTATAAATGAAAATATTTAAGTATTTATTCTCCATTGTATTAAATATAATTATTTATTGCATTAATTGTAGAGCATCACGTGAGAGTTACGGCGACAAAGCTATAGGTTATGTTCAACTTAGTCGTAAGAATGGTATTTGTATTGTAAAAGGACGGGTATGTCCAGAATATCGAGTTCGGAGTAAAGCTTATTCAGTTACTTTAACTATTAATGAAAAGTCAAGAAAAATTCAGGATGTTCAATGCCATGACTGCGCAGCTTCAGCAGGTAATTTATACTTCTATTAAACTCAAGTTGATTGATGTTATAAACAATAATAATCTTCTATATTGTGTGTACAGGTGGTTGCAAACATGCATTAGCATTACTTATGTGGACCCATCGCAGAAGTGAAGATCCGACACCAACAGAAGTAGCCAACAGAAGTCCGTCTTTTTTCTGCAGCTGGTCTAATAATCATTGTGGTGCCTTGTCGTTTACGATTAGGTTGACAGTCAAACTTGTGTGGTACCACATCAATTTTAATCTTTGCTTTACCTCCCATTGTTGTGTAATAAATATAATTTTCCATATCATCTTTTAGCTAGAAAAAAAAACTTAAAATTTTTTAATCTAGTCTAATACATAAGCTAGAACGTTATAAAATTATAAAAATATCAAATTGAATCCCAATCATTAGATAAAGATACATGAATTTATTATTTAAGCACTTTAAATTATCAATAGGAAATTTTTTAATGCAATGATTTTAAAGGTTATGATTTGGAGTCCAGTTAAAAAAAATTATTGACTGAACTCTATTTATTTGATTTGTAGACTTAGATAAATAATAATTAATAACAATGGTGTTATGAAATACTTACATCGAAATGATCTTCACAACAAAAAAAAATCGATTTTGTTTTGGGATTATCTCGGTGCACTGCTTGAAACCATTTGTTTCGACGTTTTTCATCTTGCGGAACATTTAAAAACATTTTGTCAGGAGTTGTTTTTGTAGTATTCTTACATAATGGTACAAAACAAGAACGATAACTTTTGAGGTTCGACATTTTCAATATATATTTGAGTATTTAACAATGACAACAGAATCAAATAGATCAAAACACTGTACTTAATATGTCTGTAAACTGCAATGAGTGAAAACTAACATTATGACGTCACGCGCGCTCGGGGTTGTTCGGGAGCGGTCGGCGGGTCTTCAGTACTGGATTCAAAAATTAATTTTTATTTTGATATAACTTTAGAATTATTGCAAAAAAAAAAAAAATAGTTTTGTTATAAAACTTATATATGATCTTTCCATTTATAACAAAAAAAAAAAAAATTCAAATACCCAATTGCAAAATAACTGCGGTAAATCCTGTCTGAGTAAACGTGTATATAACTTCTATAGGCACAATTTTTACTAAGTTTAATTTGTCGGGAATGCGTAAAATTTTCATGTCATTTAACTCAGAATTTAAAGCACGATTTCAATCTTCAGCAATATATCTAACACATCCTGTATATTTAGATGCGGAAAGGAGAGGTAGAATAGTTAAATAATCGGTACACACTGAACGCCGAAAACGTTCAGGATTCAATTCGGATTGTGATAAAATGTCTGTGAAAAGAGTGACGAAAGAGTGAAGCCTATAATACGATACCATACTACAATATCAGCCTATGACTCTCAACTGCCAGCAGTATCCTATATCCAGATATTGGCTTTTCACGAGGCTCGCCATCACGTATGCTCTTCCCTTATTCTCATCCAGCTACCGTTGGAAATTCTTCAAGTCGTAGGTCTTCCTGTTCGGAGGGGGTCACAAACTGACCTTCCCGATACGGGAAGCGTTATAACGTTACAACTTGTCTCGTTATAACGACTAATAAGATATGTTGATTAGCGAAGAGGATGATACTCGTAGATAACACATGGACAAAAAAACAACTAAATGCGAACGAAGCTAAAAGAATAATCCTACAGGGGATAAAAATATATATAAAAAAGCAGGTCAAAGAGGAGATGGATGGATGATATGAAGAAGAAAGAAGGAGTTACGTGGAGAAGTATAAGACGAAGAAAATATAAAGGAATGGGAAAAAATAGCCGAAGCCTTTAGCTCAACGGATATATAATGTTTGTGGCTTTATTATTTTGGCTACTTTTTGGAACGCGCCCTTTTAGCCCAAGACAGATACACAAGAACTAGGAGAACATGCGCATATTGTTATAAGCCCTCTTCGTCGCGCACGCGTGTTCGTTTTGGTTGCCATCCTCGTTACCACACACAACCCCAACAATGCTTATCGTTATTAAAAGACAATTAAGAGGGTCGCGACCTAATGAAGTGGTGACCAGTGAGTGAACACGTCTTCGCTGGCTGCTGGATGAGCAGCGCCTGGAATCTCACGCTATGTACACGACACTAACTATTTTTATTTCGGCTATATTTTTTCCACTTTATTTAACACACAGCATTACATACACATTTAGTGTCCATCCCATCGCGATGTTACTGGTCCAGTTCTAGCCGGGTGGAACGGCGTTCTATGCATATATAACGCATCATAGTTTATCTCTTTCCATTTTGGGATTTATTCCCTATTTTCGCATCTCGCATGTCCTATATCCGCAGGTCCATTGGATTCATATAGTCTCAGTGGGTTCCCACGGATGTACCGGCGCCAACAAATAAAACTTTGAAAACTTTAATTGTAACACAAATGAAAACAAACTGTAAAAAAAATATATTCGGTTTGATAGTATATAAAGAAAAACCTGGTTAATTATTATTTTTTAATTATTTAATTATCAAAGTTAAGCATAGGGTTGCGGTCAACTAATCCGACAAACTCTAGCAATAGTCAGAGGCTATCAAGGCGTTGAAAGATTAAATCCTCTCTAGAAATCTAGACACCAATCCGTGGTGTTCTAAGACCTAAGAAACTTCATTGATAAAGCGAAATCTAAGAAATGTCTTTTAATCCGACCCTAGGTTTATAAATGTGTAGATATTGTCTTATACAAAATATTTGTAGATCCACGTACCGTATACGCACTGGGTCCGGGTAGTGGTTTACTAGGGGACTTATATGCCTTGCAGTGGGACGTTAAAGGCTGAGAAACCCTGTGTTGGTCATTTCGATTCTTGCACGCTGCAATCCAACAGCCACTGGGCGCACTCGACTGGCCTCGTTAGCCCTCTCTCACAGAAGACTACCTTGAAATGTACTGAATTTCTCACGTTATCAAATTCCCCGATGAAGTACGTGAATCGGTAGTGAATGAGATATGCCAGAGCGCAATCCCACTCCATCCCATCCTATCCTATGCCTTACCATTTCGGCAATCCTTTCTCCAAATCCATTCTTACATAATTAAGAAAGAAAGGTAAACTTCTTAAGAAAGGTAGGTAGTGCATTCGGGTGCGTGCCAAAATTTGTCATTCTAGACTAAAGATGTCGTGTACCGCGAGTGTCCATGGGCGACAGTATCCACTGTCTGTATGCTGTACTGTATGCTGTATACAGGTGGACTGTATGCTAGTCTGCGACCTTTTTTCTGTTAAAAAAAATATATATGTGCAAGTGAGTTCCTACCTTGAGTATTTGTACGTGACGTGACCGCCGCGACATTATCAATAAATTATTTTAGTCTGTATTCTAATTGTGCCAAATCCGGCAAATTAAGCGTGATTCATAAGATTCTGAGCGGAATTTCCGGTACCTATATAAATGCTAACGACATAATCGTGGGTGTGACGGTGGACTTTTTCGAATTAGGTAATTAACTTAAAACTTCTTTTACACTTTCTTTTCTGTAATGTTTGGAGTTCGTCATTCTTACAATTGGGGTTCGTGTTCTTACAGTTCAGAAGAATCAATTTAAATCATACCGGTATTATAGGCATATGTAGGTGTGACGATAAAGACATTGATATACTCGTACATGGACATTAAGAGAAACATAAATATTATAAAAAAAATTCTAAATTATAGGCAGATATGAGCTTGAGAATTATAGGCGGATATGAGCTGGAGAATTATAGGCAGACATGAGCTTGAGAATTATAGGCAGACATGAGCTTGAGAATTATAGGCAGACATGAGCTTGAGAATTATAGGCAGATATGAGCTTGAGAATTATAGGCAGATTTGAGCTTGAGAATTATAGGCAGATTTGAGCTTGAGAATTATAGGCAGATATGAGCTTGAGAATTATAGGCAGATATAAGCTTGAAAATTATTTGAGGTGGATAACTATTTCTATCCTCATCCATGCCTGGTTGCAATGGTACTATTACTACTACTATGTATATCGCATTGCATTAGTGCTACTATATTAGTGACGTCATTATACATTTCTAACTTGTTCATTTTTCAAGACATTTTAGTATTGAATTAAAGAATTATTTTTTTTTTTTTTTTATATATACTAGTGGGCGGACGAGCAGGCGGTCAGTGCATTTAGTTATTTATAAATACTTAATTACTATGAATGTAATTCAGATATGAAAAGAGTCATATTATTATAGCCTATTATAATTGACGTCATCAAAGCAGTTTGTATAACATAATATAAACATAACACCTGTATAATTTAGACAATATAACGAATTTAATTATTAAATACATCATTATGTTATTTGTAAGCTTTAGTGATGTAATTGCCCAAAATAAATCGATAATAATACTTAATACCTAAGTACATTTAAATGAAGAAAACAAGACGAGTAATCGTCCGGGGACACGAAACAAAACCGGTATTAAATACATTAATTTATTGAAAAAAACGGGCCATGCCCACACTTTGGAGGATTTGTTATTATCGTATTCCATACTCATAAGATTCATTACACACTTATTGGCTAGCGAGCGAATAAAACCATTTTCGTGTGTTGTTAGTGATGTGACACGTATCGATATAAACAAATACATGAGTGCATTTATTTGTCAATGATCTTTGTACTATCATACCATAGGTTAAGACGTTCAACATTTGGTATGAGAATGTGATAGGCACAGGTATAAAAGAATGTTGATATTAACTAAATTTAATATAAACATTCGCGACATTGGCATTTTTCAAAGCATCTTAGCCAAACCATCTTCAGGTGAAACTAAGAAGGTATATGATTTAATGTCCGTATAATTATATGTGTTTGAATGTAATTAGCATAGGGTACGATGGGCTTAGCGTGTCTACTAAATGAGGACAGAAGTCCCTGTTAGAAATTGGGAATACAAAAAAATGCCATACGATCAGCCTGTGTCTCTCCACTGATGGATGCCTTTCCCACAGAACGCCACCATCTTCTGCTCTTCTCTTTCTTGTATTATACGAGCTATTTATTATGAGACATTCATTGACTCTGCACTCTGTTAAAAATCTTTCTATTGTTTATTATTATAAATGTGCGTGTATTTTATTATTCAATATTTATTTCCTCTCTACCCAAAGCTTGTCTGGCAGAGATCGCTATTAGAGATAAGATGTGCATTTCATCTGTTTCAATGTCTGTTACTGTCTTGTTTTGTTTTGGTGCGCAATAAAGAGTTTTATCTATTTTATATTATCATTTATTGATCATTTTTCTTTAATTGTTATCACTTTTTTCCTTATAATATGAAGGTCACCTTGAAGGAATTGCTTTAGCGATAGTCATATCGTGTTACCTTATTGTCGTTGTACTTCTTTGTAACTTATGTCATTTTGCTACATGTATTGGTACCTGTCTGTCTAATATCTGTATCTGTATCTCTAAGGGTATATCTACAGCTATACAGATATATCTATGGGTATCAATAGTCAGTTTTTTTTATCACAACTTAAAGTAAGTATGCCAAGAGGACGGTAGTATGATAGTACAGGCCAGTAGAACTAGGGAATCAGTAGATCAATAAAACAATTTTCTTTGAAAGTAAATATTATATTTGAATATATGTATGTATACCACAACACGTTCAAGGGTCTACCACACTAGGTTCTCTTAAAGTTCTTAGAATCGTCACCATTAACAGTTTTTAATTAATTGTAATTTAGTAACTCTTAGGAAGTAATTACAATGTCAAATTGTCGATAAAATCCAATCGATATCGACAAAAATAAACAACGCATATCCATCACTACTAAGAAACCAGTTCGCGCGTTAATTGCGGTACCAAATTCGTATCACAATCATTTGAATATCTGTAATTTATGGCGAAGACATAACCGAGTATCATCTCTACTTGTGCTTTAAGTATTCGTGTTAATGTGTGTACGCATAATGAGCACTTATATAAAAGAATCGTTTATCAATAATTCAATCCACTTCCATTTAGTTTTTAATAAATAGCCGTGTCGTGTCGGCCGGCTTTAGAATGGCTCTTCCCATGAATGTCGTAAAAATCGACTAAGGGATAATGAAACCGCTTCCACAAGTCCTGAGGAACTACACCACTCCTAAAAGAGTGGACTCGCCAGCCCGCTTTGCCAGCGTGTATAAGGAAGTCCATGTCCATGTCCAGTCCTGTCCAGTGGTCGATAAATGGGCGGGTTACGGTACGGCTACAATAATAGTACAGGAAATAGACAATACCCACAGACTGTTGAAATTGAAATTATATAAATCGAATTGAATTGAACTGTTTAGAATCGATCAACGTCCGGAAAAGTTATTCACATCTCTCCGCTCTGCGTTTTCTATTGACTGTACGAGAATAATGGAGATTATTTTTTATTTATTGCTAAAAAAAAAAAGGAACAACAGTACACACAAACACGTTAAACTATATAAATGGACATGAATGTCTATAGACATTATAATTGTTTCTGTTTCTATTACCTATCTGTGAAAAATAGTGTGGAAAAAATAGAAACAACGGAAATACATAGTATTGATTTCAAATGAGCTACATAACTGTGACAAAGACAGTTAATCAATTATCTGTTATTTAATTTTTTTTATAATGTTCTGATTATACGTCCAGCCCATCGCCATTTTTGTCTTTGTATAAACTGGATGCAGTGTATTATTTTGGTTTTATTTCTAATGTCCCTACATTTTATCTTGTCCAGTAATTTTATAGGTAGGTAATATAATGTCACGAGGACTTTTCTTTATTCCATTCCCGGGGCAGGAAAGGGTATAATAATAGAATAATTAGTTTCTTTATCGTATTGTAATCTCTACTCGATGAAATCTCTTTTTTGAAACACTGAGTAATATCAAATGTAAAATGGATGGAATGGAATGGATGGTTCACTTCAAAAATGAAAGAAGTCGGATTAGCTGTAGTTTACAATCTATTCTTTTTTTTTTTATACACCAGATGGCAGACGAGCGGGCGGACGTACCATCACGTGGTCACCGCCATCCATAGACACCAGCAACACTAGGGGCATGCGGGTGCGCTGCCGAATTTGCAGAATCCTCTGCACGGCTCTCTAGAAGAGCCACATGTCGTAGCATAACGAGAAAACGCCTGAGACAGTTCATTGCATAATTTTCGGGTACAATTTTCGCGGTATAAAGTGTGTTGATGACCGCACTGTACGCGACTCCGTCGAGGAAGTGCGAATGAACGGTTCAGCGATAACGACACGTGCTGTGTTCAATAACATATTAGTGAACTGTTCTGTGTCTAAAATAAAAAATATATAAAAAATAAGTTACCGTAGTGTGTACGTTGAGCTAGTGTTGGTAACACACGGTCCATATGTCGTTAGACTATTAATCTGTCCAGTATGAAACCGCCTCATCTGCATAATGAACTCGGTCGCAATACATACATACATAACATTATGTACACTCTACGTAGGTGACATCTTCTCATTTCACTTGACGTTTTTACGCGTCGCCTAACTGTAACCCGGGTTTATTGCTTGCCTTTGTCGTATTCTAGTTAGTCATAAAATTGCCGAATCGTCGACAATAGTCGCTTACCCAACTTGGTAAAGGTGTCTAAGAAAATAATAAATATACCAGTTTGGATATAGCTGTGATGCTTAGGATTTGTAATCCAAAATTTGTAAATCCATGACTGTAATTCCAACATGACTGAGATATGGCTTTTAAAGTTTCAAACGCGCTCCTGGCGATGATGACATCGCAATCCTTGAAAAGCCTTACTTTACAATCTTTAAAAGGTAGATTCAGCTATTTTCTGTACCTACGTTTTAGAAAAATAAAATAAACAAACGTTGCAGAGTTTAATAAACACTATTCAACGATATATCGTGACGTCAAACTCTGGTCGGTCAACAACCAGCTTTGAAAGGCCACAAAATCATCATTTTTAGAGATGAAATCATGAAATGTTTTGTAATTTTGTAAATCTTTCTTCTTAAATAAGAAATTCTTTCTTTCTTATTGCATTATGTTGACCCTGGGGACCTTTCAAGAGATATGGGACGTATATATATGGTTTAGGACGAACGCTAAAGATACTCCTGTGTTACTTTTTATTTCTTTTTTATAGAAAAAAGGCGGCAGACGAGCATACAGTCCACCTGATGGTAAGTGGATACTGTCGTCCATAGACATCCGTGATACATGTTAACATCAGTCCCGAATGACAAACGTCGGCACGCGACCGGATGCGCTGCCTACCTTTGCAGATTAAGGAATGGATTGGGAAAATGGGGAGGGATAGGATGGAATGGGAATGGGCTCTAGCATATCTCACTCAATACCGAAACACATAAGTACATTGGGGGAAATACGATAAAGTCGGAAATCAAGGTAGTCTTCTGTGACGTGGGCGTAGTTCAAGGTAACGTGGCCAGTCGAGTGCGCCCAAAAGTAAATTTCCAGCGGTTGTGGGAATGCAACATGCTCTAAAATCATGTATTCATTTCATGGTACTGAGTTAATTTGACACAAAAAAAATATTTTTTTTTCTTTTTTATGAAATTTTGCTGTTTTTTTTTCATATAATATATAAATAGGTACAAAAAAATTATGTTTTTTACAAAAAATACGTAACATTTTATGTCAATACAGAATCATGACCTATGATATAACATTTATGGTTTCGGGGTTCCAAAATCAAAGAAAAGACGTTTAGAAACACACTTGGTTTTGGTAACGTAACGTCGCGTATTGGAAGCCAAATATGTTTTCGAAACAGCGTATTTCGTCAAATAATATCACATAAATCTCTGTCTGTTTCCGCCGGATAATCAATGGAAGGAATTGACTTCTGTTTATGGCGTTGCTTTATGACAGCCCTAAGTGAAGTGGAGCAGTGGACAGACACGGGCTGATGGTATAGTATAGTAATCTATCAGTGCTGGTAAATAACTATCTGTACCATATTCTTAAAACTTTATTCAATCTAAATATTGCTTAAAAAATCATCGCATTTCCGCGATAAACAAATATAGTGCCAACATAATACCTATTGATACATTTTTAAAGCTTCATCGGATTCAGTGACACTTCACTGGTATCCAAATATTTTTTGTAATCTATATTTACGCCTGGCACAATGCAACGAATCATGACTTCAAAGATAAATGGAATATACCTTTTTTGAAAAAAAAAAGCGGTCGCAGGTTGTGACGTTCAATTTAAAGGCTGCATAAAAACGAAAGTGCATCAAGAGGTATATTATTACAGAAGTGAAGAAACAGATAGCGATTGGATGCGGTATCAAAGTACAAAACGAATTATGCCACGTTATTTGACAAATCCACAGATATAAGGTAACAACAAGTTATAAAGGATTTTTCGTCTATAGTTATAAAAATATCAGAACAATTAAATGTTGAAGTTGATTTAGAATTTTGAAAGGATTTCAATTGACTTCTAATTCGACTTTATAAGTTTTGACTTAGAGGAAACATTTCTACGTTCACAGATTTTTGACACACTAAATTACTGAAAAAATACAAATGAGATTATTCATATTCTGCTCATAAAATTCCACTACTGGGCACAGCTCTCAATTTGAGGTCGCGAGGGGTATAGAGAGTAGATATGTTCTCTCTCTTTGTGACATCAGCTTGTAACGTCCCTCTGCATGGCAAAGAGCTCCCCTAGTAAATTACCTTCGGATCATAATCCACCACGCGGATCCAGTGCGTATTGGTGGATACACATACTACAGATTTTTCTTATTATCGATTATGCTGGTTTCCTCACAATATTTTCCTTCACCGCCGAGTACGTGGTAATTTTAAAAGTTGCACTGTCATAATTTTGGTACCACTGAACGATTTGGCTTATAAATATTTGATTAATGAAACTTAGCTAAATTTATATTTAAAAAGTCGATGAAGCAGATAGTACGGTACTATTTTAAATAAAAGTCTAATTAATGTCTACCAAAAGGTAACTCGCAAACGTAAACTTGTACGTGTTAGTAGAATCGGCCGCCTCTGCACCCAATGCCGCATCCACGTTCGCAGACACATTTGTAGCCCCGTCGATTTCGCCGCAACAAAAGGTAGATTCGGTAACGAGATATGATATTATTTTTTGTGTGAACCTCGCGCGGGGGTGGCCGGGGTGACGGCGCGGGGCGCGGGGCGGGGTAAGTCAGGTGGATTCCACTTCGCGAGGCACCTTCATACTTTTGTTATACACAGCTTTATAAAGCCATGTCGATAAATTTTATGAAAGTGTCATATCTATATGTGAGAATTCGCGTGGTAGTATTTGGTGACTTTCTGGATTATGATAAATAGGTTTATGTACAAAGGATTTTTCAAATGCTTTTTAAGACAATAATAAAATACTGGCTGTAGTTGATATCTACTCGAAGATTGCGCGCGCATTAATGATTCTGAGTTATCTGAAATAATATTATTTAAATTTTCTTATAAAACTGATTTTTATTTGTGCAATTTTTCCCTATGTATTTGTTAAATATGAAACGCAAGAAATTGATTTCCTTTACAATTTTTTTTAAATAAAATTGTGATATTTCCTGAGATAAGAGACCTTATTGTTAGTTCTACTTTCATAGATATTGATAGGTACTTTAGTGAAAATCTTGATATTGATTATAATCAATACCCATCAATATCAAATTGATTATAATTATATTTATTATAAATAATTATATATTTCTAGAAATAAGTATAAGTAAGAAAAATAATTACCTTATCTTAAAAATCAAATTTAAAACAGAATTTTAAAACAATGTAGTTTTTATCTAGAAAATCTTAACCAAAATCAATACTCACAATAAGGTTCTTTTGTTCAGATGACGTCACAATTCATTCAGAAACAAGAATGGAATCCACGGTTTCAGTTTTCGGGCTACAACCTGTATATAAGTTTTTACTTAATACCCACAGAAATAAAAGCAATATCACTAAATATATTAAATAGTATAACGGTATTGTATAAAGACAAATATAAAAATCAACCTTGAATTTGAATAACATATATCATAATACAACAAAAATATAATAAATTAAATACAAAATGGCGACGGGTGACGGCGGTGTGTGCAAAGAATGTTAATTCCAATTTGGATGTGTTCAAATTATTTTGCGCTTGCGCAGGGCTACCAGCTCCTAAACGAAACTTAGTTCGTTAGAAATTTAATGTTAGGCACAGATTTTAATGAAATTAACATAGTTATAACTTATAATGTGTCAGATTAACATTTGAGGTTATTTTTGCAACCTACCCTTTCAGTGTCCACGTTGAACACGGGCCCCCTCATGCTCATTGCTCATGGTCAAAACGTCACGCCCCGATGGCCAAGCAGGTTGGCGAGTCCACTCTTTAAGAGGTGATGTAGTTCCTCTTAGTCGCCTTTTACGACACCCACGGGAAGCTTTTTTGTATCCAGGTCAAATATAATCAATCTACCCACACATAGTCTAACATTTACGCGCTTGAAGTCGCGTAATTAGCATTGAAATAAAACGTTTTAAGAAGACAATAAAGGATATAATATGTACTGATATTATAGTTTTTTAAAACATGGACTTATTGCCGATTTTATTTGAAAATAAATTTTGCGCGTAGATGCTAATAAGTTATACATATTTACATATTTAAACATTAAACATATTATTCTGACGTCTTATTCACTTAAGATCACACGAACATAACAGTTTCATTTACCGATAAGCAGGGGTAGAGACAGCGGATAGGCCTAATTCCTATTTCCTTAGAAATAGCTATAATAAAAACTCTAAAAATGTACATTTCAAATTGTAAAATACAACCCTACTCGCGGTACTCGCAGGTACATTCTCTTATCGCGCCATCTTTATTCAGATTATATTTCCTCCCGTAGTACACCATCATACTTTTGCCTACCAATCAAACTAAAACAAGCTTTATTGTGAACACTTAGAAATTATAATGAATGTACGTATAAGTTGGTCATTAGAGTATGAAGCTCGGTCTTTGTCACCGCGTGACGTTTCATTAGAGCTCAAGATTAACTTATTAAAACGAGTGCCGCTTGCTTCGTTTTTTGTAAAGAAATATTGTTTGGGACTTCAATATAAAATGGTTATTATTCTTGCACGCATTCGATATGTGTAATAAATAAAAATAATTCACGTCTCCTGTACTAATATCATGAGGAAAAAAACGTTTGTATGTGGTAGGCATCGATATGTGAATAGACTAGATGGCACATCATACGTTCTTATTTCTTGTCAAAGAAACCTAGTTGGCAACTTCTAGGGGGGTGAAGCAGATCAGGAGGGGGTCGTTCTAAAGTCAAATTTGGCACTTAAGTACTATGTAATAAGATTGTTCCATTTTAAAGACACATATGAATTAAAGAGAACATAGAACACTAATTAGGTAGGCAAAGGTATATTCTGAATATGTGAGTAACAACTAGCATATACTCGTATCGTAGTACCGATTTAACACACAAGGTTAACACACAAATTCTACTCATGATTGTAAGTTACTCTATTTAACTTACAATCATGAGTAGAATTACAATTATTCTTTGTAAAAATAACATTTTTTTGGGCTGTAGTACATATTTAGCAAATGCTCTTCTTCAGCCTCCATCTATCCATTACTGGACACAAGCCTCTTCGAAGGTGCACGATGATCTTCAATCGTTCGATACCATTGTTTCATTATTATACCAACATTTTATTGAAACTCATTGTGACAAACAAACTTTAATGAATTCAAACGACAGGAAACATTACTTTATAAAAACATCACTTGTGTCAGTTTTTCTTTTTCTTACTGCAAGTCTCATGCTGCACATGCTAAAATGCATAAATCAGTTCGCGCATGCGCCGTGCAGCTGCCACACAATACACGTAGAATAAGTAAGGCAACACATACGGAAGTATCGAATTTGTATCGCGAAAACCTCTACTACCATACCTAACACTTCCGCGAGATTTCGGCGTTTTTCATATATGTTATATGTGGTATATATATATATTCGCGGTATAATATCGTACTATTTATTAATAGGTATATATTTGTTGTAAATATTTGTGTAAATTATCCACTATACAAGTTCCATTGCTTTATTTTCTCGATGACAGCTGACACACAGTGGTCGATATAACTTTGTTCTAGCGTCAACGCCTAAAACTCCGAACAAAAATTAGGCACCAAGACGTCATATTTCATTAACAAGGTCACGTCAGCCAGAAAGCAATTTTAGGGATGTAGTTATCGATAAACGTAACACGATAACAGATCCGATATTTTTTTACAAAATGTAAGAAACTAAACTACTGCCGGATACTTTTGTACAAATTTATTAACTAATATTATATTTCATTACAAGATGTTACACGTGTTAATTCTTGATTGATAATGCCAACTTCTTTAAAATTTTCGAAGCTGTTGTAAAATAAGTAGGTATAGGTAGGTACTCGACAATGAAACGAAATAATTATAATGACAGGTAATCTTTATTTATTTATTTTAATCAAAATCTGATGAATCGTCACTGTCACTCGATGAGCTCTCCCCAACATTTATTATACGAAGCTTATTTTCCTGCATGCCGCTTGTACCGTAAGCTTCGGTGGTAATTTTTGAAACAGTAGGTCCACTAATTCCTAATGCGGCCGCAACACGCTCTCGCACTTGCGACAGTGGTAATAGCGGGCCACCATTTTGATACTCTGCTTCAAAGTAATTACGAACCTTTATCACCAGTTCTCTCGCCTGCCTTTTCAGAACAGATCCTTTCGGCATTTTGATATTTGACAGCTGGGCAGCAATCAACACGGAGGAACACAAAATACACAACGTAACGTATGGATAATGTGAAAAAACTCAGCGAACAGAAATGTAGTGACTAGCACGACCGTCTTGTTGCGAGTGACACATTAAAACAAACACAAAATGGCGGTGGACCATTGAGTGTTCCCACCTTGAAAAAATATATTTGAATGTTTTTGTTGTATTTGTCTTTGTTCAAAATATAATAAATATATGCGATCGATATCATTACTTATTTGGTCACACAACACTACAACTATCAAATTAGAACTGTCATCGAGAAAATAAAGAAATGGAAATACTATAAGTTGTATTATTTTTAGTTACATTATACTCCATCGCGGCTCCCAACTTACAAGTTGTATTATTTTTAGTTACATTATACTTCATCGCGCCTACCAACTCACTAGTTGTATTATTTTTAGGTATATTATATTTTATCGCGCCTCCCAACTCACTAGTTGTATTATTTTTAGTTACATTGTATTTCATCGCACCTCCCAACGTGCCTCTTTGTTCAATCCAAAGGTTGGCTGATAGAAAATGTTTCCAGGTGTTACGCTCGCCTTTCGTAAAATTAAGTGCAATAAAGTTTTTTAAATAAAATATGATCTGAAGTAAAGGGATCTTAAGTTGAAGAAACTGCTCACAACTCTCTATGTGGACTACCCGCCTTTTCAATTAGCTCGTGACCATGATTAGTGCAACCCAGCCAAAACATCGAGTAAAATAAATAAACTCTGCTATACTTCTCGAACTGGAAAGTGCATTTGTGTGCAAAATATTGTCAGTTTGTGTCAAGTAAACTCACTGTGTACTGTGCCTGCCGGCTGTTGCCTTGTTTTAATAATAACAATTATCGCGTGCGCCGCAACCGGACGGAAGGTGACCCCCAAGTGGGCTGGTCTTGCCAGACGAAGAAATTTACCCTTTACGGAGAGAATTGTGAGGAGCTAACAGCAGTGAGAGATTGGAACTGAAAACTAACACTAGTATAATTTTTTTTTAACAAAGCATAAAAGTTCATCTACAGCAAAGAAGCCGAAAATAGACAGACGAATTCAACTGTTTTATGCAGTTTTCAGCTGCAGTTTTCATTAAGCTTTTTTTAGCTTTTTGCCAATGTGCTAACGCGTGAAAGATATTAACTCTTGCTACTGCTTATGATAGGAAAGATCGCCGGAATGGGGAATGTTGGTCGCAGGAAAAAATCACGACTGCGTAACATTCGGGAGTGGACTAGCATCGCGTGTGTTGTGCAGGCGAACCGTTTCGCCTCGCGAGAGAGGTACAACGCCGAATATGAAGCAGTGATAACAAGACACTGGCTTATCATGTAGGGCTTAAATAACCCCATGAAGAGTCGCCAACTCGAACTGGCCTCGTTAGCTTACAGGCGAACTTTAGGAAGCTGCGAGAGTTCGCACACCATTGGAGCCAGAAGAGAAGCCAAAATGAATAAGAGCTGGTAGCTCCTGACGGGTGTCATATGGAGTCCATGCCCCCGAAAGGGGAGAGTAACCAGCCCGCTCCTTTAAGAGGGGAGGATGAGCTTAAGCGAATTTCCAAAATAGGTATTTTTATCTATTTTGGCTATCTCGGCAGCGAGCGATGCAACTTCTTTGAAAAAAGGAAGAGTTGTACTTCGAGCTGATAATACCTATAAAAAATCGAGAAAACCAATGTTTCGTATTCCCCTGATTGCTCCTCCAAAAATGGATAGATTTTATTTTTTCTTTATGATTTGGAATAGTTTCAGTGTGTCGGTACGTTTTACTTTTTTAATTGTTAAATTTGCATAATGGGCTTCTTTTTTGCAGCCTTTTAACCGGACATTTTTTAAATTTTTGGAGGGTTCTAGTTCCTATAAGAATCAATTAATCAAAAAAATCAAAACGTAGGAACATGCTCACAGTTATAAATTAATTGCCATAATTCAGGGAGAAATTAGGGGAATACGTTTGTGTGGATTAGTCGCATACCGCTTCCCCTCATCCTTCCCTCTTAAGACCTTTAAAAGAGTGAAAGGAGAAAGGATATCTGTTTATTATGTTTATAGGCCGACATTTGTATAAACCGTGGGCGAAAGGATGCGTCAAACAGCAGGCAACCCAGGGCACTGCAAATGTTACGCTCGCCAAGGCCGCGAGGGCGCGCGGCCGGTCTGCGTCGTTTTTGTCTTGCATGCGCGCGCGCAGGGAGCCAAAGTCAAGGGCACGCTGACCCACTTCCACCGCAGGCTTCAACGGGCGAGCACGTGTTCAGCAGATGCTATACAGGTATACATTTCTTTTTGTTTCGCGTTGTTTTAGCGTCAGATGGTACGTATGTTTTATTAGTCTGAATTTTAATCAGGATATTTAAGGCTTAGGTTTAGACGATTCAGTTTTAATTTAGCTTATAATGTCGCACTATAAGGTGTAGACCTAATTTTGAAAGTGAAGCGACGTCGGCGAGTAATCCATCGTGTAGTAGGCTCAAGGCGGTTTCGTGGATGTTTTCGTCCCTGATTTCTCGGGTGATATCGAACAAAATCATAAAGGAATTTTCCGTTTCTTGATAACAACACAGATACATATAGATAGCCAATGTACTATTATAGTAAGTTGTTATAGAAACATTTGGCTTTCAACTGTTGAAGGAGAAACCTTCGAAACGTCTTGTCATATCTTCTTTATTAGAAGACAGTCTCAAAGACTGGCAAATAGCAGATTGTCGTTTAATTTTTTTTTTTGTTATTTCAAGCAATGTCAACAGTATTACCTACTGGTAAGTCGTTTCAGAAACCTTTGCTTATTAGCGTTTCAGATTATTAGCCGACAATCTTATTTTAAGCAATGTGTCTTATTATTTTTATGAGGGGGAGAGTGCACGGTGCAATCCAACAGCCGCTGGGCGCACTCGACTGGCCACGTTACCCCTCTCTCACAGAAGACTACCTTGAAATGTACTGCATTCCCATTTTATCTTATTTCCCCAATGTAGGTAGGTACGTGTTTCGGTATTGAGTGAGATGTGCCTGAGCCCATTTCCATCCTATCCCTCCCCATTCCCCCAACCCTTTCTCCAAATCTATTCCTATATCTCCAAAGATAGACAGCGCATCCGGGAACGTGCCAACGTTTGACATTTTGGATTAATGTTGGCATGTATCACGGATGTCTATGGGCTACAGTATCCACTTACCATCAGATGGACTATTTCGTCCATAAAAAAAATGTCAAACTACAACAACGTAAGTTCTTCTTCAGCAGGAAATATGCATTGAAGCAAAGATTTTAACATTCATTATCTCATAATAGATACAAAATTAAACGTTCACGGCAATAAAGATTTTAACACGTCGTCCAATTACTGAGCGCGCAATAAATATTCTATTATACCTTCAACGTATGACTGTTCACGTAGAAATACGCTGTAAATAAAGAGAGGTGCTAAAACGCTCCGCCATAGTAAAAATATAACAGTAGGTTATCTTCATACAAACGCATGAATCGCGGTTTGTTTGTGTGAGCACCGCGTCAACACGTACAATTGTACGTGCCAATTGAGTGTGCGACTTAATACATACTCCTTTGCCACTTATCATCGACTAACAGCAATTACAACGTTGTTGAACAAACCTACTTTTTCATTAGGACAACAAATATAAACTTTATATCGTGTGGCTTTAGAATAAACCCACCACATCTCTTCCCATGTGTATCGTAAAAGGCGACTAAGCGATACCAAAGCCGCTACCACAAAACATAAAGAGCTACACCACCTCTGAAAGAGTGGACTCGCCAACACGCTTGACCAGCGTGCTGTTTTACGGCCATACATCCATCATGCGCAAGACAATGTGCATGACGAGGTCCATATCCAGTAGTGGACGAATAAGGGTTGGTTAACGGTTACTGTGTCTCGTCGAACGGGGTCGGAGTTAAACTACTATAATGTTTTTACTATGACTCAACCAAGCAGATCTTTTACTGAGCAATGATAATAAAGACAAGACAGGCTTGCTAATGAGTCTAATAAGTTCAATCAGGCTTGCTAATCTATTATTTTTTATTCTTCCCACAAAATAACTAAGAGCACCTACTAAGTTATAAAAATTCACACCGGACAAATGCGCCAAACATACAACACGTGGCCGGTCGCGTAATCGCGCGGCTGGTCGCGTTGTCATGTTCGGTCACGCAACAACACAGCCTACAGCAATCGATCGATCTCCAATCCAGCCAAACGCCTTCAAGTCATCAGTCCACTTGGCAGCATGGCGTCCTACACTCTGCTCTCTGACATGCGCTCTCCGTACAAGGATTCCTCTACGTTTCATATGTTTCATAACCATACCATATCAGCCTGCGTTTGTTCACTGCCGAATATAGGCTTCTCACAAAGACACACCCTACAGTTTTCCGTTCTTCTCGTTCAGCCATTAACGAGGACTTTCTTCAAGTCGTCAATCCACCTGGCCGGAGGATGTATCACGCTACGTTTCCCGATCCGTGATTTCCATTCGAGTACACCCCTTTCGTTATCGGACCTGCGGCACATCACTTCCACCCCCGCAATTCAAAAAGCCACATTTAAAGTGGCACCCCGAGTTCATGTAGTCTTAGATGTAAGTTTATAAGGTCAATGAAGTGACATTTCCTTAAACTGTGGTAAATTAAAGTGGCGACTTTACCCACGCTTTGCATATAAGTTCCTTAGCAAAAGTTGTTCGTAATCATGGGCGCAAGCACCAGTTTAATTTATTGTAATTCAAAATATCACCTTTACTTTATTAAAACGATTAATAATGTACAATATTTTTTATTTTTATAACAAATAATGGGACCCTTGAACCTTTTGAATCCAACCAACGGTGTCCTGTCCGAATTGTGGACGATCCCACTCTCACAGACGGTTTAGTATCGCTCAGAATTCAATTGAGTCTCTCTCTGAGTTTTCTACCGCCTAGCTTGTATAATCGGGAATATTCTGAGGTGTTCGGTTTGATACGAACTTCGGATTTTCGGACTTTGAACTTATGAATCAGGCCTACCACCAGAGACCAGAAACCACACGACATAAAGGGCAGAACGCACTGATTGAAAAAATACTTACCTACGAAATTAATTCAAACCGTATCGCAATATACAAAACGTGCATATAGAATAAATTAAAGAAATATGAATTTCCCAATTGTAGAATATTCATGACTTACTAAAAAAGTAGACATGTCTTGAAACAACTTTAAGCTGACGTTAGAAATTGAGATGGGTATATTTATTACGCACATTTATATTGAAACTAATAAAAAAACTACCAAAAATCATGTCAACGGTATCACTTTGCATACATACAAATCGGTATTGAACTCTAAAATATATCCATTCCAACTGTACCATATCTGTGTAACGGTGAATCCAATAAAATTGACGATAAGGTGCCTCCACACGCTACGATAGAAGGTATATTTTTATTAGATACTTTTTAAGCATGCCACTGTCATTTACTGGCTAAAATATTTTCAAATGTGAGCTATTAAATAGCAGGTCTTATGTCTAGTTACAATTGATGATAAATAGTTGTGCAATAGGTTCTCTGTGCGTTTTCACTTACGACAAAACATCAGCTGCACCACTGAAGATCCTACAAATCAATCTGTCATACAATATCATATAATATTAACGAAGAGTCTATCTCATTACTGCTACGTGTATATAGACACCACACACGATCTTCGGCTCTTCCCAACCAGTCACCACCAGCGAACTTCTTCATCTCGTCGTCGGTCCACCTGGAGGGAATGCATCCCACACTGCGCTTCCCGGTAAGTACTGTGTAAACAATATACTACTCGGATAGAAATCCTATATTCTACTACGTCTCAAGAACGATCAGTGTGAGAAGGCTTTAAATATCATTCGACGACATTTGAATAAATCTACGTTACACATACAGACATAAAACTATTTACATTATAATATATCTGGCGTTTCCTGCCCGACGTGTACGACTTTCTATTGTGATTTTGAAATTTATTTAATTCGCTCATCTTTATGTTTTTTGGGACAAACATTTGCCCAAGATTTTTGGAGATTTAACAGATTTTTGTATAATAAAATTGACTAACTAATTTTATATGATGTTAAACCGTGAACGAATCATTTGTATATCACTTCAAACTTAACAAAATCAGGTGATACAACTGTTCTGGTTTCAACATTGTCTATTCTTGTAATCGTTTTAGTAGACTTTTTACATTATATTATAAACTAGCTGTACCCAGCCACGCGTTGCTGTGGCTGCTCAATAGATGGCACTTACCCTGTTTTTACCTGTTTTTGTGTAAAAAGCATGCTTTTACCCTGTGATAGGTATATAGAAACACGCGCGTATTCGAATGGAACGTTATGTCAAAATTTCAAAGCAATCGGCGAGTACTTTCGGAGATTTAAGATATTGAACAACGAAAAAAAAAGAAATAAAAATGAACGTTTACATTTTTATTTATGTAGATTTATAAGTTATTATTACTTACATAACGTAATGGTTATACCAGTCTGATTATATGAATTTATTATTAATACAATAATGACAATGACGAGAAAATTTAGACAATAAAAGTAACAGTTATTATTTTAGACTATTTTGTATATTATAATAATCGTAAAAAGACAATTAGGCTTAATGAGAAGATGGGATTGCTTAGCTGGGGTGTAAGTGACTTGTCATAATATGTGTAACAACGCAGATGCGTAATACAAACTGGACTCCGGGCCACTCCGGTTAATTGAAAATCTGTACTATTTGATAGTTCATGATATACTATCAAATAGCACACACACTTTTGTCATGATGATAAAATCATGAATCATGTCGCTAATGGCGAGCGTGCTATAATTGGTTTCTCGCTTGCAACCTGTATTATTTGTTTTATTTTTAGAACGAAGTTCCTTTACGCGGTAGATGTGATTCGAGAGAAAATGTAACGTCACGTAAGATTTTTACCCCCTCAATACGCCTTTCTCTTTCTCTTTCTCGCCTTTCTCTCGCTCGGACACGGTATGGTCGCGATACATTCGGAGTTTAAAAAAATGCGTGAGGATCTTCGTTCCTGACGCGGGTCCCCTGACCGCACACGTTTTTTTTTTCAAAATTTCAAAAGAAATAGCCTATATTAGACACGGGTAAAGTAGCTTCCTATTTGTGAAAGATTTTTTGAAATCGGTTCAGTAATTCCAGAGATTACCCCCAACATACCTACAAACACACAATTTTACCTCCTTATTATATTAGTATAGATAAATAAAATTGTGGCTATTGTTATGTTGTTAAATAAATAGATTCATTTCAAAGAAAAATAATAAAGTATTCTTGCAAGAAAATCTATAAAAAACAAATAAAAAGAGATATAAAAAGGCGTGGCCTGATTTATATCCTTTATATCATGATTATGAAAATTTCTACAGACGTTATGAATTAAAACATTTGACCAAACATTTGATCAAAGGCAATTGAGAACCAGTACAAATCGTCTGCCAATTTAAATGATTCTTATAAATTATTTATAAACATAATTTTACGTAGGTACAGGCAAAACCAGTCACTATTCCAACTAGGGCTGCCACCTCCGAAATACCGCAATCCCAGAGATTTTAAAAATTAGTAAAACGAGGAAATTTAGACAATAAAAGTAACAGTCATTATTTTAGACTCTATTTTGTATATTATAATAATTGTGGAAAAACTATTAAGCTCAATGACAAGATGATACACCAACAATTGTCGGTTCTGGTGTAGGTGTTTTGTCGTAATGTGTGTAACAACGCAGATGCATAATACAAACTGGATTCAGGACCCCTCGAATTAACGATGTTAACCTGTAGCCCGGACAAGCATCCTTCAAACCCGAAGACTTCGGGTAAAACCCGGGGAGATGGTAGCACAGTTTTCCAACACATTTCCAACCTATTTCCATCACAGTCGAACGTTCTTTAAGGCTAGCCATTGACAAATACATTCACACTGATGCAATATTTATTACGTTTGTGTAAAAGTTGGAATAGCATGTAATATTATCACTGCCCTGCAGTGGGACATCAGGCGCTGATGTCATTTTTTTTATATTGCTTGTATCGTTTAAATCATTTTTTAAACTAATATTTTAATAGTTTTAAAAACGGTTCAGTGCACATTCTTTTTTTTTTTTATGGACGAAGGCGGCAGACGAGCATACAGTCCACCTGATGGTAAGTGAATACTGTCGCCCATAGACATCCGTGATACATGCCAATATTAGTCCAGAATGACAAACTTTGGCACACCCCCGGATGCGCTGCCTACCTTTGTTGATGAAAGAATGGATTTGGAGAAAGGGTTGGAGACCTGGGGAGGGATAGGATGGGAATGGGCTCTGGCATATCTCACTCACTACCGAAACACGTACATACATTGGGGAATATGATAAAGTGGGAAATGCAGTACATTTCAAGGTAGTATTCTGTGAGAGAAGGGTAACGTGGCCAGTCGAGTGCGCCCAGCGGCTGTTGGATTGCAGCGTGCACTCTCCCCCTCGAGAAAATTCTGTTCGTTACTTGGAGTAAAATCTTAACAAGAGACAAAAACACGCGCACGCACAGTCCCGTTGCGTGCCTGGCGGGACACGCACCGCTACGCATTAGGCCGCTTACACACTGGCGGCTCTTAGAATATTGGAAAGACCAAAAAAAAACTCGATGCACAAAAAAAATGGATTTAAATATAATGTACATAATCTGTATTATGTACTATTTTATTTTAATTTAGTTTTTGTTCGTTCTATGATATTACTTATTTTTAATAAATTTTAATCTATATATAGGTAAATAATATATATAAAATCTATTTTGTATATTGTAGTTTTGGCATATATATTGTAGTAGTTTTGTAATTATTGCTTTGGCAGCAGTAATTGTGTCGTCGGGGTCGTCTAAGACTTGGCGACGACAACGACGACGACGGCAACGGGGAGGGTCATTCATGTCGGGGACATAGGTTAGGCTCTCAACTACTAGGGGGTTAGAATGGTGAGGAACTCTGTCGTAGTAGCGTCGGGCGGAGCCTTTCACATAATTGACGATGGAGGGAAGTTCCGAGTCCAAGTTAAGTGGATATTTTATTTACACGACAGGTCAAACTAAAAGTTCTTTGAACTGGCTCCTTATACAATACGAAATAAACAAAATACAAATTCGAATTTTGAAAATAGAACTCTTTACTTGTCAATCGCAATTAAATTTTCAAAGCTGTGTTATATGTTTTTCTGACGCCAATTTGAAAATTAAGTGGTTGCGGATAAAAATATTTAATAAGAGAATATTTTCGTTGAATTCTTTTTTTTTACTTTCGTTGCGGTCTACACCAGAAACAAAGTTATGAAAGACTTAAGTTAGCATTTAGTCATGAAGTAATGAATGCAGAAGAGACAGTAACGGCCTTCCAAACGGTTGTTGAAGTGTCTAAAGAAAGGTGAGCTGAATGCTTCACACAATGATTTCATCGCGTGAAAAGGTGTATCGCGGAGAACATTTCTAAAGGCAATAAAACAACTTTCATCTTTATATCTGATTTCATTTTTGAGATTCTGAAAACTTTCTGCGTCACCCACGTATAATGTAATTCTCATGATATAACAGACGTATTAATGATGTTTATCTTGTATGGTTTCAATTTATTCTCATGTATATGTATATAGATATGTGTGTGTAAGTTTGTATTCATGTATATGTAAAAGTGTATATTTATATTTATTTTACCACACCATCTAAATTGTGTCTTTCACGCGCCTCCTAATTGAACTTCTCCGATCAACCCAAAGGTTGGCCGGTGGAGAATGCCTGAAGGCATTAAGCTCGCCTTTTGTACGGTATTGTGTAATGAAGTGTAAAAATAAATAAATGAAGTTAAATAAATATGATTATTCTAGTACAGATGTCAGCACACATTTTCATTATCAATTCTTCAATTCTTCAAGTTCAAATCTTCAATTATTATGTGAAGTGTACCTTTCTATATATATTTTTTTCTACTTTAAAATCATTACCCCAGAAATACCCCAAGTAAATTTATACCCCAAAAAAAATCCCGCGACATCATTTTCAGTCCAAATCTAGGGTAAAATAGCCTAAGTTGGCATAGCTGAGAAATTCGCCGATAGTGGCCTTGAGACTGCTGGGATACAGGCCTTAGGAGGCCTGTATCCAGCAGTGGCGAAATATAGATATGGTGATTTGTATTTAACAAATATGTGTGACGATTTGTGTAAAAAATACCTTTGAACGTAGAGACAAATTAACCTGTAACATGAGTAAGTATATTTTTTATAAAATAGATGGCAAACAAGCGGGCGCGCCATTTGATGGTAAGTGGCATTTTTTTTATAGAGTAGTGGGCAGACGAGCAAGCAGTCCCACGTGACGGTAAGTGTTACTGCCGCCCATGGACACCTGCAACTCCAGGGGGCTTACGGGTGCGCTGCCGACTCTGCCGAATCCTGTTCACAGCTCTCATGAAGAGCCCCACATCGAAGCGTAAGTTGGTATCAAATTGAACAGTTCTTCAGAACATTTCCGATTATATAGGCGGTAGAAAATTTTCATAATTAAGTACGAACATACATTGCTAAAAGCGTCGTTGTTAATTATACTTTATTTTACATAAAGCAATTTAATTAACTTCAAAGGAAGAAAGTAAACGTATCGTGCCGTAACAAGTCAAAGTGGAGGATGTATGAAAATAACTTTAGGATCAAACAGGGTTGTCCCTTGAATACTATTCAAAGAGTGGTCAATTTATTAGCGGTCTCAATTTGATATACCTACCGGCGTTTTATAATACAGCAATATTCTAAAAAAAAAGCCATTTTAAAATGACACGCTCCAATCGAAAACGAAGATGTCACTGTTTCTCATGTTTTACAAAAAATATTACAATAAAAATTGTTGAGCGAGTATCCAGGTATAATAGTTTGAGGGGGAGAGTGCACGGTGCATTCCAAGAGCCATAGTGAAATTGTTATGAAATTTAAAACCTAGGTTTAAAAATTCCGGTTAGTATGATGTGGACAGAAAAGCAGAGGTCAGTGACACCAATTGATCTAAAAATCAAATCGTCTATTGTTATACCTATTAATTCATTTAAATTGCAGGTCCGTCTTTTTATATGTGATCTAAGTACCTAGTGTGTTTTTTATGGAAATACATAAAAGTTCACATATATAGATCACATATAAAAAAACTTTAATGAATTGATACTTGTCAAGAATTGATATATGTATCAATCTTACCTATGAAATTACCTATGAAATTGCCATTTGAACTTAGTTATCTTGCGTTTTCAAATTGATTTAAATTTAAAGATATGACATTTTTTTTCAAAATCAGTCCGTTTCCATTTCGTTTCCGTTCTGGAACAAGCCGCGTGTACGACCGGAGACTAAAGTCGATAATGACGAATTGAAAGCAATAGTGGGGCGGATTCATCTTAAACCACGTCTGAGTTAGCAGCAGCCTTCGGCGTAAGCGACGAAGCGATATTGATTCATTTGCGTCAAATCGGGAAAGTGAAGAACCTCGCAGAGTGGGTTGAAGCTTGCCTTACTTTGCTGAACCGGCACAAACAAACGGTGTCCCAAACGTCTCCATGATAACGCTCGCCCACACACTGCACGACCGACAGTCTCAAAGTTTTCGGAATTTGGATAACTTTTTACAGGAGAAAAAATTCAACGAATGAAAAACGCCTTCAGAGAATTCATCGATTCTCGTCCCCAGGAGTTCTATAACAGAGGCATCTATCAACTTCTAATAAAATGGCAAAAGTGCATTGATAATAATAGGCAATATTCGATTAATGAAATCTATATTTTTTATTAAAAAAAAATATTTCATCCATATAAAACGGAAATTTCATAGGTAAGGACCTCATATTCATATAACATTAGACGATTTGATTTTTCGACCCGTTGCTATCGCAGAGCACTTGCGTTTCTGCCCGACCACCTCATACCCTCAGTCATACATAACAATTTCAAATACAAAATACGAATGAAGTAATAAATACCTAAGTGAATATGTGAACAAAAGAAGTGGGCTTAAGTAAACTTTGGACAATAACCGGTAATTAACTGAATGAAGGTTCCGTCGATAAAATAATTGCCTTAAAATCATGACGGTTTTAAGGCGATTATATCGTCAACGTCACAAGTGTGTTTTATCGACTTTCTTTTTAAATCTGCATTTGTCTAGTATACGAGTATGTATTACAGATATTCCAGACATTCAAAAAAACAGATGTGCGTAGCCTTAATCTTAACCGACTGCTTAACGATCTTAACCGACTGCTCAAACAAAGTTTTGCCCGAGAAAGTCGGAGGGTGTACTAATACGAAATCTGAAATAATGACAGATCATAAAGGCAAGGATAGCCTGTGCCCAGCAGTTAAAGGCTATAAGTATCCAGTATAGGTAGGTATGTAACTTTCCCTCACAAGACCGTGCGACATGTCACTAACCCTCACTAACCGCGACGGGGCAAGCTTATGCGACCACAGACCACCTGCCCCAAGTGCGACTGATTTGTAAGCGCGGCGAAGGAGCGATACAAACGTCGTAGTGCGCGAAGACCTCGGTTTTGCAGATATATTTTTTTTTTATATTTGCCCAGATTTTTATATAATGTTGCTAAAGAACCGTTCGAGGTACGTTCTAAAAATATAGGGTGGATCCCAACATATTCGTTTAATTTTTTTACAGCGGCGAATATGGTAAATTAAAAGAGGTACAATCAGTTCCAAGTCCATTTCGATACTGAGTACATTTCTCGCCGCGGCCTGTGTCGCGTAAAACAATTCGCGCTTGGAAAAACTTGCGCCAATGAGCGACATCCCTAAAACTACACTACTTTTTCCGGTACGTGGTCTCAATTCGTGGACTTGTCTACGATTATCGGTCTTGTGACAGTGTTCTAAGATTCCAGTGGGTCCTCTCAAACCAATCACCATTCCGCGTCTTGAACTGTGCGGAGCTCTGCTGGGTAGCCAAGGTATGTGAGGCTCTCCGTTATATCCAACGTAAGATTTTGTGGTGTGATTCAACTATATTACTTAGATGGATTAGAACACAGCCTATAGCCTTAAAATAGTTTGTTTGTAAACGAATCAATAAAATACACATTCTTATACAACACGATTTTATTAGACAGATATGATCTGTCTATTGCCACTTTAACGTACGTACTGAGCTGTCTGTAACTAGATTTTTGTCGAATTTGACTGTTTTCGACTGTCTGGTTTTTGACCGAACCCAAAATAACTCGATCCCGAAAGGATAAGGCTACGTTAATTTAGCATTAACGACGTGATGGAAGTAACTCCTAAAAAGATTGGTACAAACCTTACAAGTAAAATGTATTTACGGTAATTTAAATTTGTTGGCACGGATGCCAAAAATCACATATTACATGAGTCATAATGTGGACATTGCCACTTTGGTACGAAACGCGAATTAATTTGGACACAACGCTATAACATCATTATTATACCGATATGTGGCAAAGGTTCATTGAACTCTAAATCACAAGCAATTGAAAAATTATATTATTTATGTAGGTAGGCGAGTTACATGCGGGTAATGACAAACGTTTATTCACATGTTTTGCAATGCCCTTTCAGTATCCACTGATGGTCATGGACCTTGTTTTATGCATGAGAGATTTATAGCCTTAAAACGGCACGTTGGTCAAACGGGTTGGCGAGTCCACTCTTTCAGAGGTGGTGTAGTTTCACAACGCTTGTGGTAGCAGCTTTGTTATCCCTTAGTCGCCTCTTACGACTCCCGCGGGGGGAGGTGGGGAGGCGCTACTCTATAGCCGGCACAATGCACGGCACACGTTCAGTTCCACATATCCATTAACTTTTTAATAAACAGTTTCACATGTTTTAGTAATTATAATTTTTTCGGTAGCATTAAAACAAATAACACATTTAAAAATATACTAATAACATCCCACCGCCGGGCACTGCCATTGGAGGAATTAAATTAGAGAAGTTAATAGTTTTAGAAATTATAAAAATCAAGCCAACGGGCAATGGAACGCGGCCTAATATTAATTGTAAGAAAAACGGATCGTGTTTCAAATACTACCCTGCGCTCCGGAACTCAAATAAATAATCAATGTAGGCATTATTAAGATCATAAAGCTCAAATGAGATTGATCAGGACATGTGTGCCGTGCCGTATGCACTCAGAGAGATGGGATAGGATAACTTTTCAATTGATCCCACTGGATGGACACGGACGCCGAGGAAAACCTAGACGAAGGTGGCGAGATGACCTCTACTATGGGGCACAATATAGACCATTAAAAAAATCAAGTTCATTTTGGATTAACAGTTCAAGATTTTCCAAATTTATCGCTTTTTCCTTGTGGCACATTTTGTTTGCCATACGCTAACCTCTAGAATGCAAATAGTACTGATAAAACGACGACCAATTAGCCCAATTGGTAGTGCCTCTACGTGCTGTGCAATAGGTCCCGGGTTTCAATCCCGGTCGGACAATCGTTTTGTTTAAAGACAGGTGTTTGTATAACATTTGAGATTTTCACGTTTTTTACACATATTTATCTATTTAAACGGGTGTTAATGCACCAACCGTGGTCACGAGCTGACATCGACCGTGAGCACAACTGAAACGTCGAGTAAAATAAATAAGGTAAACATTTGTGTTACGACCCGTTTAAATAGATAAATAGACAGGTGATCGTTCGAGTCTGGGTGTTGCACGTGTTGTGTTCGTCTTTGTACGTGTCTCTGGACCCACGACACAGGCATTCCTAGTGTGGACCATTGAGTGTGGTGTTATTTATTTTAATATTTAGGAAGAGCCACAAAAACAACTGAGTGAATCCGTGATCATTTGTGGTCAGTGCCCACAAATTACTGATTAAGTATACGAGTATATGTCGAGGTATAATCGTATAAATAATTCATTCATCCAAGCCATTAAGAATAAACTTTTTATTTCTTTTTATTACTTCGCACAAGTTCGGCCGTAATCTCGACAATTAGCTTTGTCGACACATGAACATGTGACAACGCAAACTATAGACAAAAGAGAAAATAGGGACAAGCGAGAGTGAAGCTTAAGAGCCATTTCACGTTTTAAGCGAAAAATACAAGTTTTTGAGCTCTCCTATAGGTGAAATGAAAGTTGCTTTACATTTCTGAGTAAATATTTTAAATAGCTCATTTCTTTGTATTGACATTTATTAGAATACATTTCGAAATATTTCTTTATTTATCCAGTAGTACTCAACCATGTTTCAGTAATAACGCGCCTGGTAAGAACTTCAGAGCCGTGCTTCTTCCACTAAAATTCATTAATTCAACAAGATAAGGTACAAAAAGTTAAAAAGATATAAAAATGTATAATTACTTGTTGATTATGTCATTGTAAACAGGAACAGATAGAGAAACAGATTTTTTTTTTTATGTAAGAATGCGGCAGACGAGCATACAGTCCTCCTGATGGTAAGTGGATATTGTCGATACATGCCAACATTAGTCCAAAATGACAAACGTTGGCACGCCCGCTTACGCGCGCTTACCTTTGCAGATATAGGAATGGATTTGGAGAAAGGGTTGGGAAAATGGGGAGGGGTAGGATGGGAATGGACTCTGGCACACCTCACTCACTATCGAAACACGCAAGTACATTAGAGAAATAAGATAAAGCGGGAAATGCAGTTCATTTCAAGGTAGTCTTCTGTGAGAGAGGGGTAACGTGGCCAATCGCGTGCCCAGCGGCTGTTGCATTGCAACGTGCACTCTCCCCCTCAAAAATAGATTGGAACAGAATTAGCAAAATAGTTTACTGTTGAAGTTCTTCTTTCAGTAATTATGAATACGAGTCAGGCGTAATGCACCCTATCGTATCCATAATGTACCCAGTGAGGAAGTAATAAAGATGCGAGAATGATGACCACGATAAAACTTTGTTTATACATTATTCCTATCAGCGTGTGAAACCAAAATCAAAATAATAATATCTTAACTGAAATAAAGAGCTTAGAGGTCACTTATGTTAGTAATAATAACGCATGAGTCACCGAGTAAACAATAGCACCCACTTCGAATGTTTCTCCCTAACTGTTTAGTGTATTTAAAAACTATTCTTGTTAGGTATCGCTTTGTGTTTCTTATATAATACGACTTAACATCAATTTCACGAATATTTAACTACCCGAGCGAGACAACAGTCATGTTTGCAAGAGATTACAATTTTCAATAAAAGTTTCTTTCAAAAAATAAAACAAGTACATGTTTGATATTTCACATTGTTATTTATACTTTCCGTTGTTAACTGAAAAATGTGTTTTTCATTTTGATTAAAAATTTTCATTTTTTTATATTAAAGCGTGTTGATTTTTTCACATTTAGATACATATATCCCGTGGTCCCATAAAACTACATACTTTAAATTACTTTCTATCGTAAGATCGAAGTATGTAAGAAGCCGTCAAAGTAACGTTACATGGCAGAAATAAGCTGTTGTTAAAACAAGGCTTCGCAGTATAAATATGTCGACGAATCATCTTCGATGGAACATACATCGAATAAAAAACAATCTATCTCACATGGTGAAAAACCCTTGTAGTTCCAGACTTCTAGTAGTCCACAGTCTTCGCAGTCATCCCATTCACAAGTCGTGTACACAACGTGCACCCATATGGTCATTACACGTAAGTAACATTATTTATTGCCCATAAATCTCCCGCCACTCATTAGCCCGTGTGTGGGCACCTTTATAGCCTCGACTTAAAAGGTGTTTACATTTTTTTTCCCGCCATTTCCGATAGGTTCAATGGAATGGAGGATAAAGGTTTAGTGTCTGTGATTAGCACTTAGCTGTTAAATTTTTGAAATTAATTGCAAAAATGACGAGATTTTGCATACAGTTAGTTCAAACAATGAATAAGGTGGAGCTTATACCAATTGACTGTTTGGAATACTAGCTAGTATTATTAAACTGTATCCCACGATGTCCCCTTTAAAAATTTCTAAATTCCTTTTTTTATTTTGACAGTGGTCAAATTCCATATTTATGTAGTTATTCATTGTGAGTATTCATTCGTATTAATAGTTACCGCTATTAATACGAATAACGTCATTCATTTTAAACTATTAGATCTACATTTTCAATTTATAATCCGCGTTAAGATTTATATCTCTTTAAAAGTTGGGTCTGAACTCAATTTTACATTACTTCAAAAGTTTCTTAAATTTGCAAACTCCCTTTCCCATTTCCTAACAAACATTGTTGTAGTAAATGCTAAAATTGATGCGTTTGTATGTTACCTCTGAAACAAATCAACGTCACGCTACCAAATTTGACATAAGTGTAGTTCGTAGGACGGATTAATACAAATTAACACGTCATGTTTATCCGGAGGCAAATTTTATGAATGGGGAGAAATTAGCAGACTCTCGTAACTCGTAACTAGCCCTTTTTTCGTCTTCTGTTCATGAGGGATGTGTGGCCTTAAAATGCCACGCTGGCCCAGAGGGTTGGCGAGTCCACTCTTTTCGTTCCCCTAGGCTTGTGGTAAAGGTTGTGTTATCCACGGGAACAGATGGAGTGGTGTTATTCTATAGCCGGCCGAAACCACACGACCGTCCTCGAACTAAATAGTCATTAAAACTAAATAGTCGTAAATGATAAAGAATTAAGCTAGATGTTGTCGGCAACAACGTTTGTCAACTAGTGAAATGGTACGAAAACATACCTATTTCTACAAATCAAATCCAGTTACCATGTTTTACTCCCTCGCATTCCATCGCAAAATTACATCTACCAAAAGCGAACGCCGCACCATTACTAATAACAGTAAAACATTTAAATAGTTGCCGAAAAACAATCGCTCGTGAATCGGGCAACGGCCATGTTGGGACCGAATTTAATTGACTTAGAAAAATACTCGGAATAATGCCTCCGACGTCGTTTTGTTTCGTCTCGCAGCCGAGTGTCGTAGCGGATTCAACGCTTTGTTTCCGCGTCGAATTGCGAAAGAAATAGGGAAGCTGTGGAGACGATCATATTTTTTTTATTTAACAAACTTTATTGCACATTATCATACGGCAGCCTGAAGACGTTCTCTACCAGCTAATCTTCTAATTAAACAGAGAGATACAGGTGGTGCGATGAGAAGTATAAATAACTTCTATAAAACCAGATTTTTTTAGACCAAACTTCAATAGATTTTTAGAGATTATAGTTACTAGAGATCTTTGCCTATCTCTAGTAACTACATCTAACCACCTAGTCTTATAGATAGATGGACCACTCGAACTCCCTATGAGAGGGGGGGGGGTGTAATTGAATGAGAAAAACTCCTCGTCCCATTATACATCCTATTCCCAATTCTCCCAATTCATTCCTAAATCTCCAGCGCATTCGGGGCATTGCCAACGTTTGTCATTCTGGACTGATGTTGGCATGTACCGCGCATATTTATGGGCGACTGAATCCACTTACCATCAGGTGAAGTGTTTGCTAGTCTGCCGCTTTCTGCCTATAAAATATGTTCTTTTTTTGACATGCCAAAACCAGCGAAGCTCACCCAACATAACTGAACTGAAATAAAATAACTGAAGGCAGAAAATGCGATAGTCCTCTCTACGACTCTTAATTCCCGTGTCCCGCAAAACAATAGTCCAAGACGAACTTTTTATTCGACCAACTGTAAGTTTGGGGAATGTAGGCTGTACCGCATAATGAGGACTCGCCAAAATTTATTACATAGCACCATCTTTCTGAGAAGCCACTGAATAATTCCGCCTGAGAGGTATGCGTGTTCGGTTCCCGTGTGATACACAGTTATTTTCGCTATTCTTACGTAATACGTAAAAAGTTTGGGCGAAATAATTTTTGTATTTAATTGGGTCCCTTCTTTCGAAGAGATCGAAAAGATTTCGAAAACATAACTAGTAAAATCAGACCGACCGCAAAATCGTAATACCCAAAGTAGACCAGAATGTTGCCAGCCTTTTAGAAGTTACCTTTAACGACAGCTTAAAAAAGTTTTGTCTGTTTGCGAATAATTCTGTAAAAGCAATAAATTGGCGGTTAGGTACGACCAAAGTCATTTGACGGTAAAGAAACAAAAACCCAAAAACCATGAGCAGAAACGTCCCACTGCAGGAACAGGCCTCCCCTAATAACGACGAAGAGGTTTCGGACCGTAGTCCGCCACGAAGTAATAGTGGGATTATAGGATCGATGGGTACACATTCTCCAGTTTTTTTTTCGGACATACGTTGTTTTCCTTCATCGCGTGGCGATAATTTAAAAATTGTACAATATTTTAGTAAGAAGTTAGTGGAACGGGTCCGATTTTGAACTCACAAACTCAAGAATAAAAGTCGATAATAAATATCACTAGGCTATAACCGTTCAGTATCAAAGAGTATAAAGTATAAAGTATACTTAACCAAAACATAATACATATTCAATCTCAACACGGTTCTAAAAAAATGTTAAATCATAAAACAAAGATATTAATCTTGTATTAACTTTTATTTAGCGAGCAAATCGTGCGATGAAACTATATCAGTGGGTCAGACGGTCTTGTCGGATTCACGGAACGATGCGCGCGCGCAGCCTCGCCACGCCCACCGGCGGCGTTGGGGCATGAAGGTGGGGAGCATTTACATTTTGTCCATTGTTTCAAAGTACAATATATAATGCTTATACTCCATTCGGGGACTCGTTTACCTCATCGATGGTCGACGGGCAGGTATAGCCTTCAACATGCTAATTCTTTCTGAGAGCTATCTCAAGAACTTTAGTTCTTTCCAAAATTTCTTTTGGAGACTACGTACCGAGCAGCGTAGTGAGGGATGCCCTCCGGTCAGATCGTTGATTTGAGAATACATATGTACTAGATATGTTATACAGGCACCCTAGGACAGGCACGTTAGAGTCTAATAGTGATCTGTGTTCAGTAGCTTTACAAATTCTTTAATATGTTTTGAAAAGGGAACATTCTTATTACTTAAGTTTCAAATTTGACTTTTTAATGAACCCATCCTCATCTGTTTCAAAACAAATCCAGAAGTTGGTTGCCACACAGGTTTCTTTAAAAAGAACGTATGATGTGTCATCTAGTCTGTTCCCATATCGATGGGTCATATGGAGAGAAAATTTGTAGATGTTTGTCGGTAGCGGCTGGATGAGAAGTGCGGAAGATCGTGAGGCTCTAGCCTTTGGAGAGGCGTAATATAACCAGCACTGAATTTATTTTTTCTTTTTTGAAAATGTTTAGACAAAATTTTTGAAGTTTTAGTTCATCTACGAACTATAAGAGTTCCAAACTACATATTTAGGTATGGAAATTAATTTCAATCAGCCTTCAGTTGATCGGAAAGTCATTATGATTGTACAAATACAGTAGACTTCTTTGAAATATCTTTGAAAGTTCAGGAATTCAGGAAGCGTTGCTATACCTACGTACAAATCAATAAGAACAATCATGCAAATGAAGCTTTATTATTATATATTCACATGTAAACGTATTTCAAATTTTAATCTCAATAAAAACGTTTTTGTTAAAAACAAAAAATAATTCAATTATTTTGGAAATCATCGCCAACGCTCGCATTAGTTAGATGTATTATTATTGCTTGTTATTGAGCAAAATTTGCGTATTGGTATGTTTTAATTGATCTCTTAATGGAAAGATGACGTCGGTGTTAAGGCGAAGTTGCAATGGAAATATTTTCATTTTCATGTAGAACGTCATGTAGGACATACGTATTTTAATAATAAAAAGATACCAGTTAAGTAACCCATATTAATAATTACCTAATGATACAAAATTCACGATTTGATAATCTAATTACATTGCATCTTTTTCTATTTTCATAATACAGAAAGCAGCATGTGTCACCTGCATCAAATAGAGCATGTTTTGGGACTGGCTAAGTCCCTAACTGGCTAAGTTGTTAAGATTTTTTAAAGATCATTCATAAAAAAATCATTCATAAAAAACCAAGTCATTTCATAAAAAAGTAAGTATTTCATGAAAATACTTACATATAAATATATAAAGTAATCATTAAATTACTAAACTGAGCGCTGAGCATTTCGAATCGCCTCAGTTATGTTTTTAATTGCATTATATTGATCGATAAAGTTAGATTGTTTCATTTAATTACTTTGAATGATTATATGCAATTAATTCAACGTTTGATATCGTCTTAACATAGCGTGGGTGTTACGAAATAGAGGTATAATTATACTAGTGTCGTTTTTGCGCGCAAAAACAGCTAATTGACTTAAGCGACAAACTATTTACTGCCTAATTAAAATTAAACCGAACGCTATTAAAAAACTTCCTTAAATCTCTTTTAATTTGGCAATTTTATATAGTAATTGTGTAATGCAAAAAAAAGATTTCCAACTGCTTGAGAACTCGCCCCGCTACCGACGAGTAGCAAATTCGCCATCAGCTATTGTCGAGTCGGCATGTAGCGGCGTGCAGATGTCCACGAGAATTTTTCTGTCACTCAATTAAGAGCAAACTAATTTTCTAGTGATCAAGAAAATTAAGACAAAAGCTGTAAGACAAAAGCAAATGAATACTCGAACGAGCGAATACCCGATGGTTATGCCTCCGAGTGATCAAGAGTACTCGTTTGTAGTGAAAATGAGTAACAATATAAGTACCTAGTTAACCATTTTTTTGTATCAGTATATCATTCGTAATTTGTACGTTTCTTGATCGAGAACATAGTTTATCTCCTGTCTCAGTCCCACTAGCAACGAATACGTGTCTTAAGTTACAATCTATAAAATGTATGGTTACTGTTAGTTACGGTTTTAATTAATAAGTTACAATCTACAAATCTCTTCCATGTACACTATATCATATGTAATTTGTACGTTACTTGAGAGAAAAATAGTTCATCTACTGTCGCTTTCCGCAAGCTATGGGACAAGTGCCATAATGAAGTTACAATCAACAAAATGTTTGGTTACAGTTAGTTACTGTCATTAAGTGGCAAGATTTACTATATAGCAGAATATAGTACTATATAGTAGATTTACTATACGAGTATACTTTCCAGATCGATATCTATGGTATACATCGATACAATTGACGAGCATTGAGTCTATATATGGATGTTACCTGGTGTCGGTGTGAGCGGTGCGGCTGGCGTGGTGGGTCGCGGGGCTCCGGCGCACGCGCCACGCTCATGCCTTAGCGGCGCCGCCGCATGCCCTCTGCGGCAGACGCCGCGCTGCGGACAATACATAGATAGATAGATTTTTTTTCTATAGGAAGAAGGCGGCAGACGAGCATACAGTCCACCTGGTGGTAAGCGGATACTGTCGCTCATGGACATCCGATGGCACGCCCCCGGATGCTGTGCCTGCCTAGTGTCGAACTTATATAAAATGTAGGGATGGATTTAGAGGAAGGGTTGGGAAAATGTAAAGGGATATAACAAGATGGGGTGGGAATGGGCTGTGGCATATTTCAGTCACTACCGAAACACGTACGTACATTGAGGATAAAAATAAAGTGGGAAATGCAGTACATTTCAAAGTAGTCTTCTGTGAGAGAGGGGTAACGAGGCCAGTCGACTCCGGCCAGCGGCAGTTGGAATGCAGCGTGCACCCTCCCCTTCTCAATACCTTTATTGTACACCAAAACACACAGAGAAACACAAATCTACCTTTGGGTGGTAAGGAGAAGTCTGTAGACGGAATATTTAGAAGTCGATTCATTCAAGTTGTATTTACTAACAATTTATAGGTAGGCCATGTCAAACAAGAATAGAGTTCAACGATGTGCGAATGAACCGCCCTTCGATGGCGGAAGGTGCGGTGGTAAAAACTCGAAGTTGGCATGAAATTGAACGGTCCTAGAACATTCCCCATCATGCTGGCGATAGAACGTGCAAAGAGACGCAAGAAGTCTTCGGATACTGACGCAATATCTTCTTGAACAGGGCGTCGTTGGATGAAGTCAGTTAAATAGTATTTTTTAATGTCAAGGTTATTTGGTATTATTTAAGGAGAACCCCTACCACTGAACAAACAACACAACAATATCACTACCAAAATTCAGATCACGAATTGTCAATGGTGATGAGAACACATCTGTATCCCTATACACATAATAACATTGTAACAGAGCCGTGGCTGTACATGTATTATACTATTTTTTTTAAAGTAGTTACAGTTTGAATTACGACCAGCGCTGCCATCTTCGAAATACCCTAAATATGGACATTAAAAAAATGGGACAAAAAATGAAACAGGAAATTTAGTAGCAAATTTATAATTTAAAGTTATAGGTATAGTCTGTAATATATTAATTAATATTCTCGAAGAGATATTAAATTAAGAATTAAAATATTAAATTAAGATATAATATTATTAAGGGCATAATAATTAACACTTAGGTATACTGTCTTTGATACTTATAACGACGCTTTAAATTATACCCTAGCATTTAGTTTTACCACAGCATTAATCCTTAAAATAATTTATAGTATAGCTAATATTAATGTTTGCTATAGCCAGTTTGAAAATCATACTTCTCATTTTTCTGAGTTTCTCATTTCTCTCTACGTCATAGCCGCGTCATGGTGCTACGGGCCGCGGGCCTGTAGCCCCATGATGAGGCTATCAAGCATCCTTCAAACGGACAAGCATCCTTAAACCTGGAGACTGCCGATCAAACCCGGAGAGGTGGTAGCCCTAAATACGCCCTAATACGACCAAAACCACCTTTTTTTTACAAATTATGTCTGTTTTCCGTATGTGTCTGTCTATCACTTGACAGAGATTTATTAATGAAACTTACTTTAGTTATAACTTATGTGCTGGGTTAACTTTCTGGGTGTTTTTTATCTAAATCAACCATAGAGTTTCCAAAGGAATCAAGCTAACCAAACATACTCCTTCGTCTAAGCGCACGCAAACACTTCTAGTTAAGTAGGTAGGTACTAAACAAACGAAGATCACGTGATCTTATCATGTGGAAGATTTTCTACGCATTACCCATTTATTCTAAACACATTTAAAATAAATAATACGCACGTAGACAATTTGTAATTCATTTACAAATGGCCGACGGTGACGTATGCCTCGGCCGGGCACCGAACTGGGGACCAAAGGTTAACGGCGATGCGTTTAGGCACATTTGAAAGTTGTTTGTCTGCTGTATTTCGATTTTATCTTGATGTCATTGTGATCTCTTATTGCGGGTTAACTATTTCCTATTTTTTTAGCCCAAGATATTTCCGTAAATTAATTTGTTTACTGATCATTTTATAGAAATAAGGTGGTCTAGACCAGCTGAAAATCCATCTATGATAAATGGACATTACCGATCGTGGATATCCGCGATATATGCTAATAATGACAAATGTTGGCACGATGCCCTGATGCCGGTGTGGTTCCGCGTTTTGTTTACAATTAAGTAGAGTAAATAAATGATTTTGTAAACAAAATAATTACGTTTATTTTTATCTTTTTTTTCATATCATCTTTATTTATTGTGCGATTCTACTAGATGACTAACACTGTCGTCGACACTGACAGTCCAGATATTTTTTTTTAAATTTACGATTACATTTAATATAATAACGCAATATTCAGGTCTGGGTTTAGACTAAGTCGAAGCGAATCCTCATTACCATATCGCAAAAATCAAAATCGAAACACACCCACGATCATTTAACGTTTTCGCGTTTTTCACACATTTATCTCCAGGATTGTGCGTGAAGCAATTGAAATCAAGAAATATAAAAAATTCAATCGAGAAGATAAGAGATACAAATTGTCCTCGACATGGAATCCGGTGATTAATAAATTTATTAAAACTAAACCTATGCATAAACTAACTAAACTAATTCAGATATGCAAAGTGTGCCGCAACTTTCTGGACTATGAAGACCAAATGCGGGTAGGTGATGAAGCTGCTCCCAACTCTCGACGTAGACTACCCGCCTATTCAGTCAGCTCGTGACCATGATTGGTGCAAACCAACCGAAACGCCGAGTAAAATAAACATATGTGTTGAGACCCATTTAAATAGATAAATACGCTTAAGATCATCCCACCTTTTCACTTCACACCTTCACACCAACTGTCACTTTGATAACACGTGTATCTGACCAAATTCACGTGACCTCCCTCATCCCCTGCTTCCCCGACGACAGACCTCCGAGGCATCGTCTACAGATGTCTGGGGGTCTACATTAACTTGTCAGTTGCTTTCAGCTTTAATAAACATAGATCAAGGTCAGACTTCCACTGAAATAACCACCCCTTGCAATCATGCTTTTAATTAGGTTGGGGAAAATCTGTAGGTATTTCTTTTTCTAAAAACATTTTACCTACTGTGCGCGACTTATAAATAGAAGTTTATAATCGTCAATTTTTATCACACTAGGCTTATTCTGCGACTTCACTTGTTGAGCATCCAACTTATTCCGTAAAGTTTATTCCCGTAGTTCTTGATTTATAGAAATTTCAGAAAATCTGCGCCGGTTTTGACAAAAAAAAACCTTAAAATCCTCAAGAATACATAATAACCATACAAGAAGCGCGAACCAACACCAAAATAGAGAGATGTCATTCTGTTTATTATCTATTTGTAGAAATTACGGTTCAATGTAATAATTATGAAACTAGATATGGATTTTATTATTGAGACGAAGTATATGTACCTAGGGAATAGTGCGTATAGGAACGATAAATGTCAATGTAAATAGACAATTCCATTACATTTCATGTTCCACTTTACTGCTATTCCATTAGAGAAGACAACAAATAATCACATATGCAAAATCTATATTAATTGAAAAGGATTTTTAAGGTGCAATATTTTCCAAATTCCAAATGTAATAACAAACATTTTTAACGGTTTTTTTTTTATAGACTAGTAGGCGGACGAGCAAGCGGTCCCACGTGATGGTAAGTGTTACCGCCGCCCATGGACACCTGCAACACCAGAGGGTATGCGGGCGCGCCGCCGACCTTGCAAAATCCTATTCACAGCTCTCTTGAAGAACCCCATATCGTAGCTTAATGGAAAGACCTCTTGAGGTGGTTCGTTCCACGGCCTACAGGTTCGCGGTATGAAATGATTTTTGGACCGAATAGTACGCGACACCTCCGTATCGAGGAAATGCGGATGGACCGTACTTCTGTGACGGAACGTGCGGTTGTAGAAACCCGAGGTGGGAATTATATTGAACAATTCTTCAGAGCATTCCCCATTGTACGGGCGGTAGAACACACAGAGAGACACAACGTCTCTCCGACTGCTGAGGGGTTCTAAACCGCCCGTGAGCCGTGAGAGTGGGATCGTCGACAATACGAACAGCACGTCGTTGGATGGAGTCAAATGGGTCCAATTGATATTTCGTTGCGCCGGCCCAGAGATGTGAGCAATACTCCATATGGGGCCTAACCTGAGCATTAGGAGTTGCCCAGGGGTGAAGTACCGCTTCGCTCTGTTCAGCACACCGAGCTTTTTGAAGGCCATTTCGGCCTTATTTTCCAGATGACCCCTAAATTCGACTTTGCTGGAAATGTCGATACCAGGGATCCCGATACTCATATGCTCTGAAAGCGAGGTGCTACGATAAAAGGTGTTAATGAATAACACATTATGACGCAAAGCAGATCTGGACCTAACGCATGCGCAGTGGTTGCAAACATTTAAATTTATTACTCTCTTTTATTAAAATATTTCTCTAGACTTTTCTATATGCTTGTTTATAAATATTAATTGTACTTGTCTTTATGAATACGTCAATTGAAAATTACGATACTGATAATTAATTATAAAAGTTAAAATAACTTCCACGTAAACTATTGAATTCAAATTAGCATTAAATTAAATGAATTACGTCCTATGTGTATATTAATATGAAATCTATAAAATAAACAAGCAATATTTTATGTCAGTTTGTGTATTAGAAACTTAAATACCCATTACCCCTTTCCAACAACAAGTGGTTACAGTAGTAACTGAAAATTGACATCTTAAACAATACCTCTTACAAATACTCACGTCACACTAATGAAAACACCTTAAAAAACCGTTCCTAACGTCACGGTAACACGTTACATTCACAGAACACGATTGTCTAACACAGAAGACGAGATAATGCACTTTATCACTGATTTTTCACGGTTTTCAGTGGGGCCAGAACTGAAGGCTGCTGGGCCGTATCACGGTGACATTTGTCATGTACAGCGCAGGCTCGGATGTGGTCGGGAACGCTCGGAGGTTCTCGGTAAACTTCGGCGAGGCTCGGGTCTGTTCGGTTGATATTGATCTGCAGCGGGCAGCCGGCGGCGCCCGGCGGCCGGTCGCCCGTGGCGCCCCCGTTCGGCGCTAATGAGAGCTGATAGCTGTCCATTATTTAGCAGCCTCCAAGACTGTGCACTACGCGAAATTAATGGCGATTTTATTGATTCGTTGCAAACCAAATTAAAGACTGATTGGGTGTGTTAAGTTCGGCTCGTCAAAGTATGTCCTGAGGTGCTCTAACTTTTTGCTACAAACTTTTTTCTGTACAATAAATAGTAGAATGAGAAATGACAGTTTTATTTTGATGGACGAAGGCGGCAGACGAGCATACTGATGGTAAGTGGATACTGTCACCCATAGACATCCGCGATACATGCCAACATTAGTCCAAAATGACAAACGTTGGCACGCCCCCGGATACGCTGCCTACCTTTGGAGATATAGGAATGGATTTGGAGAAAGGGTTGGGAGAATGGAGAGGGATAGGATGGGAATGGACCAGGATACATCTCACTCACTACAGAAACACGTACGTACATTGGGGAAATAAGATAAAGTGTGAAATGCAGTACATTTCAAGGTAGTATTCTTTGGAAGAGGGGTAACGTGGCCAGTCGAGCGCGCCCAGCGGCTGTTTGATTGCAGCGTGCACTCTCCCCCTCAAATAAATGATATTGTTTCCGTAATTGCGTTAATTTCTGTGTTCAAGATCTATGTTATAATTATAAATATATGGAGGAAGTTAGTAGAAGTAAAGTGAATTTATTATCTCATCTATCTTTACATAGTATAAAACAAAGTAGCTTCCCGCCGTCTGTCCCTCTGTATGTACGCTTAGATCTTTTAAACTACGCAACGGATTTTAATGCGGTTTTCATCAATAGATAGAGTGATTCAAGAGGAAGGTTTATACGTATATTGTTTTGTGTTAATTTGTTAAAATATGAGGATGTGACGGGCATGCAACGCTGCCGGGCACAGCTAGTAATCAATAAATTTGTTTTAATTATTTTATTACAGTTGTGTTTTACTTCACAAGGTTTAGGACTAATGCAGAAGTATGTGAAAATGTGACGAAATGTGCAAGGTAGGTCAAGGTTACAACGCATAATTCCTCCCGTCTCATATAACAGTTTTAACCCCCGACTCCCCGAATGTATGGGGTGCATACCTAGACGCAACAGTAATACGCCACATTATGTCGGCATGTAGCCCAGCATATTTTAGTGACGATCTCGGTGTTCTTCTACGATTCTTCTTCTATCAATCTACGTTCCACTGCAGTTCCGCTCGGTGATTTTATGTCATAATCCACCACGCGAACCCAATACGGATTTTTTTCATAGAAAGAAAGTGGCAGACGAACGGACGTAGATACTGTCTCCCATTTTAAGATAGACGCCAACATCAGTCCAGAATGACTAACGTTGGCACATCTCCGGATGCGCTACCTACCTTTCTTTTATGGTTGGGGAAATAGGATTAAAGTGGAAAATGCGGTAGTCATTCTGTAAGGTCGGGGTAACGACCAGTTGAGTACATACAGCGGCTGTGGGATTGCAGCGTGCAGGGTGCACGAAACGTTGCATTTTAAATTTTGAAAATTTTAATCCTAGCGAAAATTTGCATTTACCCCAGATGGTTTTTAAATTGTCACGCAAGTTTCTTCACAATTTTTCCACAGCCAAGCCAGTTATAATTTTTAAAAATCCCCTACAGAAGTAAAAATTCACTGGTCACGAATGCGAGTCAAGAAAAGATAGCACTAGACTATCGCCGATTTATATATAATATATATATATATATATTTCATCGAAAGAAAAAGTTGACAACGTTAATCCTGAAGCCTAATTGAATTTGAAGCTAGTTCAGTGAACCTTCACAGGCGTAATCCTTAGTTCTGGGAGAATTTTTATTTCGTTGAGACAGCATTTCGTACTCATTGGCAAAGTTTACAAATATCAAAATATCCGATATTTGATATAATGTATCCGATATCCTATATCATGTATATTAAAAGAGGCGCGAATTTCATTCTGTAAGTGGTGTTGAACGGTCAAAATTGTTAAATGAAACTTTGTGTTTGATTAATTGACTTATTTATTATGAAACAAAGCAAAAAAAATAAGAGTATAAATAGTAATATTCAACTAAATTATAATTAATCTTTAGTGTTGGATCGCTGACGGTGGCAGTGATTATAATTTTCATTTATGTCAATATAACAATTTAAAAGGTTCGGATCTGCCAAAATTCTAGCTTTGATGATAAATATCAATTTTTATATATCAATATAAATATCAATGATCAGTGAGTCAGTCAGTGAACCCTGATCAGTAGAGAAGAACAGAACCGTGATCAGTAGAGAAGAACAGAAGGCCGTGTGCGATGGCGGTGCTTGGGGGAGGCCTATATCCGGTACTATCTATATCCATACAATATAATATAATTATCCATAATTATTGAATAAATACTTTATGACAAAACATTAAAGTTCAAAATTGTTATGTCACATAATATGTCACTGGTTATCGTAGATTGTAATAAATTAATAAGTTAAGATTTTAAAAGTTCATTAATCATGATTTGAATCGATATTCTAAATTAAAACTAAACATGAATATGCGTTGATTTATATTTGAATATATAAAATAACTGATTATTTATTATTATAATATATATTTATATTTTTTATATATATTTTTTTATTTCAATTGTGATTATAATCAACTAAGTGTGATAATGAAATCTAAGAAGAGTACCTAATCGTAAATCATTTGTAGCACAAATCCCATTCTTTGTGTTCGTGGGGGTTATATAAACGAATTTGGTATATATTACGTAATGACAGCAGGTTCACAATAACCTTTTTGAAACATGACTATTAAAAATGATCTATATTTTTTAGTTTGAAGAACATATTTTTTCAATTACATAACTTGCTGCGCTAGTCAATGAATATTTTTCTTTTAAAATCAGTGCAGTGAGGAACGCTCTCCGACCAGGTGGACCGACGACTTGAAGAAGTCCGCCGGTAGTGGCTGGATGAGAAAGAAAAACCGAAGCTCGCGTGTAATGGCTAGCCAATAGGCTGATGGTATAGAAATGACAAAGTTTTAATCACGTATCGGGGAAAATATATCACTGAAAGTTGAAAACTTTCGACATGCCATGTATAGTGCAAGGTACTATACCCTCATAAGTACCAAAAATGAGAAACAATCCTTAAGTATCCGCTCAGCAATATCGGGAGGTTATCGATGAGTTAACGCTCCGCCGACGTGGCCAGATCGAGTGCACTTGTTTTTCACTGTCTGTGGGGCTAATTGCGCCATTTTTCATTTGCGCCCCTACCGCCACCCCCACCCCCTGCCGAAAAGCGGGGACGGGGAGGGCCGTGACCAGACTACGCCATTTGATGGAATAGGTCTTTGTATTTACTAATTGCTATGGAGTAGGCATTTTCTTTTTTATGGCGGTTTATTATCATTTTGTGGTTGTGAGATTTATTTGTGGCTATTTATCTTAGTTAGAATGAAAGATCTAGGAAGTGGTGAAGCTTTTCTGTTTTAATATAGGTAGTACTTAATTTTATTAACTTGGTTTTTTTTTTTATTAACAACACCAATATACATAAAATTGTATGGATGCAGTCTCAATCCACCAACAAACATAAAATTGTATGGATGTAGTCTCAATCCACCAACAAACATAATATTGTATGGATGTAGTCTCAACCCACCAACAAACATAAAATTGTATGGAGTAGTCTCAATCCACCAACAAACATAAAATTGTATGGAGTAGGTAGTCTCAATCCACCAACAAACATTTAATTGTATGGATGTAGTCTCAATCCACCAACAAACATAAAATTGTATAGATGTAGTCTCAACCCACCAACAAACATAAAATTGTATGGAGTAGTCTCAATCCACCAACAAACATAAAATTGTATGGATGTAGTCTCAACTCACCAACAAACATAAAATTGTAGGGATGTAGTCTTAGGAAACAAACAAAAGATGGGAATTATAGAAAAGTGATTTATACGAGTATCACGGTTCACCCACAATTTTGTCATTAAATGCTTTCATTATCTGAAATAAAACGTTTCACATTTCTCAAGTATTTTAAAATTCCACTAGTCTCAAAATCTAGAAAAACGAGAATCATAAGATCATGTGTTCATATGGTACCTTTTTTTTAACTAATGTTTTAGTCTACGATTGTTTATATATGATGTTTATATGTTATATGTTCTGTTGGTGACGTCTAAAGTCCGTTCTAATCCAATTTGCCGAAAACAAAACCAAATCAATGATTTATCTAAACATTTAGCATTAGGTAAATCTAGGACAAACTTGTAATCTCAATTAATCAAATTATGAATATGTGTCAGGAGGAGAGTGCACGTCGCAGTCCAACAGCCGCTGGGCGCGCTCGACTGGCCACGTTACCACATAGAAGACTACCTTGAAATGTACGCATTTCCGACTTTATCCTATTTCCCTAATGTACGTAGTAGGTACGTGTTTCAGTAGTGAGTGAGATGTGCCAGAGCCCATTCCCATCCTATCCCTCCCCATTTTCCCAACCCTTTCTCCAAATCCGTTCCTATATCTCCAAAGGTAGGCAGCGCATCCGGGGGCGTGTCAACGTTAGTTATTTTGGACTGATGTTGGCATGTATCGCGGATGTCTATGGGCGACAGTATCCACTTACCATCGGGTGGACTGTATGCTCGTCTGCCGCCTTCGTACATAAAAAAAATGTAAACAATTATCATCTCACTATGTAATTTAAGACAGTGTCAATTACCTCAGGCCGCCGTGTTTGATTACATTTAGGACAAATTGGACTGGAATATAGTATAAGTAAATAAACTGTGCCACCATACAATACCCCACTAATTGTGTTCCCATATAATTCTTTAAAGTGTCGTCTTTTAGACTGTTATTCACGCGCCATTATTATTAAACACGGCAATCTAATACTTATTCCATAATAAATCAGCTATTAACACGAGAACGCAACATAAATATTATTGGCTAGGCTAAAGGCTAATTTTTCTATGCAAATTAACACAATTTAGATTTTAATGAAACCAATCACTTGATGGTGTTTAAATCTTTGCTATTGACCGCTATGGTATTAAACCAAGTAGTATAATGTTAATTCCGGGAATAAACATCTATTATTAAGCTGTATTCATACTAAACTATTTTTAAATGTAAATAATATAACCATAGACAAACATAAATAGACAACGTAAGTTCGTGAAATTGTATAGAAACCAAGCGAGTCCTTTATTTTATACCACGAGTCGTTATTTAGTGATGGAACAGCACAGCGATGAAACGAAACATCTCCCTTGACTCGGTTCACCAGTCACTTTGTATTAGACATTAATTTTTCCAAAAAAAATTCTGAGGTAGAACAATTTTTTTTTGTTTTTTAGTCTTAGAAATTCATTATTAAGAAGATTAATATAAGTATTATAGGTATTTTTCATTTAATTCTATATTTATAGGTACCTACTTGCATAGTTACTGTCATTTCCTTACATGTCCGGTGACTCTTGAAAGGCCATTAGGGCCACAACAATTTAATCATTCGGAAAAAAAACTGCCACTTCCCTTTAACTAGTTTCAAAACCAATGTTATTACTAAACAGCTGAAGTTTATATAAAACTAAGCGTTTATTTTGAGTACAAATAAATGTTTAATTAATTTCACTAAGCATTAGATCAGAACGAGCCGCTTCACCATTCGACATTAAAACTGAGATATATTTCCGGTGCGATATGACGACAGTGCCCGTGCTCGAGTGAAATTGTACACGGATTATATAACTTTTGGATCACAGCAGGCGTTATTAACTACAAAGACATGAAGTGCTCGAAAGGTAAATATTTAGAATGAACACCATTGATTTAGACATTTTATATTTAATCAGAGATTAATATTTGCATATGTGTTCCATTCTTGACACTTTGAAATAAGTCTATGGTGTTTAAGAAAATGAATTTAATCATGTATGGTTTGTAACAACAAAGACAATAATTAAAATATTTCTTGAAGAAATTTTATCATTTTTATCGCTCAAGTAATCCAGATCAAAAATTTACCCATGCAAAAGTTCGTAAGCAATTCATCAACTTTAATCATTTCAAAATTTATTATAACTATTTCTGTGTAAATGGGATTCTTAATGAAAGCTGTGTATGCTTACACTCGTGTGCTTTCACGTGCTCTATAGGCATGCGCTGTGATGCATGCCCGTATTGCCCGTAGTGCAAACGCACATGCAATAGCGCACAAACGCTGATGAATCCATGTGCAACTATCCGTGCGTTTTAAGAAACAAGATGTCGGAAGACAAAGAAAATACATTAGAATTTATAAAAGATTATCGAATTTATTAAGTATTATGAGACCACAAGCACTAAATAAATAAATAAATGCTTTGAGACTTTAAATAGATACATCAGCGAGATAAACGAGTCTGTTTAATTTACATGATCCAGCTAGTATAGACGTCCGTGTTAAATAAAAAAGCGGTACCTAGAAACCGGTCTCATCTGCCCAAGTACTGTCGTTACTTTTTTAATTAGACAATGTGATTTGTGAACACGATTTAAGTACAGATCTTAATGTTTTCTATAATTACAAATTAATTAAAATATTCATATTCAATATTTCCTTGATATTATTTCTTCAATTCACAAACAAGTGATGAATTACTTATCTAATAAACGGATTGCAATCAGCCCTTACAGTATCCACTGTTGGATACGGGCCTCGTCATGCTCATTGAGGCCTTGAAACGTCACGCTGGCCAAACGGATTGGCGAGTCCGCTCTTTTAGAGATGGTGTAGCTCCTCAGAGCAAGTGGTAGCCGCTTTATTATCCCATAGTCACCTTTTACGACAACCACGTTTAGGCTGCGTTGCACCAACAATAGTCTGACATACGAGCGGACACCAATGCCAAATGGTGGCCAAAAACCTACGAGTTAATGATACAATTTAAGAAAAAATAATGATAATTTGGAAGGAGAATAATTGAAATTCCATGCTTAAGTACGAGCAACATACGAGCCAGGTATCGAACGTAGGTACGATTGTGAATTGTAAAATTTCACTTTTACTAATTAATTAATAATAAGTAAGTACAGTTAGTTAATAAATATTATATAATAAACACATGAAGATATCCCTTAGGGCGGGGCATACATATACTATATAAATTTTAAATATGACAACTTTAAAACCTATGGTCCACAATAAAATGATTTGATTCATTTCTTTAAATTTAATTAAGTGGTAAACATAATATGTTCATATTGCATTATAGGTCTTGCTTTTAAATGAAAAGTATCGTGTGACAGTGACAGGTCGATGATACAATGGCTTTCTGTTTGCGTACTTTTAAAATTAACCTCGTAGAACGAAAATATTAAAGTAGAGTCATTTAAACAACGTCACGTCAATTAAGCGAACGAACACCGCCCCCAAAAACTATATCCAACCACTTAGCAAATAAAACACGGCGAACGCCTTGCCGCAATAACTCGCTAGATGTCGTGACAGACCGGCATTACTAGCCGAAGACAACGGTAGGTGCGGCCCGAGCCTTATTGACCGCGGTTTACGCGTAAACACCACTGCCTACCAAGAAACAATGCGGAAAAAATCAGCACAATACCAACGACATAAACCACATACATTAACTTCCACACGCCACGTATAGAGCTCACGCGTAATACACGGCGAGTGATGGACACAAAACTGGTGCATTTGCTACTCAGTGTATTCGCCATAAAGCCGCAAGCTAACCTCTAGATGAGTGCGTACAAATCACGTTTCGCGCGAATCAATACTTAAGTTCAGGCGATCGTCCCCCTGCAATAAACAGTGGGGGGCGAGTAGTTAGGGTCGAGAGGGGGTTATCGACCGCCCCCTCCCCCTGCCCACCTGACCGTCACTAATCAGGGCTCATCCCGCGGACACCTAGAGTAATTGTACGCACTTTATTGCGCGGGTGTACTTCTGTGTGTGTAGGGGTACTGTCGCGTACACAAGTATCATTGTGCTATAGCCAGTGCTGGGTGGTGATTTATATTCAGGGTAGGGTGGTGAGAAGATTACGCTTAGAATGGATCAATGTATTGTCCGTTTCAGAATATATATTAGTTTGATGCAACTGCCGATGACAGATTTTTTGATTTCTTAATATTAGATACTAATACCGGTATCAATATGTAACATCCCATTACAGGGCTCAGGCCTCTTGCAATCACCTGAAGTTTCGGGCCATAATCTAACAAGCGGGCTAACAAGATATGGTATAATTACAACAATTGCTCGGATAGTCCAAATCTTGAGGAGTGAACGTTAAATTCTTTGTTCTATGTTTTCCTTCACCGCAAACTTAGCAATAACTGAAATATCCATATTTAAGGAAAAAAATTATGATGTGGAAGTAACGTATTACTATTTCAAAAACGAGTCATGTTTTATCGTTAGAGATATAAATTGGAAACTGAAAGAAAACAACAATAAGAAAACAAAACAAAAAAAGCAGAAGATTGCTTGGCAAATGGACCATGCAATAGTCCAGTAAACTTGCTAAGACATCAGCTACGACTTCCTCAAAGGCGAAAAGGATTTTCTTCGCTACGTAGGTGGAAATCACTTCCGGAAGTAAATAGAAGTCATGTTACGTGCAGTAGAACGCGTGTAGTCGTCGTCACGCGAACCATGTCATTGCTTCGAACGCAATTTGAACGCGGTAATAATATACGAGTAAGTAAGGGTGAGATTACGCGCCAATTATGATTATTTCTTTTTGGGTTCCGCGATTCGGAAGTGTGGAACCCGCAACCACTGCCGTGCTGAGGTGTCGCCCCAAAACTATGGTTTAAGAATGATCTAAGCCGAAGATTGTTTGATAGTTTTTAGGTCTTAACGCAGGAAGTTTGGACCACTTCCTTGGTCTTTTCCTGGGACAAGAACATTTTTGTCTTATTCATCCGCTTCGGTTTTTCACCGATTCGTTAGTCTAAATACGTAAGCTCTAAGCTTTGTAAAGTTGCCCCAATAGCATGGTTTGAGAATGATCTTAGCATCAGACTGATTAATAGTTTTTAGCTTCTAACCTGGGAAGGTTGAACCACTTCCTTGGTCTTGTCCTGGGAAAATTATATTTTTGTTTTATTCCTCCACTTAAGTTTGTACACAGATTTAAATTCCCTCCAAAGTTTTTCACGAAGCAAAATGCACTGTGAATTACTCTAGAAACCTTAAACTTTAACCCTATTTATCCATTTTTAATAATCATATTATACACGTGTCGCACTGCTGGAGAAAGCTTCCTCATTCTCTTCGAAACTCCTCTGTCTCAAAATCTCCATTGTTAATTCCTCATTTCCCAAAAAGGCTGACAGAAAATAGTGTTCTCGCGACATACCCTGTTGTGGGAATAGCAACTTGCCTGGGCTTAGAAATGTTAAGGATAAGTTTTGGTGTCTTGGATTAGGATGAAAACGAATTACACTGCTTTCACTAAAATTCTTTAGTTATAGGGCCTACCCTATAAAGAATAATTTTTGACTCATGTTGACTCTTAGGTCTTGCGGACACATCATAGCAGTCATTAATGTAATTTAGAGTCATTAGAACCATTTTCTCGTCCACTGGTGGACATGGGTGTCCTCATGCACAACCTCATGTTCAAGCGGGATGGCGAGTTCACTCTTTTATAAGTGGTGTATTTCCTCAGGACTTGTGGAAGACGCTTTGTTATCCATTAGTCACATTCTACGACATCTACGAAAAGAGATGAGGTAGTGCTTGACCGTGTGGTGTCGGCCGCCTTCAGACTAAAGTGAAATAAAAAGACAAAATCAGGACATCAATCCTAGCGAACCCCAATTCACTGCCCTTTCTAGTTACCAGCGAGTACGCACGCCACCAATTTACGTTATTGCCTGCTTCGTACCAAACACGGCAAGAACACGGCAATTACCGTACGCCGCGTGACTCGCTCGCAATTATACGTGTAACCAACAAACTAAACGATTTTCCTTCAAACTTCATAAGTTTGTGTATACTTGACTAGCGGTTGGCTTCGACGCCCCTATGTGTTGTTTGCCCTGGATCGATTTTAATAAAAGGAAGCGTAAAAGACAAAAATTGTTTACAACCTCGAGGGATTTTCAGTCGGCTATGCTAAACAAAATTTTCAGTCGGGCTATGATAAACAGAATTTAAGGTAAAGTTGCGAGATTGGTTAACCTTGAAATAGCTAACTACCGCTATACAAAGATTATTTTTTATAGTAAGAAGACATCAGACGAGCGTACATTCCATCTGGTGGTAAGTGGATACTGTCGCATATGGACATCCGCGATGAAGAAAAGAAAGAAAGAAATATCAGTAAATATAGTATTTCTGTTCTCTAGCGCAAACTCAATGAGTTCAAAGTCTATTTCCCATTCCATCTCATCCAATAGGGAGTATAAAGGGATGAGAAAAGCTCCCCGTCCCATAGCCTCCCTATTCTCCATCCTTTTTACAAATCTACTCCTAGGTCTTCATAGGTAGGCAGGCGGTGGATCCTGGCGCGATCGTTTGTCATTCTTGCTAGCATGTATTGCAAATATCTATGGACGACGGTATCCACTTGCCACCTTTTATTATAAAAAATAAAAAAGCGCCAGTCGGAAGAGAAATTTGGTTATTATAGAAAACGTTTTAGAAATGAAGTGTTTACACAAAAGTTGAAGAGCTTTACGAGCTCTATTCAACACCATATCAATATAAGTATAGACGTCAAAAACGTCAAAGTACTGATAAAATCGGACAAAGTCTGCATTTTAATTATTGAGGAGTTTGCCCAGTACCATATGCAATGCGAGCATTACTCGAGCAGTGCTGACTTTGCACGCCAAGGGAACTTTACCTTAACATACTCATATAAGTATATAGGACAGGTACCTACTTTTGAAGACACATTGGAAAATTTATATGAAAATTAAACAGACAAAGCCATGAACAAGTGGTAGTTTAAACTAAAAAAATGAAGTGATAAAATGAAGTATACTTCAACAATAAAAATAAATCAAACAATTTAACAACTCGCGCGTTACCCACGTCGATATAAAACCGTAAAGGCTGTACGACGACTTCCGGCGACCGAGTGCCACACACACCCCCGCCTAAATATAGCTGGGCGGGCGGCCAGACAGATATAGGCCACTGTTGGTGAATTTATTTCTATTTTGGACATTTATTATTTTTAGTATACTACTGATTACCTGGTTTTCGTATCCTTGATTAAAAAAGAGGCGCGTAAAATTTATTTAAAGCCATACGACCCGTCCTATCTTCACTCGGGTGGCATAACAGGTTGGGCCCATTGGCTTTTCATTGTTTTTTAATGGCGAGTTATTTACAAATATTGCGAAATCCTAGGGAACTCAAACATAACCTATGCCCATCTGCTTTATAAAATAATGTTCAGAATACGTTTAATAGCTTTCGACCTCTGAACGTACAAGACAACAAATAAGTACAATAAAAAAAACAACTTCGTAATCTGTTGTTATAATATTATACATATACGGTCCTACAAAAATAGTGTAACTTATTTTAATATGTCAATCAGTAGGTACACCAAAACTATTATCTCTAACTAAAAATTGATGACGTTAAAAATAAATAACTGATTATTGTTTTAATCTTATGTGCTCAATACTATCCACACTCGTTAGCTTAGGTCTTTGAACTTTGAAAGTACCCGCTTCACTAAGTGCACGTAAGTAGGTATGAACGAGTAAATTAATCACAAATTATTTATTTTCAATCTAATAAAAAACGATGAAGTACATGTCAATTTTTAGTTAGATAAAGTACTGATTGACATATTTTATTCAATGTTTGAAGGACCTTATAGATTAGCCATTGTTTTAAGAGGCAATAAGACGTCGGCAAAAATGTATTCCATACATTTGGATTCCGCACACCTCCGCAGGAGATTACATCCTAAACGTATTTTCCTTAATAAATCGGCTATTACATCATATACCTACCTTTAGGTCTTGTTACAACTTTCTATTTGATATAAATTTGACGAAAATGTATAGAGGAATGATAAGGAAAATGGATTCGTAATAAAATAACAAAAATATGTGAAAATTAAAGGCTTCTTTCTGCTAATGGAGCTCATTTCATTCATAAGTTTCATAACTCTATATAGCTACATTGATTTTTTCTGGAAAAAAATTTAAATTATGTATTGTAAAATTTAAAATTTTAATCATGTAACCGTACTATGGAGCTGCCATGTTTAATTTCTTCAAAACACAGACTTACATTAAGGGGGGGGTAGGGTTTTGAGGGTTCAAAAAAAGTGATTTTTTTTTATTGCATATTATGAAAGTATAGTAACTCAAGAATGTTGTCTGTTAATAGGAAGTCAATCGGAGCAAAACTCACAAAGATATAGCTTTGGAAGTAGGCGTGTCTCGAACGACTACCTGAGCTGTAACCGCTCAGCGGGAAGGCAGCTGTTTCTCAATCTCTTTTGTTATTGTCCCTAAGCAGTTTACAGAAAGGTCTTAGACAGGGTCGTTGTAACGGTACCTGGTGTTGCTTCATTTTCGAAGCAGACGCGGAGTGTAACAGTCGTGTTGTATTTTCTTACTCTATTTCGTTGTGATATTTTTGTTGTTCGCAAAATGCCGAGAAAATTTTCCAGAGTGTAGAAAGGAGACTGGTAAAAAGTTGTATCAAGCTAAAAAAATAGTTCCTCCGCATAAACGAAGAAACGATGACGATATTGAGGCAAGGAGTACGTCAACGAAAAAAATCAGACTAAGTTTTAGCCAAAAAGTTGCTGAAGATACAAATAAGCATTTCAGAATCATTGATTTTCTGTTAGTTTTTTCAACAATTTCTACGTTAGTGAAGTGTGCAGTTTGTGATAGTACAGTATCATTTCAGTGTTGTGGCAAAATAGGTCTTGGTTTCAAGATAAAAATAAAATGTGAAAAATGCAAAGAACCTCCCGGCATTGATGATTCTATGTGAGTAAAATAAAAAATAAATAGCTTACTAAGTTTTAAACGCGTTTTTCTCAAATCGATGTTTTTTGAGTCGGTGCACTCTGTATCTCAAAATCTATTCAACCGATCGTTCTCAAATTTTTTACAGTATTTCCTTACATAATTTATGAGGTAACCCTGTTGAGATTTTTTCGTTTTTGATTTTTTTTTTTTTATTATTAACAACAATAGTTATGAATTTAGGCCAAAAATCGGTATTTTCACTTTCAAGTCTTGTAAAAAGTTCAAAAATTTAAAAAAAATGGAAAAACTCGACAGAGATACCTAGAGGGACATAAAAATTAAAGGAAAAACTTTGGTTATTTCATTTCAGATGATCCAGTGCTGAGGTATGACGTGCACCGCAAAATGTATTTTTTCTGAGGCGCCTGCGAAGAATTGCTGCCATTCGGTCAATTTTCAATATTTTTCAACCAATACTTCACAGAATATAGTTCAATTACTACTCTTTAATGTACAATAATCAGAAATAAATTTACTTTCACCGTACGCCCAAAAAAAAATCTGTAAAAACCTGTTTTTTTCTGCCTTCAAAACCTTACCCCCCCCTTAAATTTAAAACAATGTGTACTTGAGGTACGAGTGCTTGCTATCTTTGACCAGATAGCCATAACAAAACAATAATATATAATACAATTCATTATACAAAATTATACCATCCAAGCGAGTACGTAAACAATGAAGAATAATGAAGGTCTATTAATAGATACACGTATTGTATGTTACCTTTCATTGGTTCGACAACTTATGAATAACGCGAGTACACGTCCACACTCGACAATGACTCTCGCGACAATGATACGTTCGACGTCGAAAAGACTGCGCTCCACTCACATGTGCAGATGTGCACTAAATGGTGTATTGATTATATCGATCTACCTTCATTTAAAGTACTCCTATTTAGACATTAACAAAATACTTTAAAAATTACAAAAGGTTCCAATCAGGCGACGACGCGAGTGTATAATTATACTTTTTACACTCTCTTCTAAGAAAAGATACAAAAGACCAATTTAGTATTCATAAAGCGAGGAACTGAGGAAAAATTGTACATTTATCCGTAAAGTTATTTACGATTATTCGGACAAATTGTTTTGTTTACGCGAAGGAGACTGACACTTCAAAACAACAAGCAGCGAAGCGAAACATTTTTATTTTTACTGTAATGCGAATATTTTTTTTTAAATATTATTCTAGTAATATATATTTTTTTAAATATTATCAGGGAGTAGGTACGAGTCCTTCCTACACACCGTTCCATTTTAGTTCTACCTCTTATTACCCTCTAAACTGTACCTCACTATAAATTCCTAAATTTAGAAATACCTGTTTTTATGGATGAAGGCAGCAGACGAGCATACAGTCCACCTGTTGGTAAGTGGATACTGTCGCTCATAGACATCCGCGATACATGCCAACATCATTCCAAAATGACAAACGTTGGCACGCCCCCGTATGCGCTGCCTACCTTTAAAGATATTTAAGGAAATATTGATGCGGTGTAAATAAGCTTTAACGCGTAAGCTTATCGAGCGTACGGTGAATCAGTTGCTGTAAAATTTACCCTAGCCTCCTCGCATGACTCACTCGTAGTATCAAATTGGCACTTGTGTAAGGCCTTCGTTTTTTATTACTCACTCTAAGTACAGATGCAAACCAGTTTTATTAAAAAAATCTGTTACTAAGAACGAAGATGTAACTGTTGGTTTCGTTAGTAGTGCAATGTTATTAGTTTATTCCGAGGCTTAACAAGTCTACACGCAATGTTTTCTGTGAAACATAAAATGTTGTAAAGCTATACATTAGACCTCTATATATAAAAAACGCCAATTGTATACACCAGGTTGTGTAGTGTCAGCTACCTTTAAAATAGCACCACTCCATCCCTTCCCGTGAGTGTCGCAAAAGGCGAATAAGGGATAATAAAGCCGCTACCACAAACCCTGAGGAATTACACCACCTCTAATGCTTCTTGTATACGTCGGCTCAACGCATTGGGCCAACGGACTGGGCGACCATAATAAGTTGGCAGTTTGTTTATTCCTTATTGGCCATTGCACCAAGATCCTTTGATGTGTGGAGGAAAACCAACAAATTACCTACAGATTGCTGGACAACGTTGGTGAAGCCCGTTAAAAAAGTGGACTCGCCAACGCGCTTGGGCGTACATTCCTCGTGCACAGGATAAGTGCACTAGAGGACCCATGTCGAGCAATGGTCGGATAAAAGACTGGTGCTGATTAAGGTTAAGAACTGTATTAATAATAATAAGTAACCACAGCTCTCTTGAACCCCATGTCGTAGCTTTGAGGAAAAACCTCAGCTGGCAGTTAATTCCACAACTTTCCACATCAACTTTCCACTTTCCTTACAAGTGTAATGGGAAACTTCTTTCATCATGCTATACTACTCTCTATTCCTATACTTTTAAAACTCTTTTTCAAAATCATGACCCGTTTCCAAAGGTAAAAACTTGCAATCTTAGTCATTTCTTATTAATTCTTTTGCATGTTTAATGTTCATGGACGACAGTTCCGCTTACCATCAGGCGGAATGTCTGCTCGTCCTCCACGTTCGATAATAAACCTCTAACGTGTCACTACAGGACACAGGCATCCCCTAGTAATCACGAGAGCTTTTCCGTCCATTGTCCACCCCGAAGGTCCATTGTTGATTGGTAGGTGCACATGTTCTAGATTTGTTTTAAAAGCATGGGAATTTCCTCGCCATGTTGTCCTACAGCATCGAGCTAGTGATAATTAAAACATCAGGTTTTAAGATTTTTTTTATAAATGAAATAACAGATGGGCTCACTAGATAATATATTATCACCGCCGCCCCCAACACCAGGGTGGATGTGGGTGTGCTGCTGACAGAGCAGAATCCTGTTAGCCTTCTTGAAGAACCCCATGTCGTAGCTTAGAGAAAAGACCTTGGTAGACAGTTCTGATACGAAACTGAAAAATCTGTAATCAATGCATAGTAGCAAAGCAGTCCACAAGAACACATCTATAACTACATTCCAACACAGCGATAACATCTCATCATGGACACTACACATCAATAATATTTGCACTGGACTCGACGCCCCCTCGCCCCTGTCCGTGACCCACCCGCCCCCTCTAACGCCCGGCAAGTGCGCACAATTGTACGAGGGGGTCCTTGCGTTGATTTAGTTACAGGAGGTTGCGAGCTTCCGCCTTCCGGTATTGCTGTAAAAATAACACCAAGGCCTGGAGATAATGGGGGCGTAATTTTGGAGTTCCGCACATCAATTGAACTGAGTCTGGGACGATTCCGTTTCGTTGTTTTCCTTTTATTACAAGATTGCAGACAAGATAGTAACAGTGGGGGAATTAACACATTTTCTCTTTAAAGATTCTCCATTAACAATTTTCGCCTCGTCGGTTCATCTGAGAGAAATCTGATTTTTTTTTAAAAAATACCCCCTAAATTTTAGATTTATTTATTGAAAAAAGATAACAGACGAACAGACATTTGGTACACTTAAGTGAATACTTTCGCCCATGGATATCCGCGACTCATGCAAACACCATGTCTATGGATGCACGCCACCTACCTTTGGTGTTTAAAAGTGGATTTGGAAAAATAATTAAAAACAATGGAGAATAGGAAGCAAGTATAACGGAATAAAGAATTTTCCTCATCTCCTTTCATCCTTCTCGTTTATCATCACTTTCATCTCGTCATTTCGAGTGAAGAACATTCTTGACTTGATGCGATGAGATCCTATCGAATGGGACGAGTTTGGTTCCATAAGGAAAGGTATGATAGATAGAAAAAAAAGCTGCCAGGCCGACACATATTTTCCGGTGTTGTCGTCAAAAATAAGCAGAAAATGTCGTATATTTTTTACAGCGACATAAAGTTCAAAATAATGCACGTAATACAGCGTAAGCCATTGGGATAAGCTAAGCACATTACGACGTACTATTGCGTGGAGGGAAAATTCTCACCCCCACCCTCGCAAATGCCAAGTGGGGTTGTCACGTATCACTGTATGACATGCCGCGATGAAATAATGGAGATCCTTTTTACCTGCGCAAAGAATGCTTGGAAATGTCATAATTACTTAATTGATGACAACTTCTTACGATAGTTGAAGCAATTATCAGATATTCTTCGAGTAAATATGTGTTGCTCTTAATCGAAGGCAGCGAAAAAAGACGGGATTCCTAGATCATAAGCCGCTAACCAAGCACCGTTTTAATATTCCAGATTTTTAAGGCGGCTGGCGACCAAGTATTCCATCTATTGGTATATGAATACCGTCGCCCTGCGACATCCGCGATACGCGCCAATATCAATCCAAAATGACAAACGTTGGCAAATCTCGCATGTGCTGCCTACCTTTGGAGATTCAGGAATGAATTTGGAGAAAGGGTTTGAAAATTAGGGCATAGGAACGGAACGAGGAGTTTTCCTCATCCCATTATAATTCCTAATCTTCCTTGGCCCCCCGAGGAAGATTAAGAATTATGAGGTAGGATGAGTAGTGTATAATGGAACAACTATAATGAAAAAGTTACTTTTATTTCAATCTACCCTCTATTCGATGGGATAAGAGAGGATAGGTTGTAATGGGATAGTAATGAGTCCTGGGAATAACCTATTGCAGAAATCTACTTATTACCTACAGACATTAGGTACAAGTTTCGAATTTAGGAAAAAATTCACTACGTCCGAGCGTCCCGACATTAGTCTGTGACCAGCTAAATCACCAAATGAAAATTGTCAGAGAAACAATTTAGTTTTAAACCTCGGTTAAGTACAGAGATGGGCCAAATAAAATTTTCAAAAGTTAAAATATCACTCAAGACCCAAGTCGATGGACTGTTTTATTGGAAAACTAGCGACCCGCCCTCGCTTCGCTTCGGTTTATAAGCATTTTTTATTTCATATTTTTTTTTTCAAAATTTCAATATAGAATATCAGTAGTCTATATTTAGACACGGATAATGTATCTTCCTATTTGTGAAAGTAAAGAACATACCTACAAACTCACAATTTTACCTCTTTATTATATAATATTAGTATAGAAGTATAGATTCCGAAAATTTATACTCATTGTAGAGACTGTTGAGTTTCGAGAAAATTCAATACATCTCGTCCAAGGGTGACGAATTATTAAGTATATCGTTCCTCAACCTTGGGGGGTCGAGAAACGATAGTTTTAAAGGGGTCACAGTTGGTCAGGAAAAACGCTGCAATCCAACAGCCTCTTACCGCTCTCTTACAGAAGACTACCTTGAAATGTTCTGCATTTCCCACTATATATTATTCATCAATGTAGCTACGTGTTTCGGTGGTGAGTGAGATATGCCTATCCCTCCCCATTTTCCCAACCCTTTCTCCAAATCAATGCCTACATCTCAAAAAGTGTGCCGCGCATCCAGGGGTGTGCCAGCATTTGTCATTCTGGACTGATGTTGACATGCATCGGGGATGTCTATGGACGACAGTATCCACTTACCATCAGGTAGACTATATGCTCGTCTGGCGCATTTTTACAATAAAAAAAGTAGATACGAAAGAAAAAAAAGGTTTATTTAGTCGTATATACAATACAACATAGTCCTAAGTTAACAAATGAAATATGCCAAATCGGGATGGTATATATAGAACCTTTATTGATGCCTGTGTGTCGCAAGTGCGCTAAATGGGCGTCCAGCTCAGCTTTAGCTATGTGCCTGTGTTGCACATAGCACTGTTTTTCAACTGAAGCCCCGGTGATGTCCGATGAAGTACGTAAACTGAAGTTCCGTTTTTATTTATATTTTAATTTCAAAACAATCATAGTAGAATACTGTGTTGACATAGACATCGATTAGAAATACCAGAATATAGCCAATTTTAATAAATCTCCTAATGAAGTGTCCGGAGGGACATTTGTCACCTCCAACCGTCTCCGTGACGAATGAGCGCGCGATGACACGGGCGGCGGGGGCTAGTGAGGGGGGCACTTTGCAGGGGGATGTCTTGCCCCCCCACTTTGTGCTTCGGGATTATTGCGCGGTGCGGTCACATGTATTTGTTAGGTTAAATACTCGGATTTCGTTAAGGTTGACATGTCGTGAGGCTTAATAATTATAAAAAGCCAATCTCGCATTTCGTGTGGCGTATATCGACAAGTAAATAAAAACTACATTTACAGGTAACTATATACTTAAACTGTTACGTCTGTCGGTCTGTCTGTTTATTCGGGCTAATCGCAGGAACTACAGTCGAATGATTTTGTTGCGGTTTTCTCCCACGCACCTATTTAGTGGGAGGGTTCTGGGGGGTTTATTTTATTTTTCCTTATTCGGAACGGGTAATGATAACACAAATACATTTTAAACAAAACTTACGATACATAAAACGAGTAATTTGTTTGTATAAAAAGAAATTTACAAATGAATTGACAGTCCACCTGGTGTAAGAGGATACTGTCAACCTCGAACATCCGCGATACCGTGCCAAAGTCAATCTAAAATGACAAACGTTGGCACGCCCCGGGATGCACTGCCTACCTTTGGAGATTTAGGAATGAATTTGGAGAGTTAGGAAAATGGAGAAGAGCAAGGAAAGGAAGCGGTGGGAATAGGCTTCGGCATGTCTCACACAGTACCGAAACACGTACCTACGTATATTAGGGGAATAGGATAAAGTGGGATATGTAATGAATATAGTGATTAAAATAGTGATAATTGAAAAATCGTTCTTAACTAGAAACTCAGTATGCCCTAGGGTTCGAACTTAAGACCTGACAAATATGAATCAAGAGTAATCACCGGGCTGTCAACGTTCTAAGATAATTTAAAATGGGAAACAATGAACAGCAGCAAATCGATGGCAGCAAAAAAGATGATTTTGGTTCTCGGGCGATAATAAAGAGACGGGACATTCTTAGTTATCTAAAATTATTTGTCATTCAAAATTTTTTTTTTTGCTGGTATAAATACAAGCCATTTAAAAACACACCTAAGCTATTTTATTTATATTCAAAATTAGACTTTTTTGATTCTATTTATTCTAATAAAATTCAAACCATATCACAATATTTCATATTATATTCGCATTCATATTATGCCATATTCATATTCTATCATTATTAACAAAATTTCACCAATTTAATTGACTTGTTAATTCATCGGACTCCAGTATTCAACACTAGAAACGAAACAACCCTAATCGTCTTGTAAGTAATCAACGTTGATAATTATCGATAATTACTAACATCGATTTATAATTTTAATTCCAACTCGAATACTCGTCAATGTTCACAAAACCCTAATCAAAGCTACACATACCTACTTAATACAGTTAGATATTACAATCATTCGTGACCATTAATTTTTGATTGAAATCAACTAATCAACACGCTGAAATCAACTAGCAATCACCTACCCCACCTGTATATATCAGTAACCGTAAAATCAGTGTAACACAGTACGGTACAACTATCATTACAGGCGCACTATTGATTCCTAATCCGCACTTCCGGATGTTACGTAACCCCTCGGCGCGCCCGCGCCCCTTGCACCCCCCGTCGCCCCCCCCCCCTCCGCACCCCCCTGTGAAGATTTACAGCCGACCGGGCCGTTTGACGAATGATTGGCCGACCATTCGCTTTGCTTATTTCAACGGAAGGCTTCCGCGGCGATTGTATTGTTTAGCCCCGCAATGTATAAACATCGTGTAAATGGTCTCGGTTTTGTGTAGGCGTAAACAAATGTTTTCTGTTTATTTGTGTTGTCTATTTGCCTCTAGTCAACGAAAAAAAAAACATTTTAATAAGGTTAACGGGTGTAGATACAGGTCCTCTCGAACTGCATAGAACTGTTTACTCAATATGCTTGTATGATTAATAGTTATCTTCTTTTTTACGATGCATTCTAAATATTTTTTATATCGCACTGAAACTCAAAGAAACCTAAGAAATATCTAATAATTTTGGCTAATACAAACATACCGAACCAGAAAACTGGGTTAACTTAAATTTTATGCAATATTAGTTACATATTTACATTTCTGCATTTCTAGCTATAGCTACATTTCTTCCCATGGGTGTCGTAGAAGACGACTAAGATATAACAAAGCGGCTACCACCAGCCCCGAGGAGCTAAACCTCTAAAAGAGGGGACTCGCCAACCCGCTTGGCCAGCGTGGCGTTTTCGGGCCATACATCTCTCATGCACAAGAAAGTGTGCAGAGGAGGCCCATGTCCAGCAGTGGATACTGACAGGTCCGGTTCCCAAAAAAATAAGCTACATTACTAAAGCGTGCGCCACGAGCAGAAAGAATTTCGGTCACTGACATGAGATCAGCCAATACTGGACAGTTGAGATATTTGTATGAAATCGTCGGTCACCGACCAGTTTACTAGATCCCTTATTTTAAGGTTGAATATTATAAAAAGAAGTCACAATGAAGTATAGGTAAACTGTTTTTTCTTTGTGATATCTTGGCTGATCTCATGTCAATGCCCGAAATTCTTCGTGCTCGTGGCGCGCGCTTTAGGTAGGTACATACAACATGAACAGCATATATTTCCACAATTATAAGCTACAAAAACCGTAACCTGCCCTTTTATCGTTCACTACTTGACATGGGTCCTCGCATGCACTATGCTTGGTGCACGAAGGATGTGCGGCCCTAAAACGACACTCTGACCAAGCGTGGTGGCGAACCCACTCTTCTAGAGGTGGTACAGATCCTCAGACCTTATAATAGGGTATTTGTTATCCCCGAGTCGTCTTTTACAAATCTCACGGGAAGAGATGACACAAAGACACACATTCTAAAGACACACGACAACATGGCCCCCATAACGGTTTAATACCTAAGTAGCAATTTAGTAGGTACTACTAAAGTCGCGTCACTATCGTTGTATGGGGACTGACCGCATGGTGCAACGCAAATGCAACTTAATATTCCAAATTCGTCACTCTTCCATAATCCATTATAAAATATTTAAATTTGATATACCTAATTTAAATTTACATTCATCACATAATCTCGACATTATGACATGTTATGACTCTTATAAAGTTATAAACTCTAATCGAGGAAAATATCAATTGTATACCTACCTTATATTATAATCTTAAAAGAATTTAAACCATCAAGCATAAGATGTTTTCTTAAATCATTACCAACCAGTTTTGTACAGGGAAATGTCGCGATTGAATCATAAACGTCGAACCGAAACCGCTGAAGTTGGAAACATGAATTTTGGATAATATCATGCTGCAACGACTAATTAGGAAGGGATTTCTCGAAATTCGACCCCTAAAGGAGTGAGACTGCGTGTCGACACACACACAAGTTTTGACTTTCATATGTTTGTATGAAAAAATATTTGATGGTTCTATTAACTTGAAACTTCATATGAACATTCTAAGTGCCTATAACATTTCTCTTTATACATCTAGATTTGTGCCGACGCTCGCGCTAATCCTTCTGTCGGTTTTTAACACGAACGCAAAGGCATAAATATCGATGAAACTCGAACAACAGAGTTAGTGTCAAGATCATATGCCGTCCATACGCGTTACATTACACGATACATTACCTACATTACACGTTAAATGTCTCTGGACACGTTCTTACGGCTTCCCGAATGTAACAAAAACAGTGACGTCATTTAAATCCACAAGTCAATCTGCTTTTTTTATCAATCAAATTAAATCAATCATGTACCATTTTTGTTACCTGTATTCTTGTAAATGTAGGCAATATAAACATTACATTGACCTAATTAGTAACCTAATTAGTACATTAACCTAACAGACTAAATCAAGCCAATGCCAGGCTACTCAGAAAGATTTGCGACAAAAGAGTTTTTATCTATGATGAAATGTAAATTAAAACTATGACTATCTATAAAATAAAAACAAAACATTCCAAATTCAAATTTTCCTAATAATTTTTTTTACGAGCTCAATCAAAATATCGTGTCTGATTAAATAATGGATATTCGACGGGAACATTCCGCGCTATGATTTTGTATGATTTTAGATGTTCTTTAAAACTTAAAGATTATTTTAATAGACTTCAAATGGCATTTGCACACAAGTGCCAATCTAAGGCTGACTAATTGGATGACGAAGAAAGAAGCGGTCGCCATTTAACGGCTGTTACAGTAGAAAACGTGGTGGTAGTGACAATTTTAATTTGTGAAAACAGGCGAATTGCATACGAGGAGATCCAGGACAGCTTGCAGATTGGATCGGGGAGAATGAATTAAATATTACATGGGTATCTACGAGTCAGGAGGATAGTATCACGCTGAATGTTGCACGACCTCGCCGAGGCTTAAGTTCGTATCGAATGATGCCGATATGGTAACAAAATTTGAAGCAGGATCGTCTCGGTTCGTTTACGACATTATCACAGGTGACGAATCTTGGATCTACTAGTATGATTCAGAAACTAAGCGTCAATCTACTGTTTCGCTGTTTCAAAGTGAGCTAACGCCCACCAAAGTGAAAAGAAAGAGCAAGAAGCGCTGGGAAAATTTTAATCGCAAGTTTTTCCACTTTAACTTTTCTTCATCACTTCTTTTTTCACTTTACGAAGCCAAAGCAGCATTAACACAGAATGGTACGTAACCACACGCTTGCCACACGTTTTTACTGCAGTGAGTAACAGTCCAGACACAGGCCTCGGCGGACTGCTTCTGCACCACGACATCGCACCCGCTCACTCAGCGCTTAAAACAAGGGACTTTTTAGACAGTACCCCGGTTAAAGTTTTAAGCCATCCTCCTTACAGTCCCGACTTGGCGTCTTGTGACTATTTTATTTACCAAAATTAAATCCCAACTAAAAAGGGAGCAGTTTTCGTCGCCGGAAGACGCGCTGGCTACATACCTGAGGAAGAATGGCAAAAATGTTTTCAAAATTGGTTGTCATGAAGCTATGTATTTTTTTTTTTTATGGAATGAAGTTGGCAAACGAGCACATAGTCCACCTGGTGGTAAGTGGATACTGTCGCCCATAGACATCCGCGATACATGCCAACATTAGTCCAAAGTTATTCTGTAAACAAGGCCAGTCGAGTGCGCCCAGCGGCTGTTGGATTGCAGTGTGCACTCTCCCCCTGCAGTACCCTCCGGCGGAGAGTATTTTGAGAAAATGTAGATTGGAACCCGTAAAACATTTTTTTTCTTTCTCGCAAAACTTTCCGAGTTCCCTCAAGTAGGTATAAACTTTAATTTGTACCTTGGTAAGTTGCAAAATTCAACGTTGTCTGATTGTTTGATTGCCGGTGTTGAAAAGCTGAAAAGTTCTGTTTTTCTGATAAATATACATTGGTCTAAAAATGAAGATATTTTAGGTTAAATAAGAAATACATGTAAACTTAATTACTCTAATTAATTTTAGTTGGGATTATATTAATTGGACAATGGATATTATCCCAATTAATAATTATTTGGGATTTTAGTGGGACTCTCTTCCCTAAAGCACCAGGTTAGTATCCCTTGTCGCAATAAAACATAGGAACAGCCGCTGATACGTTGCAACTACTTGAAGTAGGTATATATTAATTGCAGATAAACTAAAATAAACACCTACTTAATTAATAAAAAAAAACTTTACCTATTTACTGACAGTGCAAACTTCAATTGACGTAACGAGTAGGTAAACTATTTTACAAAAAACGCCAGAAAATTATATTTGTAGGAAATTCTATGCAACTTTACCTGCCTTAGAGCTACGAGTATGTTTGGAGAAATCATAGTAACTATAAAACTGGTACCGTTATAAAGAATTTTCTATTTTTAAAACGTTTCAAAACTCGTGATGACATAAAATGACATCATCGACATATTCATTGTACTCGCATGTCCTCATATCCTGTTCTAATTAATTGATTTTTAAACGCGACAGGAGTACCCCGCTCGTGGACGCGAGTGGCATTCTTTCACGCCGGTGAAAATGAAAAATGCTCAAGGTCTGTCGTCCTTTCACTTTTACAGGTAAAGGACGTACGAGCAACGATTCCGTGATACGTATTACAAAAATATCATGTGTTAAATTAATTACAGCTAATTATTAAATATTTGGGACATTGTTTATAGGCCCACCCACCTGACCGGTGGTGGGTGGATGAGAAGTGCGGAAGGTCGTGTGTGGTGGCAAGGCTTGGGAGAGTCCTATATCCACCAGTGGAGAGATGTTGGATGATGGTATAGTATCTGTGAAAAGGAACCGTATTGTCGGTATTGATTGATTTTACGTTTACTAAAACAAATCTAACTTAAGATTTCGTTGATATACATTTTGTTTAAGTAGAAACGTGCTAAAACATCTGATATTTAAGAAAAATCAATAAAAAAATAATTATATTTTTTTAATATTTTACCGAGATCATTTTTCTTGGGTAATGGTCACGTTTAATCTCTAATACCCCAGAAATTTCAATTAAAGTAAGAGAGAAATTATGTGTTACAACTTATCAGGTCGAGCAGAAAACAATTATTATACTTATTTATTTAAAATTATCAACTTTATTAGTGTAACAGTTGTTGGGTTAACAGCTTCTATGGTCCATCTGAAACTACTTTGTGTCCATCCTGAAAAGTTGTCACTTGTCCCATACGCCAATTGAAATTTCACGGCTCGATAAGACAGCGACGTTTGAGCTAAAAATGTAGGTAAATGTAAGGACAATTTTAAAAGGATAGTTTTAGCTAGAGAATGAGTGAGTGTCCATGTAGTGAGTTGTATCTACTCGTGAAGGAACGTGGTCCATCAGCGGCGGTGTCGCCGGCAGTTCGATGCGACAGTATCGCACGCTTTTCATCGCTCATGCTTCATGCATCGCGTCCGGCGGCCGGCGCACGTCCGGTGCCCGTGGGCGTCCGCGCTGTGGGCGTGCAAGCTGCACCGCCCCGCCGCCCCCCGCGCCACCCTTCTCGCTCACCCCCGCTGCCCCACACTGTTTATTCTGAGCCCGACTGGCGGGGCGCGCGACAGTCGACCGCGTGACGCGCACTAGAATACTCGCGTGTTTTAGGTAGTAATTCCGCCACGAACGGACCGAGCGGTGCATTGCTGGACTTTACAAAATAATACTGCATCTACCAATTTTAATCTAATGGCGTAATTCAAACGGCTTGATAATGTGAGAAGGGTGTAGAGCGGTGTTGTCTTGGAAAATGCATTTCCCGGCGGGTGCAAGGCGCAGGCGGTGCGGGGTGTGGGGAGGGTGCATGCGATGATGGACATCGTATTGATTTCTATCTGCCCGCTCCTCCCTTATTGTGGCGGTGCAGGGCGCGTGATCGATCGTTGCACCGGCCCTTTGAATAACCCTCACTGCTCCCGGCACAATTAACTTGTATCCAATTATTGGTAATGATTGCGTTTCCAGTGCTCGTGTATTATATATTTGTGTTAATTGAGTTTTTCATTTACATTGCGTCACGTGGATGTAAGTACGTCGATATCTTTTTAATAATTGCAACGACCAGAATAAACGGATATTTAGTGGAAGTATTTATTAATTGCCTTTTAATTTTGATTCCATTACAATTAATTTGATTAGATTGACGGTAAATTAATTCCGTTGTTGTCAATATGCAAACAAGTTTGAATTGGAAAAGTTTTAATAGGTATTGAACAAAATGTATGAGTTTAGGATTTGTTCCGTTACTCATACATGACAATTGATTGGTTACAGTTTAAAAACAATGTCTACTATTATTATTATTATTTAATTTATCTTGTGACTAGATATTTTTAAAATTAACGCCAGAATTTTTGATGCCGGAAATTACAGAATAGGAAATGCATCTACACTTGCATCCTTCTGTGCATTTTGTAAAGCCTTGCTATTAATGTTAAAGTATTTTACAGGTTATTAGTTGTTGTTATTTGAAAAGTAGGTATTTAATTGTAGATATAATTTATAAAAAAAAAAAAATGCAAATATTGTTGATGCCTGAAATAACGGAATAGCAAATGCGTCAGCAGCTCTCGCACCTTTCTCTGCATTTTGTAAGTTCTTGCCTAAAATGATAATAATTATGCAATCGCCGCTCGTCCGAATCGTATTTTAAATAACAACCAAATCCTATGAAAGCAACACTAATAACGTGTTAACGTTTTTCAGGACAAACAAACCAAACGCAATATAATAAATAAAGCTTTAAATTAAAATATATACAATATATATCAAAACAACGCTAGCACGCAAGCCGTGCGCCTGGCATTTGTGGAGGGGGAGATATTTCGCGTGAAGAGTATTAACAAGTTGATACAGTGGCGGGCTTGGGCGCGCGAGTAGAATGCGCGGGAGCGGATACGTATAGCGCACGCGCACGCCCAGACGGAGCCGTGCCGCCCTCCGAACATCCGATCATGGCGACCGAAACAGGTAAGTCACTACTGTATTTTCTTTGTTTATCCATCGCCAATTGCGTGAAAATAGCAATTAATACATTTTTGAAAACAAACTGCGAATTCTGTGTGGTCATCACAAACAAATGTGAGTTACCTCCAAGGGGACTCCATTGTACTTACAAATCTATGGATTTATTAAATTTGTTTAAAACCGTCTAACTTAAAATTTCGTTGGTCCAAAAATCTGTTTAGAAATGTTTTAAACATGATTTTTAAGTTGGAGCAACAGAAAACATGTTATTTTTGATAAATTTCACTAAAATTTTTTAGTGAAAAATCTCTAAACTGAACTGACAATTTTCTCAAATAAAATCACATTTATACCAAAATAAAATAATTGAAAAAGATGGGTTTATAATTTGTTGTAATATTAAACGATGAGCAAGTGTGCAGTGTTATTTATTTATTAAAATAGGCGCACCAGTGTGGTACCTACCATCCACATATCCTACATCAATTAACAGAAAATCGTACAGACCTGTTCCAGATAAACCTATTAAAAGGGTGCACAGCACTCACAATTTTAAAAAAATCTTTGTAGCCCACACCAATAATAATAAACAAAAAAAAAACAATTATATGTATAGTGTATCACAAATTAAATATAGGTGTAGTTTATAGAGACGAAGCAATGATTGTTTTTTTAAAAAAATGCACGAAGCAATGATTGTTTTTTTAAAAAAATGCACGAAGCAATTGGTATTTAAGTTTTTACCGTAATGTTTAAGTAAATAATGCAATATTTCAAAATTGCATTAACCTAATTGTTCGAACGTAACTGCGTATTTTTCCCAAATAATTAAAAGAATAACCATTTTTAACGTAACATCGCTCTTGTAATCATAATTACAATCATTACTACAATTATTATCAGGAAAAAACCTCCAATTTTGTAAACGATAGAGACGTTTACAAATCTATAGGTACAAACGTCTCTATCGTTTACAAAATTGGAGGTTTTTATGTAGCAACTTTATCCTCTAATTAGCTGTTTTGTTACAAATTTATATTGTACTACGTATAATAGCATCTAAATACGTATGAGAAAGGTAGCCATTTGTTTACCTTTTATTTTTACTCGGCGTCTCGGTATGTATACCTAATGTCGTAACCTTTCTGAATGTGAAGACCAAATGTGGGTAGTTGATAAAACTGCGCCGCTCCCATCCTGGACTATCCGCCTCTTTAGTCAACTAGTGAGTCGTGAGCACGGCTGGTGGGACCCGTGCCGAAACGTCTAGTAGCAATAAAAGATCAAACACCTTTGTTACACGGGTTCAGACCCGTTTTACAATATAAAATGTGTACAAAACGCGCGAAAGTTCAAAATGTTTTATTAACTGTCTCACTGCCTCAAGAGGTCTTTCCATTAAGCTACTATATGGGGTTCTTCAAGGAAGCTGTGAATAGGATTTTGCAAGGTCGGCGGCGCGCCCGCATGCCCCCTGGTGTTGCAGGTGTCCATGGGCGGCGGTAACACTTGCCATCAAGTGGGACCGCTTGCTCGTCCGCCCACAAGTCTACAAAAAAAATATACGTTTTATTACAAGTTTTTTATTGTTCCTTTAAAGATTGTAAATTTTAAGATAAAATAATAACTTTGATCTTAATATAAAACTCAGATGAGATCATAATTTACTTGAAAATAGTCTTAATAATATCAAGAACAATTTTCTTTCATGCATATTGTATTTCTATGAAAATACAAGTTATAAATAAGTAATTTATGTACAAAATACGGTTGGTGCCCGTTAAAAATGCCGTGTGGTCACTCCCCACACTTCCGAAGCCAACATCAACGAAAACTACAAGTTTTACCAGAGATAATCGTCGCAATTAAACTGTACTGTAAATAAGAAGTGTTGTTTTAGTATCACTTGCTTTTAACAATGCTATAAATGCTAATTTTCCCTTTAGAGCGAGCCCAAACGCCCGCAACCAGAAAAACGTGCCCCCCCCCCCCCATTAAAATATTTACGTGGCGAAACTCAATTGTTTACCAACAAAATGTATACGAGTACGTGCGCGTGTCGTCCACCCGTCATACGTTGGGGTACATGAGTTCGTTGATATTCATCCCCCAACCGCCCGCCACACCCGCTTCTCCCCCAGGATTCCCCCTAGGGATCGGGAGGGGGACTTGCGGTTCTTGCTTAATGATGTCGCTGTCGTTCACTCGAGATTAGGAGGACGCGATTTTTTTTTTATTTTCTAGATGGTTCACATTAATTAGTTCTTAATACAAACGTTTGCCGTTCCGCAAACAGCAACAATTTTCCGCAAATGACTGATCGAGCGGACTACCTATAGCTTAAAGCAAATAAAAACAATGCAATTTCACCAAATTTATGTAACCAACTAGCGACTTGTCCTGACTTCGCCCAAATATAGCCTACTAGCTCGCTTCGGTTCGGTTTATAAGTATTTTTTTTCAAAATTTCAACATAAAATATAGCCTATATTAGACACGGATAAATGTAGCTTCCTATTTGTGAAAGAATTTTTGAAATCGGTTCAGTAGTTCCAGAGATTAACCCCAACATACCTACAAACACACAATTTTACCTCTTTATTATATTAGTAGATATAGATGTTCGTCTGCTGCATTAGTTTAGCTTCCTGATAGTGGAAATCTTCAATATAGGTCCAGTAGTTTTTGGGATTATCCATGGGAGGAGGCACGGTGGGGCAGGCTGAGGCGCTTGCCCCCTCTGACATAGAGAAAGAAGAGACAGACTATCTACATTACATTAAGAAAATTGCTTGCTTTTGCCCGACCCTGGATTTCCCTCTTATATAAAAGCATTCCCATCGTCCCGTTATAATATTAGTACACTTTACATATTATGTAGTAACAAACAAAAAAATGTACATAAAACACGTATAAGCATATAATAAATAGAATAACGATATATTAGGCGATAAAACACATTTCCTTTTCCTTACAAGAAGGTACTCGTAGGTAAGTTATTACGGACTAGCTGGTTTCCGTGGTTTCTTTGGAATTTACCGGGATAAAAACTATTATCGAGTTAATCGGTCAGAACGTACTACGTAAGAAAGAAAAAAAATATTAATTATCACAACCATAGCAATTAAATACATAAATTTAAAACAAATGTATATATCTAAGTAGGTATACTGTGTGACACGACAACATGCTGACTCAGCTGTAGATAATCCGCAGCACTGATATTCTGATAACATCTATACCCTCACGGACAGTCAGAAATGCAGGACCCGCACTTGTACAAAATAAAAGATCTAATTAATTGTTATTGATTTGTCGATATTTATTATTTTAGTTAGATTTAGTATTAAATTATATATTTAGATAAACGCTAAAAATCGTAGCGTTTCTGCTGCTATGTGTGCGTCGTCCCTAAAGTGGAGAGTAACCGAGGGGAGTAAGGATCAAAGGCTGTGCATTCACAATCAAAACATATCATAATCTCTTTGACACAATCCATTTATTATCCGCCCCCGAGGACAGGAATAGATTATATGCAAATTTCTGCTGGCATCTGTAACCCAGGATATTCACAGCACGGGAGCCAACGAACCTCTACTGTGTTCGTATAAAATATGTATTTAGTTATAAACTATTAATTAAAATTATTTTTAATGTTTATGGGAACATGTACACATGTATTGATAACGTTAAAATTAAGTAAATAAATACACTATCTATATAAATAAAAATGAAAACGTTCGTTTGTTCAAAACCTTAAATCTCCGAAAGTTCTTCATCGATTGCTTTTGAAATTTTGACACAACGTTGCATTTGAATACGCGCGTTTTATTATATACCTATCACAGAGTAAAAACATGTTTATTTTCCCAAAAACACCAACAGCGACGCGTGGCCGAGTACAGCTAGTTATTAATAAAACTACTCGTATTTACTATTTATTATCTGTTCCCGTAAGAGATTCATTTATTTATGCAAATATCTGATAGACAACTGTTATGAAAATGAAATTATAAAAAGGAAAACTGGTTTTTTATAAATTCCAGTGGTCTTGATTTTTTTACAATAAGCGAAATTTATTTTTATTCTGCTTTCACTTGAAATTCCTTTGTGAAATAAAATATCTTTCTATAATCAAATGAAATTGTAAAATGCGTATTTAACAAGTATTGATTTTATTCTTGAGAATAACGATAAGTTAGTTAAGTAAAGCTACTTTCTTGTACACTATGCGAAAATTAAAACCGTTATTTTGAGAAATTGTGTGTTTGAAAAATTTGGTAGTTTGCGAATCTGATACTTTGCGAGCAACGGATTCTGTGGCTGAGAGATAAAAGATAATAGATTTTTAGTGATGGATTTCCAAAGAGCTACATTATTAGGGCTTGGCCGTGTGGTGCCGGTCGGCTTTAGGATAACACCACCTGATCTCTGGTCCCGTGGGTGTCATAAAAGGCGGCTAATGGATAAAGCCACTACCACAAACTCTGAAAAACTACACCACATCTATAAAAATGGTTTAGGTCGCTAACTCGCTAACCCACTTGGCCAGCGCTCTGGCGTGCCATTTTAAGGCCATACATCCCTCAAGACACAAGACAGTGTGCTTGAGGAGGCCAATGTCCAACGGTGGACAAAAAAATAAAAAGTAAAAAGAAATTAACCTACAAGCAACAGTTTTAAATATATCCCTAAAAGTGACTCGCGTTTCAATGATAAAATTGCGTTCTGAAGATTTATTTTTACTCACCGTGTAAAATTTCATTTTTGTAGCTTGTTATTCTTCATACCTTTCGGTTACAGATTTGTAAAGTAGCGAATTATATTTCAATAATAAACGATCTTATTCGACAGCGAGAAGGCAAATAATATCGCAATTACACTTATAGCTGTATTTTTACGTCTCTCCACAAGAAACCGGCGGAAATTATAAAAATAACTTTTAATCTTTTAATCCTTTTAATCGAAACAACGAATATATATTTTCACAAATTATACTTAACACTAGCCGTTGCTCGCGGTTTCGCTTGCGTATTTTTACCATTAAAAAACGTATTAAATCTATACTATAATATTAGATACTTTTAAAAACACATTAAACACATATTACGAGAATTATTATTCTAGAACAAATCAGATTGTTCTTCGGGAATAGATCTACTACACCCTGTATCGATATCGGCGTATACAGACCTCCCCTAGTAATGACGAGGGATTTAAGGCCATAATCCATCATTGCGACCCAATGCGGATTGGTGGATATTTGCTCCAGATTTTATTTATTTCTCCGACATGCGTGGTTCCTCTTCACTGTTTTCCTTCACCGAGCTAGTGATAATTTTTCAATTATCATCACACGCTGTCGTATGATGATAATTGACTACTAACAGTATCCACTTACCATCAGGGACTATCAGCTCGTCTGCCGCCTTCTATACATAAATAAAAAACGGCCAAAACGTCAATCTATTTTGTCCAAACTGAATACCATTCAAACTGAATACTGGCCAAACTGAATATTGACTTTCAGAAATAATTGGAATTGGGAAATATCTACCTATTTAATGAGTTACACTTATCTATTTTTAATTAAATGCAGACAAAATGTATTCTTAACGTATAGAATCAAATATACGTTCATACACTTGGTGTTTGACTGTCCACTACATTATGCAGTTACACACATACATAATGTATGGCAGACTTTCGTACGGGTCGCGATTATAATTTTAAAACTCTCCCCGCACCCGGTGTCCCGTCACATTTCGCGAGCGGTCATGCGCATTTGTAATGTACAGTTACGCTCAATAATACCACATCCAAAAATCTATAAAAATGACAAACAATAACATTTCTGTTAAAATGTTGCCAATCCTCGCGACTTTGGCCATTAAAAGTTGTGAGATCTTTAAGACTCCAATCCTGGTATTAGTTGAATTTTTATTCGTGTGACTGAGCATTTTTAGCAGTTTGCCAAATTTCAGTTATTTAGAATCTCTGGAAGTACTTTGACAATCAGTGTAGTGAGTGATGAAATTGTGGTTTTCCGTGATCGTATGTTTTTCAATTTGAAAGTCGGAGAAACGTGAAACGTTGAACTTTAATGTAGCAAAAAAGCTCGGTTTATATACAGATACTCGGATACAGTGAAGCAGTAGGTCACTCCGGGGCGGCGTTTGCCGCTTTATAAAACTCCATTAGACTACATATTGAGCTCTGCTCTTTGGTCCAGTACACTGAAACATCAGCTGAATCCATTTGACTCCTGCCCAACGGCGCGGCGTGCAGTCTAAATTGTAGATGCTCCTATCCTCATAAGTGATTTGGCCGCGCTCGGCGCCCGGAGAGATGTTGCATCTCTGCGCTTTCTACCACCTGAGGCTCCTGATAATGGAAAGAGCTGTTCAGTTTGATGCCAACTTCAGGTGGTCATTATTGTCATCGAAGCACGATTCATCTGCAATCTCATGACAAGAAATTACTGGGCACAATGCCATCTTCTAGACACTATGCCGCGCACTTGAACTAGTGTAGGAATGTGCCAGCGGAGGTTTTTACCAAGCTACGACAAGAGACTCTTCAAGAGAGATGTTAATACGTTTCTGAAAATTCGACAGCGCACCCGCATCCATCCTGGTGTTGTGGATGTCTGTGGGCGGCGGCGACTACTTATCACCAGATGGCCCAACCTCTCGTTTTCCATTTCTTCTATAAAAAAAATTATCAACTTTAGTAGTGTACAGATAGTAAAAAATAGTAATACATAGTAACAAACAAAAAAAAAAAAATAGTAGTGAACATGACTGTACAGATAGACGCATGTGGCCGGAGGAATATTAGTAAATCTGTATCCTTGACAAAAAGGCGGAAATAGGACAACAATGGTAGGAACGTTTGATCTGCTGTTGTCGGCATTATATAAAAGTAATACTAAACAGTACGCTGAACGTGACGCGCGCCGCCGAAACGGATAAAATCCGTAACGAAAATTCGACTAAGAACTAAAATTGCCGACATAGTTTCAAAGAATCAGCAAGCTAAAGTGGCACCGGGCAGGTTATATATGCCACAGGACTAATAACCACGGAGACCACATACCGGGAAACATAGCGTGGGATGCCCTTCGACCAGGTGGACTGATGACTTGGACAAAGTCGCCGATACTGGCTGGATGAGAAGAGCAGAAGTCGGTGTTTGGGGGTGCACTTTGGGAGAGGTCTGTATCCAGCAGTGAACAGGCTGATAGAATAATCATTCTTTAGCCAACTGCAAAATGCAAAGGATACATTCATGAGGTGGATGCAGTTTACATGTGAAACAGAAAACAACGTATCTACAATTTCATTGTCGATTTTAAAAAGCGTTTACCTTCAACATGATATATGTGTTATATTTTGAGTAGGTACCTACACCGATAGTGTACCTAGATACTTTTTAACGTCGGTAATAAATGTTATATATAATGAACCAAGAAATTATTTGCGTCAAAGTGAATGTAAATCTTTTGGATACACATATATCACCAGATAATATCTTAAGTCATACTACTATTAAATAATCTGTGGTCAAGTGGGGGGATGTACATGCGCGCGCGCGTAAAAACCGATCGCCGCTTAATTACATGTAGGTGTTCAAGGAAAATTGTATTTCTTAGACAAAGGAACCGGTATGAGAGGAATCTTTGACAATATGTAACATAATTTTTGTCGTTATCTGACTAACCAATGAACTTATTGACTGGTTAAGATTTCGTACTTAAAACGACAAACAATATTCAATTTGGACCGAAAAATTGAAAGTATCGGCCAAACAAAGGTAATGCAATATACTGGTTATTATATAGCACAGTAATTTTAATCAAAAAATCGTGCAAGCTTCCCAAAAAATCTCAGTTAGCTAAATTGTGGCACACACCTTTGTAATAGTGTTCTAAACAGCATATCAAAAAATCGAAATCGATTTCGCGTGCCCGTTTTGAGATATTCAAGGTCAAAGATCACGAAATACAGTTCTTCGTTAAAATCTCGCTTTCATTAAAATCTCATAGGTCAATGACAACAGACAACACTTTATTCCGACATACATATAACACATACAATATAAATATCACAATAACCAAAAGAAAAGAAAAAACAACGTAGCCAATAAGAAAAACAAAAGAAAATAACAAGCATTTTAAAAAAATATTACAAGAAATAACCGTACCGTTTTCGTCATAGAGCGCGGGGAATATACAGCTATTCATTTGCGTACTCCACAATACTCTATGGCAAGGCGTATTCTCTACTACTACTCTATGTAATAAATGTAACTTTCTAGGTATATAGATGGTTAGAATTCCCCGAAAAGAGTTGGCTTCCACCATACATGGGTACCAACCTTGGGTAGCAGATGTGCTCTATTGTTATAGAACCCATCCGCTGCGATAGTCTCATGTAGACGTGTTATCTTTACCATCTCCTACTGCTGCAGCCCAACAGCGTCTTTATCGAGTGTACTATCAAATACAAACTTGGCCAGGAAGGGAGATCTGATAGGAGGAACGTGCTGCATTCCCACAGCCGCTGAGCGCACTCGACTGGCCACGTTACCCCTCTCTCACAGAAGACTACCTTGAAATGTACTGCATTTCCCAGTTTATCGTATTTCCCCAATGTACGTACGTGTTTCGGTAGTGAGTGAGATATGCCAGAGCCCTTACCCATCACATCCTCTCCCTCCCCATTTTCCCAATCCGTTCCTTAATCTGCAAAGGTAGGCAATCCGGGGGTGTGCCAACGTTTGTCATTCTGGACTGATGTTGGCGTGTATCGCGGATGTCTATGGACGACAGTATCCACTTACCATCAGGTGGACTGTATGCTCGTCTGCCCCCTTTTTTCTATAAAAAAAAAGATTGATACTGAACGGTAGGTTTCGAAAATAAAAACAATATATCGGAGCCAGTTACAACATAATTGCGCAAAAGGTTGTAGAGCAAACTGCGGATGTAGAAAAATCGGTTTAGAATGCTCTGCAGCTCGTGGATACCTAGTGCCATGGTCAGTCACGCTGAAATTAAGTGACACAGCAGAAGCCATTGATGGCTTTGACATAGATATCAATATAAGTCCATCGATATGTTACCTGTAAATGTATTAGAGACAGAAAATGTAGAAATCACGACGAAGACGTTTAGCAATTCACTACAACTGATCAATAACAAAACAGATTTTAACTATCAACAACACATCCTTTTATTAAATCAATTTAAAAATATTAATAATGACATATATTAATCCTAACATCATATAAAAAAAACGCACCTTGCATTTTATCTCATGGGAGGTGTGGAAATGAATGCAGTGCAGTCAATGAACGTCTGCTTTCTCTGCGCTCTATGGATAGAATCTGTATTGTAGAAAATTTTCTGATCTATAATTTTTATAATAACCTTCATTGACCTCCGGAGCCATAGATAACGAGATTTTCCTAAAAACCGTATTTTGTAACCTTTTGACCTTGAATATTTCAAAACGCCCACTGTCGATATCAATATATTGTTTAGAAAACAATTATAAAGGTGTATGTCAAAATTTAGCTAACTGGGATTTTTGAGATGATGAAACCTAAAATCACTGGGCTATTAGCGTGAGCATTTATAACTATTACATCAAAAAACTTTGGGGTAATTCTGTGTTGTAATTTGAGTGGGAAAATCCACACATTTTTGATGAAAATAAAAGTGTGAACTAACAGAACAAATGGCCAAAGGACGTTCAGAATGGTATGCCCTGGCAGAACGTCATATGTTTTTGTTAGCACACTTTTACTCGTATTTTCATCGAAAATGTAGATTTATCCAATTCAAATAACTACACGCCTTTGGTGTCGTGATAATAAATGCTTAGACGAACTAGTTTTAACAGAAAATAGCATTCGTTTCGTTTGGCTGACACTCAGTTTTTGGTCCAAATATATATGAATAATCAAACTGAAATGATGTCCTTCTGTTGTTTCAAGATTCTGTTTCCGTCCAATAACATGAACCGTGGTCGCGGCTAGACGAGACCACGATTTATGTAACTGGACCGAAACATCTGCTATACAAAGTGAATAAAAATCGTGAGTAACCCGTTTATAAATATATGACATTTATAACATTTTCATATTGCTTCTTCGATGTTGAACATTAGAAATTTGACTCACGAGAAAAATCAGACTGCGTATTAGCCAATAAAATATTTGCATAGTGATAATTGTTACATTGCAGTCAATGGTAGGTATTTGAATATTAAGCAATTGATCAATCGTTATTCTTTTTTTTTGTCATTATAAAGTAATGCTTATAATGAATTATGTATATTTATTCTCTTCAAACTGTTTATAAATCGAGAAATAAAATGATTTTCCTTGAATTTTAAAATGTCGGAATACCATTGTGCAGTCATTTGGCTAACCTATCTTTTTCTATACATATAAAGAGAAATGTCCTGACTGCCTAGCTGATTCATCAACGCCTACGGCTGAAGCCGCTGAAGCTAGAAATATGAAATTTGAACACTTAATGTTAATGTTGATGTAAAGACTCACTAAAAGGATTTTTTCGAAATTCAACCTCTAAAATGGTGAAACGGGGTGTCAATATTTGTATGGAAAAAAATATTCGACGCTCCTATTAACTTGAAACTTGGTTTAAATATTTTAAATTACAAATATAATTAAACATGCGTTATACAGTTTTTCAAAAATGTGTTAAGAAGCTAAATCCACACGATCGTAGTCGCGGGCAACAGCTAGTGTTTTAATTGCATCAAGTGTTAAATTACGATAATATATTCAAGTATCAAATTAGTCATACTAAACATTTATTGGTACATCCTTGACATTTCCCAAAAATATTATGATTGCTCATCTTTAATTATGTACTTATCTGGCAAACACGTATTGTGAGTACACTTTAAAAGCCTTCGCAGACGATCGGAACTTATTTCAAAAGTTGTCTTGATAAATTGATAAAATAAATTGGATTCGCGTTGACAATCAAACCAGAGCGCCGTGTAGCGCCATCTCTTGGCACGATTTGTGACCAATTACAGTCTAAGCTTTTTAAACACACACGTCAAGGGCAAGGGACAACGGGGGATGGCACCTCTGGCTGTATACATCCTTATTCTTACTAATAATATATATAAAAATTAAACGTTGTCTGTTTGTTTGTTTTTTGCTTTATGCTGAAATTTAGCACCGACCTTCCCGAGACCATGTGAAGGACATACATAGCCTACGTTCCTTCCCAGGAAAATAAATGATTCGTGCGATTTTGACAAAACATAATTCTGTGATAATTATTGCGGGGCGTGAACTAATCTAATAAATACCCATAAAGTAATAAAATAAATAATTATTTTATTATTCGCTATTACTAAATCGTAGGTAGGGATTCAAAATTAAAAATAATTTCGGTAGCTAGGCAGCCTAAGTAGGTCTTATAAAATAAGGCCGAGGGTCCCACGTATCATTGATTTGGGCCGCGGGTCTATACTGGTCTATGCGCTTCTCATACTTCTATTGTATTTGTATGCCTATTTGCTATTGGCTAATTGCAACTCTGCACGTTCCGCTGTGCCAATTTGTACTCAACGGCGACTGGGCAAATAAATATATTATTTATTACATGTGCATAAACCCGTGCGTAACGAAAGATAGGAGCAACGAATCTCACATTATCGCATTAAATTAAATTAAATTAACTTAAACGTAATGAAATAATTAAAACTTAATTAAATAAATTCAATATAGAACGTATAGTTGGAATTCGTATAGCACGTCTATGGCATTGAACGACATAAATTAAGTTCGTCTGGAAACGCTCTATCTACAATTTTGACTTATCTTCTTTTAATTTATGTATTTTTAATATGGTTAATTAATATACATTATTAAATTTGACATTAAATATGTAGCGTATTCTATGAACTTTAACTTTAGAAATATATTTCTGATGATTTATTGTTCATTTCCGGTGATAGCCTAACGAAATCTATTCTCGATGTACATTCAAGACGTCATGAGTTCGAACCTCGATCCTGCTGGCTATTGAAGAAAAACATTGCGAGGGTGCTCCACATGGCTGAGAAAAAAAGGAGAAAGTGTTAAACAACTTTATTGCAAGGACCGCGTCCTGCATTAGCCTTATATCCCAATTAGCCCAATAGGTCCACTAATACAAAAGCGAACAATAAAAGGTTAAAGATCACTGTTTTTAAAGGACACAGTTTCATAGTTTAATGTGTTTTCGCTTTTAATATCGAAATGTCATATTAATTCTAAAACCAATTTCTCTAAAGCTATCGAGTATTGAAAGATTTATTTTTTTTATTGTAAAACTAGCGACCCGTCCTCGCTTCGCTTCCGTTTGTTTTTTTTTTTCAAAATGTTTCTCTCCAAAATTTCAAAACAAAATATAGCCTATATTAGGCACGGATATTTAGCTTCCTATTTGTGAAAGAATTTTTGAAATCGGTTCAGTCGTTCCAGAGATTACCCCCAACATACCTACAAACAAACACACAATTTTACCTCTTTATTATATTATTAGTATAGATTAAAGTACTTAATACAACGTATTAGAACATACATCTCGGTTATCAACTTATTCCTGCTGTGCCAGGATTTAGTCCGATAAATCTACAAAATATAGGTATCACTTACAACGGTAAATGGTAACCGTCTATCGTGGTAAGGCAAATGGTAAATGTGGGGAAACCCGCATGCTTACGATGTTTTCCTCACCGACGAGGTTGTGCCATTTTAAAAAAAATCCCACTTAATTATAAACTCAGTGATAGGGCCCGAGGATTTGTACTCTCGATCACACGAATCTGAGTCGACCTTAGATACCTTTAGAACTATATATAAAACTAACGTGTTTGTGCGTGCAGGCGGCGTCGGGGTCGGCGGTGAGCAGCAGTACTCCCTGCGCTGGAACGACTTCCACTCGGCGATGGTGTCTTCATTCCGAAGGTTGAGGGATGAAGAGGACTTCGTAGACGTTACGCTGGCGTGCGCCGGCGCTACGTTCACCGCGCACAAGGTACACAACTAACAAAATCAAAATGTGGGTGAGGGATAGATAACGCAAGCTGTCCGTCGCTACGTGCCAGATGTTGGCGCTAAGCTCCTACTGCTCGCGCTGCTCGTTCAGTCTGTTCGACCAGTGTCGTTATGTAGATATTTTTTTGTTGATTTGTACATATGTAGGTACTATTTTTTAACTTGTTTTTTTTTTAAATATGCGACTTTCAAGGAAGTAACGATTACAAACTGTCCTTATGGAAGTCACGTATAGTTTTGTTGTGAGCATGTAGCAGGGCGACAGTGTCCACTTACCACCAGGTAGATGGTCCGCTCGTCTGCCACCTCTCTGTAAAAAAAATAATCGACAAAAAAACTCGACTATGTAAAATTGTGACAACTCGAACTTCCTCGCTCGCAATGGAAAGGCTATTTAATTAAAAATATTATTTGGTACCTTATCCATCAGGTGGTGCTATCAGCGTGCAGTCCGTACTTCCGAAGGTTACTGAAGGCGAACCCCTGTCAACATCCCATCGTCATCCTGAGAGACGTCCACGACAAAGACATGGAGAGTCTCCTAAGGTACACCGCGAATTATTTTTTAGTTATGAAAAAGCCTATCAGTAGTGCATGATATTTTCTGGTATCGCACATGGCTATAGTTTTTACTCACTGAACCGTCCGCATACAATTTCTATATTTAACCAGTAAATTACTTTTATGAAATTAATTATACCAGCACCTCTTAATAAAACCACTTTTCATTCATTTTTTTTAGTAATGTAGTAAAGGTATTCTTAATGCCATATAGCATTCCCCACCAGTCAACCTTTGGGGCCAACAGAGAAACGTAAGAGTAAAAATAAATGTTAGAAAAATTATGAACTGCTACATTTTAAAATAACATTTAATGCACTCTTCTATTTTCAAAGAAAAAAATAATACCAATTTTTAATCCTCTAGCATCTTCGATTACGGAGACATAGGCTTTACATGTAAAAAGTCCTCAACCTTTTCCAATGAAATTAAAATTTCAAAAATTCCTTTCTCAGCTAAAAATCTACGTCATAAAAATTATACACTCTTGTAAGCTATTTGAGCCTGACCGTTTGGGTTGGACGATGTGGAATTTGTCAGCCAGTCAGGACACCTTCTTTAAGATATATAGAACTGTGCCTACCACAAATATTTATTTGGCAAAAATATGCAGCAAAATGCCTCGAGCGATTGATTCAACTCCAGCGTTTGGATAATCCCAAAATCTTCTTTTTACCAGATTTATGTACCAAGGCGAGGTTCATATCGGTCAGGAGCAACTGAAGGAATTCCTACGAGCTGCGCAGCTATTGCAGGTGCGAGGGTTAACTGACGTGCCGCCACCAGCGCCGGTACCGACCCTTGACCAGAAGGCTTCACCGGTAAGTTTAGATCGAAGTTATTATTTTTTATTTTTAAGAGAGAAAGCAGCAGGCGGAACGACCCGAAAGATAACAGGTGATCACCACAGTCCATGGATGGACACATATAAGACTGCGATGCAAGGGAGATTGCAAATTTGCTGCCGATCATGCAGTATTCTTCTCACTATTTAAAATGCTACTATATAAAATGGACAAAAAGAAAATCTATACCACATATGAAAAAAAATACAACAAAATCTAAAATACATGATTGTTCAGTTTACGCTGCATTCCCACAACCGCTGGGCGCACTCGACTTGCCTCGTTACCCCTCTCTCACAGAAGACTACCTTGAAATGTACTGCATGTCTTACTTTATCGTATTTCCCGAATATACGTACGTGTTTCGGTAGTGAGTAAGATAAGCCAGAACCCATTCCCATCCCATCCTATCCTATCCCTCCCCATTTTCCCAACCCTTTCTCAAAAATCCATTTCTTAATCTGCAAAGGTAAGCAGTGCATCTGGGGGCGTGCTAACGTTTCTTATTCTGGACTGATGTTGACATGTATCGCGGATGGCTATGGACGACAGTATCCACTTACCATCAGGTGGACCGTATGCTCGTCTGCCGGCTTTTTTCTATATAAAAATAAATATATACATATTTAGACTGATCCGATGGGTACTTATATTTAAACTGATTAAAAGTTTCAAACAAAAGAATCGTTGATGAAATCTGAGTTAAGTAATTCACATGGGACTAACCTAGTTCACACGTTTTGTACCTTAGCAATCGGCGTCATCCTGGACGGAAACTGGAAGTGGAGGGTCCCGAGAAGGGCGGGAGCCTCAACAGCGCGAGGGCAGAAGGGCGAGAAGACCGGAGGAGGGGGCGGCTAACACGCCACCACCGAAACGTGCCAGGTCTTCCGACCTATACCAGGCGCAGATGAAGACCAGGTGAGCAGTGATGATTTGTGAAGATACACATGACTTATTTCTTGTTTTTATGCTTCTTATTTAATCTTATCTAATTTTTAGTACTTCCTTTTTTTTATTAGAATGCCCTAAACACATTATTTATTTTTATTGCTTCATCATTATTTAAATATAAATTTTATTATAAATCATTATAAAACGTTAATAAAATCATTATTTCATTATCATTATATAAAAAAAAATCATTATTTCGTTATAATTATTGATATTTATTTATTCATATATATAATTATCGCACCAAAAATGCAATGTTACACTAAAGTTATAGGTCAAGCGACAAACTGAGAAGCAGAAACAAGGTGTAATGCTATACTTCTATATTAATATATTAAAGAGGTAAAATTGTGAGTTTGTAGGTATGTTGGAGGTAATCTCTGGAACTACTGAACTGATTTCAAAAATTCTATCACAAATAGGAAGCTACATTATCCGTGTCTAATATAGGCTATATTTTATTTTGAAATTTTGATAAAAAGAACTTTAACCGAAGCAAAGCGAGGGCGGGTCGCTAGTGCTATAGAAACCAAAAAAGGCCGAAACTTGTGCTAGGGCTATGAATAATAATAATTAATAATAACATTTTTTTGATTAATGTCAGCCAGTAGATTAGATTAGATCTTGTGAATATCCTGAATAAGAGTTGTTAAATTAATTAATCTGAATCTTACAAGTCCTTAAATGGAGACTCACGAAGCGCAGAATGGCACCTTTGACTAGGTCGGCTTGACGTACTTCAGTGTGGAGGCGACACTTTATCAGTCTAGACTGATAATTATTATTATCTTTATTGTTTATACTTACATAAGAAGTTGCACACAGCAGCAAAAACACAAAACAATAGGGCGAGCGGTCTTATTGCAATTATGCGATCTCTTCCAGGCAACATGCGACAGGGAAATGTGATCAGAAATTGTAGTCGGCGCATCTCAAGTGATGTTAAAAAGAAAAAAAAGTAGCATCTATAATGCATACATTTCACACAGATAATGCACATACATACATAAATATTCCAATACATAAATATCCATACTAATGGTATATTACTCATAATCGAGTAATTATAAGTAATATAGTAATTATAATCGACATATTTATGTGTTCGAGGGTCAACATATACACTTGTTGTAACATTACGAAGCATTTATTTTTGGGTGGGATACTGATTAGCCCTTCAATTTGCTGGTTTAGGACGGAGCAGCTGCTAACCGCGCAGGGCGCGAGTCCTGAGCGGCTCGGCACCAACGGCCATGAACTATCACTATTCAGTCAAGTGCTGGACAACGCACAAAACCAACACATGTCTGGAGTCTCCAACAACATGGTAAGTTGTATTTAAACGGTAACTGACGCGGCCTTTAACACTTAGCCTTTGATACTTAAAATTAAAGAAATATCTCAAAATGTTTTTTTTAAATTGTCACTTTTTCGGTGGTGTGGAAACCCGCATGCTAAATAAATAAAACAAAAATCAGGAGTAGGTATGTGAACCACCAATCCGCACTGGGCCCGCGTGGTGGATTACGGCCGGCAACCCCACAGCGATTTATTAAGGCAGCTGTTGTCAACCTTTTTTGGCGACGGAATCCTTTTGAACTATTAAATATTTTACGGAGTCCTAAAATAAGCGAATTGTTTCCATTTAATGGGAGGTATGAACTTGTTTTTTATTTTTGACCAACTGTTTAATGTCAGGCTTGATAGAAGAGAGTTGAAGACGCATGTCGGGTTCAGCATCCAGTCTATTGCGGTATTTTGTCTTTGTAACCCTAGTAACTAGGGGATTATTCTAAAATGTAAATACTTTTATGCAACTTAACAATAAAAATGAAGTTTTTTTTTTATGATTTTTTTTTCTATTTAAATGTAGGTATTTTAATCGAAAATTTTAATTGTCCCCCAGTCCGGTGACGGCGAGGAATCATCATCTGATGCTGGAGCGAGTGACACAGAGGGCGAGACGAGGGCCAAACAGGAACCACCTGATTACGACGACCCGGCCACGATCGCCAATACTAATGGAGCTTTACCACACAACTTCCCAGGATTACTCAATATGCCAGGTAACGCTAAAGTTAATGGAAGGAGACCATACTTCTCTGAAACAAAAGGAATTATTATTTTTTTAAATTAATCTTGAGAAAAGACAATACTTCGGAATATAACTCTTTATTGCACATCAAAACAAAACAAGACCGTAACAGTCAAATTAATTAAATGACAGAAGGCGGTCTTTTTTTTTATGTACGAAGGCGGCAGAGGACCATACAGTCCGCCTGATGGTAAGTGGATACTGTCGCCCATAGACATCCGCGATACATGCCGACATTAGTCCAAAATGACAAACATTGGCACGCCCCCGGATGCGCTGCCTACCTTTGGAGATTTAGGAATGGATTTGGAGAAAGAGTTGGGAAAATGGGGAGAGATAGGATGGGAATGGACTCTGGCACATCTCACTCACTACCGAAACACGTACGAACATTAGGGAATACATTGGGTCTTATCGCTAATAGCGATTTTAGAGAGGAAATATATATTTTAATGAGTCTTGATCTTTCCAAGTTCTGCTGCATAAGGTGAAGTCGTCGCCACTGCACAGTTACGAGAGAAAAAGAATCGAAAAATTCAACTACCCACCAATCACGCACTTTCTAACGGTAAATTTGTTAACACCCGGATCTTTAGTCACCGTGTAAGTGTTCACGTCCACGATTTGCGAACCTCTTCATAAGTATGTTTGCAGAAAAGGTGACTTTATATAAAACTAATCGTCCTTTTTTCTCACTTATAGGTTTCCCGGGACTGCCGGGACCATCAGGAATACCAGATAATTTCGGTGAGCAATTCTCTTTCCTTGCACTATCTTTTTATATATAACCTTATATGACTCAATGATGATACACATGAAATTGTTTCGAAAATTCATAAACGTTATTTACATTAAAAACAATTATTGTAATCTATAACATTAATGACGTGACAGAACGAACAAAAGATGTTAATTGTGTCATTAATTGAACATTATTGAGTCATGAATGCATGTTAATAACACTAACAATTTATCCTCACTTAAGCGCTTAACTCTAAAATAATTAGACACACACTTAGACCCCCAATTGTTACAAGCTCGCAATTAGATGTGTAGAGACGATGGAAGTTACAGACCGCAATATCAGGCGATGTGGTAGGAATCGTAGGGTAGTAGGAAGCGCGAGAACTGAACGGGATCTCCGTCTGCCCCAGGAGCGACCTGGCCGGGAGGCGGCGACATGAAGCCGATCGCGAAGCCCGAGGAGCGCTACCAGCCGTACCCCGCCGGCTACGGAAACGGTGAGGGAGCCCCCAAGCCCGCGTGCCCCCACTGCGGCAAGCTCTACAGCAACAACAGCAACCTCAAGCAGCACATCCTCAACGTGCACGCGGCCCGCGAGCTCGCGCACCTCTGCTCCGTCTGCGGCAAGCCCTTCAAGACGCGCCAGTACATGCAGATACACATGAACTCCATACACGGCGTCAAGCAGAGGAGGCGCGACCCCGCCCCGTCCGAATACCCAGAACGATACACACACTAGCGCTTAAACGATCTATACGCGGATGTACCGCCTCTTATCTAACCGCCGCCTCTGTGTTACAGGGGCGGCTCTCGCGGGCGGGGCGGCGATGGGCTACCGGCCGCAGTGCCCCCTGTGCGGCCGCGTGTACTCCTCCACCTCCAACCTGCGCCAGCACATGCTCAATGTCCACTCGCAGACCGACCGCGACCAGTGGTTCCCTTGCCAGCACTGCGGCAAGAAGTGCAAAACCAAGCACTACCTCATCAACCACCAGCTACAAGCGCACGGCATACGCCAGCGGCAGAATTCTTAGAGACAGCGCCTCGCCGAGCGACCCCCACCCCATTTACACCCGCCGCTCGGCGCCTGGTGGTGATCCCTGCTCCCTCCCAAACCCCACCAGTCCCGATTCTCCTCGAATCCCTCTCAGTGCATAAACGTTCTAAACTACGCGGATGCCTTATACTCGGGAACGTAACGGACGCGCCACGCCTCGTCGTGTACAATAATTACTTTAGAATCAGATGTGCCAATGGACGTAATCGATCACGTAACAGAACTTTTTATTGATATATATTATTATTAACACATATAATATAACATAATATTTTTAGAGAGTTTATTATCGAAGTAGTTGAGGGTGTTAGGTGTTTATCGTCGACTTTGCCAACCGCTTTGCCACTTGGTTAGTTTGAGTAACATGGTGCTGTCGGCATTACAGATGCCGCGGCGCGGGGCGAGTTGGCAAAGCCGGCGATAAACCATAGTGGCGCCGAGGGCGAGGGGGCTGAGGGGCGGGGGAGCGAGTTGATAAAGTACCTGGAGAAGAGCGAGCAGGCGCAGGGGGTGATCTTCAGGAGCGAGACGCTCCAGTGCCCTCTGTGCTACGTGACCCTCGAATCGCTTGCGACCGCTCGACGCCACCTCGAGGCGCACTACCCGCGCGACAGTCCCATCTGCCCCGTCGTCTCCTGCGCAAGGTACTTCGCGCACCCCAACTCGGTCCGTAACCATATGAGAATCAAGCACCGTCGACAGTGGGAAAAAATGAAAACTTTAAAGTGGAGTTGTGGATGGGCCACCTAAAACGATTAGTGATTGAATAGAACGAACTTACGCGCAAAACAAAATTGGCTTCTCATTTACAAAAGGGCTGTGAAACGGAACTAAATGTGGGGATAGAAGAACATCCGGAGAATATTGATCTCAATGATGCATTTAACATTTCGCTGTCGAGTCTTAAACGATGTATAAAACTGTAGATTATATCGACTGAAAATTATTTTTATAGTAGATTAGACTGATATTGTTTAAGTAAGGTTTAGATACATAAGCGCATATATATGACATGTGATGTTTGGTGCCATTGATAGATTATGGATATCAACTAATGAGTGTCGATCATTCTCGTGACTTCCTGTGCGTCTGTAACTTCCATTGTTGCTTCAAATCTTGTAATAATTTTAAGTGAATTTGTTCTGTCTTTGTATACAAGTCCTGAAAATATACCTATTTGTTAAGTGTTCGAAACGTATTACAACAGATGATCACAATAGAGTACTTGACTGGTACTAAAATTGATCTTCCAACTAGTGATTAAAACAATTTTCCATATTTTTTTATAGAATTTGCTGGACATCAGTTTGTGAAAATTTGTAATGACGTCATAATAGGAAGCTTTGTTACACATTTTTGGTTGCCAGGGCACTGCAGATGATTCTAAACTATTTATCTCAGTCATTTTGCTAGATATTTAAATATTGATTTGATGCATTGATTTTAGTATCTTAAATATATATGGATAGTCAAGGATCTACGCTATATAGTAATAGACTGTCAGAACAAAACTATTGAAACTTCCTTCCTTATTTCAAAAACGGTATCGATACCATACCCTCTGAGGAGACCAATGATGACCGATTTCATTGTCTTCCTCGCGACTATCATCATCATTGGCCTTTGTTCCTAACGAACAAAGTATTGAGGGATTTTTCTACTGAATATAATGTATGTGTCGTAGCGAGAAAAGAAAAGCTACAGTTAAGTCCGTAGTGATTTTGCCAAATCACGAAAGATGGCATCTTTTGCGCTATCCACTATTAGCCAATACAGATTTTCTTGCTATTACACTAGATTAATTTAGAAGTTTAACCAAGTTGTCAAGTTATTTTCGGTACAGAATGCGTTGTGGCGTCAGGCCCGCCTTATGCATCTGCAGTGTATTAAAAGTAAATAAATAAAAAGCCCTTATGACTGTTAATATTTTCTTAGACCTTTCATATCATTAAAAACATGACAATGTTTCTCGTTCTCTAGCGCGAAAAACATCATAACGTTAACTCACAAACTCGGTATTTAGCTGAATCCCTAGACAGATAGCACAAAATCTCTTTCGTAAAGGCTCATTAACACAAGGAGTTTCTCACACGCGTGTACAAGAGAAAATCGGTTAAGAATTTGCTAGCCTAGTATAAACAACTGTTACCATCATTTGATCATTGTTACCATCAAATTTTTATCATCATGTGAACAGTTGCAGGCGAGAGAATCGTATGAAGTTTAGTCGCATACAGAGAATTGTATACAATATTCTCGCCCGAACGGTTCGAGAAGCTCTCCTTGTGTAAATGAACCTTATGCTATCTTCAGTGACTTAATAAAATCACTAGGATATAGCTATATAAGTATTCCAGCTTTAGCTATCTTACTACGACCTATTATGTATGTCTACAATTTTTAAACATCTGTTTGTATCGGTGCCTGTTACAGTGAAATCAACGAGACATAAGTTTTGCGTTTGCGTTCGAACGTACAGTTCGTACAGTTCGAACCATTTCGACAATCGGATTGAACAACTCGGCGCCCACTCACACAGATGCAAAGCTCATGTCTCGTTTATTTCACCGTAGTTTTTTTATGATCTTAATGTTTTCGACCATAGTTAAGACAATACGAAATAGAATAAAAGACAAAATGCCTTTAAACGCAATAGGTTAGAATACGTTCCATAGTAAGTTAATTTTTTACTGGGAAATAATTAGATGAGCAGCGGAAATACTGAAAATGGCGGCAAATTTAAAGGTGGGCTAGATTTAGGTTCTCTGGTGACAATAAAGATTAAGGAGACTCCGTCTAATTTGTGTTGCAGTTATTCAAAGAATTTTTTGTTTTCTTGATCATATGTGCTGCCCATTTAGTATTTGTTGCTCGTTTAAATACAAGGCCTTTTTAAATGTAAATTCTGTCCGTAGCCCTGTACGCGAATGCACAATCAAAAACATATCTAGTCAATGTAGAACATACGAAAACGCATGGATTTATTGAACATATATGTATGTATAACCATTCCATTCGCATATATTTTCATATCGGAAAGGAAATACACCAAACTAGTATACCGGTATAGAAATTATTTTTTAGAATTTTTTTCAATGTAGCTTGTATTAATATCTACATATTATATTGTAAATATAGAGCAATAAGTATTGACTGGACTAAAATGGAAACGAAATTTATTCCTTGTACTTTATATACGGCAAAATAGAGAAGTTTTATTCATAGACTAGAGGCTCAAACAATTTAGCTACGGAAACTATGAGAGCCGTCAGTATAATTTTGTTACACATTCAGTGAATCTGTTACCGCCGTATACGTATGTACCTATACCGTGTGCGTGAGTTGCTGTATGTAGTGAGCAAGGCCAGTTGCCTGCAAACTTAAATATTTTGCTGTATACTATATTTTTTGTAAATCAGATTAACAAATATTGAGCAGATAGTCCACCAAAGTCCCCCTTCACACAAGATCCATTCACTCTTCATCTCTTTCATCGGTGTCATTATACCTTTCCCAAAAACTATGAATTTTATGACAAGTCAAATTATGAATTATAAATCTATGAATTTTGTACATGATTCTAAGTCCATGGACAATACAATTTTATGAATCTCTTTTCTACAAAAAATCTCGATTTTTGTGTTTTTACCAAAAATAATGTATATTTTTACGAAAAATAAAATAAATAGGTATCATCAAAGAACTCAGAATCATGATCAAAATCCATGGTTTCGGGCTTCAGGAATGGTTTGGTTACACCTATATAATTATAAAATATAAAACGGCAAAAATCTAACTTTGTTTGAAACAGTATTAAAAAAAAACCTTATAAATACGGTGAGTAAAAAGCAAACTAAATAACAGTTATCTAATCTGCAATTAAAAATTGTCTTCCGTAATATTTCTCTTTATTTTTGTGAAAAATTCTAGAAACAATTACGCCATTAATTACTTCCCGCTGCCTACTTAAATAAATTGTACCACAGAGAGGAGAAAGCAGAGATATCTTTAAATATATTTGCACAAAGAATGAGCGCCCATTGAAATATAGTTCTTGCAACAAGCGCATGTCAACATTGCTTGTGAGTAAATGTTCGTATACGCGAAGGATAACTTTCGCGACAGTGTATTTAAACCTTATAAACTTTCGCGTTTTGTACAGATTTTATATTGTAAAAAAATAGGAAAAGTGTTGCAAGCGTTCAGACCCGATTTATAACATAAAATGTATTTAAAACTGTACTGTGAATGACATAAGGTCTCTTATTACACGCACATACACTCACAAATATAAGCAAGGCGTACGCGCGCTCGTCGCATGAACGTTGCCGTTCCAATCCAATTTGTCTAATGCAAACGAACATGGCGGTCCGTCGTAACTGACACGGCTTTAAATTCAAGGAATATCTCAACATTTAGCTTTGAAGCTACGGCAAACTTTCATTTTTGATGAATCATATTAAGTATATATAAACAATTATCACCTCACTATTTAATTTAAGGCCGTGTGCCCGTTGCTTCAGGCCACACTGTTTGTTTACATTTTGAATAAATTGGATTGGAATAATATAAAAAAAAGCATGAACCAGTCAATACAACATAAATATACGTATGTAGATAACATGTAGCAGACGATGCCTTTGAAATATATGCGATAGGAACTACAGTTTCATAGATCTTTAATATAATATTATTGGTAAAAATTAGCGTGTAGTTTTGAAATTGTTCCTGAGGCCTTTGAGGCAATGTCGTATATCTTAATAACTATAAATTTAATATTTTTAAGCGTACAATGTAAATTAGTATCTCAATAACCAAATGTTCAATGTAAGTAAACGATTCTAGTTGCAATTGTATTAGTGATACGATATATACGTAATAATTTAATTTTTACCCGAAGAAAGTGTCTGCTTATATAAATACATAAAGAATAAAACTACGAAGTAGAAATATGCGTTTTTAGTTGACATTACACATAGACCTTCAAATATATACGTAACACCTCCTTTAACTAGTGACGTACTGAAGCTATGCCGACTGTGTCGGTATACGCGACACACACATACACACATGTACAGTCCATTCCAATTTACATGTACATTGCAGCCTGAGGTAACTGACACGGCCTTAAAAAAATCTCAATATTTAGCTTTCAATCTAGGCCAAAATAGCACTCTCGATGTATTAAATTATGGATATGTGTGCATATATGCATATTACATAGTTATATATGTATTACATAGCAGTTTACTATCACTTCACTATTTACTCGTAAATTTAAGGCCATGTCAGTTACCTCAGGCCGCCATGCTTGTTTACAGTTAGGACATATTGGATCGGAGCGAAATATAGTCACACTATGCCAGAGCACCCATTACGACCAATGGCAAAATTTTTAAACACACACACATGCAGGCTGTTTCAATTCGTTGTTCATTGATACACCATTTATACTTTTGTATAGTCTGGCATTGCACTGATTTACTAAAAACGTACTTCTTACCCTGTAAAAATAGTCGATAATTGCTTGCTCAAAAAGGTAAGGTATTCCTCTCTTTCATTTACTGTTTCCAATATCTAGAAAATTCCTATTATTGAATCTCCTCTCGTCTTCCACAGGGGGCTCCCGAAGAACTCAAGACTTACTTCGCGTAAGAGCAACAGATCCGAGACCCTGTCCGAAGTGTGGAAAGATTTATCGATCAGCGCATACTCTGAGGACGCATCTTGAGGACAAGCATACTGTTTGCCCGGGATACCGGTAAGCACCATACGTACATAGCTGTGTAACCTAACAGATTAGGTTCATCTCCGCTCTGATTTTTAGCAGATATCGTTTTTACAATACAAATTTCAAGTCAGTTCATACCTAGTTTATCTTTTTCTAGAGATCCGACGAACAATACTATATTCGAGTTATCCTCTCACGTTAGACTGCCGTGAAATGTACTAACATGTTTCGAGTGTAGTACCAGAACCTATTTTCCTTTCAATTAATGCCCCCCCCCCCCCCCATTTCATTCCATTATATTCCCTACTCCCTATCCCAACCAATCCTAAGAAGTAGAAGCCCCTTATTCCATTATAACCCCTCATCCTTTCTATCCAATTCCATTTCATCCCACAGAGTGGAAAGTATTATAGAATAAGAAATTTTCCATCATCTCTATTATCTTTCTCCATCATTCCTCCCGAAGGATATGTAGGAAGAAAAATGGGACGAATAAAACAAATAATTTCATTAGATATTCCCTATTCCCCATTCAAAAGCCCTGTTTTATAATCCAGTCCTAAAATCTCCTAAGGTAGACAGATTTGTCAAAATTTGTCATTTTCGTCAGAGGTTGGCATGTATCGCAGATGTCCATGGGCGATTCACATACCACCAAGCGAACTGCTCGCTCATGTGCTACCTTCTTTCTGTAAAAACATTCACAATGATATATTTGCCAGATGTGTACTCTGCGGGACGGTGGCAAAATCACGCAACTCGCTACACTCGCACATGTCGCGGCAACACCGCGGCATCTCCACCAAGGACCTGCCGGTGCTGCAGATGCCCACGAGGTTCGACCCGGAGCTCGCCAGCCAGTGAGTGTTGACGAGAACAGGCCTTAAATTATTTCGACCAGTCAAGTTTATCTTTGTCCAACAGGAACTTTAACACAAAAGAGAAACGCTGCACTTCGCTGAACAAGCCGAAGTCGACAAGAGCGGTGATGGGCCTACGAACTTACGAATAGTCCAGTGTATCATCTATTTGTGCGGTCGTAAGATCGAAAGGCCGTCATAACCCAGCCGTGTCACTGAGTTCTTACTGTACGGATTTTTCAATTATCACTAACTTGGCAAAGGAAAATATCACGAGAAAACCCGTATGACAACTGAAGCATTTGCAAAATGTAGTGAAGTAAATTTAGTAAAAATTACTGAAGCATTTAGTATTGCAAATGTTTATGGGCGACAGCACCTAACCATTTATCAACAGGTGGGCCGCCCATACGTCTGTCCATTCCTTTAAAAAAAATGGCACGTAGACGCATTGGGACAGCGTGATGAACAACAGTTCAAAATTCCTTTGCGATTGCATGGGTAGGCCTTGTCCTGGGATTAATATCCTTAGCTTCGAAGTCACCATGTAATTACGGAGATTTAAGTTAAGCCAAGGTCAAGTAGCATAAGAGTATTGAAAATGCAGGGAAATCTGAAGCGCAAAGTATAAGTATAAATATTGTATGATAGTTTTAATCAAAAGTGTGGACATTAAAACTAAATTACATCTGAATAGACGTTGATAAAACTGAAAGAGGCTTATCGATAAATATATCTACTGCATAGCAATAAACACTGACAATTCCATGGTTTTTAACTCTTCAATAACTATAAACTGTTATTGTCATCCGTTTACAATGTGTTGTGATCAATACTCGTCCTTCGGCATTTGCAATGTTCCGACTGCTAAGAGAGAGCAGGGTAGGCAGCTGGTCCGTTAATCCTCCTGATATTACAGGGGCCCTGATAGGTGACGGTTTTTACTTAACACCAGGCCGTCTGCCTGTTTGCTACCTTAATAATAATAATAATAATAAATACCTACTTCTTATTGCATACAACCTTGCGATAGAGAAAAGGATAGGTATAGATAGTGCAAAATGACCGAAATCCACAGAATGAATCATGTTCAATACGATCATATACCTACCGACTATATCGATAATAAATAGTTATTATAATATATAAATACATATTTACATCTGCACTGCATCCAATATTAATTCGCAAATAAGAATCAAAGTTGACAAGAATAGAAAAATAACAGGGAATTGAGATCTCCAAGTGACGAAATAGGACAGGTTAGAAACAAAATGGTAGCGAGAGAAAATAGAAAACCAAAGGAACTAACTAATATTATTTATGATTTCTAACTTGCCTTTTAAATATAATGCATTGTCAAAATACAAAATCACTTCCAGGTTACTAGCAAAAGCGGGAGTGAAGGTGTCTCCAGAGCAGCTAAGGGCGCGCGCGTCTCCCACCGGACCGCGGCGCTCCGATATGAAGCTGGACGCTAAGTCCGCCGCCTCCGAGAGCAGCTCCGTGTGCGGGGACAACGACAACGACGACCTCAGCCAGTCCCGATACCAGGACGCCATACCTGTGTCGCCGCCTCGTGAGTACCATACCAATGCAGTTGCATTCCAATATTTCATTGTAGTCCATATACCGCGTATCCAAGGTATCCAAGGATATACAACGTGTCGTCGAAATAACACAAAATTTAAAAATGTAACTAATTTAAAACATGTAAAACCATTCTAGCGAAAATAATTGTTCTATCTAAAATGGTCGTAGCACTCACCACTCACCACTCACCACTCACCACTCACCACTCAACACTCACCACTCAACACTCAACACTCACCACTCAACACTCACCACTCAACACTCACCACTCAACACTCAACACTCACCACTCAACACTCACCACTCAACACTCACCACTCAACACTCACCACTCAACACTCACCACTCAACACTCACCACTCAACACTCACCACTCAACACTCAACACTCACCACTCAACACTCACCACTCAACACTCACCACTCAACACTCACCACTCAACACTCACCACTCAACACTCACCACTCAACACTCACCACTCAACACTCACCACTCAACACTCAACACTCAACACTCAACACTCAACACAGGGTAGTGATCGAGCGCCGCGTACTTGCAGTAGTGTATTTGTTTTAGGTCACTGCGGGTACAATAAAATTTACACTAGAAATGAACAATAAGCTAGGAAAAAAACTTATTGTAAATACAGGTAAATGGATTCTTCTACTCTTGACACTAAACAACCTATGTTATAAATAGACACGTTATATATAGGTTGACTTACCGCTAAACCATACCCATTTTATTGAAATGATAAATTGATGAGAAATACAATTTAAAAGGATACGTATTATTTCGTATCGTATATACAATACGGCACAGAATTGTATTCATCAATAACCAAAAAAATATCTCGACACGCCTTAGAGAAATTATTCTATTTACAGATATAAACAATTTGGCCAACACGACCATCACCAGAGTGCCAGCAGTCCGCGCGGTCACCGCCAAAACTGTGGAGAACTACCCTCACCTGGCGGGGGTGAAGCACGACGAGTACCCGCCCGGCTTCGGAGGGGGGTCAGCTATACTGGACACCTATCTGCAGTATATTGGAGAAAATGTTTTTGGTAAGTTCCTAGACCGTTTAGTCTAAATTCTAGTAATTCTAGTATTCTAGTCTAAGTCTAGTAATAAACCGTTTAGTCTAAATTCCCAAGCGTTTCCCAATCTTCCTTGCAGTTCCCAGTCAAAAAAAGTTTGATCTAAACCAGTGTTTCCCAACATTCTTTCACCTGGGAAATATTTCGAAGGCAACTAAGCACATCAGAAGTATGAGGACAAAAATATCACAAGTTTACACATTTTATATAATATTATTTTTCTAAGACATGCGTCATGAAACGGACGCGTAATCAAGTTATTCTCATTGGCTAAATAATTAGCCAATGAGAATAGCATACTTAAACTACAAATAAATAAGAAAAACTCTTACCGAGGCGGCGGGGTAGTTGAGCACATATTTTTCGAAATTGTTGTAGCTTATCAGTATTTTCGAATTGTATTTTTAATTTTAGTAAGCTTGTAATTACTTTTTTCACTTTCACTTTGATATTTTTCCTACACATCCAGGGAACTCTGTACTTGAATCAGCCTTTAATGTCCCACCCACTTCCGGGTCCAGGCCTCCCCTAGTAAATCACGAAGGGTTTTCGGGTAGTAATCTACCAGGGGGGCCTAGTGCTGGTTGGTGGATACCCATACTCTTTTATTTCTCGAACATGCGGGTTTCCTCACGATGATTTCCTCTCACCGCCAAGCTGAGGAACTCTCACGACACACACGTTGAGAATAACTGATCTAAACTGCTATAATACCACAAAGGAAAGACTAACTGATAACTGATCTACACAAAAAAACTCCCATGATTTCAGGAATGAACGCGAAGCTTGCGCAAATGAATGCTATGCACATGGAGAGAAAAACGTACGACGAACCCTCGCCACAAATGGGATCTCTCCCACCACCGCCCTCGAACTACGCACATCAACTCTTCCTGAAGCAAATGCAACGACAATACACTGACAGTAAAGGGAAACCGGACATTATGCGCGAACCAGATGAACCCCTTGACCTTGGAAAAGAGAGACAACGGAACGCCAGCATAAGTGAAGTGGAAGCTGACAAACAAGACGCCATTGACAAAGACAGAGATTACTACAATAAAGACTACATGAATGACAATGATAGGAATAAAGTAAACAGCTCCGAACAAGAACCAGAAAACAGCGGACAAGAAGAAGCAGATTACTCAGAGGACGAACAAAACAAAACCGCGTCTTCATGAAATGACGATGTGTCAATACGTGTGCTGGATTAGTCGTAGACTGTGTGATACAGATAGGACAATATTATGTTGAAGGTTTTTAAAAAGGTGCTTGAGTGTTATCTTTTGTGGTGATTAGCTGGTTCGTTTTGCAGTTAATTGGTTTGATTGTTGACCCGTGGAATGTCGTTGGTGCCATTTCCGATGTAATGTAAATTTTAGGGTTAAATAATGGGTCTGCTGAGTTGAGCGGACGCCATCAGGTCTTCGAAAGTTATTTGAGGATAAAAGCAGTTTCACTTCCATGACGAACAAACGGTTTGTATTAGAAAGATTTATCATTGTCTGTTAGTGAGAATTTATTTTCGTACCCAATGTGATATCACAAAGCCATATATTACACTTTAGCGTACCCGAGTACACATAGGTCAGATAGACTCGCCCACAAACGTGAGATTGTTTAGTAGACTTAAATATGAAACTAGCGGGTAGTGTTTTTGTATTGTGTATGTAAAGGTCCGTGTCGCTAGTAGGGGCCTGTTACATAGTAATTCCATCCATCTACCTCAGCATTTGGGCCAACGCGGCGACATTGTACATTAAAAAAGTATCCACACAAATTGTGAAATTCCATCCATCTACCTCACTTCAATAGATTTTATTTAATATTTTATACAATTTATAGATATAATGAACTGTTGTTTTATGCATTTATATATACGATATAGAGAGTATATTGTAGGTAAATATACGCGAGTCATTAGGAGATAGTTAGTGCTGCCCGTAGGTACTCGTTAACTGATTTAATTTCAATTAGAAAACGCACTCACTAGAGAAATTTAGACTGTCACGAATGTAGCGAGTAATAATAATATCTGATGTCGAATGAGAGCACTAACTTATAATAAAAACAAAATAAAAATTATCTTTGTATACGAACAAATATAACAGAGCTTAAATCGTGTTATTGATAAATATAAAATTTGATATGTGCGTATACTCATCGCGATACAAAACTCGACATCTTCATCACTAACCGTTCAACTGCCTTGAGACTGAATATACTTATTATCAGGGGAAAACGATGTCGTGTGTACGGTGCCACTTTTGAAAATAAAAGTTCAAATTTGACACTAAACAAATTAGGACATTATTGCAATGTATATAGAGATACGAGTGATATGTAAAATACATGAATGATTAAAACAAAAATAGTAACAAAAAGCAATAAATAAAGTATACCTTGACGTTGCCTTTGGAGTTGTGTAAATAATAAAGTGGATAGTTATCGGTTTGCGTTGGTTAAATAGAAACAAGAAGGTTTATGTTGTAGTAACGATATGGGCTCGTTACTTAAATGAATAACAAACACTGTGATTACAATCTCATATTAGCCTTCAATACTTATACATATTTTTTAGAGTACAATGTTATAGTTATTTAGTAGATAGTAAGAGTAATCGTAAGCGAGTCACAAATTTATATTTACTTCCCTGATACATTAGAATTCACGTTATTTAAGTACTTAGAGCAATAGGTGGAGCATTTAACCTTTTATATGAGAGATATTATGATATTTACGAATCTTTTGGGTTGCCACACTTGGCCTCCCGGCGCAGGCGCCGTCAATTTAATTGTGAAATTGACGACACTATGCCGTGTGGTTTCCGCGACTGATTCGTGGATACAATAGTTGTAAGCGCTACGGGTTGATTGAACATTATTTTTATTAGTGAGTTAGTGAGATTTGATGCGTTATGTCAGTTTGGTTTGCGTATATAAATAACCTTGTTGACAGTTAACAGTGTTGCCATAGTGAGTAATTATTTTTGACTGTATATAAAATAAGATTTAATTGTTTAGAAAAATGAGTGCTTACATCATTTATCGGATAGAATGAAATAATTTTTATTTTAGGTTACTGTGACGTCATTCATACATAATGCACACAGCACAATAAATTAGCCAATAGACAGTTACCAGATTGTGATCATGAAAAAGTATATATTTTTCAACACACTTTTTGCATACTACAGAGAATACAGATAGGCACAAGATGGAAATATATATGCAAATTCACACACTTATATATTATACTCGTATTACTGCTGAAGATTTAAAAAAATATACAATATGTGCTGTTAAATAATGACACCAAAAGAAAACGGTCAAAAATGTTTAGCAATTTTTATTCATACTTTTTATGGTTTTCTATTTTTAAGACAAAAAAAAAAATACATTCAGGAAGCCGTTTCATTTAAGAATTCATTTGATTTAGCAGTTTGCGCGTTTGATGTTTTTGTTCATTGTATAAATGTTTCTTTATTGGTATTTCTTTGTTTTACATTTTTATTAATTGGAATATTGATTGGAAATAAGGTCACAAGGCACAATCCTCGCTTGTAATCGCGAAGGGGTTTTTGAGCACTATCATTCAGTCTTACATGTCCCAAATAATTACTATAGATTTGGCAACATTTTTGAATCACTAGTTGGATTCATGGTGTACCTCAAAACTTGATACTTTTAAACCATCATGATGTTTTCGTTCTTTTTATAGTTAGTCTAGCTAGGCATGAATGCATCCACATTGAAATTATTAAAAAACCATTCCGCTTAAACAACGGAATATAACAGAAACTAAATTAGAGAAATTAATGGTTTTTAGAAATTTCTAGTGTCCATCTATAATTCTTATTGTCCGGACTATAATTGTGTTTTTACCAAATGTTGATCCCCAGACTACAACATATTAATAACGTTACGTTATCTGAACAAAATGTCGGTATGTCCGTATTGACTTTTAATTCAAATATTCGAACTTCGTTGTTTCAGGATTTCGTTTAAATACAAATATATTCGAACTGATTTTTTTTTTAAGTTATCGCTATTCTCGATACTGGGGAAATTGGGACCTTTTCTCCGGTGAAGCCATTTCTCTCAGTTAGTCTTACACACGATCAACATTATTGCAATCGAATTTTCTTTTTCTATTTACATCTTGTGTCTTCTGTTATTGTTAAGTTACAAATGTACATTTATATAAATTATATATACCAGTGGAAAGATACATATTTAGGACTATAAGTCGCCAATTATGCTCTCGGTTATAGCAAACGTATGTTTAGTTACCTTGTGAACTTTGGAAGTTCGATCGTTTCTGTTTTTCTAATATATACCTCATTAGCATGACAGCTGTAAAAATAATTATTTCACTCATAATAATGTTTTTTTATTGTAAGTTACTCTTGAACGCGACCGAGTATTATTTATATTTTCTATATATTTATAAATGTGACAGACGGTTTACAATTCACATTGTGTTATGCGGATACATGTCAACATCAGACAAGAATGACTAACGTCGGCATATTCTTGGATGTGACGTGTATTATATTCAAAAGAATTGTACAATTTCCGTATTCACATATAAATAAAGGATTTCGTTCTTCAGCGATGTCATTTCGTTTAGAAGCGGGTCTTAATCAGTTATTTCCATGTACAGTACCTGATGATAACTTGGAATATCTTAAATTAAAAATCCCTTATAAACACGTAAATATTTCCCGATCCAAACTATATACTTGTATTGTATATAGTGTAAAAACCATCGAAGAAATATCATACGTAATGCAATTAATATTTCCGGATCTCGTACAAATACTGAAGTTACATTAATATGAGATAATACAGAGGCAAGGAGCGAGGAGGTCGATAGAGGCATTCAGCTCGGCTCGTCGACTATATTTACAAGGCTTGAAGACGAAGGTCTTCAGTCAGTGCGTCCTGCCAGTTATGACGTATGGTGCCGGAACGTGGCCTCTAACGGTAGGCCTGATCCATAAGTTCAAAGTCACTCAGCGAGCTATGGAGTCAGTCACTCGGGCTATGCTCGGAGTTTCTTTGCGGGATAGGAACCGAAACGAAGAGATTCGCCAAAGAACTGTCAGCGTCATAGCTCGTAGAATCAGCATGTTACAGTGGCAATGGGCAGGTCGTATTTGCCGCAGGGCCGTAAACCGATGGGGTATAAGAGGCCACGTACCGGGAAACGCAGTGTGGGACGCCCTTCAGCCATGTGGACCGACGAATCAAAGAAGTTCGCAGGTGGTGGTTGAATGCGAAGAGCCGAAGATTGAGTGTGACGACAGCCTTGAAAGAGACCTATATCCAATAGTGGTACTGAAGCCATAAACGGACTTATCGTTAAAAACGATTTCTTCCACGCAACGGTAGTGCAATGAATGGGTACGCTGTGCAATAAACTTCGAAAGAATAAAGAAAAAATACTTTTGAGAAAACTATACATAACGTTATCTGAGCAAAAATACCTTATTGTCGGTATGGCCAAGATTTTGTAAGTTTATAAGTTTTAGGGGGGGAACAGTGCACGCTACATTTTCGTAGCTGCTGGCCGCGCTCGACTGGCCGCGTTACCTTGATATGTACACAGAGAACTACCTTGATATGTACTGCATTTCCCACTTTATCTTATTTCCCCAATGTACGTACGTGTTTCGGTAGTGAGCAAGATATGCAAGAGCCCATTCCCATCCAGTCCCTCCCCATTTTCCAAGCCTTTCTCCAAATCCATTCCTATATATCCAAAGGTTGGCAGCGCATCCGGAGGCGTGCCAACGTTTGTCATTCTGGACTGATGTTGGCATGTGTCGCGGATGTCTATGGACGACAGTATCCACTTACCATCAAGTGAATTGTATGCTTATTCGCCGCCTTTTTCCATAAAAAAACACTTCAAATTTCCTTGTTCAAGATTTTAAATTTAAATGATTAAAAATATTCAATTGATATTTGTAATCATTTTTCTCCTGATTCATTGGAATGTATTGTTTCGTGTACCGGTGTAAATGGCGCTGCATTATAGATACAGTGTCACTAAAATAACGCAAGCCCTAAAATACTTCAACTAATTTGAACTAACTAACAATTATAGGGAAGAAATTAAAAGTTACAAACATGTAGCTTTCTTGTTCTATCTAAAACGTTCGTAGCGTTCATTACTCAATAGCGTAATGACCGAACGACGTGCCCGGTAGTTGCATTGAGTCTATTTGTTTTGCGTTAACTGCGCATAGAATAAAATATGTACTAGATATTAACAATAAGTTATGAAAAAAAAACTATTTTAAAGATAATGGTAGAATCGATTTCACTCTCGATACTGACGAACCTTCTTCAGCTTTATTACGATTAATTAGTCCTTAGGGTACAATCCTGTAATTGCGAGAATATATAGTGCACATCATAGAAATATAGTACAAATACCTACTATAATTATACATATGTAGTACAAATTCAAACACTGAACGCCAATCATATATTTTTATATATATATATATAATTTATTTGGACACTGGCATAGCCATTGCGTTATTTCAGTGACCCGTTGTAGGATGTTATACATTCCGTGCCATTGCAATAAAACTGAAGCAATTCCTGGGTTTGCATTAGCAGCCCAGTCCCATATAACTAACTGGCTCCGTTACCATCGCTACTGAGGCCGGCCGGCTTAGTACTGATGACCCAATCTGCTGTTTTCAGCATCTCATACACAACAGGTGTCAAACAATAGTGGCTTTCTGACCGTCAAAGTATTAAGATAGCGTTACCTTTATTAAAAAAGATTTCACTGAAATCTCCCAATCTTGGAAAGTAAACCCGACAATAAGTTTCCATTTTCTTAGATAATGTCAAATATAGTTATCATATAAATTTCAATAGCTCGGTGGCGTTTAAGACGTAACACGCGACGTAACGTATATTTTTTATTAGCGAGCACAAAGTATTCTAAGTTTTATTAAACTTTTTTTGTATGTAATGTAGTTGTTAGTTGATTTGAAATGTTTGTTTATCGTACCACCGTTATTAAATAAGCCGATTGACATCTCTCCCGGGTATCTTCTCGTTGAAAATAAAGCTTAATTTGGAATTTGAGATGAGAACAAGTTCCGTGAAATGTCTGGAGAAATATTCTACCGTCACGAAGGGGTTAAATGACAAATATGCGTCTATGCATTGTAATTCAATTGCGAAAAAAATTGCACTTTTCGAGAAAAGTTTGTATTTAATTCTTTGTGATTTATATTATAAGTTGATTATTTAACTTTAATCTTAACCGTTTTAGACTCGAGCTATTAACCTCGAGGACCAACAAACGTTAAAAACTTGAAGAGCGCTCACTCGGCGCCCAAACGTCGAGCGCTCATTTTTATAACACTAGTTAAGAAAGTAATAAAAAAGCGTTATTTAACCGTTTATGGTAAAATTCTATCTCGAAAACTAGGAATGCTAAAGCAATGTTTCTAACACAGATCGACAAATACACTACACGCAAAGTTAAAAATCGTCCATTTGTCACTTAACCGCCTTTTACTTAGCGGATTGCAGTATCGTAAGGGCCTACCGAGGTAATTCCTATAGTTTACAAAAAAATTTAGCCATGTTTACGATTACCCTAGTTCAGGGATGGCGAACCTTTATTGATCTACGTGCCATTTATTCTAAAGAAATGTTTAATGAGGCCATGACGTGCCATCAAACAATCTTGACTTAGTGATTAATGGTGAAAAAAAAAAACAATACTCTCTACTTATAACTCTTTATTTGCAACCAGTAATATATATTTTGTACAGCAATTAACAATTTTATGATTATTTAAATTTAAATGAACGAAAAAATTAGTGCGACTTCTGCTGTTGCCGTTTTGGCACCGGTAGCTCCGTTCACAATGAACTTTGTTACTATTACTTCAAATGTAGAGGAAAAAATAAATTGTTTCGATTGATTACCTAAATACCTTAATTAATACCGTGCCGAAATTATTTGGTCGCGTGCCATTGGTTCGCCATCGCTGCCCTAGTTGATTATCACCTATCATAAAGTGTTTATATTACGTTTAAAAAGCATGTTTTTGTTAAAAATGTAATGTCATTTGTACATTAAGAAGTTCTATAAACTCTCAAAGTAGGTTTAGTGAATGAAATAACGAATTTTGAAGACTAATGTGTTGCCAAACTCAGCTTTATTTTCACAAACTCAAAATTGTTTACGGCCGTGTCGACGCGACTGTCGAATGGACACTTTCTTCTTAAATATCCTTGTTTCTTCTGGAAGTTACTACCACAAATATTGATACTACACTAAACAATTACATAACCTAAAATAACTTGGTACTTAAATGTGAGGTTACAAGTGGAACAAAACACTGAATTTTAAAATTAACAAATAAGATCGTTCTATTTTTGTAACGCTTGGCCAGAGTAACTGCAGATTGGCGTATTTTAGTGCCGGTTTGTTCCACTTTGATCCATAGATCATACAACCTATATAAATAGTAGTAACTATTTCTTTTTTTTATTATTATTATTATTTTTTATTCTATGTCTTATCTAATTTAAACCAACGCCACGCTCTCGCCATTGTACATTAGTGTACTAGATGTACGCCGCTTCACTTCATTATATACAAGAATAATAAAAAATAATTGTTTTGAATTTGTGTAGTTTTCATGATTCCTGTCTTACCACCCTTTCTCTCTGAACATCTTGATGGTAAATAAAATACGATTCCACTGAATAGTTTTAACAAAACCAAAAAACTGTTCAAGGCTAAAGACCGCTTTGCGTAGGTTATTACCACAATAGGGAAGGATCCTGCAACCCACAGCTAACTGGATATAGCCCACTTCACAGAACACTGCTGTGGAATGTACCAACTTGTTTCTCGAGTAAGAGTTGCCAGAGCAGGTTACCCTTCCCTTCTCTCTCGTTCCAGTCCCAATTCGCCAGATTTCATCCAGTTCTTTGCTATTCTGTGCGGAATGTCTCATGCTATTGGCTGAGGAAGAAAAACCCGATAGCTAACCTTTTTGTTTTGCAAACAAGTAATTAGCAAATGAAGCATAATTGTCGGGGTCACCTCTGATGGCGCCCTGGCAATATTTCAATTGGCAACATATCAACCACCAGCACAAGATAAATGCTCGTTAATAAATAAATGTTTAGATAATATATCCTAGATATAATCCTAGATAATAAATGTTTGAATAATTTGTTTCGCAGAAATATATTAACTGTGAATAATTAACACTCATTGTATAGTGGCCGCGAAGTGTGCCACCTCACCTCTTCCCGTGGGTATGGTGGCAACTGAGGGATAATAAAGCCACTACCGCAAGTGTAACACTTACATACCGCTATACTAACGATTTCCTCTATAAAACTGATTTTGTAAGTCACACATCCTGATTAGGTGCGGAAAACGCCGAAAGGCGTTTAATATTCCCTTCACGCAGCGCTGAGCACGCCGATCGGCGTTTACATAAAAATCTCAGTAAAAATTGAAATTTTGGTAGCCGCATCGAATGGGTTAATACAGTAGTCACGACTCTAAAACTATAAACAGTACTATAAATAATACAGCGTGTAGATGTATAGCTTTTTAAAAAGAGGTCTTCAAGTATTAGTTATAAAAAAGAGGTCTTCAAGTATTAGTTATAAAAAAGAGGTCTTCAAGTATTAGTTATAAAAAAGAGGTCTTCAAGTATTAGTTATAAAAAAGAGGTCTTCAAGTATTAGTTATAAAAAAGAGGTCTTCAAGTATTAGTTATAAAAAAGAGGTCTTCAAGTATTAGTTATAAAAAAGAGGTCTTCAAGTATTAGTTATAAAAAAGAGGTCTTCAAGTATTAGTTATAAAAAAGAGGTCTTCAAGTATTAGTTATAAAAAAGAGGTCTTCAAGTATTAGTTATAAAAAAGAGGTCTTCAAGTATTAGTTATAAAAAAGAGGTCTTCAAGTATTAGTTATAAAAAAGAGGTCTTCAAGTATTAGTTATAAAAAAGAGGTCTTCAAGTATTAGTTATAAAAGAATTGTGCTGAGAACAAATTAATATTTATTTAATGGAATCGCATTGACAAATTCACTAATATTTTTAAACTTAATAATGACATGCTTAGTAATTAAATATACCTAACATCTACGAAAAATAATTATAATTTTGACAATAGCATCTTACAATGAAACAAAATCCTTGTTTAAGTTCAAAATAATTTGTTACAATGTAAGTGATGTTGTCTCATACATAAATAAATAAATACAGTAGCTAAATAAAAAATCATAGATACTCTAACGGTAAATATGTACATACATTTTTGACAGTTCTTTTATATTTCAAAGGCAGCAAAAACAATGCTATCTACTTGAGTCTGTATCAAGCGGTTGAGGGTTCACTGAGTCACTGCGAGTTAACTGAGGTTTAATAAATTTATTTGTTCAATCATGAAGGTTGAATGAAACTAATTTGGAAAGAAACAAAAATAATTGTAATTTTTAAATTTACTACGCCGGCCGCGCTTACCGCTTATGGTCGCTTGCTACCAACTGAAAGATATCAGAAATAAGAATCATAGTCAAAATATCTAGAAACTTTACGGAGTATAACTCGGTCTCAGAAATCAATGACAGAAAAGGACCGCACTGTTATTATGACGTCAGTAACACAGTAGGTAGCATTGCGACCGTGCATGAGTGACAGAGATAGCCATAACTCTCCACCTCAAATGTTCTCAAGCAATGCTGTTCTCATGAATAGAAACGAATCTCTAATGTTTAATATGAATTTGAAAATAAGCCACAAAACTATCAGTTAATTACCATGTCATGTTGCCGTCTCAAGGCGGTTAAATGATAAAATGGCAATTTTGGATTTTTCACACAGTTTAATAAAGCTGAAAATTCTCTATCGGCCTGTCTTGGAATTAGGTTTCTACAAACTACAATACTTTATACATTTAACTGCTTTTTAGTTAACAAACGGCAGAATTACCACATATACACGCCCAATGCTGCATGTACTTACTCGTAGAGTATCAATGTCCTTTGGCTAAATTTTATCTTATATACTACTACCCTACAAAAGTTTCGTTAAAAATACACAACTGATTACTATAAGCATTTTCTTTACTTTTTATTTTTTTTTGTATTCGTACAAAGAGTAAATTTTACATGTGGAGCTGTGTAAAATATCATTACTTATCTGCTGTGAATTTGTGAAAGTTTTGTACACATAGTTTAGTCCTTTTTCAGCTGTTTCTTCTTTGTGAGAAGATAATGTACGCCGATCAGTGCTTTCATTCTGAAAACAATAAGTCATTTATTTATAGCTGAGACTAGTGGAAACGCCCCGGGTTTGCTCCGCTGGAATAATATAAGGTCCTACAAAAAATATAAAATACTAGCAAAATCCAGCAGACGTTGTCCTGCCATAGAAGTTGATCTGCTGCAGCGCCTAGTGGCGTGGCGAGTTATAACATAGTCGATAACTCGAAAATATTCCCCGCGCTCAAATAACTATGTATACCAATTTTCATGGCGATCGGTTGAACGGTATAGAAGTTGAGTTGTTCCAGTGCCATCTGGTGGCCAGTTACAACAAAGTCGATAGCATAGATACCTTCTCCATGAAAAAATACATATATGTGCCAACTTTCATGGTGATCGGTCAAACGGTATCGAGGTCTATTAACATCAGATATACCAACATCCTCTTTTAAGTATATAGATTATAATATGTCAACCGCTGCAGTAAAAATATTATACCTAACTAACAGTTCAGCGTCATAAAAGTGAAAATATTTTCAAAATCAGTCGAGAAGTTTTTGTTTTTGGTAGTGCTGTGTGGTAACTAAACAGGAGAGGTGGATAGATCACTGCACACTTGCCAATTGTTTTGATGAGACAACCTTCGTATGGCATTACATTATTTATGTGTCCACCCACTACATCTCTTATCAGTCATGTATAAAGAATAACAAAATACAAGGTGACATTCGACATTTCGTTGTTTTTCCTTTGTATTCAGTGTAATTGGAATGTTTTCGTAGTCATTTGTTAAGTTACCTTTATTTGATTTTTTTTATTGCTAAAACAAAGAATATTGAATTTGAAATCAAATGACATAATGTAAGTTTTTTTTAAATTAATTTGTAAAAATGAATCTACAACTAAATAAATAACTATCTGAAATATATACATCTAACTTATTTCCAATAACAGATTCTATGTTAAATATATTACACACACTCATTAAATATATATGTATAGATTATATATAAATTTATAGAGAGTAGTAAAGGTGACAGAAGGTACACATTTTTCCTTCAGGATGGAATAGGAGTATCTCATCGCTTAGGTAGCCTGTATCAATAGGCTAAGATTACTATTGTTTAGGATTTGCCATTTGCCCCTGGTAATGGATTCACTATGATAAGGATATAATGTAAGAAAACCTCGATAGCAGCCGCCAATCGCAAGGTTTTCGCCTATTTCATTTCTTTCCAAAAAGTATAGAGAGAAAATTAGGAATCACCTCCTATCGAACAACATATCGTTGTAATAGGTTTATTTTTTTGGAATTTACTGATTTTTTTGATGTTCGAACTTTTGAACTGATTTGGCGCATCCACAAACTTAAAGGAGATATAGAGTCCAATCATTTTTGTGCCCAATTTCATTTCGATAGGTCAAGAATGCGTCCTACAGTTTGCCCGCAAATTTCGTTATATCCCAGATATACCTAAACATATTAAACGAATTTATAAATTTTTGGCATTTTTGGTGCCCAAAAATCGAAAATTATGGTCCCTGCAATACATACATATATTTCTCATGTAGTGTACAACTGGTCAAGACAAAATTTAGTCCTAATTCGTCATGTGACTGAATACGTAGTATTATGGTTGCATCTTATCTGAAATAGTATGAATTCCCCAAGTCTTATCCTTGTCTTGACCCATCAATATTTCTTAGTGGTCAAATGCCTATATCATACTTATTATTTTACTAGGCTTGTGCCCGATGAGAAATCTCATTGGCAACATCTCAGGAATTTATACACGCTTAGGGGATGAATTTTCAAAAATTATTACTTAGTGCTCACCTACGATAAATAAGGAGCTGCTGTGCAAAATTTCATGCTCCTAGAGCCACCGGTTTAGGCTGTGCATTGTCTGTCAGTCAGTCAGTGTTAGATTTTTAATAATTAGATATTGAGAGTTAGGTATTTATAAATTGCGTAAAAGTATAGCATCCACTGTTTGTTTGTTGGAAATGAAACAAAATTCTATGTATAAACTTTCTACATAAATACAGGTATTGTGTACTTATACTCACATGAAGGCCAAATGCTATTATTTTTTCCTAGCTAGTGCCATGCCGAGGCCGACAATGCCGCCGACCACGAGCAGGGCGCCGCCAGCGAACGCCATGCCCATCAGACCTTCCTTTTCCATTCGCTTGTTGATTTGACGCTGGAATATTATGTATTATTTTATTTATTTAAACTTCATTGCACAATGATATGTACAACAGGCGGACTTAATGCCATAAGGCATTCTCTGCCAGTCAACCATCAGATTATACAGAAAAAGGATGATAGGGCGCAGTTTTAAATTAGAAAATACAATACATGGTATTTTTTCTCGAAAGAGATTTAGTAAAAAGTATAGTAAAAGGCTTTGGAGGGTGCAGGCTGCAAACCTGCAGCCACTGGACTACTCCCCCCTCACAGAGTTACTCTGCACTCACTACTGTAAATATACATTTCCCATCACCATCCTATACTTATGTACATGTTTTGGTAGTGATGCCGGAGCCTATTTCCCATTCCCATCCTATTCCATTAAATAGAGAGTATAATGGAATAAAGAAACCTTATTCCATTATACTAATTGTCATTCCTCCGTTGCCTCCAAGGAATGGGATGAGGAAAACACCATATGGCCATTATACTTTCTATTCCCCATTTTCCAAATCTATTCCTAAATCTCCAAATGTAGGCAAACGTTTGTCATTTTGGACTGAAGTTGTCATGTATCACGGATGTCGTAGGGCGTATCCCCTTACCACCGGGAGAATTGACTCCTCATTTGCCACCTTTTTCTAGTCTTATTAAAAAAAAAACTTACTCACTACATTAAGCTAGGTCGAAATTAAATAGATTTGCGTTCTTTTTTTTTATAGAATAAATGGCAGATAAGTAATAAAGTGCAGAATGTTAAAAAATCACATTAGTATTATTTATTAGTATTAGGTTAGCAGGTTTCGCTGATGCGCCCATATCAATACACTTGTGCTGCCTTCTTTCTGTCTAAACAGTCTATGGATTTATTCACTCCTGCTTTAACTGTCTCGTGTGGTAGAATATGGCATGAATTCACCACTCTATTTGATAGGAAGTGCTTGTTCGCATTACACGTACCTCTAAAGCCAACACCTGCTGGTTAGCAGGCTCTATTTCTAAAAATGCCTGTACATAAGTGAGTGCTTTGTTGTACTCCTTGATTCGCGCCTTGCCGATGGCGAGGTAGAATAAGTAGTCTCGTTTACCTTCTGGATGAGAGTTGTATAACTCTTTTAGGAGCAAAATTCCCTGGAAAATAACCATTAGATGTTCAATTATGGAATTTAATTTTTAATATTTTTTTAATATACACTGGACACCGGAATTGAGCGTGCCTGCATTTTTATGTATGTATTTATAAAGGCCTGAAACATAAAAATAATATTAGGTCAAAGAAAAAGTTTTTACGTAGTTTTGGCATATTAAAAGGCTTAGTGAAATGTGAGTGCACAAACTTCATTTAAGCTATTCTGCTATTCAAAGAGTGTAGCATCGATACCTAGAAACTGGCGGCGTCGTTCGCCGTCCAGGACGACCACGATTCGGAGTGACAACGGAAAGACAAAATCGGTTTATCTCACGAGCAGCTTACGAAATTGTCACCTGATAGTGCTCAGACTGTTAGGAGATTCGAAGAATGTGATTTAATGGGCCCAAACTGACACGAGCTCACCGAATAGCACACCTTCAGTTTGCATTGGACTCAAAGTCAACGGAAGCAGGTGCTCTTCACTGGTGCATCCAAGATGGTAATGATGGACGGAGGAAGGTGTATCCAAGACATAGAGAGCATTTTTCAGTTCTGTATTGAAAAGATAGTAAGTTATGGCAGTCATAGACAGTCTGGGGAGGAATTTCCGCGGAACGCAAAACTGGACTTCAGACTGTGATGGGACCACACTGCCACCACTAAATGGCAACTGTTACATTCATCAACACCTAGACTCATGTGATGCCATAAGCAGGGTTTGTTAGCCAAGATTTCATTTTCATGCATGATAATGCAAGAGTGCAGACTGCAAGAATCGTCAGTGAATACCTTCATAATGTCAGTATCACAGTCATGGAATGGCCAGCAAGAAGCCCATAGAGCATTTATAGGATGAGCTAAAAAGGTGTGTTTGAGCTCACCACCCAGGTCCGCAGACCTTGCAGGAGCTGAAACTGCCATCGAGGAAGAGTGGGAGAGGGTTGGCTTTAGAATATGGCCGCACGAATTTAGGGTTGATAGGGGTGGCATTTTAAAGGGATAGGTCTCCCCTTTCAAACGACACCCCTCCCCCCCCCCGCGGAGATGTTTGGTTTTTTTTTAAATAATTTTTTTGTGCACATGTAATGGAGCAACATTTCAACAAATAATATAACAAAAATATTCCAAATATTATGTTTTTGCAAAAGATATAACAAAGTTGCGACAAACAATGCATTGAAAATAATGTTTGATAAAAAAATGCCATTTTTATTATTATTACAAGCTTTTATTTAACTTCATATGTATGTTCGGGTCAAATCTTGCAACGCCAAATTTGAACCACTTTCTCTAAACTTACGACTTTGAAATTTTGCATGCTTGTTCAGTTCTGATGACAATACACTAAAATGATAGAAATAACTTGATGCTGCAGCCAGGATTGTCTCCTCACGAGGGCTCTCCTCAACGGTTAGCAGCACGGACACAAAACTTTGCATATACATTTAATTTTGATAGCTAAACATGATCTTCACCATGAACTGATGCTGCAGCCAGGATTGTCTCCTCATGAGATATGATGAGAGTCACACCCAGTGAACAGTCCCAATGGCAGGTGGTTAAAAGGTTGTTTTATAAAGATAATTATAACCACCCAGAAAACTTTGCCGATGTAATAGAAGAATTTGTGTGTCGAAGGTCAATTAATAAAAATAAAAGAGATCCATTTGTATAGATCCATCCTTTTAATGAAATGCACATTGGCAATAAAAATCCCAAAATGAAATACTACATCAACAAAAACCAACTAGATGTTGTGGAGTGCCAGAAAGATCTTGGAGTACACATCACATTGAATCTAAAAAATGGGAAAGCCATATTATTAAAATAACTAAAAAAACAAACTCCATTCTATACACAATAAGAAAAGCTTTCTCCTACATAGATGAAAATCTCTTCCTAAAGATCTACAAAACTTACATAAGTCCACTACTAGAATATGCATTCCAGATTTGGAATCCTTACTTCAAGAAGGATATTGATCTTCTCGAAAGAGCACAGCGCAGAGCAATCAAAATGGTCCTATCTTTGAAAAACTGTACATATGAAGTTCGACTCCAAAAACTAGGCCTAACCATCTTAGAACAACGAAGACAAAGAGTCTAATATTAAGTCTAATAGAGACATACAAAATACTAAATGGACATTACAACACAGCAAACATGACAAACATTTATACTATGAACGAAAACAAAAACCTGAGAGGACACACACTTCTCACAACTGTGCCGACTACAAGCAATCCGAGGAAATACTTTTTGCCCAACCTTGCCTAACCATGTGGTGAGACTACTGGAATAAATTACTGGAGACTGTTATTAGTGTCCCCTCAGTGAACTGTTTCAAAAATAGACTGGACAATTATTTAAAAAAAGTGCAACAAAACAATGTACAGGCATCAGCTTAAATCTGCTAGTGTATCGGAAATAATAATAATAATAATTTGTTGAACTTTTAAAGGCTGTAAAGCATATTATAAAATAAATTAATTAATATAAAGAAAATCTTTTATTAATTTAGTGGATGTCACAGAACCGAATCTGTCAACCCCGAATCCACGTGGTACTTGTCTGCCCTACCCCTAGAGTGTTTTTATTCGCCTCCGCAGCTTCGGCTTTTTGGTCGCCTTCAGCGACCAGCCTCAACCGCTACGGCTCGCACGGGTTTCTATGCTGTGTTACGCAAGGGCGAAGGGGCTGCACTTCCCGTAGCGCCGGAGCAGTTGCAATGACCCCCTCAATTAGTGCGATGCCTTTATGAAAATCCTTTGTCGTAATTTTGAGGTTAGTTTCTAAGAAACTTCAAATTAATATTTCTCACTAACCAAGCATCTCCGCGGCAGGGGAGTGGTACCAGGGGGTTACCCCGTCCCCCCTCTCCCTCCCCGGTCCCTTTTCCCCCCTTAAATCGTGCGGTCATATTCTAAAGATTTACCGTGGGAGAACCTTTCACATGTCACAGTGATAGACATTGATTGATTCCATGTCAAAATGCATGACAGCCTTCGTAAACACTCTTGGAGGCAATACAAGTTACTGAATAAATGATTTGTTTAGGTAAACCATTAAAATCCAATACAAGAATTCCCCACGGGAAAGGTGGACACACAACTTGTTACACTTAAACTAAATTTTTTCAGTACTCTGAATTAAAATCTGGAAGAAGGGCATACTGAAATGATTGTTAGTATGCCAGCTTCAAAACTGCACAAAAACTTTTTTAATGATCAAAGATTTTTTTTTAAGCTTCGGGCCATCTGAATTGAAAATGCAGAGTGGCTCAATTCAGGTGTCTGGGAGTATATGTAGTAACAAAAATAATTTCTCAACTGCAGAATTATTCAAATAACTATGAAGTGTTTCATCGGTGACAAACCATTAATTTTATTAACATACCTCTACCACAAGCATGATGGCTAGTAAGTTTTAACTGATTAAATAATGTCCTTAGTAAGTCCTCAAATATATTAGTGAAAAGGAAACAAAGCATTGTTACTAATCCATTGTTAAAGTTATCATATTATCTTACTATGTGTGTAATGTTAATGATCGATAAATTGGGTAGGTATATGACGACATTCTGAGCAACAATCAACGAGAATAAATGCGTAGGTACCCACCTTTCTAATATCTATAGGATATTTGCTCCGAACTAAGCACCATGCGTACTCGAACTGCGCCTTTTGTGTCACCTTCTCTTGGTGCAGTTGCTCATGGAACACTTTCTCGAACTTCTACATGAAAATTTCAATAAAAAATTACAAATAATGATGGAAAATATGAGTCATGTCGAAAAGTACAAAATATAATTACCTGTAAATCTTCCGAGGAAACTACTTCGTCTAGTAGGTCGTCCATAACAGCAGAGATGTTGCAGGAAAAATTGATTTTAAGGGAAAGTCCACTGAATGTGAGGAAAATCTAACATATTTTGAGTTTATCAATAAAAGTCTGATGATGACGGTGCACTGACATATGACATTGACTGCCAAGCGTGCCCTTGCTATAAGAAAAGTGAAAACATTGCATTTTTTAATATATTGATTTGGACACTGGTATAACTATTGATTCAAATAGCAAATAATAAAATTTGTTTATAGCACTTCATTATCCAGTCCCGTCAAGAACAATTCGTTGAATAAAATGATAGTAGGTTTACTAAATAAAATGATAAAGGTAATACTCGGTCTTTCGAGTTGGACACTTTTATTTATTGATCACAAACGTTATGCACTAACACTATGTAGGCACTTCAAAGTTTTGTAAACCACAAATGTTACAATTCGCAAGTTTTACAAAATTCAATTATGAGTTTTTGATTGCATTTTGTAAAAATTGCGATATGTTTACTTCTTGAGTTCCCGCCAAAAAGTCTTTAAAAAACGACATTGCAAATGGCCTGCGTTCCAAGCCAATATAAGAGTAAAATTAAAGTAATTGTGTAAGCTTTTGCGTTTTGTGCACATTTTATATTGTTTATCGACTCTTGTTTATCGGAAATAAAAGGTAAACAAATATGTTTCAAGTACGCCGGGTGTGCGATCCGAACCAACTTACAATTTAAAACTAAATTAATACCGGACGTTGTCGTTTAATAATATGTAGTATTCAAGATACCCCCAGGTTTTTCATTTTCGAACGTTATTGTACGTTGTATCAGTCTATCAGTAATGGATAGGCCTAGGGGCTAGTTAGTGAGGAGTTTCGGGCCGTAATCCACCACGCGTAGATTGGTAGATACATACCATATACAGGAGATTTTTTAAATTTCTGTGGCTTGTGGGTTTCCACACGATATTTTTCTTCACCGTCGAGCTATTGACTGGGTCCGCTTTTATGTATTACGGAACGAATCCCTCAATGATTTCCGAACGCATTTACTCCCAACTGACTGTCATTCAAATTGCTAAATGTCATTTGTCAATCGATTTGACGGTCATTCATTTTCTTTGTGCTGTACATTTCTTTCGTGATATTGATAAACTTATATTGTAATTGTAGTAAACTGTACTATTTGGCAAGAACAGTTGAGACTTAAATATGCAAAGTGTAATTAATTCAGTGAAAGGAACGGCGCTAGGAGTCGCTGGGTATCTAACGCCGGTGCTGAAGGCAAGTACTTTATCATTCACTGTCTAATAGCAAACTGTAACAGATAATATACAACCTTAACGTAGTTTAGTAAACACAATATCTAGTAAATATATGTATCATAACAAACGGCTAGGCAATATGACTCCGTTGTGTCAGCTTTCTACGAAACTTCATTTCAAAACTTTCCATGTCGATCTAGATAAATAGGTCGCCACCTATTTACAGTAACATATACAGTAGTTATTTTGATAAACTTTAACAATTAAGAAAATAAAAAAAAGGCTTATTTATTTTTCTTTTATCAGGAGTCAAGATTTCAGGAAACTGGGGTACTGACCCCTGAGGAATTCGTAGCAGCGGGAGATCACCTGGTACACCACTGCCCCACCTGGCAGTGGGCCAAGGGTGAAGAGAGCAAGATCAAGTTCTACCTGCCACATGATAAGCAGTTTCTCATCACCAGGAATGTACCATGCTACAGGCGTTGCAAACAGGTGACCTGGGAACCAGAATATTTAATTGTGACAGCATTGTCGGCCTCATTTATGAGTATGATTTAACTTGTGTTTTAAAAGAAATCAGAATTTTTAATTCACTACCACTTATGCCTGTTAATAGTCACTATAAATATAATATTTTTTATTTATTTTGTACACTATAAAATTATTTTATGCAGTCTTTATAGGTTATAAAAAACAGTAAAAGGCTTGGGAGTTGAGCAGCATAAGTTATTAATTGACCATATATAAATAAAAAAAATGTATGTGAAAATTGAGTGAACTTAGTACATATTGTGTGTGATTGTAAGCCGTGGGAGAGGCCTATATCCAGCAGTGGAGAGACATAGGCTGATGGTATAGTATGTGAAAAATTTCTGATTATTTAATTCTAAAGAGCAATTTAATTCAAATCTTTTATAACTCTTCTAAGACATGTGGCAGAGCCTACATAATTTGTCTTCCTTTAATTTCCTTTACATACAAATTAAATATGTAGGCCTCATCCCTCAATAACCATCTTAATAATTTTGTTTGTTGAGTAACCACCGTCACTGACTGAAATAAAAAAGAGTTAGATATTACTAGACTTATGGCAGTTTAATATTTAGGTATTCAAACATATTTTCTACTATTGCCAATTCTACAAGTTTCATGAATATCTATCTAGAAAGACAATGTTTTTTTGAGCTATTTTGAGCTCAAAAAAACTATTTTGATTTTGAGCCTGCTATTTTGAGCTCTCTCCTGCATTTAATTGTCAAATGTAGCAAATCAAAGTTGACAACCCTAGAGAAGACAACAGAATAGGAAGTATAATATAATAGAAGGGGAGATTTTTACCCTTGTTTCGTTTTTTATTGCTCTTACTAAAGTCAATTATGGAAGTTTCATAGAGAAAACGACATTTTATACTGCATGGTCGGAATGCATAAAATTAAATATTTTTGTTTAGTTTTTATTTCTACTCCCTGTTTCGGCAGGGTTACACCAACCATTGTCATGAGTTGACTGTAGCGGCAGGTAGTCCAGGGATGGGAGCTGTGAGCAGTTTTAAACTCAAAACCATTAATTTACAATATAAAATGTATACAAAATTCAAAAGTTTTACAAAGTTAGAAAATGACATATTTTTCTGCAATAGAGAGACAATTGCTAAGACCATTTTCTTTATCAGTTTGTTGTTTCTTGTAGATTGAATACTGTGAGGACAATGAGAAAGTGATAGAGGATGAACATGATGAAGACGGCGGCTGGGTGGACACACACCACTATGACACTGCAGGATCACCTGCACTTGAGGAGAAGGTGATGTTAACAGAACTTAACTTTTTTATGGAAATAAGGCAGCATACCACAGTCTACCTGATGGTATGTGGTACTGTTGTTATTGGACATCTGCAATACATGCCAAGCCAACATCAGTCTAGAATGACAAATGTGAGTACGGATGCACTGCCTACCTTTGGAGCTATAGGCATGGATTTGAATAAAGGGTTTCTCAACATGGGGACGGATAAGATAGGATGCCACGGGAATGGACTCTGACATATCGCATTCACTACCGAAACACTTGTACGTACATTGGGGAATTTGGATAAATTGGGAAATGCAGGACATTTCAAGGTAGTCTTGTGCGAGAGGGCTAATGTGACCAGGCGCGCTATCTTAGTGCTATTGAACCTTAACCTTAAGTGTTTTAGTCTTGAGGTTTTAACTACAAGGGTTTCAGATAATCAAACTAAACATTTGGACTATAAATGCTCATTACCCTTTAACGCTAGTCTTGAAATTTCAACAGTGCAGAACGCTGGTTATTACAACACTACTTATCATCACTCTGTGTGCCGAAGGCTGTAATGCCACTGCTTTTACTTAGGTATGTGAAATGACCCTTGAGGCGGCTGAAACTGGCGACCGCGAAAAAGCAGTGCGACAAGACAGTGACAGTGATGAGGAAGATGATGAGGAGGAACCTGAGGACATGGAGCAGTTCCAGCAGTCCGGCTTGCTGGATGAGGTCGATCCGGTAAGCAAACTTCTATATTTATTTGTTATTGTTATCCGTTTTCTTCTTGCCACCCAAAGGTTGCCTGCAAGAAATTGCTTTATCTATCAGGCCGCCTATTGTACTTTTCTTGTTACTTACTTAAATTGTCTTTTTGCATCATGTATTGGTGTACAATAAAGAATTTAATTTTTCTGTTTTCTATAGATTATATAATCCTAAAACGGTCCCTGGATTTGTGGCCCCAATGGCCTTTCAAGAGTCACCGGACATGTATAGTTTAGGCCTAGCGTAGAAGGTCCTCATCCAGGAGGAAAAAGTGTTTGCAGCAACGAGCCTAAGATCTCCCCCGCAGGGAAACCAGCAGAAGGAACGGACCTGTGCTTATGGCGTTGTGGATCGCTTTGGACTTGAGATCAGTCAGCTAGTCAGTGAGAGAAGCACCCAAGCACGTACCGATACCTGGTGTGTATTCACGGCGTAACGAAGCGGACGTCCTCGTCTCCGGCGGCGGGGACGATGTATATGTGTAACCTGTGAGTAGTGTAAGAACCGCATTAGCAGCAGTAATTAGCCGAGGACGACGACGACGCAGGTAACGGGGAGAGGCATTCCTGTCGGGAACATAGGTTAGGCTGGCAACTACTAGAGGGTTGGGATGATGAGGTACTCTGTCGTAGTAGAGTCAGGCGAAGTCTTTCACGTATTTGACGATGGAGGGAAATTCCAAGTCCTTGTGGAGGTCGACATTGCTAGAGTAGCATGGGGCACCCACGGCCTTACGCACGAATCTATTTTGGAGGTTTGGACGGTTTGCAAAGACAACGCTAACGTAGGTCATGGGATGTACGCAAGTTTTGTACAATGTCAGGTTATTTCGAAGCGACATTTTACTTCTCCCGCCTATGAGAGCGTTGAGGCGACCGAGTACAAAGGCGGCTCGGTTTCGAACTCTAAAACTTCAGTCAGTTCTCGGAAGGTCAGTCGATGGTCTAGTGTGATTTCGAGATATTTGGTCTTCCTAACCCACAGGATAGTTTGACCGTAAAAAGGATATTGGGAGTGGGGAGAGAAAGGTCTGGAGCTACAAGTGCCACCAATGGGAAAGGGAAGCACATTTCTGCACTTTTGTTAAACTCCCACTTCTCGCGTTATTCGTTCAGTCTGTTCCGACCCGTATTGCTAGCAAGACGTTACAATACAAAAATGCCTAATTGCGCTATAATCAATTGTAAAAATTCGTCAAAAGTTGTGAACAGAACCAAGGGAGATGTTTCGTTTCATCTGTGAGTGGTTTTCCATCATGATTGGAGCATATAGACTGACACTGACTTGTAATACTGTATCTCTCAATTTAAATAGTATCGTAGCCGAGAGCATGATATTTTGTGTGAGAGCAAGTGTGGGCTTATTGTGTATCAAATCAATTATGTTATCTCATGTTAACATTAATTTATTAACGTCAAAACATTGATAAATTATAAAACTTAATATAATTACCCAAGCTATCTAAATGAGGTCACAACTCGCATGTTTCATTACATACTGCTGTGCTGTACTCGTATATAAGAATATGTAATGAAGCCAAACTTCTAAACCTGTTTACTTTTTTGTTATCAGAGAGGATGATATATTATCAAAATTTTTCATTAAAATTTTATATTTCTAATTGTGATTTTACTTTTGTATAAAATAATGTCATAACGATACTCGCAGGCCACATTTCATAAAACTTTTACATCATTATATGTTTCGTGAAAAAATATAGCCACTTATTTCGATTTATTATAAGAGTGCACGCCACATAAATAAACTATTCTCAAAAACAAAACTTCGCCGTGAGTGTTGTCAATGTAACTTCAAGGATTTATAATAAAATTCCCATTTCTATAACTGTATGATTCCATAGAGATAATATTTTGTAATGTATGTAGTTTCCTTTCACTCGCCGATAGATGTCGCTGTCCCAACATTTCTTTAATTGCTTAAGATAAGCAGATGTAATGTGTTAGTAAATAATAACCCAATAAACCGACAGAAGTGAGACGGTGTTTTATTGTGTCAACGCGCTCTCGGCAAACTTTTTGGCTGACGTGCATCCTGGGCGCTGCAATAACTGACATTAATGATATATCGATCTTCAAAAGCAGATTATGTGACGTCCTAATTGAAAAAATGCTGTTATACGCTACATGATTTTTTTAATGATAAATGTATTTAATAATGTATTGAGTATAATTTATAATTGTTTGTTTTTGTGGGGTCCGATTTGTAGACGTATTATTTACTGACGTTTTTTTATTTGGATGGATTTATGTGTATATTTGTATGGCCACAAGGCGAGACAGAGAGAAACGCTTCTTGTAACATTTCCACCAATATACCTTTGTCCATAAATAAACACATTTATTTGTATATAACCACATATTTAGCGAGTTCCCTTCCCGAGAATCATTTTAAAATTAAACTAGATTTTCTTAGAAAGCAGGTTTTTAAAAAACAAAAAACATGTGCTGCAATCTATCAAAATTATAATCTAATAATCTTTCTGTGTTCTGTTTAAACTTACCGTCTCATTGGTACAACGGTGTTCTAAAACAGGTCAAAACAACTATATTTATACTTGCAACTAATGGATGCAAATCAGATTCGTCTCACTTTGTAAATGCTTCATTTTGTGTCACTTCGTAACATATATTTTGGGTTATTTGCAGACAAAATACCCCGCCACAGAACTAATACTCATCAAGTGATCACACATCTATCAAAAATATTATGCCCCGCTAATATAATAACTTCAACTTGTTCCAGTCGACCGACTTAGAAACCCGTAAAGAGCCAAAGCTGAAGCCCGAGCGCTCGTCCAAGCAGGCTGAAGGCGATGAGATCGTCAAGACCAGGACTTACGATCTACACATCACATATGACAAATACTACCAAACGCCGCGACTCTGGCTCATCGGATACGACGAGGTAAGGACTCTTTGTTTTTCCTTTCAGGCGTAGTTTGAAATTGATACCAAAAATATAACCATTTTATATTATGTATGAATATGAATGAAGAGTTGATTGAAGAAGCAGTCCGTGAATTGTCATTCTAAACCGTTACATATACAGGGTTAAATAAAAAGTACTAGGTATCATTAAAATTAACAACATAATGTTGTGTAAATGTATTCTGATCCGAAATGAAGAGATTCCCTAAAAACTAAAGTTACCAACGTAGCTCGTAGAATCAGGAAGCTAACAGTGGCCGTGCACTCCCACTACTTCAATCATTGAACTAGTGGGAGCATTTTTTCCCAGCAATTCAATTGAAGCTGTGTTATGTTAACGTTTCTACTGGGAATAGCCAAAATAAGTAGTCTCACTAGTTCAATTAAACATAATTTAAAATAGCGCTTAAATGTACCACCGCCTTTCGGGTAACAGTAAAAGGTAAAAAACATGCCAATAATAATTTGATTATCCAGCTAAATACAAGAAAAAGTAGTTTTACTTTAACCCGCTGTTTTTTTGTTTAATTGAACTAGTGAGACTACCTATTCTGGCTATTCCCAGTAGTTCAATTGTTAACATAAATACAAATACTTTATATACCAAAAATCCTTATATACTAGGTACACAGAGTTGCTATTGGGCCCCGCACTAGGATCACCTGTATCGCGGGCGCCCAGGTTGCTTCGGTTGCATAAGTCATAAAACAGGTTGCATAAAACAGATTCAATTGAACTATCACGAAAAAATATTCCCACTAGTTCAATTATTGAACTGATCAATTGAACTAGTGCGAATACACGAATGTGCGTGGCAGTGGGCAGGTCATAATTGTCGCAGGACCGATTACTCATGGGGTAGACGCTCCTCGAATCTCCATTCGAGGACACCTTCGCAACGTGCCGGCAAGCGTAGTGTAAGACACGTTAAGGCCAGGTGGACAGACCACTTGAAGAAGTTGGCCGGTGATTGCTGGATGAGAAGAGCCGAGGATCGTGTGTGGTGGCGAGCCTTGGGAGAGGCCTATATCCAGCGGTGGAGAGACACAGGCTGATGGTATGATATCCACTTACAATCAAGATGCTCATGTTCTTTCTGTAAATAGGAACCTTAATGTAACTTTTAAGATTCACATTAAACAGCTATTAAACACACATATTAAACAGCTCAAAAAACGTATATTTATCTATCGTTACTCGACCTTTGGGCTGATTTGTACCAACCGTGGCCAGCTGTAGCCAGCTCTTGATCATGCTAGATACAATCCCCAGTCAAAACATTTAGTAAAAATATGTAAACACATGTTTTAAGAGATTATTTATGATTTCAGAACCGCACTCTTCTAAGCGTGGATCAGATGTACGAGGACGTGTCACAGGACCACGCCAAGAAGACGGTCACCATGGAGTCCCACCCCCACCTCTCCGGGTCCAACATGGCCTCTGTTCACCCCTGCAGGTATGCAATACAACCAGCCTTTGCAGTATCCACCGCAGGACATGTGCCTCCTCATGCATATTGTCTTGTGCATGTGGGATGTATGGCATTAAAACGCCAACAAGGGCGTTGGCGAGTCTTATGGAGGTGGTGTAGTTCCTTAAGGCTTGTGGTAGCGCTCTGTTATCCCTTAGTGACCTTTTACGACACCCACGGGAAGATATGTGGTGGTCCTACTCCATAGCCGGCCGACACCACACGGCACCCCTGCAGGTAACAATTGGTTTATTACTCACTAGAAAGTCAATAACAAATTAAAACAAAGTCAGGCCGCCATACAACAATACAAACTATTCGTTGGATACGACAGCACTATTCAACATTTTTTTTTATGGATAAAAGATGGTAAGTGGATACTGTCGTTCATAGACATCCGCGATACATGCCAACATCAGCCCAGAATGACAAATGTTGGTACGCTCCCGGATGCGCTGCCTAGCTTTGCCGATTAAAGAATGGATTTGGAAAATTGGGACGGATAGGATGGAATGGGCTCTGGCATATTTCACTCACTACTGAAACACGTATAATACGTACATTGGGGAAATAGGATAAAGTGGAAAATGCAGTACATTTTAAGGTAGTCTTCTGTTAGAGAGAGGTGACGTCGCCAGTCGAGCGCGGCCAGCGGCTGCGGGAATACAGCGCGTATTTTCCCCCTCCGAATATCATTTCGTTGGATAGAGCTCATAAAACTATAAAAAAGATCTTTTTTTTTTCTTAAACTGAACTTAGCGAAATCTACGTATCCGTCGGGCGCGGGCGCTGCCATATTTTTTTTTATTTTATAACATTTGTATGTCATATGCTATATGCCATTTTTATTTTAATTTAACACATGACCCATTTTCCCCACCAGGCACGCAGAAGTAATGAAGAAGATCATAGAGACTGTGACAGAAAGTGGCGGGGAGATGGGGGTACACTCGTATCTCATAGTGTTTCTCAAATTCGTGCAAACGGTCATCCCCACCATAGAGTACGACTTCACGCAAAACTTCTCTATGAATTAAGTGTTGCCACACCTAGCTTGGTTTAGCTTTAACGTTGCCATCTTTTTGGACACGGCGACGAAAAATTACTATGTGTACAAACAGCCAGGAATGCCAGGACTTGTTGTGTGGTAAGCTTGTTACGTTCGTAATTAAGTTACTGTGGTGGCTTTATTGCGGACCCAACTGAAAATACACTTTTGTTTTACAACAGCCGCTCATCGAAGAAGTTGATGATGAGCTACAAAGGTGTTCGCATTTATGGTACTAAACTAGTACCAATAGTACCAATAAAGTACTAAAATGAACGTACTAACCTAATACCATTTATCAGTGCCTACAGCAACAGATTAATACCCATCGGTACCTTAAAATTTTAGCATTAAACGCTAGAATTTTGGGTAGGCTGGCCTGTGTGCACATCTCGCCGTGTCCCATATGCCGCGAGGCCAGTTTATGTAAATGTTAGTCTAATTATGTAATTCCACTCACACATGTACAAGCCACGGTGTAATTACAAGAAACACACACAACAATGTTATGCAAATGATTTATGTTTCAAAATTTGTGTTGTATTATAAAAATCTAGAGCGTTGATAAAAGCATATTAAATAAGTGTTACCAATTAGCTTTTTTTTATGTTATACAGGCTGCTCTAACCTTTACCGAAGCCTGAGATTATAGATTCTGTATGTAGGTATTATTGTTTAAATGCACTCCTTCTATTTTTCTGTATTTGCCCCGAGGTTGACTGATAGAGACTAGTCGTGGCTATTCACGACTCCTCGGAGTGTTTCGGCTCACTTAATCCGGCTCCGCTCGCGGATCCGACTCCTCTTAATGATTCCTAGTTTCCTTTGTTTCACCTACTTTTATATTTTATAAGAGACAGAGAGAGCCTCGCTTTGCATCATGTTCGTTCATGTAACTGGGCAATCTAAAAATGAAAGGAGTCGATAACAGCCGGAATCATTAAGAGCTTCGGCTCCGCTCGCGGTTTTGGATCTTTTGATTCATTGAATCCGGAGTTACCCAGCGCTAAATAGAGAATTCCACAAGCCGTTAAGTCCATCTTTTGTACAATATTTATAGGCAAAAACTATGAATAATTAATAAATAAATAAACAATGAGTTCATGAATACTATTTGAAAACAAATAAATTGGTTTTTACGTAATAATACATACAAATTTTCTAAATAGAAATCCCCAAAATGTTTCATATTTTACGAGCAGAATTCATGGTTTCTGGCTTCAGAAAAGACTTACATCCTGAATACATATACATTGAAGTTTCAACCGTAACACCTCAGCCATAAAGGTCATTCTTAAATGTGAATAGTGAATAACACAGCTTTATATAGCGCACCTTCTATGTCAACTGTGCATCAATCTTGTATTCTTTATCAATGCAATGACCTAAAGTTTAAAAATTAAATAATTATTCAAACAGTATGTGATATATTTACATTTCTATGATGATGTCTAGACAATTGTAGTTTTAATAGGACAGGTGGCTGCAACTTATAATGATATATTTTTGATTTAAAACTTATGTAGATATGAACTTGGAATATTTCAGTTGGGCAGCTATTGGAATGTCACTTACACGTTATAATGACACTACTGTATTAGTGACGTTATATTAGTACGGTTCTTTGTAACGTGATTTTTAAATTCTATAATTTGATATTTTTTCATGATATTTCTATTTTGACTGCATCGTTAGATTTCTAATATATTTGTATTTGTATAATTTTGTATATAATAATTAACAGAAAAGTCGAATGCCTTATTGAATAAATTTCGATGAAGTATAACGAAATATAGGTGCTTTCCCGATGAGTTGAGTGTAGTGTTGTTAAAACGAGCGTTGAACGCTTCAGCGCTCCGCTATGAACTATTGAACCTTAATCGTTTTAGACTCGAGCTGTTAACTACAAGGGTTTAAGACCATTAAACATAAAAAAAATTGCACTACGACACTCATTAGACTTCAACGCTAGATTCCTCAAAGTTTATTAGCGAGCCGCTCAGCGCTCAAAGCGCGTTTTTACAACACTAGTCGAGTGTTAAGGCGCACGCACAACTGGTGCAACTAATTAAATAATACCGTTCGACCATCTTAGTCCGCAATCCTTTCGGCATCATTGATTTAAAAAAAAAGAAACACTTTCGGGGTTCATTATGTCGCGTTGTTGCCGCGGGAGGCCTCAGCGGCAGATTAGTCCCGGGTGGAACCACGAAATAAAATCCCCTTTTTTTGTGATTCTAATAAGTTTATTCCAGAAGAAGAACCCTGTTATTTACAAATGGGTCATTTGTAATAACTAATACACTTAATATACCTTAGGCAGCAAAATGCAGGATTTTTATATGTAATGAAGACTTACCCCGATTTGTCTCCTATAATCCGTGGTTGCACTATTTTTATGCTTCTGTTCGTAAGTAGCAGGAACGAAACTCTATAAATATCTAGTTAAAGAATAGAACGGTTAGCGTCGTCTGTAAGTTAGCGAGTCACGACCTCAAAACAGCGTCGCGTCGCGATGCCGGTTTTGCACATGCGCCCGCGCAGGGAGTTCATGCCTACAATAGGCCATGCAACTTATAGCCTTGTATAGGAGCTCAAGTTTACTAGAAACTAATTTACGTTACATTGTAACCACTCTATGTTATATGTTCACTGAAATAACACAAAGGCTGAAAATCAGTATCAACAATAGATTAGTTTTCTATTTATCAGTTTAGCAAGTTTTTGTCCATTACCAATATATCTTTTATTCTTCGCGCAGTTACGCAAAATAAATGCAACCATTGCAATTAGCGGGCACGGCGTTCGGTCATTCTTAACCTGTATTGAGTGATGAGCGCTACGAACGTTTTAGATAGAACAACGAAACTTTACGTTTGTAACTTTTGATTAATTCCCTAAAATTTTATTTTTCGCTAGAACGGTTTTGAATAATTTAAATTAGTTGAGGTGTTTCAGGTTTTGTTTTTTCGGTGCCACGTTGTGTAGTCGCTCAGCGGTTCGGTCACGCTCGTAAATACAAAGATGGCCGACCGAATTTATTTAATTAATGGCACCGTACGCAATGTACTCGTATTTTTAATAAAATGTATTGTTTACAAGACAAGACTGGGTGCAGGTTGGGGACATTCCTGAACGCGTAGGTTTTATTTTATTTAAGAATCTGTTTTAAAATGTGTTCGAGGTTCAATTTAACAAAAAGGATATTCTCAACTGTTCAAAAAGTTTTTCGAACCTTTTTACATTGTTACTATCGATCAACCAAAATGCAGAGATATAGCATTATGGATACAAAATACAAAGTGAAGCACCTGTTTGTCATTTGACGGCGAAAAGGTATCAAGAACGTATTATGGATAGGTTTCCTTTTTAAATCTGCAATATTTTTGACTGACGGCGTTGTCAAAAATATCCGAAATATATAAACTTTTTCTATATAAACCGAAATAATAATAATGATGTAATATTTCGCAATTGGTGTGTTCGCGGCATGGATTTTAAATAAATAAACGAAGCACGCTTAACGTGATTATTACAATTCGTATATCGCGACAGTAACATTTTATTTAGCCACTGGTATGGTAGGTACCCATGTACACAAGCAATCATCCATCGATGTATTTTGATTGATCGATGATGATCGATTATTCGAAATGTTATTTTATTGTATGATGAATTATTCATAAACAGAGTGTAACCGATAGATTCCCGAAGCCCCAAACCGTGGATTCCATTCATTATTGAAATGAATTAACATGAAAATTTTACAAAAATTCTTTTTTTTTTAGTTAAGGCTAAATTTTTCTTGCTATTTATTAAATACAAGGCCCAAATATTGATATTTTTCAAAAAAATATAAATAACTTTATCCTGGTTTCGGGAATTAACTTTCCTTATGCTGGAAGTGCACATCTGCGCTCTCATTTTTGTACCGTTCGTCTGCCAGAGCGCATGTGTGCGCTCTGGCAGACATTTTTTTTCTTTATGTAAACGTTCAGCAATCGTAAAATAGGTCAATCAAACCAATCGTCTGCCGGAGCGCAGATGTGCGCTCCGGCAGACGAACGGTACAAAAATGAGAGTGCTATATAGCGGCCAAGGCACAAGAGAAGACATCCTTTATACTATAGCTATTTATGATGCTATGAAATAAAAATACGCTTTGTATATACTTTACTGATGTATTTACGAGAGGCCAACAACTATTACGTAACTGATATTATCAAACAAATTATGCCTTCTATGAAATCCAAATAGAGCGTGCTTTCGCCGTCGTACCGTGGCAGCACTGTCGCGGGCCAAGCCGCGCGGAGGCGCGTGCGCTTGTCCGTTGATATCGATTCATTGCCACTAATGCAAAAGACGACACGTGCATTGTTCATATATTTAATTCAAAACCAACGCGTATGCCATAGAAATATGTTTTGTTGTAATAATGTAAATTATTAAGTTTTATTTAGTCATTAAAATGCGATCTGTGGAGAACACTCCTATATATCAATGTATTTTTAGCATTATACGATAATTGTGCATTATCTTTTCGTCTGTAAGACTTTTTAAATAAAGATTATTTTGCTATATATATATACATTTGTTTTGTACAATTAAATCCCATGCAACCTCCTCGCTCGTCTGCCACGTTCTAACAAAATAAAAATACGTTTTTTTTTTTTTATTTGCTTATATGGCCGACGCAAGCCCGACGAGTTTCTAGTTACAGTAAACCGCTCTACCCTGCACTTCGCCTGGTCTGCGTCAGCCTTAACTGAACTTCTTACTACTAAATCCACAAGAAACCCCACTCTGCCCTCCTTAGAAAAAAGGCACAAGTGTATTTTATTTTGATGACATTCTAGAAAATTTAAAAAAAAATTGGTAAAACAAATTAATTTAAAATCAAGCTATAAACTTTGAATTTAAGGTAAAACAAAAGAATAAGGGCCCTTTTCACTACCTCCTGATACAATATCGGTTATACTTTATCAGAAAGTCAGTATCAGATAGATTTAATTGGCAGATAATTTATTTATCACATTGTTATCAGTTACTTTATCAGAACGTGGTGAGAAAGACCGTTAGCATTGAAGCTCTTTTTATTTATTTATAATTTCCGATTATGCTTTACTTACTTATGGTTTCTGAACTAGAAACTGTCCTCGAGAAACAGCTACTTTCTCGAGGACAGTGATTCCACTTTGCTATCGCTTAAATAAACGAACATACATGTAATGTAAACCTACCCCTAATTTTTCAAAGTATAATTACTGTTGTGTGAAAATGAAACACACTGATAATTCTAATAATAATAATAATGTATTGATATCACATTCATTATTTACAAATCACCAGATTACCAATAAAATACAATTAATAATATTCAGTTCACAGTATAAGAAAGCCCACTTACTTTACGTTGACAATTTTACAAAAAAATATACAAATAATACAAAATGTGATGTAAATAAAAATATATAATAAGTATAGTTTTCTTTAATACCTCGCGTATAAAACCATCCCTATCCATCTATTAGTACCTCGTGACCACATAAACTAAGTTTATATTCTCCTTACAAAACTTCACCCACCGTACCATCACATACATCGAATATAAATTTAACTATTGTATAAATTATAATAGTATATTTATCCTGTATACAGGATGTCTCGAATACATCACTGAAGACTAAAACCTTCAAATCTGCTCATGATTTTAAGTTAATTAAAATTTAAAGTTTTTTTTGTAAAGAAAAATGCTATATGTAATTTGGAAAGAAAAATGACGAGAAAAATTGTATTTAATAGCTACGTATAAAATAATATAAAAAATTGAAACGAAAAACGATTTTTACACGAACAAATTTGTATCAACTTTCATGCCTGGCTTCGTGAATACAATCGAGACACCTGTATAAATAAATAACTTAAACAATTAAACATGGCTCGTGCAACTGGAGCAAGTAAGGCGGCCCCCAGACCTATAATTAAATTGTACAATAATGTCCTTGCACAATATTATTGAATTGCAATATTCCTTTGATCCAAACGAGTTTTAATTAATACACCCTAAAAATCAACAACATTGCACAATCCGTAACATTGTACAATTGATCGTCTAAGGGGCGTCTAGCACGCGGGTTACGTGCGCAAGCTACATATGTTTGTTATCCAGAGTAGCAGCGAAGCGATCACTACAATGATAATTTAAATTTTTAATTATAAATATACTATACGATCGAAAATTGCCCATCGGTATTTGTTATATCATTTTAAACCATAAATTAAAGTAATTAAGATCGAGTTTAGATTGTCATCGAATTGGTCATTTCATTGGTGTGAATTAACTCAAAACCGTTATCGTACAAAATTAAAAATATTTGAAATTTATTATTATTATTTTTTGACAATTTATAAATATTTCAGTCTTAATTTATTTGCCAATTTTATATATTCATCTGATAAATATTGTTTACATGTAGTTAAACGGATTATTATTTAAGTAGGTACTTCCCTTTCATGGCGAACAACATACAGTCGAGAATTATTGCATTTAAAACCTCAAGTTGCGGTATCAGCGACCAGTCGCGGTCGGGTGTCGCGAGGTGTCGCTGGTATCGCAACTTGTTAACTAAAATTAAATTAAATTAAATTAACATTTATTTACACATCACACGAAATTGACTACTTACCAAAATTAAATCACCGACAAAATAAGATACAGAGGCGGAGTCGCTTTTGTATACACTTTGGATTTTGACCCTTAGAGCGATGAGCGCTGTGGTAAAGGAATGATGCCAATATATGTCGTGTGTTGTCTTGAACCACGATTTGACATAACTGTCGTATTTGACAGGAGATGGCGTGAATATCTTTTTACAAAGGGAACCATCACATTGTACCTTTCTTTTTATGAATACAAACAGTGTCCGCTTCTACACATTTCAAGTAAAAATATGTTTTAATATTGCCCCTACGTAGGAATCATTTATTTGAATCGTTAAATTATTTGATACTATTCTTTGGATTATAAAAATTAATACTTTTGACAAGACCAAAGACTAAAATCGATCTTCTAATAAGGTTTTTGGTCAAATTAGATATCAATGAATACTCTCCAAGTATCGAATATGTGTTTCTATTAATAAATCTACAGTATATCCATACTCTTCTGACCTCCTTAATTCTCGACTTCAAGGTCTACCATTTTGAGTCTAACACAAATTAAAAATATTTTTTTTTTAACAAATTACAATTCAACACATTTTTACAAACTGTCACACACAGGAAAGGTATTAAAGATACTTTGGCAATCAAGTCATCCAAGATATTCATTAAAATTTACAGATGAATTGATAAATTCATTTTGCCCATCTTTTGATCTTTGCCCCGAGCTTTTTGATAAATAAAATAAAAAATATAAAGGAAAAGCAATAAAAAAAAGATTTTCCAAGAATTCATGTTTTTTTTTAATTAAACATACATTTTAGTTTCCAAATCTGCGCATAACTCCATTACCCCATTTACGTATTTATCTTCCCTGTGTGTGACGACCTTAACACAAACCGATCACTATCAAACCAGTAGTAATAATAACAAAGTACACCATTCATACTCTCTCAAATATTTTACAAAGGGTTATTATAGGGACATACAATGGTTAAGTGTCATTTAAACCTTAAGGTTTATTTTATATCATAAAACACAATTTTCTATGGGTGGGTATGTTGGGAATATCTCGGCGTGCAATGGAGACGCACAATTATCTTTCTGCTTCGTTTTCACGGACGCCAAAAAACCGCGCGTTATACTTAAATTTGTCTATTTCCATCGAAACGTGGCATAAAAGCGGCACATTAAAAAAATCTTAAACCTCATTATAATCAGGATAAAATTATCTTCCTATTGTTTAATAATTTCTAAAACTATACTGACTTTTCTAATTCAATTTCTGTTATATCCATATTTTATACCTAGTCAATTGCAAAATTTACCACATAATACATGTATCTAGAAACATATAAGTAATTTCATAAGAGATAGCAAGTTCGACGTTTAAACGTTTGATCTATCCGTACTGCACGTTATAAATCAATAATTTTATTGTTTGCAAATTGATTTTTCATAATAAATGCATGCACGGCGAAAATAAGTTGATAACTCTTGAGATATATAAAATTTGAAACAAATAAGAAATTCTAGCATGTTTTAAGTATCACTTTGGATTCATACAATAAAAAAAATCTTTAAACAACCGATCGCTTCAGAGATATTGTTATCAACATTAAAGTGATGTCTCGATATTCAAAGCGAAACCACAAACATTAACCTTTTATATAGCGTCCTTGAAACAGTTGGCCTAGCAAGTTGTAATCCAAATCCCAGCAAGTTGTAATCCAAATTCCAGCAAGTTGTAATCCAAATCCCAGCAAGTTGTAATCCAAATCCCAGCAAGTTGTAATCCAAATTCCAGCAAGTTGTAATCCAAATCCCAGCAAGTTGTAATCCAAATCCCAGCAAGTTGTAATCCAAATCCCAGCAAGTTGTAATCCAAATCCCAGCAATTTGTAATCCAAATCCCAGCAAGTTGTAATCCAAATCCTAGCAAGTTGTAATCCGTTATAGACAGCTTGTTAATACCAGTTTTTGTGAAACGATCTAACAGAACAGAACTACACAATTAAAAGTTACAACAGAAACGATAAGAGAAGCTAAACTATTGAGATGTTTTATAGTATAAATTCAATTGACGTTTTTTAAAAATGTCGTTATGTACAGAATTATCAATATTTCGTTGTGTAATGTTGCAATTGCTAAACTATAGCATTATTAGCCTTTTCACCGCTTAACATTCTGACGGAGCATTGGCGATATTGCCGCTATGGCTCTTAAACAATACGCAATTTTTTGGTGTCCATGAGAACGATACCTTACACTTCAATCAGTTTCTTATTTCATTAACTCTCCTTTCTTCTTCTTTAAGCGGACTCTTTTCCGCAATTAGTCCTTCAAAATAGACTCTTGTCGTGGCTTAGTTAGTACGAAGCCCCGAGACGTTATTGCGTAACATTATCGTAACCAGTACGCAAATTCTAGTTTTAGGTCGATACGATAAAAAAATTCTCTATGACAATTTCAATAAATTTTAGACAATATCAAAAAGTTATAACGAGAATTGTTATTGAATTGATTCAAAAATTATCTCAAATTGGACGAATAACGAATACCACCCAGTTGTACGGATATTCTCGTTGTAATTGTTGATCGATTCCACGTTGATTCAATTAATTATCTGGCAAAAAATCATTTATATTCATTTGGAAGGCCACCCGATCCAATGAATTTTAAAAATAACATATATATGTATCTCCTAGGTATGTATGTATAGGTTCTTATAGAGAGGTTATCGATAGATTTTGAATTCGAAATATTCGAAAGGTTCATACACATTTAATTGAAATGTGAAAAGGGTTTGTATGGTTCTCGCGATTTCCCCCTAATTTCAATTCGTTGTTTGATTGTAACTGTCGTACTAGTCACTTAGTGGTGTCATCACTCATGCGGCACGATGGAGACTAGTCGCAGTAGCGCTAGTGCTAGTAGCTTGTCGAGGGGGTCGAGGGTACCGCGCTGAAGCCACTTGGGGATGGTGGTGCGAGCGTGGCTGAACCCCAGCTTCTGCAGGATGTAGTCCACGCCGTAGGGCTCGATGGACTTGCCCGCCCACGATAACAGTCTGTGTGGATTGGATGTTGAAAGTTTTATGCGGTGAATGTGAATTACATTTGTGAAAACAATAAGCTGATCATATTGGATACACTATTAGAAAGCTAATTGTTGAATAAAACAAGACCTTTAGAGTTTATAAAAATATCCATATAGTGAAACGAGCCGTATGAAACAATTTTCTGTAAAACTCATTTTGATGGCTAAAATGAGTATCATCGCATATCACTTTTAGCTACATAAGATCGGCCACGATAACAATAAAAAGGGCTAAATGTAAATATGTTTTAGACAAATTGTATATTTTACAGCAGATGTTTATTTATAATCACAACCGTAGGTTCTATACACTTATTTATAATTATTAACCTGTTTTATTAAGCGCTTTATAAAACTAATGTTGAGGGCAGGTTCATAACAGTACAAGTTGATACTGATATTTGTTAGGAAAATGCCGACACGTGCACTCGCTCAGGAAAATATGCTTGGAGTTTCTTTGCGGGATGAAAACCGAAACCAAAAAAAAAATTAGATAAAAATCTAAAGTCATTGACATAGCATTGGCAACGGTCAGGTGGTATAGACCGCAGTGCCAACAACCGGTGGGTTAAACAAGTGCTCGAATGGAAACTACGCACGTAGAAGCAGAATGTAATGCCGGTTCTACACTGCTACAAGGTCCCCTGGTGTTACAGGTGTCTATGGGCGGCGGTGACCACTTACCATCATGTGGTCCGCCAGCTTGTCTGCCAAGTCTTCTATAAAAAAAAGATGATGTGAGGTAGAAAACTTCAGAACTATAAAGATAGCGGAGAGAAGTGGTGATAGTATGATATATAAAAAAGTATACTATCTGACCTGACGGTGGGCTCCAGGTGCCAGGTGATGCAGCGGTAGTCGCGATAGTCCTGCGTGAGGCCCTCGCGCGGAGCCTTGCCGTTAGCCGCGCCACTAGTGCCGGCATCGCCCCAAGATGGACGACCGCCGGGCATCTACACGTTTATTTATAGTTTTAGAGATACGATATTAAGTTTGAACAATAAAAAGCGGTACATGTACTCGATACTTAAAGAGTACACTCGTTCTGTACCAGCATACTCTCAGTACATAATGTAGTTATCGAGTTACAATAGGGGTCGGGATGAAAACGTCAAGCTGGTCCGACCACCATTAGATGCCTTAGATTTCTATATGAAAGAGGTACATTAAAAATGAAAGCGATACATACTACATATGCTTCTCAAGAAGCACGTTTGTATTCGAGTCAAATACTTACAACGCGATCCTTCTCCTTAATATAAGAAGAGATGAGATCGTGCAGGAACAAAAAGGCTTCCGCGTCCACTGACACGAAGATGTGGTCCTCGAATTCCGTTATGAAGCTGCACTCCACCACCGGCTTCTCGTCTGAAATGTAAAACAGTCCATTACTACATAATGCCATACAAAAATACTGTACGATATTTTAATATGTCAATCAGTACATGAAACTATTATATCTAACTAAAAACAAACATATTGTAATTAATTTCTCTTCATCTATATATATATATATATAAACATGTAAACGTTCGTTTGTTCATAATCTTAAATCACCGAAAGTTCTCCACCGATTGCTTTGAAATTCTGTCACAACGTTGCATTGGAATACGCGCGTGTTTTTATATACCTTATTATTTTTTTATTACCCCAAAAACAGGGTAAGCGCCATCTGTTGGTCAGCCACAGCAACGCGTGGCCGGGCACAGCTGGTTACATAATAAATGAACATAACACTGAACACGTCCCGGTTCAGTTTACGTGGTTCATACTTACGCGTATTTAGTAAATTCAACTTTTGATCAGATGATAGTTTGAGTTTGAATTCCAATTTTCCACGACATCCTCTCAAGGTTTGGACTGTTAAATGGATTTAAATTGTAAAATATTGTTTTTCCATATATTATTACTATGATTCCAGGGTTGGCATGTTTAAAACCAAAGTGTTTTAAGTCACGTTTTAGACACTGTTTAAAACACAATTTAAATAAAACTTGTTTGAAATTAGTGTTTTTTTTTTGAACGATGTTTTAATTGTTTAAAATGAATAAAAATCTTTCTATATTAAACATACTTACTTTATAGCACTTAAATAGTCAAGTAATTTTATTTATGCATTCTAAATTGAATGAAAAAATGAGTACTTTTTTGATTAATTAAACCTATTTGCGACTAAGAACGATTTCCCTACGCCTAGCTGTTTATTTAGAGCATCTCACGGCTCTGTCAACGTTTCGGTTGGTTCAGTGTTCGTAAAAGTACATTTACAATTTAATGGTAACGATCAACGTACATTGTATTCTTTTGTAATTTGGCAACAATAAAATTTTCTTCCTTCAATCAAAGAGTCCACGATAATTTAAAATTTTGATGAGCTCTATAATAGCGAGTTGGTCCTTTGAGCAGGATTCGATTATAGGGAGAGAACTTCACTGAATCAAAATATATCATTAAACTTTAATTTGTTAAAGAATTAATAGTTTTGTTCCATTAATGATTGAAGGAACTCCAAATACAATCCATTTTTTTTTTATTGAAAAGTGGGCAGACGAGCAAGCAGTCCCACGTGATGGTAAATGGTACCGCCGCCCTGCAACACCAGGTACGCCGCCGACCTCGCAAAATCCTATTCACAGCTTTCTTGAGGTACCCTACATCGTAGCGTAATACCTCTTGAGGCATTTCAAAAACATGGCACTTCAGAAAATAATTTTAATAGACTCAACACACTATTTCCTTCTCGTGGATATAAAAGCAACGCGAATGTGACCCATAAATGTCGCTAATCATGGCTAACGTAATAACTCGGTTAAGTTCGATTTTATTAATAGACGTTTACTTTACAATCGATTTTAGATACTTTGATGGTGATCTCGGATATAAGTACCTCTCAAGAGAATTAACATCTGATACCAAATCAAACCAATCGGATCCAAATAAAATATTCCAGGAAAAATGGATAACACCACCATTATAAAAAGTTGGCGGGAAGAAATCGCTTTAGCGACGACGTCACCAGTTGTACTTATTAGTTCACATGTATTATGTATCTTTTTGTATGCTTTGTTGTACAATAAAGTGTATCTATCTAGGTTCACTCACCATTTTCCGTTGGCGACTGCGACTTCTGCAAGTGCTGTGTCCTCAAGTGCAGCTGTAACGATGGCAGTGCGAAGATCACTTCTCGCACGTGTTTGTCGCTGGGCGGTTTCCCCCTTTCCCTTTCCCGCTCCCGCTCCGTGCTGTTTGTGTTGCTGCCGCCGCCGCCGCCCTCCTTCTCTAGGGAGGGGAATAGCTCGATCGCTGGAAAAAAGAATATTTTTTTCGAACATTTAACGCAAATTAATTGAATTGATCTGTAATTAATGTACTAATGTGCATTAATTGAAGATTCCTGCAACTCGCCCGCCATCATGGACCGCGCGCGACCAGCAGGTGAGTTGCGCTGACGTCATTCGTAATAGGTTGTTCGTTTACGGCGGCTGGATCAAGACTTCGGTTTCGGCCAAACCTTTGCCTGCATTTTTCGCTTTTTTGGTCGAAGGTGGGCGAAGCCAAGGCTTCGGTCAGTCTTTATTTAAGACCATCAAAGATTAAAAATTTGGGCTAACCTTCAGTAGGTTTTAACGGAAGTCTTAAAAGTTCATTAGCGCTCACTCTGCACTCGAGCGTTCAACGCTCGTTTTTACAAGATTGTCCACGTCACCTAGATAGATAACCTCCTACCCTCTCAGCTAACATTACAGGCGTACTTACCATCTATCTCGCTATTAGCGAACGCGTATTGGAACCACTCGCGCAGCGTCTTGAACTGCGGCGGGAAGAGCAGCGCGCGCGTCATGCGGCACACCGTCGCTTGCGATTGATGCCCGCCACCCCCCGCGCTCACCACACCCGCACCCACACCGCCCGCCTCTCCCAGACTCGCCGTCAGACTCTGCACCACGTGTACCTCCATGTCACCTGCACGAGCACGCAACACCGTATAATAATAGTAATTTATTCAACCTTCAATAGTTCCACATAAAAAAAAACAACACTAAAATAAATAAAAAAAATAAGAGGAGATACGGAATAAATAAATGGATCAATAAGTAACGTATAAATAACGCAGCGAGAGATGATGTGAACACAGTACTCACACACGTATATCTTGCACATAAAATGTTTAAACATTACTAACAAATCTTTAAAAAAAAAAAATGTTTCTGTGCGTTCCTAACCAGGTACGCTTCTCAATGACGTGTCCGCCGTGACCATGTACAGATAGATTGAACACAAATACAAACGTATGTGTGTGTTATTCGCGTCAACTGTAGCTGCGCTACCAATACCTCACACCATAAAATATCGGGTAATTCTATTGTTTTTCAATCACAAAACACGATATTATATAGACTTAGAAAAAACAAATAAAAAAAATTGTATAAAACGAGTTTCCCGCCCCCTATACGCGTATGATTTTTTAGCCGATTAACAGATTGATTGAAATATTTTTGTATTTTTTTTATTCGATGTCTGTATCTTAAGAACTATTTAAGCTAGAGACATGAACATTAAATACTCGTAGTTGTGTGACCGTTTCTCGTTTATTTTTCCAAGATCTAGACTCCATAGAATCCAAACCTTCTCCCTGTTAAAGATCCCTTCTCACAATTCTCGTAGCTGTTCATTTTTATCCCGTAAAATGGATTAGTTTTTCCAGGGAGTCAATTACTTTTAAAACAAGATCCACGCAGGCGAAGCCGCGAGAAAAGACCTAGTCATTGATAAAAAGACACTATTTTTATATATACTCTGATCTGGTAACCATGAACTACCCTTCCTGAAAGAAATATCAAAAGACTTTTCGATAACCCCAAATTTATAGCAAAATTTAAAAAGATCATCTCACTGTCGTCGTTGGCAACCTGCTGCGCCTCGGTGGCGAAGCTAATGCAGGGGTCCTTGAGGCTGAACAGCGCCCACGACTTGGCCTTGAAGCTGTTGCCGTGGAAACACGCCAGCGACACGTTAGTGCCGTGCAGTTCCATTGTACCGCCCAGCACGGTGCCTGGGTAAAGAAAACGACATATATTTTTAATTTATTTTTTATTTTATTTAGAATAGAATATAGTTTATTTCAGTTCCAAAACACAATACATAATACTATGTATCGAGAATGGTTTATAATTATTAACATAATCTACAACTAAATAAAGTGCAGTAACGAAAAACGCAGTAAAGGTCCCTAAAGGCTCGCGCAAATTACGGCGGGCCGCACCGCAGCAAAAATCCTCCTGAATCATTTTCACACATATTGTATAAACCATTGCACACTGCAGGCCGCATCGTAGTCCACCGACGGATCGCCAACCGCATTTATGCGCTGCGACGCATAAATGCGGTTGGCGAGCGATCTGTCAGTGCGCTGAGCTATGTACTACGTGTAGCTCGTGAGATGGATTAACACATAAGATAGTTTCATCTCGGCCATTATAAGCAAAGCTACTAGCGACAGTCAGTCTGATATATATACATACATACATATACGATAAATCTGATATTAAACAAGTTTTTAAGGTATATAAAATGACGTAATTAAATGACAGCGGTTACCATTAGCTGGCAACGGCACAGGCAGTGTGGAGAGGCGCATGCCGGAGACCAGGTGCAGCACCCGCTGCCAGTGCCGGTGGTGCTTCAGCTCCAAGTGCTGCTGCTGCTCGCCGCTCGACGACGCCGCCGCCGCTGGTTACACAAACATTCATATTTTTGTAAAACGCGTTTAAAAGCATAAATTTAAAGGCTTAGTCGGGCTTACACAACGCTGGGATTAGTCATTGCATAGAACTCTGTACTCCAAAAATCCTCTCCACTGAACGTCACTGTTATCCCAGTGAAACGATTGAAATTAAAAAATATAAAAATTTCAATGGGAAAAATGGATATAAACTGTTGTCGACGTGGAATCCAGTGATTAATAGATTAATAAACATTGCGATTTATCGTGGAATAGGTCCGCGGACATTGTTAGTGTAGTGTGTCGTAGCCTTTCCGAATGTAAACATGTGGGCAGTTGATAAAACTGTAGTTCCCATACTGGACTAATGTGTCGTAGCATTTCCGAATGTGCGGTGACTCTTGAAAGGCCATTACTTAGGGCCACAAGAATTTAGCCATTCCGAAAAAAAAGCATTTCCGAATGTTGTAAAGATGTGGGTAGTTGATAAAACCGCGGATCCCGTCGTGGATTACCCGCCTTTTCATTCATCTCGTGATCACGTCTGGTGTAACCCGTGCCGAATTTACACAGCACTTATTAAATTACAAGAAAATATAAGAATCATTAGTACACGTACACCCAAAAATATATAAGAACCGTTAGTATACCGTTGTTATTGAATAGAAAGATATAGTGTTGCAATCCTTCATTTAACCCATGAAATTAATAATATGTACTCACGTTCCCTCTTACCCCTCCTGGAGGTGGTGTAGTTGGGGTGCAAGGAGCTGAACACCCGCTTGCTGGACTTGAATTGCTGCGTGAAGAACTCCTCTAGCTTCAGCTGCATCTTGAGCAGGTCCGGCGTGGTGCTGCGGCTCATCAGGATCTGCAGCTGGTGCCACGACAACTTGCCGTGGGTCAGGATTATTGCTGGCCTGGACAAGGAAATTGGCTTGTATTTAAACGAGCACCAACAAAATACTAAATGAGTAGAGTAGGGTAGAATAGGGTAATGTAGGGGTAGAGTAAAATAATTAATTTCAGTATTTCAAAAATAGGTTGTTTTGTTGATTTAATTTGCTGCTCACTTAGTATGTTTCGACATCATTTTGATATTTATCTATTTAAGCGGGTAAAGAGTTAAAATGTGAAAAAGGCGAAAAAGTCAAATGTTAAGGTTGAAGCTGAATGGGTCATAATGTGCATTTAATAATTCACATTATTTGCTGGACAAATAAAAAAATAAAGATGTAAATATTAGCATTATGGATGTTTATTTTTAATAAAATGTGTACTCTTAAACTGATGGCATATAATAAATTCGTACATGATTTAATTTTTTAGCTGACGTCCCTAATTAATGGCTGCTTAAAATAGTAAAATTCTGCTGATAATAATAACATTGTAAGCTGGTAACAATTTGCTGCCAACTTGCCGGTACCTATGTATATTTTATAGTAGTCCAAATTGTTATAAATTTTCTGTTCGTTTGAAAACGTCAATAAACAAATGTATGAAACTAAACTATGTTTCTGTTAGTGGCAGTCAAATATCTTGTCCAACCTGGCTATAGGGCGATGTCGGTGCGGCGCGTGCTTGTCCCTCGGGAGCCACTCTTCGCGCAGCGACTCAACAGTGTGTCCCTACAGGAACTGTATTGTGATGCTTAATGAAATCAGTAAAAAAGCTTATCTTAACACAGTGTCCTCACCTGGCCGTGGGGCGGTGACGGTGAGGGTGGTGCTTGTCTTTCGCGAGCCACTCGTCGCGCAGCGCGGCGCGCAGGCGCGACACCCGCGCGAGCAGCACGGGCGTGCCCATGTACTCGAGTCGCAGCTCGAGCGCGCCGAGCCGCACGCCGCACACGTGGCCGGGGTTGCACCCGGCCTCCTCCTCGATGTGCACTAAACATACAACCAATTACACAAACAGCTATAAAGCACCAGAAAAAAATAACACAAAATCATATGTAAAACGCTTAAAAGGCGATCTTATCGTTAAAAACTACTTTATATTTCATTTAAATTTAACCACATGAATACCAAATGAACGCTTTTAACATAAGCTTCAATGTTTATTGTGGCAACTAGACCCTAAAGTACCGGGGTAATGAGATATCTGCCTTACAAGTATGTATAAAATGTATTAAGGGATAACAAAACCGCTAGCACAGTCCTCCATCTATAAAATACTCAATTCGCCAATCCGCCACCCTCCGCTAGTGTGCCATTTTAAAGCCAAACAAAGTGCAATGAACATAGAAAATTTAACACATTGTATCCCATCCACCCCGCACAAAAGAATAGGGAATAAAATGAGATATTGAAACTTCTTATCGCGCTTATATTATAGAAAATGGTGGTATGTGTTTCTGGACCCCCGACACAGAGAATCTTAGTGAACCATTGAATGCAGCGTTATTTATTAACTATTTCCCCATTCTTACCCATCTTTTTCCGAAATCGAACTCTAAATATTTAGGTAATCGGTACACTCGAGGCCATTCTAACGATACTGATGTTGTCAACATCCGCCTCACACCTTCCTGCAAAGCGGCAAGTGTGCATCTGACCATTCATCTCCCAAGGCCCTACCAACCTTCTGGTTGCAACCGACCCTTTCAGTATCCACTGCAGGGCATGAGCCTCCTCACTCCACTGTCCACTGTTTTAGAGGTGATGTAGTTCCTCAGGGTTTGTGGTAGCTACTCGTTACCCTTTGGTCGCCTTTTACGACATCCACGGGAACAGACGAGGTGGTGTTATTTAGAAGTTGTACGACAACACATGGCTCAACCTTCTGGTTATACGGACCGAATCGCGGGAGGTACGCGCCGTACTGCGTAGGCTATTTCCGATGTGTATTTAATCTGGCTACCTACAAATAGACTTCTGCGCTCTTTATTTACCCTCCCCTTCTTGGGGCATGAACTCAACATGCATATTCTTACGATGGCAAGCAATTCGGCAGGCTTCTCTTTCAATATCGGCACGTACCGTACGTGTGCACGGAGGAGAGCGAGATGGCGCCGCCGACGATGCCGCCGCGCGCGTCCAGCGAGGACCCGCCCAGCGCTACGCCGACCAGCATGTTGCGGTGCCCCGTGCTGCCGATGCTCAGCCGCCCCGTGCAGTTGAAGTCGCGCGACTGCCAGCTGCATAACACAAAACGACATTAACAGGGACGTCACGGTTGTCACGCCGACCTGACAGCAGGTCGTGCGATCAACCCGTAGTCGCGCGGCTGCGGGAGCCATTGTATGATAGTAAGGTTGACTCCTCTATCTTAGTCATTCAACAAACGAACAAGAAATAGAACCTAACAAACTCAACATCAATACTGCACACTGAACAATACATAGTTGTGTTCTATCATGGCGACATCCAGAGGTGAAACTATCACTAGACTAAAATTTTAAGATGGCGGCAATTGGTACCCTTTTCGGTACATTCATTAAAAAGCTCTGTCGGTCTGTAAACTATCAATAATACGTTCTTGGTAGTTTTTTGGCCCGAAATGGCGGAGTGAATTAACAGTAGGTAAGGTTTGTCCGCCTTGTAAATGTGTCGCGTGTATAGTGCCGTAATGTTTCATCTGTGTATTCTGGTCGATCGATGGACGAACCTGACGTTGCCCATCACGTTGCCCATGTTCATGTGCACGTTGAGCCGCGTGAAGTTCACCGCGAACAGCACCAGCGTCTCCCACGCCGCGCCGAAACCACTTGTAGACGGCGCACTCTCTACATAAATACAATTTTTAAAATGCAATATATATTTTACTAGTGACCCGCCTTCGCTTCGCTTCGGTTAATAAGATTTTTTTTTTCAAAATTTCAAAATAAAATATAGCCATTTTATTTTGAGGGATCCCTAATTTTTTCTAGTAGGTAATAAATATAGCCTATGTTACTCAGGGATAATGTAGCATTCTAATGGTGAAAGAATCTTTGAAATCGGTCCAGTAGTTTTTGAGTTTATTCGTTACAAACATACAAAAATACAAATCTTTCCTCTTTATAATATTAGTATGATATGATTAGGTTCCCCAACAAGCTACAATACATTTGCATTATAAATTACTTATACTTCGACCGGTGAACGGAAAAGACATGGAAACATTCCTACCGCTCGATTATAGCGCAACGAAAAGTGTTCCGCGGTGGGCGGGGCTTAAAAACTGTTCCGCACGCGGCTTTAGTTTAGTCGCGACGGCCAGTGAGTGAGGACCTCTTACCGATTCTGTTTTTCGATTAAAATGCCTTCCTATGTGGTAAAGTGGGATAGGAGTCATCCAGATAATGATCCCAAGGATAGTGGGATCACTTTCCACATGTAAGTACTCCGATAACTATAGTAGAACCTAAGAAAATAATAATCACAATTTATCATAGGGATAGTATTATGCCAAATGAAGTAACATATTGGATTGGATATTTATTTAAAATGTAATACATAAATATCCCAACTTACAGATTTCTTTGGATTAGTGTTATGCAAAACTAACCAATTTAAACTTATAAAGTTATAACGCTCATATTTATATTACTTTTAAAATTAGACATTTTCTAGATCCGTTTAAATAGATAAATATGAGTGAAAATGACTAAAATCCCAAATGTTATTTGGCATTTTCCTTTTGCTTTTCATTAAAGTCGTGCTTTTTGGTGACAAATAATACGCCTGTCTCATTTTATTTCTCTTTCCCTCAGATTCCCACAAGACCCGAAGGGACCGATGGATTAAAGCTGTTCGATTAGAGAGACATGAAAGTGATTGGATGCCTAGCAAGATTTTAATATCGAACAAATGTTTTCAATACGTCGCAAGCTTCAAAGATATATTCGATTCCTTAAAAAAGCATCCAACTAATACTAGACATGATGTACCGCCGATTAAAAGAGTCATTACAACAGTTTACAACAACTCGTATGCACTAAGTACATTACGAAAAGAGACTCGTCACTTTACTTATCTCGCCAAAAGCTAAATAAACTGGCAATTTTTCGCGGAACATAAAAATTTCATCATACATAACAAGTGATTATACATATGTGGTCGAACTAATTATACTTTCATAATAATTGTTAATGTTAATGGAAGCCTATGTTCATCAGCATCTTACAACTGATGATGATGATGATTGTTAAGTTGTGTGCATTATGTATGTCATTATTTTAAATAAATAAATGATATTTTTTATTTTTATTATATCATATACATTTTTTATGTTTTATTCAGTACCTGCGCTTTGCCAATTATCAATCATAATAACTTACTATAACTTAAAAATATATATAACAACATTATAAGCGCGAAAGTAACTTTGTTTGTTTGTTTGTTGTGCTTTCACGGCTCAACTAATCAACCGGTCTCCATAATTATTTGTGTACATATAATATAGCCTGTGCCACGGAAATGAACAATTATTTCCCACCGACTAAGCCGCGGGCAACAGCTAGTTTATTATAAATAAATATTTATGTGAAATATTAAAGAATATAAACCACCTTATATATATAAGTTATAATAACACAGTAGTACTGTGACAGTACTTACATGTAAATATACTTTTCTTAATCCATTTAGTTCTGTTTAGTGATAATTCATTTTCAAATCAGTTATAAACAGTGTACCTACCTACTTAAAAAATAATTCTGGTTTTACAATCAGTAACATTCACTTACATGGTTCATGATTGCATGACACCACCAAGCACGCGGCGCCCAATGGCAGAGCTGTTTGCTACTTATTAACAAAAGGACGTAACTATTGTAGCGTACAAGCTAGTAACGACCTCGAATCGTTACATATAAGGTTGATTTTTATGCGGATGACAGATCAGTGTAGTATTACTTTGGTTCTGTGTGCGTACTTTGTATTTGTGTGAGTTCTAGCGTCGATAATTAACCGTAGCTAGTATGAGAGGACTGCTTCCATGCTTTTTGCGTTCACCGTACTTCGACATATATAGCAGCTCCATTACAGAAGAACACAGCACGCAAAAAAAAGTAATGTATAAGAATAGGTGGACAGCATCACAGTTGGTCAGGAAAAATAATAAAACAACTCAAGAGTAGTAATCAATAAAACGGGTAACTTGTTTTTGATACCACTCCTATTCAGATTTTTTAACACTATCAAGTAGTCTTAGTAATTTTTTTTTTAAACCTAGGTAACGATACCTCACATTTTTTTTAATTTTATTTTTTTATAGAAAATGGCAACAGACGATCATACAGTCCACCTGATGGTATGTGGATACTGTCGTCCATAGACATCCGCGATACATCCCAACATTAGTCCAGAATGAGAAACGTTGGCACGTTCCCGGATGCGCTGCCTACCTTTGCAAATTAAGGAATGGATTGGAAAAATGGGGAGGGATAGGATGGGAATGGGCTCTGGCCTACCGAAACACATTACATATAGGAAATGCAGTACATTCCAAGGTAGTCTCCTGTGAGAGAGGGGTAACGTTGCCAGTCGAGTGCGCCCAACGTGCACTCTCCCTAAAAAAATCTTATCCAAATATATTCAAAATAACATATTTAACTCCTCTCGGTTATTCTAAGGTGGACTGGGAGAGATTCCTTCTAGGAATCCTTCCTTTGCACTTGCGGTAATAATGTAATGTCTTACTGTAACAGTTCATTATAAATACAATAAAGTGTAACAAAAACAATTTCTATTAACATCTTAATAATAATAATAAAAAAAAATTACTAGGTAATCCATTCTAGGTTCTAGGTTTCTAGGTTTTCATTGGCCGACTGAGCGTTCGGGGGATTACGGGATTTTTGCGTTCGCAAATGAGTTACAAGTATTACGGTGATTTCAAAGTACATTATCGTTGCTCTAAATTAATAAACAGGTTTGTCCTACAACATTATATTTGCGGTCGGTGCTACCTAACCGGTCATTGAATAAGTTGCTATTGAGTTGCAAAGGAGTTTGTATTGAACGCTCGATTAGGGAATTGGGCGTTCGAATCTTTTACAAAGTCTGAAACTATGGATTAACATCAATTTCTCGAGCGTTGTATTTGGCAAATTTGTTTGAATAATTTGGTTAAAGTTAAAAAGAAGTATATTTCTAAAAGTTTCAATGTGAATGATATCAGAATCATGGATGGCTTTACGAAAGATTTTATTCTGTTCAAATACATAGTTCAAATATATAGAGTTGCATTTGAACTATATATATTTGAACATATATAGAGAGGAGTGGCATTCTGTTTTTGACTGACATTCATAAGGTCGTACTACGAATAATGTATATTGTATACCATCTACCTGTGATTAAAATATTTATTTCCTCTCTACCCAAAGGTTTTCTGACATGGTTACAATGTTTGTTACTGTCTTGTTTTGTTTTGGCGTATTAGAGAGAGAGAGAGAGAGAGAGAGAGAGAAAGAAAGAGAGAGAGAGAGAGAGAGTTTTATAGTTTTATCTATCTACGAATAGCAATGTAAGGTACAGAAGGCACAAAAGAGTAGTTGTCCCGAGCCCGAGTGAAGGAAAATACACACGAAATTAATTATATTTTTTTCGATTACAGTAGATAACAACAATAAATCAATACCTTTGGACTTTTGATGATCCATTTTAGTCTTTTCTTTTTGTGGCATCGCCGGTGATACTGGCACGTTGTTGCTTGACGAACTGAAACACAAATAAAAAAAAAAAATGTAAATAAAATATTCGTGACTAAACACCGCGCTGAAGAAGAGTATGATCAATAATTGAGTTTGTTTCGCTGTTCACAAATAACTGTGTAATTTTGATTGTTCGTTGAATTTCTTCATTTCCAATTCTGTCCAGCTACACATGCTGCACACAGCTCATTCCATAGTTCAGTGAGCAACCGCCAGAGTAGTTCTAATCAAATATAATGATCAATATAATAAGCCCTTGCACAAACCGCGGTCTATAAGAATTGCTATCGCAAAACATTGATGTTAGTATATTGACGTGTTTTTTTTTTCATGTACGAAGGCGGCAGACGAGCATACAATCCACCTGATGGTATGTGGATATTGTCGCCCATAGACATCCGCGATACACGCCAACATTAGTCCAAAATGACAAACGTAGGCGCGCCCCCGGATGCGCTGCCTACGTACGTACATTAGGGAAATAAGATAAAGTGGGAGATGCAGTACATTTCAAGGTAGTCTTCTGTGAGAGAGGGGTAACGTGGCCAGTCGAGCGCGCCCAGCAACAAGAACGTGTGCTCTGCTTTAAGTTCTTGGTTTAAACAGTTAACTGTGTTTTATATCTAAATAAAAAAAAATAGCTTACCCGGTGTGGTCGTATGGCTGGTTGACACTGAGGTCCCCGAGAAACATACGCCGCACGATAGTCCTGCGGTACCACGCTTTGGGGAACGCTAATATCTCGCCCAGACGTCGCATATCGTACTTGAACCACGCCGAGCCCACGTCCACGATAGCTGTTCACACAACAAACAATTGACACTTTTATTTATGTAGCCCATTTGCCATCCCATCCCACCTGTAATGTATGTGACTCGGCAAATGCATTACAAGGAATATAACGAGACAAAGAAAAGTCTCATATCTCATCATATTAACTATACGGGGGTGTAGTTAATATGAGTTTGCGCTTGCGCAGGAGTTCTGCGCACTAACCATGGGTCTAACCATGAGCGCCGAGCGATTCTACCTGTCAGGTAAGTATTTTATATACGACACACCACAACTACACTCCATTTCGTTAAACTGCATGCAGCAGGGAGTATAATGGAATAAAAAAATATCACATCACATTATACGCGTTACTCTCTATCTCATCCCATAGATTATAATAGGATAAAATAAACTCTTTATCCCATCACACTTTCTACTTCCCATCGATCCGCCCAAAGGAAGAATAGAGAGTGTAACGGGATGAGAAATAATTCTCATTTCGTTATACTCCCTATCCCCCAGGCTCTCTAATCATAATCCACGTCAGAATCTCCAAAAGCAGATAACACAATCTGAGGCGTACCAAAATTTACTGATACTGGTTTGTGTTGTGAATATTCGCGGGTGGCGTTTTTCACTTTTTACTCGATAAATTGTTGATTCTGTTCTATAAAAATAAATTCGAAAAGCCAAATAACAGTAAACTTTACGAGAGATATTCAATATATCCTTAACGTCTGTAACATACCATCCGCTTTATGATTTCTCCTTTTCTTTTTCTGATTAAACAAGACACTCTTAACATAACACTCTTTTAAACAAGACAATAATCTCTTTCTTTCTTATTCCGCGGATATTTCAAATAACATAAACGAAAGCAAATACACTAAGGGGGTAAGAGGGGTGTAAGGGGTGTATACACTTAGGGGTGTAAGAGGCTCACCTACCATCTTTGGAGCCTAAGCCAACCTCACCTGCTCGTGGTGCACCCTGCTATTAACTAACGAGGCAATGGCGTTCCCTTTTTTCGCGGTGGGAGGGTTACTCCGTCGGCAAAGCTACCACCCTTCCGTCGGAGTCCGCCGCCATAATGGTGCCGTATTAGCCGCGAGGCCGGCATCGTGTTCCGGCGGTGCGCGGAAGAAGCCGTCCCGAGAGGGAGATTGTTGCGTGTGGAAAGGAGGACCAGCGGTTGCGGGGGATTACAGGCGCATAGGCGTGACGTGGTGGCGCGGGGATCAGGGAGACCCGGTGAAACGGTTGTCCGCTGACCGCCCGCGGGTTGTTGGGGGCCCGGACCCGGGGATCTTTCTTTAATCTCCACCCCGGGAGGCTGCCCCGCCGCACGCGAAAAGTCCCTTGGGGTAGCAGTTGTGCCGGAGGAGACCGGAGTGGAACACGACTGCTGCCCCCAGGGGGGACCGGGGGCCCTTCCGTACCCCGCGCCAGCAAGTCACACAACCTCTGTGACCTAGTTTTTCTCTGCTCCGTGCTTTGTCCTTTGATCCACATGCAACCATCTCTCTCTCCGTCCCCCCTTCTCTTCTTTCCCTATTCACACACTACAATGGCCAAGAATAAGATAAAGCATAACGTTCACTCAGCGGCCCACCCTTTAAGTTCCACATTTCAAGTGGACTTTTGCAACATCAGAGGGATGCATAGTAACATCGACGCCGTCCACCACCATCTTGAGACGGCAAAGCCGGCCTCACTTTTCTTGACGGAGACACAGATATCCTGCCCGGCCGATACATCGTATCTTTATTACCCCGGCTACAAACTGGAGCACTGTTTTGTGCGACGTGCTGGGGTATGTATGTACGTCCGGGAGGATATTTGTTGCCGCCGCCTCAGCCATTTTGAAGACGGGGACCTGTCGAATCTCTGGGCGCGTATTGACTACGGAGGTTCCACTAAAGTCTACGCTTGCCTCTACAGGTCCCACAGCGGTGATACGGAGACGACTCACTTTTTTAAGCGCCTACAAGAGACGACTGATAGCGTGCTCGAGCAGTTCCCTTGCGCGGAAGTGGTGGTCCTCGGTGATTTTAACGCTCATCACGAAGAGTGGTTGGGATCCCGAACTACCGACCGCGCAGGGAGAGCAGCCTACAACTTTGCCCTGGCTTATGGTTTCTCACAGTTAGTGTCCTCACCCACGAGGATACCCGATATCGAGAGCCATACCCTCTCCTTACTGGACCTCCTGCTGACTACGCGGCCGGACGACTACAATGTTGATGTTGATGCTCCGTTAGGATCATCCGACCATTGTATCGTTCGAACTGCTGTGCCAGCCAAGCAATCCGTGCCGACCCATTCACAGGGAACGCGCAACGTCTGGCACTACAAGTCTGCAGATTGGGATGGGTTGCGCGAATTCTATGCTTCTTATCCCTGGGGGCAGCTCTGTTTCTCGTCGGGAGATCCGGATACCTGTGCAGACTCCGTTGCCGACGTGGTGTTGCAGGGCATGGAATGTTATATTCCTTGTTCCGTGATACCCGTAGGTGGACGGAGCCAACCTTGGTTTAATCAGTCCTGCATAGAGAGGCCCGTCGTAATAAACGGGCTGCATACAGGGCCTGGGCCAAAGCGCAGGTGTCCGAAGATCCGAATACTACCGACTTGAGGAAGAAATTTAACGCTGCCTCGAGGTGCAGTAAGAAGATCATTGTCAGAGCAAAGAATGAGCACATCCGCAGAATTGGCGATCGACTAGTTAGCTGTCCTTCTGGAAGCCGAGTTTTCTGGTCGCTCGCCAAGGCTGCTGAAGGTAACTTCTGTCAGTCGTCACTCCCACCACTGCGAAAACTCGATGGGTCACTGGCCCACGGGGCGAAGGAGAAAGCCGATCTCCTGGGCTATCTTTTTGCCTCGAACTCGACTCTGGACGATAGAGGTGCATCACCACCGTCTATCTCGAGATGCACAAGCTCCATGCCGGAAATCTGTTTCACGCAGCGTGAAGTCCGGCGAGCTCTAGCAACTCTTGATATCCGAAAGTCGAGTGGGCCAGATGGTATTCCTACAGTGGTGCTCAAATTATGCGCTCCCGAGTTATCTCCGGTGCTTACGCGACTCTTTAGACTTTCATACTCCACAAAAAACTTCCCGGCAGCATGGAAGGTAGCTCATGTTCACCCTTTACCTAAAAAGGGTGACCGCACAGACCCGGCCAACTACAGGCCAATAGCGATCACCTCCCTCCTCTCCAAGGTGATGGAGCGTGTCATAAACACACAGCTCCTTGGGTACCTAGAGGATCACCAACTGATTAGCGACCGTCAATATGGATTTCGCCATAATCGCTCGGCTGGTGATCTTTTAGCGTATTTAACACACCGCTGGGCTCACGCCATTGAGAGTAGAGGCGAGGCTCTGGCTGTAGGCCTAGACATTGCGAAAGCTTTTGACCGGGTATGGCACAAATCTCTGCTTTCCAAGTTACCATCTTTCGGGATACCCGAGGGATTATGCGAATGGGTTGCCAGTTTCCTGACTGGACGGAGCATCAGAGTCGTTATCGACGGTAGCTGCTCTGACACCATGTCTATTAACGCTGGCGTCCCTCAAGGCTCCGTGCTGTCCCCAACTCTGTTCCTTCTGCATATCAACGACCTGTTGCAAATTGGTGACATACGTTGCTATGCGGATGACAGTACTGGTGACGCCTTGTACAGGGGCCGCGCCAACATCCCTCGGGTCGAAGTGGAAGAGAGTCGCGCCAGGCTTGTGTCTGAAATCGAAGACGCTTTAGATCTAGTCTCGATTTGGGGTTCTCTGAACCTAGTGGATTTCAACCCCAGTAAGACGCAAGTCTGTGCATTCACCGCTAAAAAAGCCCCCTTTGTCGTAGCACCTCGCTTTCAGAGCATACCTCTTAAGATCTCGGAGAGTATCGGGATCCTTGGTGTCGACATCTCCAGCAAAGTCGAATTTAGGGTCATCTGGAAAATAAGGCCAAAATGGCCTCCAAAAAGCTCGGTGTGCTGAACAGAGCGAAGCGGTACTTCACCTCCGGGCAACTCCTAATGCTTTACAAAGCTCAAGTGAGGCCCCATATGGAGTATTGCTCTCATCTCTGGGCCGGTGCACCGAAATACCAACTGGACCCATTTGACTCCATCCAACGACGTGCTGTTCGTATTGTCGACGATCCTACTCTCACGGGCGGTTTAGAACCCCTCAGCATTCGGAGAGACGTTGCGTCTCTCTGCGTGTTCTACCGCCTGTACAATGGGGAATGCTCTGAAGAATTGTTCAATATAATTCCCACCTCGGGTTTCTATAACCGCACCTCCCGTCACAGAAGTGCGGTCCATCCGCATTTCCTCGATACAGAGGTGTCGCGCACTGTTCGGTCCAAAAATTACTTTATACCGCGAACCCGTAGGTTGTGGAACGAACTGCCTCAAGAGGTCTTTCCATTAAGCTACGATATGGGGTTCTTCAAGAGAGCTGTGAATAGGACTTTGCAAGGTCGGTGGCGCGCCCGCATACCCCCTGGTGTTGCAGGTGTCCATGGGCGGCGGTAACACTTACCATCACGTGGGACCGCCTGCTCGTCCGCCCACTAGTCTATAAAAAAAAAAAAAAAAAAAACAAGCAAACTTACTGGAAAACCGAACCGTAGCTTTAGACTGATCCTGTTCGGTCTGGAAATCCAGTTTCCTAGACCTGGACAGGTGGAATTTGACAAACTCCACGTTGATACTGAGCGAGTCCTTCCTCTCGGTGTCCGACAAAGGTGACCACTGTGCTTCTTTTAGACTGGACTTTTTGCCGCCGTAAGGGTGGAATATGTATACGGAGAAATCTGCCAGACAACCGGTCACACTTAGGCCGCCCATTGCCACCGCTGGTTCAGCCATTTCCCTGGGCGAATTTGAATAAGTTTTATAGTTAATTAAGTTATATATAATTTATTATAGTAATGGCTCGTTTACACAAGGAGTTTCTCAAACATCAGTCAAAAGCTAGTATAAACAATTGGTGTCATCATCTGATCATTGTTATCCCTGTTATCATCAAGTTTTCATCATCATGTGAACACTTGTAGGCGAGAATCGTATGTAGTTTGGTCGCATACGAGAATTGTATACAATATTCTCGTACGAACCGATCAAGAAACTCTCTAAATGAGCCATAAGTTTATAGGGAATAAGTTTTTAAGATTCACATTGAACAAGAAAAAAAATGCGTTGCCAGCCGTTGTATATTATTATGCATTAGGTAAGAGTATAAATCTTTAATGGAACTGAATGTCTGTTTGTGTGTAATGTAAATGTATGCTCTATTTGTAGGATTGCTTCGTTCCTTTGTATAATAAAATAAAATTAATAAAATATTTATTCAATCATAGAAGACTTCATTCGCTCACAGAAGACTACAGTAAAATGCTTTTACTAATTTATCCTATTCCCCCCAGCGTACGAAAGTGTTTCGGTAGTGAGTGAGATACGAAAGCACATTCCGATTCCACTCTATCCTCATTGTCCCAAGCCTTTTTCCAAATTCTTTCCTTCTATTCTAACCCTCCTCATTTTTGCAACTTTTTTTCCAAATTCATTCCTTAAATCTCTGGCAGTAGGCGGTGCGGTGCTTACGGGGGCGTGCCAACGTTTGTCATTCTGGACTGATGTTGGCATGTCATGTAAGTGATATGCCACGCTATCACATTGCAAATAACGTTTTGTTATTATGTATCATGTGCTGATTGTAGGTGTGCCTATTAATAAAATAAAAATAAAATGCATCACAGATGTTACAGGGCGACAGTATCCACTTACCGCCAGGTGGTCTGATGCTCATCTACCGGTTTTTTTTTTCTATAAAACAATGCTTACTCATCCTGTGCCCTCTTCGAGCTGAACACGATTTGCAGACTTGGTAGCTGCAGCAGACATTCCACCCGCGAAGCTGGAAGACAGCTGAACCGGAAAGTGGAGGGCTGCATGTGGAAGTGCACGATCACGTCCACGGGGAACGATGCATACACGTATTGTCCGTACGACGCGTCTTCAGCGGGCCGCGAGCGGGAACCGGGCTCAGCTTCTGTCAATTGTTGCGTGCACGTGTACTAAACGTTCTTATAGAGATACCTTTGTCATTTGTTAAGCTGACTAATTAGTCGTTCTGCATAATCGTAATTATTGGAGTGCACGTATACTAAGCATTATTTGAAGAATTCTTTGAAGTTCGTTAAGTATAGAAGTAATTCTGCGCACTTGTAATTGATTGTAGCTACCAACCATGCGAGTATGCAAATCATACTTGCAAATGGTTTTGTGTACTCATTCCAGTGCATATGTTAAGGGTGACTACAAGGGTACTTCTGTGTTCTGGTAGTAATTAGTTTTTTAATATGAAAAGTTCAGAAGGAAAGCGAAGGTTTTTAGTTTTAACCTATACAAAAACAGGGTTGTTTAAAAGTTTGAAGGGTATTAAGGGCTGCTGTCAATGGACTAACTTAAAACAAGTATATAATCAAAAAGCCACAATCTGTTCAACGATGTGTGAAATTCTTGGTGTAATTTATGTAATAGTTATGTGTAGATATATACGTTTTTTTTTATGTTGCTTTATTACAGGGTTAACTGTGTACATAGTTCACGTTTCCTTTCATAGTCACATTTCGTCCTCTTTTCTTCAATTCGTGTCCTCTTTTGCGTTATTAAAATAGTATTACGTACCTGGCGTAGTCGCTGAGAAGGAAGCCTTCGGCGGTATCGGTTCCAGGGTCTGTTCCAAAAACTCGAGTATGTGCGGACTGATGATGGTCTCCTCCGGTATGCTCTGCAGCGTAATCCACGCGAAGAGCGCCGCTTTCTTCGTGGTCACCTTGCGCGCGGATGGGTTGAGGGGGGCGTGCGGGATGTATTGGGGGGAGGCGGTCTCCTCCTGAAGGGTCTTTGATTCGTAGTGCACCTATTTGGAAAGAAAATATAGTTGTACCATTATGACACGGTGTGTATCGTAATTGGCGTGGAGTTTTGGGGGTCACTAGAGATTTTATCGACGTGACGAAATAAAGAATTTAAAATAAATTAGCGATCCGCCCTAACTTGATTTGGGTGGAATAATAAGTTCGAGTCACTGTATTTTTTCTATAAATTTATTATTGATTTATTAATATTTCGATTTCAAAGGAAATCCAAAGATAGCATTAGTTTCTAAAAGTGAAGAAATTTCAAAATTGTTCCAGTAGTTTTTGAGTTTACCTCTTACTTAAAAACAATTTCTCTCTGTATATTATGTAGTATCGATTATACTAAAATTGGAACCTTTGTTTTTTTTAATTTCAGCCGTTTTGAGTAACGACTAACAACGCCTGCCATTTCTTCTCGTCTGAAAAAAAAGCGAGTTAATAGTTACCTCGTAGGACGTTCTCGGATCGGGTGGATCGATCACTTGAAGAAGTTTGCCGATTGTGGTTGGATGAGAAGAGTCAAAGACCATGTATGGAGAGAGATAGCCTGATGGTATGGAATAACATTGTTTACCTTGAGGTGTAGTTCAGGCACGCGGAGCACGGTGAGACCCAGCGCGGCGTGTGCCGGTGCGGTGGCTTGTTGTACCTCCTGCACCGACCATACCTGCAGTATATCGCTGACACAAGACACACTTGTTCAATGTGTTACCTTGAGGTGTAGTCCAGGCACACGGAACACGGTGAGGTCCAGCGTGGGCGTGTGCCGGTGCGGCGGCTTGTTGCGGCGCGCACCCGGCGGCGACGCGCCCGCACCTCCAGTACCGCCCGCACCTGCCGCCTCCAGCCCGCCGGAGGCAGACCGGCCCACACGCATGCGACCACTGACAACACGCGAAACACGTTAAAATAATTCACCAATAGAGAGCACGCACGTTGCTCTCTATTGGTGAATTATTCGGGGATGAGTGGCTAAGTAACATAGGAACAAAGAAGAAAATAGTTTGACAGGAGACAGAGCAGTACCACGAATACCTTCCGCTATTTTATTTATTTATTTAATTTAAAAAAATAACTGAATCCTTTTAACATTGAATTTCTATCATTAAAACAAATTTTAAATAAAGTCTGCCTTTATTATATAAACAGCTGCTAATCGGAACACTACTATTAGATAACTATAATATATATGTACAATCGATGCGAGTGTATATACGCGGTGCGCATAGCTTATGTGAGAAAAACGGCGAATTTTAGTCGTTGAACAAAACTTGTTAGTTTTCACAAAACAAAAAGTGAATCTTAAAGCAAATTTCCGAAGTTATTTTTATATGTGTTTATTTTTTACTGTTTTTCGCGTGTCACAGATCAAATGAGCGGGTAGGTGGTGAAGGAAATCATCTTGAGGAACACCCCTTGTGCTCGAGAATTATAAGTAGACAATTCTAAAGTATGTAATATCAACCAATGCGCTTTCTGATTGTAATACGAGGTTAAAAACCCAGTGGTTCCCACCAACTACAGAGTATCAATACTCACATTTTCATCTCGTCCTCCTTGGAGGGTTCCTTGGTGTGCAGCACACACTTGCCGCTGTTGATGTGCACTTTCACGTCGAGCTCAAAGTCTATATTTGGTTCTGTCGTTTTGGTTTTACTGTGTTTACTTTCGGAGCTCACGGGTTCCGATGGTGGTATCCTGTTGAAAAATGACATTAAAGTAATTAGTAAACATAACACGTTTTGGTCAATTTTGTCTACAATCGTGAATAGAAATCGTTGTTGATATTTTATTATCATTATTTTTATATGATAAGAGGCAATACTGAAGGCCACTATCGATAAACACCTTCAGAATCAGAGGGATACAGGTGTGCTGCTGTCTGCGCAGGACCAATTCACAGTGTTCTGGAAAAACCCCGTATATAGGGGATAATACTTCCAAGGGGCAACTCATTCCACAACCTGCAGATACGGATAGTATAGAGCGGTCTACGAACCACATACGTCCCATTATTCCTTAAAATGTGGATGCATCATACCTTAGCGACTGGAAGTGATGAAACCCGCTGTTCTGAATGAACATAATTACGATCAACAGTTCTCGATTGAAATTGAAAAGGACTTAGTGGAACTCTGATTATCTGGGTTGTCGGACTTGTGCAGGTTAGGTTCACTTTGGGGCAGCGAATCAGTGGAGGAAGTATTTTTTTAGGGCACTTAAGGCGCGCTCACTCGATTGAGGTGAGTAATGAGATTAGAACCCATGTCTTTCATCTCGTTACAATCCTTACTCCCTATCCCATCGTACCACCAGGTGAAATGCCATCTGTAACTTTTTTAAATAAAACTACCATTGTAAAAAACAAGAGAGGACGTAATTAGAACGTCGTGAGATTATGCTTAATTGTCTGTATGAAGCAATCACACAAGCAAGGCAAGGACTATCACACATTAACAATTTGGACTATAACGATCACTAGCCTTTAACGCTAGTCTTATAAGCTTATTAGCGTTCACTAAGTGCTCGAGCGCTCAACGGTGTTTTTTTTTTTACAAAATAGTTGTTTGTACCAGAGGTGGTTGGAAGCTCACTGATCGAGTACCACTTATGTCATCAGTTAAGAAGGTAAACATCAATAACATGGACATTACATACCCTTGCGCAGGTTTCCTCCTGAGCTGTACAGCGGCAGTGTCGAGGTCATCGGGCCAGTGGTCGGGGTGAGAAGGCAGAGAGCTTTGCCTTTGCACTGGAGGCGGTTGGAAGCTCACTGATCGAGTACCACTTGTGCCATGTCCGCGGAGTGAGGCGGAACGTGATGGACCTAAGATAGGGAAACATTTTTAAACGTCTATTCGAAAAGAAGTTTGTTAAAAATTGTCACAGCAGAGTGCTATTTTATATCAGTCATATTTGACTCCATATAAAATAGCAATTTTTGTATCCATTCACTCTTTGTACATATTCTGTATCTTCCTTTGCATTATCTCTAACCAAAAAAAAGTAGATTGAGTATGCCACACGCTAAAGTCATAAATACAGCTAGTATTCGATAAAAATATCTTTTTAAAATTAATTTATGATCAAAAATTTACAGCAAAGCAGGAATGGAATTTATTATACATGTAAATGAAGCTAATTAATTAAGCTTGTTGCCAAAAACGTATTTTACTATGTATACAATGCAAAATAGACAATAATTGTAGGCTTACTTATACAATGAACCATCCGTAAGACTCAGATGAGTGTATATTTATGTGTATGTATGTGACTTTGTGTACTTGTGTGTAAGACTATATTACTTATATGTATGAAGGAAAAGGTGCAGATAAAAACGTGTGTTCAAAGTTCCCAATGCCTCTTGAATAATTTCTCAGAGGTGATACCACTTCCGTTGTGTACCACCGGTGTACAGCATCAACGTAATGTAGTCCTTACCGGTGAGCGTCTCGCTCTCCATGGAGCTCCAGCTGCCGCCCTCGATGATGTCCGCGAGCCGGTTGTCCTCGTCGCCCAGCAGCAGCGTCTCGCCGGACTCACCCACAGCACTTGACGTCATCACCAGGTTCGACTCCACACTAGACAAAATCACCTTGGAGTTAGTTTTTTTTGTTTTATATAGAAGAAAGACAGATATAATCGGCGCCCACAAGATGATAAAAGCGAACGCCAATCGTGGCCGCTTGAAAACACGAAGAGGCTGATGACCTGCAGGTTACTTATCCACACTTCCACGCAAACCCAGACGTCCACAGTACCCACATTATTTTCAAATTTATATTGCAAATTTGAAAGTGTGTTTGTTTGTCTGTCTGTTTACGTTTTCGCGACTAAATTACTGAGCTGTGTTTAATAAATTAGGCAAAGAAGTAGTCTGAAATCCGGAGAAAGTCATGGAACACTCTTTTTTCCGTAAAATTTAGCAATATATAGGTTGTAACCTTACCCTCCCAAAGTCTGACAATTGTAAGGATGACAATTTTTGGGCTTTTTATTTGGCAAAGTATGTGAAATTTGATATCATGTCAATCAACTCAAATATCAAATCAGAAACCATGGTTTTAAGCTTCGGGAAAGTTACACCCTGTATACATTATATCTTTCTTTCGTGTATATCTCATAACAATAACCAGCTCTTTTATCGTCCACTGGTCACGGACGTGACCATGGACCATGGACGTGACCATAACACGGGCCACCTCATGCACGAGGGATGTATGGCCTTAGAACGGCTCACTGTCGGCGAGCGCCGGGTTGGCGAGTCCACTCTTGTAGAGGTGGTGTAGTGCCTTAGGACTTGTGGTAACGTCTTTGTTATACCGTTTCCGACAGCCACGAGAAGTGATGAGGTGGCGTTATACACTACAAGGCCAATTCATAGTATATCGCATAGGTTTTAAGTATAAACGATATATAAATCCTGGTGTCAAGCATGTATAAATTGTAATAGTGTATCTCACCCGTAGAAGTCGGCGCGGTCTGTGGGCGGCACGCGTGCAACAAACGACCGGCTCCTGTTGGAGCCCAGTCCCAGTTTGCCCTTCGTTATTGATGACGCCTTCACGCTCTGACGGCGCAGCTTCTGTATCATGTCCCTAAATAACAAAAAAAACTTTTAAAACGTTCCGATTCAGATTCAAAACTATTTTTTTAGCAAGGCGGCACAAGTACACCTGGTGGTAAGTAAATACTGTTGCCCCGCGGTAACGGGGATACATGCCGACATCTGTTCACAATGACAATCGTTGGCACATCTCCAGATAGCTTAGGAATGTAGAAAGGGTTGGAAAAATGAGAAGGGATAAAATAGAATGGGACGTTAATGGGCTCCGGAAAATCTCCCTCACTGCCGGCACACGTATGTACATTGGGGGAATAAGATTAAGTGGGAAATGCAGTACATTTTACATTTTGCAGTCTTATATAAGGGCTGGCGCAAATCAGGCGAACGTCCGCTTTGACACGCTCGGTGACTGGTAGTTGCGTTGGTGAATTTTTGATCTTTTTTTTCAATTTCGAGAAAGTTGTTTGTTGTTTGCTAATGATAACCGCGCTGCGCTTCGCGTGGTCTGCGCCAGCACTAAGAGAGGAATAACATGGCTAGTTGAGTGCGCGCAGCGACTGTAGGATTGCAGCTTGTACCCGCCCCCTCCAGAATCTTAATTCCCTCTTTAATGATGATCTTACGTTCCGATTCGACGACCTTATCTTTCACCACTCACCTGCGGAAGTCTTTGAACACAAGCGCCTCCAGGTCGTGGAGCCGCTTCATCTCGAACTCGATGGTGGTGTGGCTGGCACCGAGCGTGCGCAAGTCATTGATGATTTTTGCCTGTTCGTTCATCTCCTTCTCCATCAGCTTCGATCGCTTCTTCGCGTCGATCGTCGTGTCGAACACAAAGTCCGGCAGGGGGTCCGTGTATTTGCGACGGAGGACTATGCTCTCCTATAAATAAATAACGCCACACTCAAGGACACACACTAGGAGTCCCTGTGTCGTGAGTCCAGAGACACACTAGGAGTCCCTGTGTCGCGGGTCCAGAGACACACACAAAGACAAAGGTTTCCTACGGTACGGAAAGTTTGCCGTAGAAAAACCGTATATGCTTGCTCACAACACGGTTTTCCGGCTAGCGTATTTTAGGTGCGAACTTCCTGTGTCATTTTCATTTATTTATTTTATCACGGCAACTGGGCGGCGGTGACCACTTACCATCATGTGGCCCGCCCTCTCGGCTGCCATCTATTCTATAAAAAAATACATACAAACCTTGATTATTACGAATATACAATTACAAGAATAAAGTCCAGTATGTATCCCAATTAAAGAATTGCACAACATGGATAGAAACTTATATAGGCTGAATTTCGATTTTATGACATAAAATTAATTTATTTACATATCGAAAATTTATAAATGATAAATTTTGAAAGCTAAACAAAAAAATAATAATTTTGATTTAATTTTTTTAAGTTAGCTAAGAAAAAATAATTAAAATAAGACAATACGAATTAGTACAGCTAAGCGGTCACGAAACTTCCGGTGTCGTTAACAAACTCTCATAGACTATAATAGAACTCTGCTCGATATCTCGAGATCTGTTTTCACGCGCCGTGTGTGTTAACAAGGTTCCATAGTGGCACATACAACACTGACGATCGTAGGTTTTCACGGCGGAAAACCGTTGCTCATCAATTAAATAAAATTATTTTTAACCGACTGATCCACAGACATCTATACAAGGACGAACATAAAACACCCGGAACCGAATATTGTTTTTATTAATACGAATCCTATCTAAAATGGTTTTATGGTTGGTAATGGTTTGCGCAGCGGGTAAGAACACTTAACTGGGCGTATGGGTTTTCAAAATTAACACAGAGAATTAAAAGATTTCACCAGAATTTTTTTTTTAAAAAATCGGGTGCATAAAAACGCAATACAAAAATAAACTGGCAATAAAAATAAGTTCACCTGTGAATCCTTGCTATTATCAGCTTCGTCGTCTATATCGCTTTCGTAGTCCATCTTCAAAGGATCCTCCTCCTCGAAACCTAACACCAAAAACATCAAATACACGTAGCTTATTATCAATCTCTATATATTCAGCATTTGGCTAAATGGCGTCAACTGCAAATTCAGTGTTGTAGAACAAACATGTTCATTCAGTTAGAGCAACGAATATGAACCTTAAGGTTATAATAATAACTAGCTTACGAACGCAAAAATTATACGTCAAATCTCGGCGGGCCAACTATAAGTTTGAACCAATTTTTTATACAAAAAGAGATGTCAGTCAATCGGTTGGGCGATGGTAAGCTGTTACTGTCACCAATGGACATTTGCCAATACATGCCGCCACCAGGCAATGTCGATTAACAATTAAAAATTTTGCGAATCACGATTTAAAGGATTGAGAACGATGGGGAATAAGGGCCAATGAGAAGTGACAAGGAATATAGATGGGATGGAAGTTGGAATAAGAGAAGAGTTCTGACAATTCTCACTCAAGAGCTATAGTGACCAGTTGTAATATTAACCGGACTTTTGGCGGAAACTCGAGAAGTGAAGGTTGTTTTTTGTTGATTAACATAAAAATTATGTATTTGACTGTGAATAATGTTTGTGATAATCAAATAAAAGCACGAGTGAGACTGCGTTGTTCGTGTGCTTCCATCTCTATCCTCACTAAACCTACTATCACTTGACCGAGCGACTCCTGATTTGCTTCAACGTGACCGGCCATTGTCGAAATATGTTTTTAAATTGTTTAATTGACTTTAATTACGAAAAAAAACCTTGACACTGGCAGAATGTGCTGATTGCACCATTGTCATATATGAATAGAAAAAGAAAATTAACCTGTGAGCATGGTGAGCGTGTGTCCGAGGGCGGAGAGTTGTTTACCAACGTTCACGTCCAGGTGGATGTCCACGCCCTCCATCTGCCACGACACGTTCAGGAACCACTTGGCGTTCTCTGCAATATAACGGACACTTCAAATAATAAAACACTACAAAAAGCGAGCTAATAACTTTGGTGAAGTGTTAAAATCATAATAAAAAATATAAATTTTCCTTTATTGATTTAACTTTTAAGTTTAAATTAAAACACAGAACCATTCTACCATTTCATTCTGCCATACCATTCTGCATAACTGATCCAAGCGACAAAAATTAAATTTTACAGGCAAAATTTTGTATTTGTTTCTACTAGATTACTTTACTGGACGCTTGGACTACTACTAAAATGTCGTGTAAAATATAAGTAATAATACAAAAATCGTTTCGAGTTGATTGGCGAAAAATAACAAAAATAGTAAATTTGACATTTTTTTTTTTTAATTTGAGTGCCATAATTGTACATTACTAGCATTTTTATAATAATTGTCAATAATATCAACTTACCATGATGCTTCGCAGCCGTGGTCCTACTGCACACTTCGTAAGTCCCCTCGGAGACGCAACACACGTTGATGCTGGCCTCTTCCGGGTCCGGTTTCCAGTCGTCCAATGACGTTTCGAAATCATCCGCGAACCGCAGGCAAAGCCCCACGAAGCGGCCCTTGCTGACGAGGGCGCCCGAAGAGCACGCCGAGATGCTGGTACTCTCGAGGGTAACTACCACCGCGCCGCGGGATTCGTCTAGTGAAGGGACGCCGCGACCCCAAGACGACTTTAAATAGATATGTGAAAACCCCATTATAGATTTATCGATCGAAGTGTTGCACCACGAAATATTACAAATTACGTAGTTACGTGACAAAATCTTTAAATATGTTATTTGACCGTTTTTAAGTAATTACATAATCAATCCAATTATGATATTTTTTTTATGTACGAAGGCGGCAGACGAGCATACAGTCCACCTGGTGGTAAGTGGATACTGTCGCCCATAGACATCCGCGATAAATACTATAAATACCCATAGGTTGGGTAAATGGGGAGGGATTGGATGGGAATGGGCTCTGGCACATTTCACTCACTACCGAAACACGTACATACATTAGGGAAATAAGATAAAGTGGGAAATGCAATACATTTCAAGGTAGTCTTCAGTGAGAGGCGGATAACGTGGCCAGTCAAGCGCGCCCAGCGGCTGTTGGATGTGCATTTTCCCCCACAATTAGAAATCATTGCATGAAAACAAAATCGAAATGACTTGCGGCGTGATATCGACCGGTTTTAGGATATCACCCACCTGATGTATTATCGATAACAAAGGCACTACCACAAGCCCTAGTGGAATCGCCAACCAACCGCCCGGCGACGATAAGGTGTTTTAAGCTGATACATACCTCATGAACAAGACAGTATGTACAAGAAGGCTCATGATCAGCAGTGTATACTAAGAGGACTGGTTAAGATTTACGGTATGAAAACAAAATCGAAATATCTTTAAACATTGGAGAGTTCTATAACTTCTAAGCGCTATGACTTAGAAATCATGAGGTAAAAAAGAATAATACTACTGTGTCAATAACATCACTAAGTAGTGTAGTTACATACAAGTGTGAGTGACAAAGATAGTTTTAAGTTCCCACCTCAGAGCTAAAAAAAATCCGCGGCAGTGAGTCTACGACCTACGTATTTCATACCTGTTTCATGTAATTATAAATAAAACGCATAAATCTAAAAGTGTACGTACATTTCAATATGCCACTTAGTAAAGTGTACATATATAGCAATAACCAAACTGTTCGAGTAATTTATTATCAAACTGACACTTCGTAACAGCGTTCTATAATTCTTGACATTACGTATTTAATTTATTGTTAAAGTACCTACAATAAAACTGTAAAATGATTAGACAATCAACTTACCGGCGGTTGATTGAGGGGTATACAGATGCCGATATCGTCAACGTTCAGTTGTAAGAACAACGTGCTCAGGTGCGGTGTTGTAATTTGTGACGTCAGTTGTACCTGCAGACAATTTTAAGTTAAACAATGTAGAGGTAATAAAGAAACTATAATACAGTAAATTTCCTAGGAGGCTTATGCCCTTTAAACAAAAAAATAATCAATAATAAGATGGTTGCTTTTGCAGAAGCGCCGAATAAATAGCATGCTATTTTATTTTTCACAGTCTAGAATTATATAATGTCACTTACATATGATTGGAAAACCTATTAAGAGCAATTAAGTGACATATAACGAACGTAAGTCACTTAATTTCATTGTTTAATGAAAAAAAAAAAAACTGGTTAGGATATTTTAGTTCTTTCTAATATTATTATATATTGCAAAATACTGTACCCCAAAAAAATGTCATACTGAACAAATGACAGGTACCTGTCATATGACATGACAATTTATAATTTCCCATAAACGGATTTTTACATATCATTGGAATAATATTCAGAAAATACGGATACAATTCCCAGAATTTATTAATTTTTATCCTAACAATAATTTTTAATTTTCAAATTATACGCAATAATGAAATTTTAAAAACTAACACACCTTTTCAAAAACTTGTTGTGTCGCAGTGAGCACCTCCTTGTTCAAGTTCAGTCTCTTCTCATTCCAGTACTCATACGCATTTTTATAATTCAGCCAGACTAATATCGCCTTGTCTACTGCAATTGGTTGTATGTAAATTAGTGGTCTTTTCAACGTGATAAGCACCACTTCTTTGTTTTCCCCACACACCATTTCCTCTTGGAATGCGTTTCGCATAGCTGTAGAGGAAAAATATTGATTTAATTCATGTGAGTGTCACAAGATGCCGTGGATGGCGTTTGTAAGTATTTGTGGATTCAGGCGGACAATATCGCCTCAAAATGGGCCTGAAGTGAAGTGATCCCCCCAGTCAATAGAAACTTTGAAACATAGAAAATTTGAATACACATTTTCCCTGCATTTCATACTCTTAAATAATGCAGTTTAGGGGGCACTGAATATACATGTCACAGAAATGAAGCAAAACCTGAAATGTCAACCAATTTAAAATATACAAAATCGTTGTAATGAAAAATAGAATTATTTTAGGTAATAAATCAAAAGTTACAAACAAAGTTTTGTTGTCCTGTCTAAATGTTGGTAGCGCTCATCACTCAGACGGGGCGCGGCCGCCCCGCGGTTCAAACGACGCGCGTGGAATAAATTATATACTAGAATTTACCTATAAATTATGAAAAAACCTATTGTAAAACTGGTAGAATCGATTCTACCCACAACATATTTTCGGCTTTTGCGTTATTTCTGTGCCACGTTGTATTTAGGTGAAAAAGGGTTAGGGGAAACTATTATTAAGACAAAACTTACCAATTCTGGTGTTAAAGAAGGCATACTGTTGGAATTCTGCTTCTGCTTCCTCAAACATCGCGTTTCTGATCAATTGACCCAGACTTAGGTTCACATCCACCTGCGTGTCAAAGCCAATATTTACTAGAAATTACACATAAATACAAGCACACACACATCGTAACGTAGGTACAAATATTATATACATCAACAATTTGTGAACATTAGTTTAAATTAATGTTCACAAATTGTTGATGTATATAATTGTACAACAAGATTTTCAGTATTTATATTGTAAATTGTTTAACATTTGAAAATAAAAGTTTCCCTCTGGTGTTGCGGTATCCATAGGTGACGGTGACCCTTACCATCAGGTGTGCCCCGCCCATCTGCCATCCCTTTTATAAAAACAGAAGCAAAATACACGGAGTATATACTTACAGCGTGTAACAGATATATTTCAGACTGAAATCAAGTGGTCTGTTCGTGATTCAGCGTTTATTAACGTGAAATCTTACATATATTTAAAGGAAAAAATTAAATCTTGTTGCGCTTTAAATTTAGCAAAAACATTTCATTTTTTAATAATACATATATTCATACCAATTAACTCAAAATCATAAACGGAATCGAAGGTTTCAGTCTTCAAATTCAGTCAGAATTAATCGAATCGTTAGGCATCGAACACACGGCATCGCTGCTCGCGTAGTCGAGCGGGTAGTCTCACTCAGACTCGGAACAACACTAACAATCAATAAAACCATAGAGGAGACAGTCGTACAGTACAGTACGTATAGTCATACATCAACATTTAAAAAATGCTCGCGCGTACAGTCGCCAAGTCGACAGCAATAATATAACACCCTGTGAACAGTTTTAAGCAACCCCATACAACCACTTTCGAGCTATTGGTCACCTATCAACTACACCGCGTGCTCGAAACCTCACAGCCTGTATAGTATACTCACCTGTGCTCTCGCAAACAGCCTCACTCCATGTGGTTTGGACGGTTGCGACACGTTCTGCACCCGGTTCGATATCTCGAACTCGACGGCGCCCGTCTCGAGACGCACGGCAGAGTTGCTCGGCGTTGTTGCTGTTAATTGGATACGCTGGAACAAAAGTATTAGTTGATTTTTTTGCTAGTCTTAACAAATACAATTGTTAAATAACGTTTATTTAATTTATGCATTTCTTCTTTTCACCATATTTTCATCAACAGCGGGACGTATACCTCTAACAAGTTTTCTCCACCTAGAACGAATCGCTTGTCTGGTCGAAGTTAAATCTGCAAAGCTTTTAAGTCACCGGACTTAAAACAACTTTCTAGTTAGTAGTCTACCCGTATATACTTCGTTATCCTTATCTCGATCTTTAGCTGTATACAAACTTTCTCCATACGATTCCACATCAGTCGTAGAGCTTCATGAGCTCTATCAAATTATATACAGTTTACATGTCTATAAACTAATTTCATTAATTGTTTTTTGCATATATTTTTCGCCTTGTACTTACTTTGATCCTGATGATGAGCGAGAACAGTATCCTGCTGAGGGCGGACGTGGATGCCTCCTCTTCATTCCAAAGCGGTACAGGTTTTTCACCACCATATACTTTTTGTACCACTTCATTTACTTCCTGTAACATCAGCATCACATAATTAATTAAAGACATGTTATAACCTCTTTTTACACAGTTTATACTATAAGGGCTCGATAATAAATGAAAATAAACATTATATTTCCTAGTCCCTATCAAATCCATTCCAATTATATCAATTATGAGGGTAGTCTTTCATTACATTGTACTCTTTATTTTCCCTTCGACACCCAAGAAAAGTCGAGGAAATGTTGGGTAGAAATAAAGGGTAAACCGAAGCCTTCAATTATACACGTTTAAAACATATATTTGTCTAACATATAAATTCTAACATCAGGTCAAACGGTTATTTTTATCGATCAACTTTATTAGATCAATATACAATAATATCAACCGAATAACCCTTCTCAATTCTCTCTCCTAATGTGGATTTAGGTAGAAAGGAATCCCCGAATACGCTGCTCACTTTTGTGGATTTAAGTGTGGACCTAAATCTGCAAAAATAGGCAAGTATTCCAACATGCATTACATTGTAAATATAATGTAAATCTATAAAGGCTTCAGTATAGTATAATAAAATATGTGAACTGAGCATGTAAATAAGTTGTAGATTTAAGTAACAAACATAAAATAAATCTATAAATAAACATGATGTCGGTATGCATCGCGGACAATCAGGTGGACTGTCTGCTCCTATACCTTAAGATGAGATCCAATAATGTTCTAGGGATTTTGTGTAGTTTAAACGTTACTTTCCAACCATAAGTTTTAAGTTTAAGCAAAAGATTATCCGGACACGACGTAATACGACAAAAAATATTGAGCAATGTTTTAGGGACCGGATGCAGTTCACATAATGCAATTCATCCAAATGTAAGCAAAGAATTAATTCTTTGCTTACATTTAGATGCATGCCAGGTGCATTTCTTTACCTTCATGAAAACCTTTTGGACAAAGACCAAATGGTTCAATAAGTCTGTAGACAGGGTGTGCTCAAACAGGCCTATGTCAGCAGTAGCTGAGAGATAGCTTCCGGCGGCTAACACCGCGCCCTCAGCGCCCTCGCCTCGCGCGGCCCCGTCCGAGCCCTCCGCGCTTTCCGCGCCCTCCAGCACGCGCCCTGACACGTGCACCGCGGGGAGGGCTACTGAAGCCGCCGCTGGGATGTTTGCCTCCGTTACCTGTACACATATTTATTTACTGACGCTAATGCTGGCCGACGAATTGAAAAAGTTCGCCGGTGGTGGTTTAATGAGAAGAGCCGAAGACCGCGTGTGGTGGCGAGCGTTGGGAGATGCCTATATCCAGCAATGAAGAGACATAGGCTGATCGTATGGTTTGGTAATGCTGTCCGTGTTGTGGGCTATGTTTAGAATAGCATCAGCCCATCTCTTCCCGTGGTTGTCGTAAATGGAGACTAATGAACAATAAAGCCGCTATTACAAGCCTTGAGGAACTTTAAGAGTAAATTTGCCAATTCGCATAGTCAGCGTGGCGTTTCAAAGCCATACATAGCTTGTGCACGTGACAATGTGCATGAGGAGACCCGTATCCAGCAGGGGCCGCCTATAGACACCTGCAACACCATGGGGGATGCGGGTGTGCTGCTGACCGTGCAGAATCTTATTTTGAGGAGCCCCATGTCGTAACTGAGTGGAAAAACCTCAACTGGCTGTTCGTTCCACTTTGAAACGATTGAAGTTTTTGTTCTGGTGTCAACAAATACGGCACCCATTTTGCGGACTCTGGATGTACTCACTCCAACACGTACCGCGCCTGCAGCAGCTGTTATTAGTGTTGTTAAAACGAGCGCTGTACAAGCGTTCAAGCGCTCAAGCGAGCGTTTGAGTGTCAATGCATTGAACCTTAACCATTTTAGAGTTCAGCTTTTAACTACAAGAGTTTAAGACCATCAAACATTAATTGTACCATAACGTAAAAGTTCCACAGGGTTCGCCATTCGTGTTTACAACACTAGCTGTTATGTTTACCTGCAGCTTGGTGACGAAGCTGAGCGAGTGGTGCGGCAGGTCGACGGTGAAGTGCGCCTTGGTGCCCGTCACGCCCGTGCTCTGCACGTGCTCCATCTTGTACTGGGCCTGTAGAGACGGCAGTAGAGCCGCCGTTATGCTCAGGCTCTGGAACAAGCAGAAATATATATTACAAAATAGAAAACAACAAGAAATTTTAAAAACGCCCCTGGCACAACGCCATTCGCTAAGGAAAAGTGTTAAAACAAAAGATATGAAATAAAAAATCTTTCTATATAAAAAGAGAATCAACCAGTAAGAAAACATGTCTATACACGCGCTGATTGTTTCATAAAGCCGTGACGTAATTACTCTAATAGGGGACTACTACAAATACGGAAAGTCAAAAAAGATATATAAAGTGAGAATAAAATAAAAAATATAAAGTAAAAACTTACTCAAAAACTTGCCTGTTTAATAACAATAATCATTTTAGAAATGTACAACACATGTTTACATTTTTCTCATAAACTACGAGATAATTGCTATTTTCGTTAAGGGTCTTATTTTGTTAAAATTGCAATTGATGAGATTTGATCAAAATTAAGGTTTTGCTGGAGACATGTCTTGCTATTTTCATAGGTCTTGACCAAAGCTATCACCACCGCCAGTATGTATATACTGGACAACCTGTATATAAACTGTTCTCCTACTATACTTTTTAAATTTATATGTTCATTTTTTAATTTGACCTACTAATAAAAGACCCAAACCACTAATAAAAAATGCTACTACTAATAATGCATAATAATAAAGGGGGCCGGACTAAAAAAACCTAGTTTAGCGTATGTGTGCCTCCACGTAGTTGTCTTTTCTTCACAATTAAAATTACAAAAGAAACAGTAAATAAATGTCACAAATGTTTCATTATAATGATTGGTATACCTGCACAACAATGGAGAACTGCAGATGAAGGGGGTTGAGCAATGGGTGCGGGGGCGCGGGTGTTCGCGGCGCTGGTGGGCGCGGCGCGGGCGCGGGGCTCCCCTCCTCTTCGTCCGCGTCCACCGCCCCCGCGCCGCGCGACATTCGGGAAGACGTACGTGTCACGCCTAGTTCCTGTAACGACAAACAAAGAATGATGGTAATTTTTGTATGAAACTTGGCCTGACCACTATAATTATAATGTATATCAACTTATTGACTATACCGTACAGTCACCATAAACAAATATTTCGTTTCCCAAATTAATGGGGTATCTGTAAAAATGGTGCTTGGTAATTAAAAATCTTAGTAGTAAAAATCGGGCCTTAATAAGATCCGAGCCTATAACGGCTGGGTCATGTCCGTCCTCATGTACACCTTTATCGGGCCTTAATAAGATCCGAGCATATAACGGCTGGGTCATGCCAGTCTCTATGTACACCTTTGGCGTGCTCAGAGATGTTCTCAGCGCAAACTAGACACCCTGGATAGAAAAAAAGTCGGCTCAACCATGTCTCATACAACACTGATAGATATCTCGCTACACGTTAACGCGGTGCGCGGACCAATTTACGGAAAATCGTGTCGTTAACAAGCGGGCTTACGGTCGCGAATCACCGCGAACAGGCGACCAATGGCTCGAAAGGAGTCGTGTGATCTACGAGCTATATAGGTACACACTTAATACTATATGTTATTAGTAATAAACCAGAGCACGAACAATAAAACATTCTCTTCCATTTACACATCGCTATTGTTGTATGGGATCGCTTGAAAGTGTATGTATCCAATGCCTTTGAATATATGCTAAATTACCTATAATTGTTTACTGTCTAAAGTAATGTAGTCTAAATAGCGATATTATCATGGGGCTGGCATGTCCGAATATGGATAAAAGTCCCAAAAAAAAAACCGAAGAAGTGTAGATTAGAGGTCACGGTTATTAGCAAGTAAAAATTAAATGTATTGATTCAGTAGTTGAAAAAAGCGACCAGCGTCCAATTGTACCTATGATAACCGATGTATAAGGCGGTACATACCAATGTTGATACCTCCATAGATCTATAGTAAGACCCATAGAAGCCTTTCAAACCTAAATGCTTAAATCACCGAATATAGGCGGTGATTTAAGCATAAGTAGGCTAAGTGAGCTAAGTAGGCGGTGATTTAAGCATTTAGATTTGAAAGGCTTAGAAATAGGAAGTGTAAAGAGTGTTCTTATTTGGTCAATAAAGCTTATTTATTTTAATGAAGGAAAACAAACAGATCATTTTAAAAATCGTTTAACATTTAATAATTTATAAAATAGCAAATTCCACTATCCTAGTAAAATAAAAATAAATAAAAAGCATATAAAAACTTTCCACAGAAACATTACAGCAAGTAAGCCAAAGTATCGTACAATACTGTACACTACAATAATTTTTACGTTACGTTAAGTTGAAAGATCATACCTGTAGCGTAGAAGACAATTGTCGACTGGAGCGCGTCATGACCCCGTGCAGAGCGACGGGGTGCTGCGGCAGGTCGACGCGCACCCCCCCTACGCTGACCAGTCCCGCGGCCCCCGCGCGCCCCGCCTCCCACGAGTACAGCGCCTGCGATTTGCCCACGCTCACTCGCACCACGGTCCTGGGGGGAACCTCAACATATATAAAGGGTTTTTCATTAAGAGCGCTCAAACTTTGAAATGAAATAAAACAAGCTGTCTAAGCGATATTGCCACAATTGATTTTTATTTTAAAGTAAATTTGATAACATTATGTGTGGAATATAATTTCGGCCAACTGGCCGCCGCGGCTCTGTTGTAGGTGGCGTATCCTGGTGGACCAATTTTGAACGACTTCTTCGCATAAATGGGGCCCAATTTCATGAAGAACGCGAGTTATGTTGGCCTTCAGGGCGGCAATCCCCTGTGGTTTGTCTGCATAGACCAGAGATTTTACGTAGCTCCACAGAAAATAGTCGAGCGGCGTTAAGTCACACGATCTCGGTGGCCAGTTGATGTCGCCACCACGCAAGATGACGAAGCCCTCGAACTTCTCATCCAATAAATTCAATGTATGGCAAGTGGCGCCGTCCTGTTGGAACCACATGTTTGTAAGATCCAAACCATCATCCTAGGCCACAAAAAAGATGTTATCATCGTCCGATATCGGTCGCCATTGACAGTGAGCGCGGCTCCTTGCGCATCTTCGAAGAAATAAGGGCCGATGATACCGCCGGACCAAAATCCACACCAAACAGTGACTTTTTCGGAGTATAGAGGCACCTGATGAATCTCCCGTGGATTTTCGTCGCTCCAAATCCGGCAATTTTGCTTGTTTACGAAGCCACTTAACCAGAAATGAGCCTCATCACTGAAGATGATTTTTTTCCCAAAAGCAGGGTCTGCCGCCAAATGCTCTAAAGCCCAATCAGCGAACACACGACGCTGTCTGTGGTCGTTGGGCTTTAGTTCTTGAGTTAATTGAACTTTGTATGGATGAAGGCCCAAGTCTCGACGCATAATCCGCCAAGTTGATGTCGCAGAAAGACGAAGCTCTTGCGCACGACGCGGAATGGACTGTCTGGGGTTTTCTCGCACACTGTCCCGAACGGCAACAATATTCTCCAACGATCTTGCGTTTCTTTGACGTACAGGCACTGCTTCATCGGCCACCGACCCGGTTGTCTCAAATTTATGGATTAAACGACGGATTGTGGACTCTGCTGGACGGCCACGAATACCATAAATTGGACGCAGCGCACGGAATGTTAGGCGAACAGAGCACTGATTTTGATAATAAATTTTAACAATTTCAACGCGTTGTTGAATTGTGTAGCGTTCCACGATTAAATGTCAAGACTAAATAAGTATTCCTGTCAAATTTGACAGCTGTAGCTTCACCAAGATGGCCGCTATACAATGTCAAAGTTCGAGCGCCCCTATTGAAAAACCCTTTACATATAATATGTGAGGGGATTGATTAAAGCGGTGATAGCCTAGGCCCTAGGCTGTTAATAACATGTTAACTGTTAATAACATAAAACTGTTAATGTTACTATTGCTATACAAAATGTATAGCAAGGTACAAGGAAATATTGAAGGATGGCAGGGGGAGTAAACAAAATAAAAAAAAGAAACCAGTGTATATATGCAGTAATCGTTATTTCTTTTGGATGAAACTGTAATAGCACACATATAATGTATATACTCACTGATGGTTGGGCGCTCCGCCCTCGAGCAGTACTATCATGGTCCTCCCGAGGTTGCCGGTGAGCGACCACTGGCGCGCGCGCGACGCTTGCAATGACGCCTGTAGCGACGTGATCTCTGCCTCCAGTTTAAGCCCCGATAGCGACGCCAGGAGTCGAGTGCGGTGGATCCTGACAACGATATGTTCATAGTGTAAGACACAAAATAACACACGTTATATACTTTTAGAAAAACTTCACCCCCATCTCTTCCTGCTTCCGTCTTAAAAGGCGACTATGGGATAACTAAGCCGCTACTAACAAGCGCTGAGGGAGAGTTGTTTAGAATGGGATTGGGAGATGTAATGGAACGAAAGAAACTCCTCGACCCGTTGTATTCCTTATTCCTCATCTTCCCAACCCTTTTTCCAAAATTATTTCGAAACCTTCAAAAATATACAAGGCATCCGGGAGCTTGCCAACGTGTCCCATGACTGATGTTGTCATGTATCGCTGGATGTCCATAAGTGGAACTATCTTCTTACTACCACTGGACTGGACCGTCACGTGTGGAGTGTATGTAGATTATACTGCTTAAATAATAATAAATTATACATATATAATACATAATGTCAATAGGTCGTAGAACGTCGTGTGGCATTGAAGTTAGTAGATAAAGTGCTATTCGAACAGCTACGTTTTGTTAATGCCATATATATAACATGGTACATGTCGTCGCTGTGAATGGTTTTACCTTGCAACACCGACGACCACGATGCCCATAGCGGCGGCGCTCGAGGACGAGTTGCTGGTGTTCTGCTCGCGCGAGCTCGGCCGCGCGGCGCGCCCGTGACGGTACTGCTCCGGCAGCTCCGTGCTCACCGAGAACCTGGAGTTGTACGAATTAAACAGATCTACAACGAATTTCAACAATACAGCGTGTCAATTACACGGGTCTTAAGCACCAGAAAGGGGAGAAGTGTTAAATGGAGAGAGATGAAAGAAATATGTAGGTAGTCAAGAAAGTGCGTGCCGGAAAGAGCCCATGCAAGTACTTTGCACGCAGCCCACGCAGTATCGCCCACGATTCGGTACTTGTAACCGTAAGGTTGGCAGTGTCGTGGGTGGTGAATCGTAAAAAGAAGCCCTAAACCGCGCCACTCATGTCTCGCTCAGGCGTTCTATGTGCCGTAGGCTTAACTCGATCATTACGTTGTATTTGAATTGGGGTAAATTCGTTTTGCGAAACAAACAATCGAGTCAGATCGGTCTTAAATTGTTCTGTTCCTATGGGAACTTCTCTATCAATTCGTATAGGAACTACGAGTATATATACTCTGTTCGCATTAAGAATGTAGAACTCATCGCCTAAGACAGGGGTCGGCAACCTGCGGCTCGCGAGCCACATGCGGCTCTTTGGATGTGAAGCTGCGGCTCTTTAGTCTTTACTTGAATAACCATGCAAAGCCATCGCTCCCATTGAATTTGTTTGCTCAATTGTTTGTTATTGAAGTACAAGTTAGTGTTGTAAGTAAATGTTTAATTGTTTTAATTTCTTACTTAATTAATAAGTGATTATCTAATAATACCATATATATATTATCTAATTTGTTGTGAAAAAACACTACTTATATATGAATAAATAGATATTTTTCTTATGAATAAATAGATTAGTTTTTTTTATCAAAAAATATGTACTATTTATTGTTGGCAAGAAAAATTTTTGTGGCTCTTTAAAAACTGAAATTTTGTAAATTGTAATTTTTGGCTCTTCCGACTCAAAAGGTTGCCGACCCTTGGCCTAAGACAATTAGGATAAACTGAGACTTTATGATACAAAGAAATAATTTAAATTTTAAATAAATAAATAAGCAACCGATAGTACGACCGATGGTCGCCCCATCACTACTACTGTTCGCTACCTGTGCGTGATTGTCTCCGCGTCGGGCACGTTCGCATACAGGTCCAGCAGTAGGTACACTGTTCGCCAACACCGCGGTGCCAGCTTGTCTGTCTCGGCGGAGGGCGCGGCCGCCGCGTGCGACTGCGCGGACTCCGAGCGCGCCGACGAGTGCGGGGAGGGCGCGCGAGCCTCCACCCCGCTGCCGAACATGGGCGTATGCGCGCCCTCGTTCAGAGAACTGTAGCCTGAATACAAAAATAGTGGTCACGTCACACACATAGCAATATACCACTTTTTATTTATTTATTTAAGCTTTACAATTTTGTTACAAAAATCACAAATTTAGACTCTAATTACACCTCAAAAAATCAATGCACAGAGCATCCGTCTACCGGCTGGTAAGGGTGTTTATGGTATAGCAGCCCTTACAGACCGGGGCGCGTGCAACGACTTACCATTTATAGTAAACATAATTGTTGAGACATAGAGGTCTGAGAGTGGTCATTGACGGTAATAAATAGCATTTTATTTTTGTTAGTAATAGTCAGTACACATATAAACATATTTACAAATTTTACATACATACGTACCAAAGTATTATATATATATATATATTATTTAAATATTTTTATTTATAGTTGAATAGTACATACAGATAATTTATTATTCTTTTTATACAGATAATTAATTGCACATTCGCTTGAGGGTAATTAGGTAAAATTGATAGTCGTTTGTACGGTTTAAATCTAAATACTTTAAATACGTTAAAGTAACCAGCCAGACCTTTTCACGTCCAATGCTTTTTTTTTGGAATGGCTAAATTCTTGTGACCCTAGTGGCCTTTCAACAGTCACCGGACTTGTATAGTTTAGGGCGAGCGCAGAAGGCGCTCAGCCAGGAGCAAAAGGAGCCACTGCTGGACACGGACATTAATTATGTACATTGTCTTGTGTATGAGGGGTGTACGGTCTTAAAACGGCACGCTGGCTAAGCGGATTCGCTAGTCCTCTCCTTTATAGGTGGTGTAATTCCTCAGGGCTTTTGGTAGCGGCTTTGTTACCCCTTAGTCGCCTTTCCGACACCTAAGGAAAGAGTTAAGGTGGCGCTTTTCTAAAGCCGGCAGACACCACACGGTTAAAAGTAATCTATATAAATAAAAATTAAATGCTGTTCGTTGGTAAGCGCATCACTTGAGAGCGGCTGGACAAAAGTGGCTAATTTTTTTTTTAAATGTTCGTAATAATCCGAAAAAGGTTTTTAGGGAAAGGAAAATTGAAAAAATTGCCCGGAAAATTGGGGAAAAACTGAAAGTGCTTTTTTCTATGGGATTTTTGTATGAACTTATTCAAATTATTGTATTATTGAAATTTGGACAAGACAACGTCTGTCGGCTCAGCTAGTGTGTAATATATCTGATTGCGACATTCACCTATTTCCATTCGAAACACTTTATTTTCAGATATTTTGAGTAAAATCATTCATCACTCTTATAGATAGATAGATATATGAACTTGCTATTGTACGTTTTTTTGGATTAAATATCAAGTTTAAAGTCTATATCAAGTTTTGGATTAAATATGGATTAAAGTCGTGGAACAAAAATTGTTCCTTTAACTTACCCAGTTTCCCTTTGACAGTTTTGCCGGTAGACCTCAGTTTCTGCGCGAAGGATTGTGGCCTCGTTCTGGTCGGCACGTTCGCCATCTTGTGCTGACTCAGCGAGTGTGGCACTGTGGTACCGACCAATCCCAAGTTGGCCACTGGCTGTACTAGGTCCCATTTGGGATCTAAACCTGGATACTGAGCGTGTTTGTCTAGGGACGTCACGCTGACAAGGTTTTCGCGGAAATCTGAAACTGAAAGAGGTGCGAATTTTCAAATTCAAATTGTTTAACAATATATTTGTATATTATTTTAAACTAGCAGTGTGGCCGATGAGAAATCTCATCGGAAAAATCTCAGGAACTTTTACAACCTTATTTTACACCCTTAGGGGATGAATTTTTAAAAATCCTTTCTCAGTGCTCACCTACGTTATACTATATAAGGAACTCGTGTGCAAAATTTCATGTCTAGACCCACCGGTTTAGGCTGTGCGTTGTCTGTCAGTCAGTCAGTGTTAGATTTTTATTAAGTAGAAGAAGATATGTCAAATCTAAGTGCAAGATTTCATTTTCTAGACTTGTGGCTCGCTTGTGAGGACTTAGGTAAAATTAATAAATGTTAGACTGGTTTATACCCACATACTTTAAGTTTAATTTTAATTTAATTTATTTTAATTTTACATTTATTTTCAAATCTGACATTTCACTGTGTAGAGTTTTTATTTGATTAAAATGGTCCTTTTAATATACTCGTATATACATTTATTTCCGTTCGCTTAGATGGCTGACTGGATTTTTTTTAAATAAGTGAATAAGTAATATTCAAGCACAAGTAATATTCTAAGGCCTGAAAGTGATCCCACAGTCAAGTTACCCTTACGAATCGCTTGTAAGAGTCACACCTCACCGGGAAACCATGACAATGTCGCCGGGTAAAACTTATGAGAAGGCTTGGCGACGTCGCCTATTTGGAAGAGTCGCCAGCCCACCATACAATTTCCTAGGTTTTGTCTGGTTTCAAGTTGACAGGAATAGAACACTCACCTGAAGAAGAGGTGTGCTTGTTCTGCCTGTGTGATATCTTGGTCTGCGTGCGCAACTCCACCTGCGTGTCTTTCACGTTCTGGTACATGTTGCTGATCTGGTGCAGCAGTCGCAGCAGCGGCATGTTCACCTGCACACACACGCGATGTATTCAATGGACTTAATAATTCCCGCGGTATCTTTGTAACAGATCTGGATTAAGTATCTTAAATGTTAACCCGGGATATAGCTTCAGTCAAATTCAGTCCTTTCGCGCATTCTGCAAAATTACAATAAATACTACGCAGACCTCGATATATTTTTATTAAGTAAAAAAAAAACGGAAATCATAAAAAGCATCAAAATCATTATAATATATCCTAAAACCCATTTCCCCACAAATATTTTAAAGCTCATCTATACTAATATAATAAAGAGGTAAAATTGTGTGTTTGTAGGTGTTGGAGGTAATCTCTGGAACTACCGAACCGATTTCAAAAACTCTTTCACATATAGGAAGCTACATTATCCGTGTCATTACATTATAAGTAAAATTAAAGGAAAAAAAACTTATAAACCGAAGCGAAGCGAGGGGGATCGCTAGTCTTAAATAAACAAACACACAAATACATACCCCTCCCACTGGGGCACACACACACGCACAACACACAAAAACGGACACACCAATGCAAACACAAATAAACATGTATTATTAATTAAAAAAAATCACCTACTACTTGCGGACAATCTATTAAACAATAATGTCAGTTTAATCTGTATTTGGCCATTAGAACTAGCAATATATTGGTTAAATAAGTTACATAAAAGGCTGGAGATTACATAAATAAATAAATAAGCTCAAGTATGTCAAGTTTCATTAAAATCACTCCAGTAATTATTACGTTATGCATATTTAAACATACGCGTATACATAAACTACCCTTTACTATTCCCGAACTACTGAGACGAAAAGTCCCACCAGTTCGATCCATTGAACCAATAACCAGATTACTGATAAGGCATTCTCAAATACCGCTATCTTCAATAATCTCTACACCTAATTACCCAATTATTCCTATCCTCAATTATCTTCAATCACCCCGAAAGTAATAAATTCTTACCTGCTGTGATATAAACCGTATGCTAATATTGAAGTTAAGCATAGTGCTAATATGTTTCTTGAGCTGTCCTCGGGATATGTAGAGCACATTCTGCCGTTGTATGAGGTCGTCCACCGCCATGTCCGCCACTTTCTTCAGGTCCACGTCTATCGAGACCTTCTCGCAGAGGAACGCAGGCGTTTCTGATTGTATGTCGATGTGTGTTGCGTTTCCTATGAGTTCAATAATTATGACGTAAGAACATGCTTTTAAAGAACTTGAACTGTTTTTTTTTTTGAGAAAAAAAGGCGGCAGACGAGCGTACAGTCCACCTGATGGTAAGTGGATACTGTCGTCCATAGACAAACATGCCAACGTCAGTCCAGAGTGACAAACGTTGGCATGCTCTCGGATGCGCGCCTACCTTTGCAGATTAAGGAATGGATTGGAAAAATGGGAAGGGATAGGATGGGATGCGAATGGGCTCTGGAATATCTCATTCACTACCGAAACGCGTACGTACATTGGAGAAATGCGATAAAGTAGGAAATGCAGTACATTTCCAGGTAGTCTTCTGAAAGAGGGGTAACGTGGGCAGTCGAGAGCACCCAGCGACTATGGGAATGCAGCGTGTACTCTCCCGCTACCGTACCCCTACCTGTTAAAACGAGCAGCAAATCATGATCAATAAAACAAAACTATTTCTGAATAAACTGATATAAAGAACTTTGATCACTAGGAACGCCAATACAATGTCGATGTAGCCACACTTCGCGGGACTCCTGAGCTATAGAGCCACTTTTAAATTTGCTGCGATCGTTTTGCTGTCACTTTCAATATTTCTCCTGCACATGTCCCATTTTTTTAAATGAGGTATTGTTAAATCTTTTGTCGTGTTACATGTTGAGTTAGTGTTATCAAAATATTAGTAATCATTCAAAGTAGTTCGTTAAATATTATTTGATTACTTTGATTTCGTTTTTAGCGGCCATTTGTGTGTGTACTTTACAGAGTTTATGATATGAATGTATGTTATATCTGTGTGGTTTATAGAGTTTATAGTGTGATAGTGTGTGCGAGTATAGTTCAGAGATTATGGCGTTGGATGCTTGAGCGCTCGAGCGCTGACGCGCTATGTTAGTGCTATTGAACCTTAACCTTAACCGCTTTAGACTCGAGCTTTTAATCACAAGAGTTTCAAACCATTAAAACTTTAAAAAATTGGACCACTACGCACCCTAACCTTTAACGTAAAAGTCTTATAAATTCATTAACGCTCCCTTATTAACGTGTTGTAAAAACGAGCGTTGAGCGCTTGACACTCGAGCGTTGACCGCTCGAGTGTAGACGTAAATGTGTATTATGGGGTGAGTTTATGGTTTGATTGTATGTGATAAGAGTGTAGTTTAGAGTTTACAGTGAGATCGTATGTGATGATAGTTAAAAGAGAATTTACAGTGTGTGTGTGTGTGTCACACTCACCTTTCGCCTTAGCAGCTGCGTGTCTACGCTCGCGGCCCAGCTCGCCAACCACGATGTCGATACGGAACATGTCAACCCATGCCAGAAGTGACAGCTTCGACCCGAGAGACTCCAGCGCAGGTGACGTGCCGCTGCTCTCGCCGTTACCGGACTTGTTCTTTGATTCACCTGACACGACACATCATTATCAGATCTCCGTTGTGAGCAGTCAGTTGTCATCGATATGCGCTAATTGTCAGTGTTGCTGACCCCTATATTATGGTACTAATAATCCATTGTATTCATCTTTGGAACACATGTCACGGTTACAGAACTATGGCGTCAGACACGACCACAGCTCCAAAAAACGTAACCCAGGTCAGGAAATGAGAAAATTTCAGTCAGGATATTAGTAGTCATTACAATAGACCTAGCATATTAAATTATTTATTTACATTTTATGCATTTTTTCCCGGCCAACTGCAAATAAAATAGATTGTACATTAAAATGCACAAATATAAACATATTATGTCACAAAAAATAGGCCAATGATGTGGTAGGTATATTACCATAACATAATTACTAAAAAATTAAAATTAGGTTTGAAATAATTACTAAAAATCTTGTGAAAATATTTTTACGATATCTTTAAAAATGACGAAGTTATAGGCCTTTTAAAGTTGGATGTGGACCGAACTGCGTGTGACGTCACGATAGACAATAGACAACATTTTATTCCGACATGTAGGCAAATAAAAAAAAGCAATGTAGGCAATAAAAAAACAAAAGAAAATCACAAACATTAAAAAAAATAAAAGAAATAACAAAAATAAATAAATAAAAAAAAAGAAATAAAATGACACGCTATTTCATGCATGTGTGTATTGCGATGCCGGAAATGATCTCCAACTCAGCATATGCTGTGACTGAGCGTCAGTCACCGTGCTGATTTTCAGTGGAGCCATCGGTGACGGACGGACTAAATAGTCACGTTTAAACTAAATAGACTAAACTAAACTAAATAGTTTAATATAGGATATTAAATTAAAGATAAATGTATAATGTATAGTCAAATTAATAGATAAATGAAAGAAATATATATACGAGTACATATTAAGATGTTGACAAATACGAAGAGAGAAAAGTGTATAAAGTGTGTAATTATGGTTACTTCAGATAAGAAGGTAAATCACGCATTTCTTACAAATACATGGACGACACATTTAATTACAAATTATATATCGTTCAATAGTGTTCATGAAACTTTACAACGTTTGTCTAAACATTTTTTTCAGAAAATTACGAAAAGTAGCTGAATAAATTAGCAATTAGCGCGTCCGGAACTATGAACAGCTATATCTCTGTCATTTCCCGAAGGATTTAAAACATCTTTTTACCATACAAAATATTTTAGCGTATATTTTTATTTAAATCCGCTGGTGCTAAACCTAGTGAACTTCTCAATCGTCTGGTTCGTTTACCTTGCGTGACCTGGTGGGGCGAGACGCCAAGCGCCTGCAGGAAGGGCTGGAAGACGAGGTGCGCGTCGAGCAGCATCAGCGAGCCCTGTAGAGGGTATAGGCTGCACGCCGGCATGGCCGCCGCCACCGCGCGAGGGTTCAGCTTAGACGCGGGGATCACGGGCTTCTTGTTTTTTGCCTCCTACACGGTATAACGTATTGTACCCAATTTTATACTCAACAAAGAAAAAAAAATTGGTTCAATAACACAGTGCACACTTCGACGCTTTGGTATCGTAGGACGTCCGAGGGACTCATCCTTATAATCCAAATTTCCAGAACGGAAGCGTTCAAACCACCGACGCACGGTGCGATCGCTTGTGGTGTTTGGCCCATACACACTATTGATATTGTGAGCTGTCTGACTTGTGTTGGTACCGCGACATCGGGATTCAACAATTTTATTGAATTCGTCAAATCAATATAACGTCAGTCAACAGTGTTGAATTCCCTGAATACGTTAGTTGAAAAATCAAGGTATCATCAAAATCTTAAGGAAATTTGATGGATTCGTTGAATTGATATATTCAAATGCATATATTGTGATTCAACAATTTACTAGAATTCGTTGTAGTTGCAATCGCTAAAACAAAGCCAAAACGATAACCACAATGTTTTAACTGAAATGTCACTGTTCTAATAACTGAAAGCATACTAACCTGTATTACTATATCTTCTTACTATTTTTTACGAAAACCTAAACCTAGTTTTTTTTTTTCTAAACATGACAAACATATAAAGAATCAAACTTTTCAAACTGCACGGTTAATTTTGTATTTTTATGAGTGAAACCTAATATTTTTGATTTTCTTAAAGTATTCAAAGTATTAAATATTGTATTTAAAGTATTGTAAATACAATATTTACAAGATATCACTTGATTTGCAGTGTATATTTATAGATGGCAGTATAGTATTAACGTACCATTAGGTAGGCTATTTAAACTATTTATCGCAAAATATATTTCGCAAATTACTTACAACTTTGATAGGCTCCTGCTTCGCCATCCATTGGTAGAGGTCCTCTCTTGCGCGATCATTTTTGATGTTTTCATCGCTACCGTGGGGTGAGTACAGAGATGGATTCGAACCAACGGTAGGGAGATCCTCTTTTAAAGTACCGTAATCTGAGGGAAATATACAGAACTATATAAGGAGATTGACATAAATATTCACACTTATAAAGACGCAGTTATAAGCTCTAGGTATCACGGAAATAACTATACAAAGAAATAATTAATAAACTATGAGAAATATAATTCAAATGAACGAAAAACTTAAAAATATTTTTGTATAATACCTTACGACCGCAATGGATGAAGTCCGCAGACAATAGGTAAAAGACGTGAAAATGCGTGTTAGCTATGTTAATTGCGGTTCTCGTACCAAAGCGGACGCTCATTTTGTACACAGTAAAAAATGATGACATACAAGTTGATAGGTCCTCGGTAGAAAGAGAATCACATATGCTCTCTCCACGACCTCACGTCAGGCAGTCATAGCACGTTGTGTTTAAACACGTAAATACGACAGATATCGTAATTTTATCTAAGTGATGTCGCTCTTTGTTTTAAAGGATACAAGAAGTCTTCAAGAAGATTAACTGCCTCAAGAGGTCTTTCCATTAAGCTACGATATGGGGTTCTTCAAGAGAGCTGTGAATAGGATTTTGCAAGGTCGGCGGCGCGCCCGCATGCCCCCTGGTGTTGCAGGTGTCCATGGGCGGCGGTAACACTTACCATCACGTGGGACCGCTTGCTCGTCCGCCCTCTAATCTATAAAAAAAAAAAATGTGTTCAAAAAGTATGAGACTTTTATCAATTATCCCATTCAAATTCCTTCTCTTCAGATTGTACACAATTCGTCCAGCATCTTCGTGCATCTTCCACTTTTGGAACCATTTCCGGAAGTGTTTTTTTTCGCATGAGGTTCAAGCTCACTCGTCGCTTTGCATGATGTCTTCTCTAGCTCTAAACCGGGTCACTCTCAGTGGCATTTACAATTTTGAGAATAGCGAAATATAAGCAGGAGCCAGGTCAGAAGAGTAGGGAAGATTATGTAGTTGAGAAGTATTGTTTTTCGTAAAGAAAATCTGATAATCCGTGAACAATGAGCAGGTGGATTATCGTGATAGGGTTGTCAAGTTTGGCTGCCAGCTGCCCACAAGTCTGGCCTTTTTCAGCGTACAGTATCGCAGAGGCGATACATAATGGCTTAACTATTATTATTTGTTAGTTAATACAGGTCCACGCCCATATTACATTTAATCGTTCATGAAAATATCTGATATTTTTGAACACACATCATAGTGGTAAGTGTGAACTAGGGCCCGTGTTCTCCATCTCTCTCTCTCTCTCTCTCATGTGATCATTTCCGGCATTCACTTTATAAACTTGAACGAAATTTTGTGTAAGTTTATGATGTTAGTTACATTCTTTTAATAATAACTTTTACTTTATTTCCTACTGCCCTGACGATATCGTTGCGCCAACGGGCTGATGGTCTGCTCAAACTTCTCCGCCGCTTCACTGTCGTCATTCCAGTAGCTTACGAGCCCAACGTCCGTCTTCTTTACGACATTCCCATTTAAACAAAGCGATCTTTAGAACAATATCAGTCACTCCTTCGCTTCCTAATCTGAATATTAGGCACACCACCTCACAGAATTGGATACTGCTGCTGGCCAATGATGATGATAAAAATGTGAGTCCGCCTTCAAGTACAGTAAATGTCGCTATATCGAGAGATGGATGTGCTACTCACTAGCGATGGCATCGTCCTGGAAGGCCGGCTTCCTTGTCGAGAATGGCAGCGAAGGGAACACTAGACTCGCGCGGCTGCTCTGCGCGGCGCGCACTGTTAGCCACACACGAATGATGTGGTTATTAACTGATACATACAGCTATAGGAGTGAAAGAATGATGCATAAGATTATAAGGGCAATGTTGCGTGACAGTGGCGAAGGGTCCATATAACAATATTGCTTTCGGCTTACCTTTTCAACTTGGACAATGCATATTTACTGAATTCATTATCGAGTACTATGGTAATAATACGTCGAGATCAAGTACACACCATCAGAGCTTCACCTGGGTTTCAAGCCATCTTTATTCATTATGTTAAGTTTTCATATATAGACGGTGTCCTCGTATACAGCGAAGCCTCGAGTTTCATCAGTTTGCTATACTAAAGTAATCAGACGCACAGATACCATTCGCCACTGTTGCAAGGTTTAAGAAACATGCTTGCATCACATTTTCAGCTGTCGGGAGAATAAAGTAGATTTTTAACAGCTTTCGATTGAATTACTGTATTTATAAGACAGGCATGTGTTAATTACATAGATAGTATTGAAGATCTCGATATCCCACTGCACTACAAATGCTAAATCGCCTGGTAAATACTATTATATGAGACATATGTGTGTATCATATAATACATATGACCTTTGACAGACTTTGTGTTCGACTTAACATTGTTCTGCATACAGTAGTCTTTCACGAAAGGTTAAACAAAAATCGGTATTATACCGATTTAAGTCGGTTGCCAACTATGGGGAGCTATGTAGATTTATTGTAAATTTGAAGCGTATATCAATTCATAGACACAAATACAAAAAAAAAAAAACAATTTCATGCCAACGGTGGCGCGAGAAGTCATAAAGTCAATATAAGGCTTCATTAACACGAGCGTAAAGACAGCTATTTTTAGGGAGTAAATGCACCAATATCTTTATTGGTCCCAAAAAGCATTGAGCGCTAAAAGCGCTTATACACGAAGTCCCATACATGAAGAATACAAAATGCACTGTTCTAAGCCTGCGTGAGCGAAGTCTAAATTAATTAAAGTTTTTCAAGCAGTGCATTTACACACAACATTCGACAACAAAAAGCGTTAAATTATACTAATGCCAATTTTTATACACTATTTTTATTTCACTTAAACATAATAAAAACAAAAAAAAAGGTCTGGTAATTTAATACAAATTCTGTTTATGGTACGAACACATTTGTAATTTTAAACACACAAAATTAAAACATACATGCAGAAACATTGGGGAAGTAGATGACTTCTCATAGTCAGAAAATTAAGATAGGTAAGAGAGTTGAGAGTTGTTCTCGGAGACTTTTGTTACTAAAATACAGTAAGGACCAAACAATTGTAAATAGAAAGAAAGCATTTCCTACATGCTTCATTAAGCACAAAACACGAGCTATGGGAACCTGTGATTTGTATTCGTAATGATAATAATTTGGAATATGGAAAAGTTAAGTGATGGCAGTACTTTTAAGGACCTTTAATATTTACTCTTTATCATTCGTTCTGCCAAACAAGAGGGCTAGGCAGACAAATGGTTAGATTAGGTCTAGAGATCCATTAACATCAAAGGCATCGGACATTATAAAACTAACTTTGGCAAATAGGCTCTTGACGAAATGCACCTTTAACAAATGCAGTATTTGGTCTAAAAGTACTATTGGCCATCCACCCCAAAAGAGAGTCCAACAGATTCTTTGAGTCCAGAGTAATTTAGCCTAGCCGATTCTGAGATACCGATGCTGCATAAGAATTCGGCAGCATGCCCCTCAATAACGTAAAATTGTCACAAAAACTTAAGTTACAGCGAATACAGGTCACATGTTCCGCAACATCTGCAACAGTACGAACCGGATGGCGGCGTGGAGGAGGGAAACGAATGCGGTCTGGAACTCGCGTGCGTTGCTGCCACTTCACACACCACAAGTCTTAATTTAATACAAGCCTACACTAATCCACGTATTCAGTTTAGAAAATTACGACTTAATTAGACTTTTACAGTATCAGCCATTAGACCGCTCACACAAATACAAACTCTTTTGCAATTCATTATCAACTTATTCAATAATAGGTTGGGTAGCGCCAGCCGCAAATATAAAGTTGTAGAGCATACCTATTCATACAGTTAAATCAACCAATAGTAACTTTAAAAAGCACCGTTTTAACTCGTTTAAGAACGCAAAAAATGTTGTAATCGTCCTAGCGGTCGGTTGGCCAATGCTTCAGTCACCTCAACGCGAGCGCATATTTTCAGAAATAGAATTATTTTTATTCAGAAAATGGAGCTTATTTTTGTTCGTAAATATTGCAGAATTTACAGTCTTTGGCAATTGCATTGTTGAATATTTTTAATTTGAATATTTATTAATTTGAATAAGAATAAAATATTTTGAAATGTTCTAGTGAATTGTTCAGTTACATTCGGATTCATTCCGATCGGATTTGAAACATTATCAAGTGAAATTTAACGATAATCACACGTTTTGGTACTTTGGGTTGTGTCTCACCACTGCTGGATATAGACCTGTCCCAAAGCTCACCACCACACAACCACGTACTCCCTATTACCCCCATCAATCTAATTCCCCTTTAAAGATCAATCCCCTTAAAACAAACATACCTTTAGTGCAATACAGAGGATATGTAACTTGTAACAACTAAAGGTTTTTACACCCATTATCTAAATAATAGTAGAACTGATTTTAGAACATTGACTTTAGGTCTTTGTATATGTGCCAATGATTACAAATAAATGATATAATTAATTATTATTATTATTTAAATGTGTCTAACGCTAGACTAACGACAAATCAATGGATAGACACTTCTTAAATCTTAAATCACAATAATCACTGGAAATTGCCTATTTTTATAGTAAAGAGATGATAATTACTATACTTACATCAAATGTGCACATACAGTAAACATTATATTAAAAAAACATTTAGTTTTTATGTGTCGTTTTACAGTGGGACGCCTACGTCCTGAAGTGGGACATTATAGGCCGATACAATTATGTTCGCCTACAGTACCCGACGGTATATATGACACGTTATAAAATCCATTACCCTTTTCACATAAGCAAGCAAATATCTCGAAAATAAAAAGTTTATATACTCCATTATGCAATAAAGTATCATATAACAGCCGAATCCTGTTTATAGTGAGTAAAATTGCAAAAATATGCTGTGCGACGTTCCAAGACTTGATTATTTGCAAAACGTGTTAGTGTACTTGCACCGATAAGAAACGAACACCGTGAAGTGTGCTGTGTTGGGATTGGTGAATAAACTTACCGGGCACGTTAACTTTGTCGGTGTCCAGGTTGAGCAGGAGACAGTTCTCGTCGAGGGCCTCGTTTTCAAGTTGGTACTCTTGCCAGCCTTCCACCGAGTCCTGGATTGTTGAAATGGTATTTAAATAGTTTTGGGCATGAATATGTATGTAAGAAAATCTAACCTAGAATATTTCTTATGACTAAGAGTCATTTGTCACTTGCACAAACTGGACCTTACTCTCTTTAACATACGTTTTAATTTAGTTTTAAAATGACATGACAAAGATAATTACTTCGAGCTACTCGAAGCGTGGCATCGAGCGGCCATTTTCAAAGGCATAAAATAGTTCAGCATGAGTTTAGAAATTGTTATTTAATTGTTCGCTTCGCCACCATTTAGTACTATTTAGGAAATATTTGCGTATGTATTGTATATGAAAAGCAAAAAATCTTATTGTATAGCAACACACAGAAAAATATCAATAAAAAAGAACGAATAAGCAAGGAGCAAGAAGACAACGTGCAAGAAAAAAGAGGATAATGGATAATGGAAAAAACCTACAAAAGCCTACGCAAACGTGAAAAAGTTAACGTTTGATGTACCTCAAGCAAGTCCGGTAACGCGAAGGTGACATTGAGAGGCTTCATCACTTTGCTCTTGTAGTTATGTTCTAGCAAAAGTGGAGTGTAGAGAATGTTCTTCCACTGACGACTAAGAACGATTACGCCCTGTAAAGAAATTTTAAATATAAAATATATCTTTGCACTGCCGGATATAGGCTCCACGCTCTCAAGGTTCTCTACCATATATAATCTTTCGCATTTCACATCTACCCTATCGAAGAGTTTTCAAGTCGTCAGTTTGCGTGACTGGAGCGTATTCTACCCTACATTTACCGGCACGTAGTCTCCATTTGAGGACTTGAATGGAAACTGATGTCACAGTATAGGAAAAAAAACAGTTCATTCCACAATCTTCATATTTGCGTTATTATTTATTGTTTTCTATTATAAGGAAGTCAATGGTTCGTCGTATAAAGCAAGAATCAAATTCAACATAAACGTTTCAATCGACCTGCCTATAAAAAAATAGTTGCAGAACTCGTTGATTAAAAAATAAAACTTTCGTGGACAAAAATAATTCAGATGGAATTGTAAAATACTAAAATCACTGTTATATAAACAAATATTTCTTAAAATATAATAATAGAATTTTCTTTCCATATAAAACTGTAACATAGCAAGAAGAAATGAGATATCAAGATATACCTGTCGGAGTGTAGACAAAGACGGCAGATGTCTTTCAGCCAAGTCCGCTTGTACCGCGGCAGCATCAGCTTGTAATGCGTATCGCAGTAACACCGCACACAGCTGCAGAGACGGCTCCTCGCGAAGTTGTTTCGCCATTGGCGTGTGTCGCCCGTAACGACTCTGCAAACATTCGGGCAGAAATTTGATGGTAAGTGGATACTGTCGCCTTGTGATATGCGCGATACAGCTAAGCTAATGACCAAACGTTGGTACGCCATTTGAAACCCTTCTCCGACATTTAACACTTAACGAACTGCCAACTGAACTCCAGAACCTATACACCACCACAGACAAAACTTAAAAATATATATTAGACTTAAATGTTACTTTATGGTCGTATGTATTAAGAAACGACTCGCCGCTTACATATAAACCTTGAGGTTTTCTGTAGCATATAGTAATATAAAAAACTAGATTTTTATGGTCATAGAAATAAACGAAAAAAAATAAGGAATGGAATCGACAAAGATTTTGGGAAAAGAGGAAGTGAACAGGAGTTTTCTTCATACTATTACAGGTCTCAATCCTTCTGTGGGATTGAGTTAGGGATAATGGGGTGGGATACGGAGTCATGAATATAATGTAATAAGGAATTACCTTTTATGGATGGATGAAAGGGTGGAAAATGCGCTCTAGCATATCTCAACTCAATACCGAAATACGTACATACTTATTGGCGGGAATAGGATTAAGATGGGAAATGTACAATATTTTGCGATAGCCATATCTGTGTGAGTAAATTTAGCCAGTTGGTCGGGTCCAGCTGTTGCGGGGGATTACAGCATGCATCCTCCGTCTCCATATTGACTCTATATCGTTTATACCACTAGGCTATTATCGCTGTTAGGAAGAAGCATACCTTCGGCAAGGTGTGATGCGGTGCCAGGTCCAACGCAGCTGCCATAAGACTAGCCGCGGTAGCGGTAAGGCGACGCGCATACGCACGGTATAGAGCTACCACGCGGATGCCGAGCCGATTGCAGGGGTTCATCCACGCGTTTATCGCTGGCGATGCGGTGCTTAGCAGGTTCCAGTCCAGTCTGAAAACATCAAGAGTTGAATTACCCACTTTTACAGAAGACTACTTTTAACTGTTTCTATGGTAAATGAGAGCTGCCAGAGTCCGTTTTCCTCACTTGTACATTCCACACGTTCTCTTACCACTCCATGATGGTAGGAGAACTAATGATGTTTCCAGACCTTGTTTTCTAAATCCCTAAAGGTTAGCAGTGAATTTGCAATCTTACCATCAAGAAACGGTGTGCGTCTGTCAACTTCTTTCTCTAAAAAATTCCAGCTACGTGACTTAGCTGACCTTTGTTCGATATTCAATTATTCTTTTACGAGTATATTAGTGACACTTAGGTTAATTGTTTGGCCGGTTAATACAAAAATTATAACATTTACCTTTTCCGTACCCGCAATTAGAATACATTACCTTGTATAGTCAATCTTTTTCGTGATTGGTGTGCGCGGAGGAGCGGCAAAATTAAACCAGACGACCTTTAAATCTATGGCACAAGAAGATGTGTTTCCGCTGTCTTTTACTGGCACTATAGTTGCAGCGCTGTCATTGTTTGATGGTTCCTCCGGCGCCGGCGTCGCAGGTTCTGGAAGGACCGGAGGCAGCTGAGATGTACCCAAGTTAGGAGTACTGGGTTTCGAAGTAGACTCCCTCTTTCTAAATAAATCTTCGATCCCTGATGTCCGATGACTTTTCGTCTTTTCTTTATCGGGTTTCAATTCTTCCGCCGATTTCACAGATTCCCTGCAGCTCTCTGTATCAGCCTTTATCGGTTTCTTCTCTTCATTCGGTTTATGGGACTGGGAGTGCTTTGAAACCTTGATAGATATGCCCTCAAGGCCACATTCGAACATGATGTAACCTATAGCATTCTCTTTCTGACCTTCCGCAGCTCCATTTTGACAACACTGCAAATACGAATTAGGTTGTAAAAAAAAATCAAACTTAAATCGATATAAATTATTGAAGAACATCTTACTTGAGACTCGCAACCCTTGCTGCAGGCATCAACCTTGATAAACTTAAACGCGACTTTAGAATGTTGACACGGAATACCAGTGATAGTCGCATCTTTCAGTTGCGACGACTCGTTGCGTATCCGTCGAAGTTGACCGTGGACTTTACCTAGTAAATAAAATACCAAATTCATGAAGTTATTTCAAATTAAAAGGTTTGTGAACATATTTCAAGTTAAAGACTGAATTACTTACCAACGTTCAAAGTAATGGTGGTATCTTCGCATTGTTGCTGTGAAGTTTCGATATAAACAGGGTCTCCTTTCTCCGGTCCCCTCTTCCGACCAGATCCTGAAGACTGCGCTGATATGAATGCACGTGGCCCCTTCATTATACCAAAAGACTTCTTGCTTCCTAAAGTTCTTAGAGTGGGTCTATAATATAGCTGTACAGACTCTAAAGTCTTTTTGGAGCTGATGTATTTTGCTGCTATGTTCTCCACAAAAACTCCGAACAGAGATACGCATGTTAAGTCTTGAATATTGTCCAAAGCCGAGAAAGAGATCATATCTTCTACGACAGAAGACTGAATGAACACTATGTTCACTTTAGGAATAGTTACAGTTGCTTGAAGTTGGTCGCAAATAGTCTCCTCATACACGTTCGAATGTGGTATAGTTGCTAGTTTGCACTTGTCATCCTTGTCCATTAATGTATTCGACTGGTTGCGGGCCTGCATTTGCGGCAGCCAGTTTTGCACGTATTGTTTCTGTTTCAATACATTTGCACTTTCAACAGATGAAATGCACTTAAGTCGCAAGTGATTGATCACAGTTATGGGATGAATGTTTGCCAACACTGGAGTCAGTGATTCAATAAATTTCTGAGTGCTTTCGAGAAGGAGTGGAGTAAGCATGACATCGATTTCCCCACGTAGCTTAACGAAAACGCCGCTTTTGCTATCACTCGTAGTAGTTGCAATTGACGTTGTACTTTTATCTGTCGTATTCTCTTGATTTTCTTGAACGTTTTGTTGCAAATCCCACCAGCCTTGGGGGTACGGATGTGCCTTGATTTGATTATTGAAATGTGGCGTCAGGTTGGAATACGGCCCATGCTGATTCTGACTTCCGTGTCCATCTTTCTTTGATATCAGTTTTAAAATGTTAATCTTTCCAACCGCTTCGAAGTTAGGCAGATACTTTTGTCCGACATAGATTAGAGAACCGTCGTCTGTTCTCTTAAACAGAGGCAATGTGAAGACATCACTGCCGCTGGGCAAGGAACATGACGACCAATTGGTACATTTGTACTGCGGCAGATTATGCATATAACTTGCCATTAGCAGAGGGGAATCTACTATTGGTTTATTGGTCTGCATATGAAGATTTACTAGAGTCATGTCTTCTTGCGACGAAATCGCTGAAATAAATGAAGTTGATGATACAGAACCGCTCTCGGAGTCTGGCTGAGCGCCCGTGCTCAAGTTGCTCATGGTATCGGGTCCGTCTATTACTTCTGACCTAGGAATAGAGTTTGTCCATTTCTCATTCGTTATGTCGTTTATGCCAAAGGAACTCTTGTCTTTGGGATTGCTGTGACGACTCCCAAAGGAATGCTTCAAGCTTGACGAGCGGCTAGGAAACATGTCTTCGTCCGCCGAGAAAAATGCTTCAGAATGATTTTCACTTGTGATCGACATTGCTCGTTGTACTTCTCGTGTCAATGTCTCTTCCTGGGGAGCCTGAGAATTCAAGGAGTAGTGAGATTCAGATACGCCGACGTTTCTTGCAGGCACTTTTGGTACTGCGAATGTTTCTGCATCATTATGTATAGGCTTTTTAGGTGTAATATTGGAATTATCTTTCACGACACAACTCAGGGCTAATTTTGAATCAGACACGCTACTTTCCATTTGTGGAACGTTCAGGATAGTCTTATTGAGCTTTGAATCGCTATCTATCTTGGAACTTCCCAATGGAACACTGGCATCCATTAAACGAGCGTATGGTACATCACTTTTGGTACTGGAAACTAAAACATTGTTACTTCCTTTGCCCATGCTGGTATATGAGAATCTTCTTGTCAAACTTTTCCGTTCCACACTTTGAGGGGACTTGTTAAGATTTTGTGGTAATGGCGATGGTATCAACGTTGCTGTATTTGTCGGCTGAAGGCAAACATTCAAACCGTTGTAAGGTGGAGTGTGGAATACAAGTTCCCCCGAATGGAATAAACTCTGACCGTATCCGTAGTCTGGTGGTGTCGCCTCTATTACATTGAAGACGGCTATATTGATTCCATCTTGAATATCGGAAGGAGTTGGTTTCAAGAAGTTGGGGCCATTTCTATTAGAACCGAAGAATACGCAACCACCGGTGCAACCACACTGGGCGTTCTTTCCTTCACTCGGCCATAAAAACCATAGTCTTTTAGTCTTTTCATCGTGAAGTTTCAAAAATTTCTGTTGCACCATATGCAAATTCTTAGGTGTTTGGGGTAATGATGAGGCGGCTTCAATAAGAAGAGGGCCCAAAGAAACACAACCCACTCCAACCCAGTTGTCATTTTCAGGTACTTTGCTTTGGCTACTATTGCTGCCATTGGAATGGTGATGAGTATTTGTTTGTATGTTCGATTGAGTATAGACAGCCATCTTTATATTGGGCAGTAGGCCAGTAACGCCTGTGCCAAAACCCGCACCGTGTAAATTGCAGCAACTTATTCTCACTGGAGATATCCACGTCTGAACTGCGGTGTTTGTGTCAGCGATGTAAATGTCTATGAGATCTATCGCACAGCGCATCATACGGTATTTAGTCTCGTCAGGCGAAGGACATCGATACTTCAGAGTGAAATCCGTTTCGGGACAGAGAACACTGTTCAAACCGTGAAGGCATTGTTTTCTGGAATTTGGAGGAATCAACTCGTTTTCATTGTCACAGATAAGGAGGAGGAATGTTTCCAGAGACGAAATAATTTGATAAAGTTGGGGAAGAGTTAGTCGGCCTGTCAGTTGACCCAACTGGAGTTCCATCGACCAAGAATATTCTATAGTGTCTTCCTCAACGGAACGATTGGTATCGCTAAAAAGGGCGTGTCCTCTCAACTGGAATGACGAAAGCATCAAGTGTCCCTGGTAGAGGGCACCGGAATTGTTCGGATTAGTTCGCGACAAATTATTAGCCGATACTAATATTGAAGGACTCAAGAGAACCTGCAGCTTTGTCTCCTTGAAAGTCTTGTCCATCTCAAACCCAAATCTTTCAATTACTATAACAGGGCACGGCGGCTCATTTTCGCTGCAATTTTTAACCAAATGTGCTTGTATGTCATGGATGATAATTGAAACTGTCACTTCCAGTGGCCTATAGCGTCGTGGATCAAAGGGACCTTTACCGGAATCTGTGGAATCGTCGATCGATATTTCAGTATGTTGATTAATACTGTTCCTGTCATTCATCTTCGTACAATTCTCGCTTGTACTGAAATAAGTCTCCACAGTAGGTGTTTTCTGCATGTCTGTAAATGTCTGATCATCGCCAAATATGTTTTCTAATAAATTCATAAAACTCGTTATAATAGTTCCGTACGCGAGAAGTACTGAAGGTCCCACTTCTAATTCCACGCTTACCTTATCTGGTGCGAGACTAGTTCGGTCGAACTTGTTGCCATCTATGGCCCAGTTCATCTGAGGTTGTTTTCTCATTCTTGGTATCCTCATGGGGGACAGAAGAATTTCTTCTTTCTCTGGCGTTGTGATGTCTGCTTGTGGCTCTGGTCCTAGAAGAGGTACAGGGTGGTAATTATATCTGACGCTCAAAGCGACGATAGGAACCGACCAACAGTCCACCCAACCCTGCGATTTAACGCACTTTCTTCGCCATTTGGACGCTTTAAGCCTGTACGGCACTAATTTCATATTTTTGTCAATAGACAAGAGTAACAGCTTCGAGGTGTTTACTTCTGGCAAGTATAGGCTCATATCCACAGCTTCGCCTTGAATCCAGATTTTAAGAGGTATGACGTCAGGCAAGAAATCAACAAATGGCAAATCAAAAGATACGTCAAGTAAGTCTCCGCAAAAGGCGACGTGATTATTTTCCTGGTTAGTGGAACTGCAGTCTATCCAGTTGTGTTCGTTGCTCACTGTTACAACTTCACATTCTTTTAACAGCAAAGAAATCTTCCAAGTGTAAGGAACAAAATGGAGAATGTCGGGTCGAGCTTTCGTTGACCAATCGTTGACTAGATCTTGAAAAAAGTCTATGTGTGTATAGACAAAATGAGCAGTTGCTTTGCACCCAGTAAACGACAGTTGCCAGCACTGATGATGGTTCCATACTAATGGATAATGACACTTGACCGTGTACTCCAGTGTTTCACTCTCTGCCAAGCTTCTGTATTGTAGGCTTGTTGTAGCTTCTAGGTGAAGAAGCTGTCCAGTAATTTTAGTTGTATACCCATCTTGTAGAACAATCCAGGGCAGTGTCACTTCTAGATATGATCCAGCGCCAATGTTTATATGGACCGCATTTGTTTCCTTATTTTTTGTAAATAGAATGTCTATTGTAGCCTCATTCAGTGTTGACAGTCTTATATCAAACGACTGCATCTGTCTTCTATCACCAGGCTTTGGCTGTGGGGTGACTTCCAAACTCTTATAGTCTGGTGGAAAAAAGAATTTAAACAAATGATCTCTTTGCCTATCCGCCCACGGTCCGTAACTGAAATCTGTACCTTTCCCACATTTAATATCTACGCCCCAAATTGGAGGAGCGGATTCTACTATGTCTCCATTTGCTAGTTGGAGTAATACTGGTTGTTCAGGCACTAAGCCAGGCTCGTCCATATAGAAATAGACTTCTATGTAATTAGAGCTCATAATCACAAACCCTTCACCCATGTATCTGGGAGGCTCGTCCACCATGGCAGTGTAATTTGGACTTGGCGCCAACATTACTTTGCAGTTCTCAGCTTTGACTTTAACAAAGTGCATGAGGTGGTCGAGACTCGAGGCCGGTGGTTTCGTACTGTAGACTAGATGTGCTTCCTCAACACTAATGGAAAGTGTTGTTGGTACTAGACGATTCCCGAAGACGACTCGGCCGGTGCAGATGTCGACTTTGATCACGGGAATGAGATCTCGCCATGTTCTTGCCATGGCCGCCTCAGAGCGAACCGCATCTTGAGCGCGCCGCCTTTTCTCATTAGCGTCATTCATTGCTTTATCCCTGTCTGTGGAATCATCATCGTTTTGCTGCTTAATGCTGGGCTCGAGGCCAAATATTTTTTCTAGTTCATTGTAAAGGTCGCACCTGTTGTAGAAATGTAATTCGAAGCCATTCAACATAATGGATAGTCGTGTGTCCGAGTGCGATAAGTCTGTAACAAGCGATGTAATCTTCACCAACATGTAATATATTACAATCCCTATATGTACTCTTGCAATTTTGCAAAATTATAAAGCTAATTAACAAAGAAGGTCAGCCATTCTGGATCCAATTACACCTTTTTATATACAATTGTTAACAACACCTGGAATAGTTTGTATATAACATTGATTCATAACAATTCTTTCGGAGCCTGTGTAGAAATATAACTGTATTGAATGACGGGCAGAATATGAATACAAAATACAAAAAAATAATAAACAAATATTTTTTGAAAAAAGAAACTACATTTAGTAACTACAGAACTTTGTTTTGTCAACTGACAAAATTTCGAGAAATCAAAGGTGTTACAATATCGATAAGTGCAGGGAATTCCCCTTTCGTTACTGTAAGTTATGCAGTGTTGCCACGCCAGAATTTAACAAATATATCTACGTCGCAATGGAATAACATAAATTAAAAAAAAACCTCCACAATTGAGACATACCTACTGATATTTGGCCATTTTTTTATAAACTTTAATGTCTAATATTCTGTTTAAAAACTACATCCAAAATGGAACAGTATTTTTTTCAGACAAGTACAAATATGTGAATAACTCGGAAAATAGAAGTGGTAATAATTTATGGAAATTATTGATACACTCGTTGCTTCTTGCTCGGCAGTAGTCGTGGGTATTCACGACTCCTCGGAGTGTTTCGGCTCACTTAATCCGGCTCCGCTCGCGGATCCGACTCCTCTTAACGATTCCATGACTCCATTGATTCACCTACTTATATTTCATAAGAACCTGAGAGCGACTCATTCGCATTGCATCATGTTCGTTCATGTAACTCGGCAATCCAAAAATGAAAGTAATAAATAGCTCCTCGGAGTCGATAACAGTTAGCCGGAATAATTAAGTTTCGGCTCCGCTCGCGGTTTCGGATCTTTTGATTAATTGAATCCGGAGTTACCCATCGCTACTCGGAAGTACACTATTTCCATAAAATGTACAAATAGTGGTGCACTGTTCACTGAGACAGTGCACAATGAGAGACAGACAAAAATTGTCAAAATCGTGTTTTTGTATTCTAATACTCTTCCTTCATCGCCCCCACTCAGTTTTTGGTAAATAAATTCAACGTACAGACAATGGTTCTACAGTTTTATTATCTGTAATAGATTGTTATGGCTTCGGTCAAGCATACAACATCGAAAAACACAATTTTGTGTAATTGCGAATTTGTAGATCATGCTTTTTTTACCTATGACATTTATTCTGAGGTGAATCGATAGTTGATTGACACGTCGTTTATCAAAGTCAATCAATACCTCAATGATTCAAGTGAGTGTCATGACATCACTCTTCATAACCCATCCATCTCACCAATTTTAAGGATGTATGGAAATAAAACAGTGATAGGGTAGAGGTACCTACGTATATATTTTCGACTGTCATTCGTGATATCATTGAGTTCAAAGGCCCGATCCGTACTACTGAGCTTCTGGTTAATTAAAAAAATTATTCCTAGCTCGGCAGTGAAAGGAAAGATCGGGAGGAAACCCACGCGCTTGATTAAACCTGGATTAAAAAATCTTGAGTATGTATGTGTATTCACTAATCTGCACTCTGCCCACGTGGTAGATTATGGCCCGAAACTCACTAGTGATTTACTAAGAGAAGCCTGTACCTTTTTTATCACATAGACGGGGTGTGATAAAAAGGCTGAAATAAAAAGGCAGAGAAACTGGTAGATTTCATAATTACCAATTAAAAAAACATACCTTCAGAAACATCTTTCGGTATATATGAGCGCCACCATCTGAAGATCAAGTAGCCATCTTGTATGCGGAGCGTATAGTCGTAGTTTATGTAGACAATGTCACGGAACATTATCTTACCAGAGAGAGCATTGAGAGTGAATGAGCCTGAAATAAATAGTTGCTTCAAGGTTAAAGTACAGTCTTATAGTACTAGAATTATAAATAAAAATATAATAATAATTAATATAATTAATCTCTTTCGTGGCATAATATATTGATGTAAGTCACCGAGACCAAAGTCAAGACTCAGTGTAAAGGTCCCATTAAACATTGAATTAGCCCCATTGAAATAAGTCATAGAACTTGTGTCTAAATAATTTATAAGTATATATTGAACATGATCCATCTGTGGATTTTGGTCTTTTTGCACTACCGATATCCCTTTTATTTTTCTCTATCCTAAGGTTGCCTGGAAGAGATCGCCTTAGCGATAAGGTCGCCTATTGTATTCTGTCATTTATTATTTCTGCACATGTAATAACCAATCGTATGCAATAAAGAGTATTTATTATTACTATTTTTCTCTAGAATGTCTAGAAAATACAGCAAACAGTGAAATCTGACTTTCCGACTTCCACATGCCATTGGAGTTTTGCTTTTTTTTTATATATATATTAGTGTAATGCGTGCGCGCCGCCGACGTTGCAAAATCCTAGTCACAGCTCTCTTGAAGAACCCTATATTGTAGCTTAATGGAAATACCTCTTGAGGCAGTTCGTTCCACAGTAATTATGGGTTCGCGGTATAAAGTAATTTTTGGACCGAATATGGACACCTTCACCAGGGGTTATGCGGGCGCGCCGCCGACCTTGCAAAATCCTATTCACAGCTCTCTTGAAGAACCCCTGCAGTTCGTTCCACAGCCTACGGGTTCGCGGTATAAAATCATTTTTGGACCGAACAGTGTGCGACACCTCCGTATTGAGGAAATGCGGATGGACCGCACTATTGTGACGGGAGGTGCGGTTGTAGAAACCCGAGGTGAGAATTATATTAAACAATTCTTCAGAGCATTCCCCATTGTACAGGCGGTAGAACACACAGTTATAACTTTGCTTTAACTGCTTTAACTTTGCTTTCAGTATTTATAAGTACAGTTTCATTTCATCCTTTTAAATATTAGGCTATGCAGACATTGCACTAGCAGTGGCAGAATGACATGTAAATGAACATTTCAGACAATTAAATCAGGAACACCTACAATGACATTGTAAATGATATGCTTTCGAAACCTATTGTTTATTTATACCTAATCATAAATATTATTTCTGAGTATGTTATCAAATTATCAATCCATTTAAGTGCTGATAATGAAAAAATATTAAAATTATCTTTACTGATGCATAATAGACAAGTCGGACAACTAATTATTACTTCCTATATACTTTTATAGACATATATATTAATTATAATAGAACAAAATTAATTAAGGTCCGTGACATTAGAATACAGCTTATAGTTAAACAAGCAGCAAAAAAAATACTAAATGAGCAGCAAATAATGATCAACAAAACAATATATTTTTGAATAACTCAAATAGGGGTAGGGGGAGAGTGCATGTTGCATTCCCACAGCCACTGGGTGCACTTGACTGGCCACGTTACCCCTCTCACAGAAGACTACCTTAAAATGTACTGCATTTTCCATTTCAAAGTAGTCTTCTGTGAGAGAGGGGTAACGTGGCCAGTCATTCTGTGGTAATGCAACGTGCACTGTCCCCCTAAATTTGATTTAAATAAACTTAATCAGTGTGGTGTTATGATTAAAAATTAAATGTGAATTCTTACTTGCTGTGTAGATAAATGTAAAATTTATGTTATGAACAAATGAATCTAGATTTTTAACAATGAAATTAGAAATTAAACATTTGTGAACATCAAATACAGTGAAATTTTTTTTACAAAAAAAAAATAGATTTTATGTTATAAATTACACAAGTCAATATGAGTAAAGCCTCAAACCACAGTTGTTTTATAATAATTGTAATATTCTGTAACATTTATAATACTTGATAATAAAATTATATTTAATATGTGTCATGTTACTATATAGCTATTATCACAGCTAATGATGACAATTAGTATATTACTTTGTTATTATTGACTAACATATTATTATTAACTATTTATTAACATATATTATTAACTTTTTGAACTTGTTAGGTATTTATGAATTAAGATCTTATCAAAACCATGCATTTCTTTTGAAAATTCCTAATAAGAGCAATGTGTTGTTATTTCAAAATCAAAGAAATTATTTCTAATACCTAAAATATTTACAACTGGTAATAGTATATCACACCGTTTGTGACTAATACATAGAAAACATTACATGTTTATTTTTATAAAAGTTAATCAAGAATGTATTATTATTAAATTGGGTTACTTACCAATCTTAAAATTCTCATCTTGGAAATAGAATTTGTTGATAAGCCTCGTCAATATGTAGCCCAGGACTCTGCTGTTGTAGTACGTTATGTAGACGACCCACAATATAGCTGAGATTAACGATACGATCAAAAGGGCGAAGTTTCGGTCCATCGTAATCTCCGCGAAGTCTATAGACGAAGAATTCCATCTTTGAGCGATCGGGTCATCCACAGTCACGGTGAAATTATCCCTAAACATATTTGAACTAATTAACAAATCACAATTGAACCTTTGTGTGTCACAGAAAGAAAATAAACACAAATGTAAAGTGAAACAGAGTAGGTACGCAGATCAAGGCAACTCACATGATGGTAAGGCTCATAACTTTACTAATATTTCTCACATTGTTTATTCGAGATTTCAAAGTATATTTTATGCACAATACACATATCTGAATGTATTTCTAATCGACCGTCTTTCTTATCAAATTAATGAGTTCCGATACATGAACCCATACGTAAATGAATGTCTTTTGACAATTGTGACAGATTGTATTTCCATTCCGTTTCAAGTCTTTTCGGTTTTCAAAAGATAAAATTGCATATCATATAATTTAATTTTTATTTCCCTTCCCAATTAAACTAAGAAGGTAAATAAAATAAATAATGCTCTTACACTTCTATTTATTTACTGAAATGTTTATGAAATCGTACACAAGCAAATACAAAAAGTTGGTTTTGCAGTAAATGCTGTGTTAATTGAAATTAAAAGGTTTTTAAATCAGTCAATGTTGGCATTCCTGATAATTTGTATGGTCTGTCTCACCATTTCCTAATATTTTATCAGACAGTCAGTTATTCTTTATCAGAAATCTGAATTTCTAATAAAGAAAGATGGATTTTGAAAGAAAGAAAGACAACTAGATTTAATTGGCAGATAATTTATCTATCAGATTGTTAACAGTGTATCAGGAGGTGGTGGAAACGGTTCAGAGCCTTTTGTAGCGCCTCCTTATACCTCTTATCAGAAAGTGGTGAGAAAGGCCCTAAGAGTTCAAATTTCATTTCATTGAATTATAAACTCAACTTTAACGATTTATAACTTTGTGGTTTTAATTAACCCCTTCATCGTTTTATAGTTACCGGGTAATACTTTAAACAAATAAAAAGAAAAAGGTCAAAGGTTATTATGATCAGGACCCGGATCAAACGTGTCCAGCACCTAGACTGCTCTAAGAGTAGCGTTTTTCGCGTGTATAAAAAGCATTGATATATAAAAAGTAGATCGAGCATTTTTTAATGACAGATATATTAATTATGTGTGTTTTGGAAGCATACTCAAATGAAAAATCAGATGAATCATAAAAAATCAGGTATTCCACTCGCGACGCGGCGCCCCTCGATTACCTAGCGCCCTGGGCGATCGCCTTTATCCGATCCTGGTTATTGTGATTTTATAAATAAGTAAATATTGATATGATAATTAATAAGTATTATAAGTATATTAATAATTATGTCGTAGCACAGTGTTCAGGCCCCAGGCGGTACACCACAAAACACAAAAATAGTTTAATCGGCCTCAAATTATTAGGTAGGTTACTCTTAGTAATACTACTGAAATGAAAGTATGTTGCCTGTAAATTAAAAAAGTAGTCTTAATTTTTCAGAAAAATGGGGTAGGTAGATACGGTTATTTTTATTGCTACATCTTTTCTAAAGTGTACCAACGCAACGATCACAAACCTCAAATTATGGGCTGACAACACAGATGATTGATGATTTTTTTTTTGTTTGTACCTTAGCAACGAATATTAGATAATTCAAGTTAGTTTTAAACTATATAAATACAAATATATTTAAAAAATTAATTAATGACTGAAATTATCATTTACAAAAATATACAAAATGGCTGATACAAAAAGTAAGAACAAAACATTGACTGAGGGTAGTACTGAAAATTATGAAAGTGGTGAAGGAGGATTCAACGTGAAAGTAACGTAAGACTTGTTATACTTTGGTTATACCTACTTCAAGTATGTGTTGTAAGTACATGTTCCGCCCTCAATTCGCAAGGGAGAGATGTGATTATTGTAGTGATTGGCTTTAAACATTTCAATCAACTTTATCATAGAAAGTATTTAATTGGTTTGTTGCTATTCTTCGACCTCAGTGTGTGTATTTTTTATTTCAAAGTCTCATCTATTATGGTTTCTATGACTCATTCAACTAGAATAAAGCAAACTTGAAAATAATTTTTTAAATTCATTAGAACACTAAAATGGATAATAATAATAATATGAGCTTGGGAATATTTAGACCGGCTTTAATCAGAGTGGATCCAACCGACATCTATGGATGTGGTCCCCACCACATCTATATCTACTATTGCTATCTTTAGTTACTCGTGTGGTGTTGTTACGGCATTGTAGAAGAATTAAATCATTGGTTTGTATTGCAATCCTTTATATGAAAGTGGATCATGCTAGTGTTAATCAAAATACTTATTAAAACATTAAATTTAGGTCACACAAAGACAATCGTAATGCGAGGCCTAAAATACATGTGTAGAACAGTGTAGTTCACGTAATTTCATTAGTACGTAATAGGTATCATTAAATTCATACAATACCGTACAATCATATTAAAGTAAATTATAATATTATGTTAATATTAAGTGCTTATAAGTAAAATGATAAGCGATAGTGTTGTACCTACTATTCTCTATGTCTTATGTATATTCTAATACTCATATAAGTATGAATGCTTAAATTGGGTCTCAAAACACTGGGAATCCTAGTGAGGAGCCCAAAGCTGTTAGTAGAATTCGATTCTTCTTATTGTTAGTTTTTTATACATTTATACTCGTATACGCTCACACAAACATGCACACAAACCAATGTACACGTATGTATGTAAAAAGCAATAATAATAGTAGTGTAATTAATAAGCTACGTAAGTGTTTGTGCATTGTTCATTTTCCTAATTCTATGGTACTTATAAATCATTTCGTTTCAAGCCCTTTATCTCAGTCATTTTTTATTTCATTAATTAAATTCTACTTATTCTACATTATAAAATTATATATTTTAAAAGTAATCAAATACCCAATTATACTCGTATTTTTAGGTGGACTTTACCAAACAGGCTGGATCTTATGACGTTTGTCGGAAAGGATGTTTTTGCCATAGCTCACGATATTTACATTATATTCTTTAACTTCAAGAATAACACTGAATTAGTATATGTGGCTGACAGCGAGAAAAGTGGTGACGGTGTTGATGTGATTGCAGGTAAATACAGTATTTATATATTAGTAATAAAGTTTAGATTCCACTGTATAAAGGCTCATAAAATTTACTAGATACAGTCGGAATTTTAATTCGATTCCAGATTTGACAATTTCAGTGTTGCAACGTTATGACAAGTACTAAATAGTAACGTTGCAAAATTATTCGATACGGAAATGGAATATTTCCGGATCGATTCTTCTCGTTTATAATTTTATTCTCGTAAACTAAGTATATCAGGAAATTAAATATTTGTGAACGGATAATTTAGTTATGACGATTAATTTTATTACGGATCTGAGAGTTTTCTTTAATAATTGTGTGTGAAATAAATAAATAAATGTGATCATGAAGGAACATGAGAAATAAAACAAATAGATGTATTAGGGTAATATTTTATTTTATAAATCGTCGCCGTCATCGCTATCGCTATCGCTGTCACTTTCTGTAACATTTATTATAAATGTGTCTGTGATATTGTCAATTAACATATCTAGCCTACTCATTTTTTCCTCTTCTTTGACAACATGGGATACGCATTTAGACCATTCGGTGGCCGTAATTTTTTGAATGCCTTCCTCAAATAAATTTCTCACGTCTGTCAATTTGAAGGTTTTATTATTTTGAGCTACATGCCCCTTTACCTGAGCCCATATCAATTCGATAGGGTTCAGCTCGCAATGGTAAGGGGGCAGTCTTAAAACCGTGATCCCATGTTGTGCTGCCATTTCGTCTACAGCGTACTTATTAAAAGACTCGTTATGTGGAATCAGTTCTAAAAGCGTAGCTTTAACCATATCTGGTTCGTAATGAATATTTTTATTTAAAAGCCAGTCTTGAATGGCAGCTTTTTTCCAGCTCATTTTTGGTGCCGTTTCCAATTTTCGGGAGTGGTAAGGTGCATTATCCATCACCACAATTGAGTTTGGTCTTAATTTTGGTAAGACTCCAGCGAACCACTCCTCAAAACAAACTGCATTCATCTCATCATGGTAATCTTCACAATTTTTCTTTGCTTCAAAAATCATGAGCCCCTCTTCCAGGAAGCCTTCTTCACTTCACTACCTATATGGCTAATTATGAGACGTTTGCCTTTTCCAGATGGGTTTTTTAATCCAGTGGTCAGTCCCTCCAAAAACGCTTGCCGAGATGATGTGACTTGCTTGTCCACCCAAGTTTTTTTTACAGTATGACCTTAAATCACATATAGTACATGAACATTCAATATTACTATTAAATTTAATGTAAATGTATATTAATTTAAAATGTTAGCCTTACCTGCGTTAACCCAAGTTTCATCTTGATAATATATATGTCTCCCTTCTCGTCGAAACTGACATATAGATCGCAAGTAACGCTGGCGCCATGTTATTATATCATTTCGATCAATAAGTGTGCTCTTGCGTGACCGTGCAACAAATTTAAAATTAAGATGCTTCAAAATTTTTCTGAGGGTGTCTTTGGAAACCTTGGGCATTTCTGGATCATCGTTCATCACTTGTAAAATCTGAAATAGTAAATTTTATAATAGTTTAGAATCATTACTTATATATAAAAGATGTAGGTATAAAATAATACTGTCTGACTGATTGACTAACCTTTGCAATGGTTGGAGGTTCATTTCGGTAAAAGAACTGATGAACTATTCGTCGTATTGCGGAGAATGTAAATTCATCAATTTTATCTTTGAAACTTCGCTTTAGTCCAGTTTTTTTAGGGGGAGTTGGCGGCGCACCTTTATTTACTTCCTTCAAAACGTTACAAACAGAGCGTGAGGTTATTCCCAATATGTGAGCAACTTTGTTCATACATTCATTTTCTTCCACAACTTCAAAGGCCTCCAATTGCGCAGAAGTTTCATTTTTCACGTACTTATATGCGTTGCGGATCATTACTTTTTCAGTAACAGTGAAAGCTTTTCGTGGACGTTTTTTTCTTGGAGACAAGAAAACATCCACGTCTTTTTGTGATGTACTTGGCGGAGGATCCATTTTGATGGAAAACCAAAACAAATAGATTCACTCAAAGTTCACAAACTATAAACGTAACAACAAACACAACGTAACAAAACTTTAACAAAAACCCAACAAAATAACAAAATATCGATTCGCAATGAAACGAGATATTCGTGCAGTCAGACTAGGAGAATGAAGCCGAATGACAAGATAAACAAAATGGCGATAGCTGCACGAGCGCGCACGGGTTGCCAATACAGAAAACTATCTAGGCTCTTTTATTATAAGTTTTGTTTTTAATATAAAAAAAAAAAACAAAAATATTCACTTTTTATAAAATAAAGCAGCGGTTACTAATTAATAAATAATTGTTATGAATAATTATGTATTTATTTAAATAAAAATCAATAATTTAGTCTTTAATTGGCACACCAATATTATGATTACATAAACATAAATCGCGATTGTTTATCGATTTTTGTGTTCATCACTACACTATTATATGTGGTATCATTATTTTACAAAATGACAGTAGCTAATGTCAAATGTGGAATCGAATTATAATTCCGACTTTAGTTTTAGACATTTAACAATCTTAGACATTCCGTAGTATATTTTCTGACTGAATAATTTAGATTTAAACTGAACTGTGTATTGTTTTATTAATTATTGTATTGAGAATGAATTAAAATTCAAAAATTAAGCATAATCTATTATAATAATAATAACATTTTTATTTCCTTAACGTAGTCGTACAATTTTATACACGTGGTGGGGGGTCTCTTTTTAAATATAAGAAATACCTGTCATGAGACCCCGCTCTTCCATAACAAGTTACACCGTTATACATATATGATTATTATTATTAAATGACCATAATGATAAAAATACTAAATTTAAATATAAGATGGTGCCGAGGTGTAATGTATGTGCATGCGTGCGTGTGTGTGTGTGTGTGAAGGTGTGTATGCATGCGTAAGTGCGCACCTATTTATGCATATTGATGTGGAATAAAAATAAGTGGCGCATATAAATATAATAGTATTATATATCAGAAAGTAGATTTAAAATGTTAGAATATAATCAGGGCTAAGCTATTAATTATTATTTCTCAAAAGGGTCTCAATCTCATCGGTAGCTCTTAGTCTTTAGCCAGTTAGTCAAGTACTTTTTGCAATTATGGGAATTCATTGGATACATGTTTATATGCTTATTAATTAAGTTATATAGACATACGGATTGTTTTACATATTGTCTTCTAGCAAAAATTGTATTTTTTTTTTATAGACCAGTGGGTGGACGAGCAGGCGGTCCCACGTGATGGTAAGTGTAACCGCCGCCCATGGACACCTGCAACACCAGGGGGTATGCGGGTATTTCAATGAAAATCGGTTTCTATGTTTGACGACCGATTATCACAATTTGTTGCCGCTGTCTGCAGTGCAAAGGGTCACGGCTTGATTTCTGCTTGTACATTCATTTGTCTAAAGACATATGTTTGTTGTGTTTTGGATGATTTGTGACTGTCTGTGTCTCGGAGTCTGGACTCACGACACATTGCATTTGCATCATGCAAAACCTTATTGTGGGTGGATCTCGTCTCTTAGATAAGTTTGTCTATTTTTGCAGGTCACAGATCCAGTATATTTGCATTTACGGAGAAAACGAACCATGCTCGAATATTTGTAGTGACTTACCCTTCTTTTGCGATAACAGCTGAACTAAAAGGTACGTACTTATTTGTCTATGATCAAACACTGCCCTGGACAAGGCCATAAACAATAGACAAGTAATTTTATTTCTTTGTTCTCTTCCTGTCATCATAGACCCTTTTATTACCTTATTAATACTCCGTTGTTATTATTGTTGTGTCGGTCAACGTTGGCATAGCATCATTCTATCTGTCGTAAAAAGCGATTAAGGGATCACAACCCCCCCCCCCCCCCCGTTCCCGCGCGCCACAAACCCTGAGGAACTACCATCACCTCTAAAATATGGTAATATGGTATTATGGTATGGTAGCCCAGCGATAATATGGTATTTTAAGCAGATACATTTAAGGCCCGTATCCAGCAGTAGACGACAAAGGGCTGGTTACGATAAAAAGAACCACAAGCAGTAAAAACCACTGTCGCAAGATTTGGATTTAGAGTATCTCAGTATAAACTCCCTTTATATGTATAGTAAAAGGAGGCAAACATACAGACAGTTAATCTAATGGTAAGTGGTTACTGTCTCCCGTGGACATCTGCAATTCACGATAGCAACAATACCTATCATAGTGTGGTTTGTCATGTTAGTCATGAAAGTAGAAAAGGATGCATCGTATCTTCGTTATCAAAAAGAGATTACCGCATGTTTTGAAACACAATAATCTCCACTTAGTCCGTTTTGGATCCGACTATGTCCCAAAACACCCTCATAATTGCAAGAGGAACCTTATGCCCTAATGTAGGACGTTATAGTCTGATATAAATTTCATTCCTTCACTCATTCGTGGGTCAAGTTTTATTTATTACTCTCTTCCACTCATTATAAAAATAATTGCTGCATTAACAATATTTTGCAAAAAAGACACTAAAAGTCTTGTCTTTCTCAGATATGGAGGTGAACAGATACAAGGGGCTGTGCATGATGGAATGCGACCTAATCGCCGGCTTCAGCGGGTTCCCTAACTACGTGATTAACGTGTGGAGCTGGCGGACCCGGCAACGCCTGCTGTGTGTGCCCACCGGCGTTATACGACGGAACCAGATCTATATGTAAGATCTATATCTACATGCATTTGCAATGCAACGCGCATGGCCTGCGCGGGCGTCCGCGTCCTCGGAATATGTTCTAGGCAAGCATGTTCTTGACCTTTTTTCTCTTCTGCACGCGTACGCGAAAATCCTTGTGTAAATGAGATTTTAGCTTTCAGAACGACCATTTTGTGTTAGTCTTTCCTGGAGTAGGTATGTGACTACTACTCGAGCCATCCCACCTCCTTTCAGAAATCAAGTAGTCACCTGGCCTGGCTAAGCCTTAGAGTATTTATTCTTAATTGTCATTCGTGAGCTCATGAACTCAAAGTCCGAAACGTACCACTAACCTTCTTCTCAAGTACGAATGTTTCAATTAGGTATCGTTAGCTCGGCAGTGTGTTTCCACCAATCCTCATTGAACCCTCATGGTGGATTATACTTTCGTGAGTCCATCTCCATACACTGACATCGAAGTACTAATCGAATACTCAGAATACATAAAAATATTTTTATGGGAAAATTGTGGCAGATGAGCAGACAGTCCATCTGGAAATCAGTGAATAGGTAGTCTTACTCATACCTACACTCAGAATTTTATTTTGAAGAAGGTTTGGGAAGGACGGTGAGCATAATCCTGGAGTTCCGCTTGGTAAAGGCCCTGTAATTGTGGTCATACACAAAATTAGTCTTACCCCGCATGCTCGTTACAAGTTGAATACCATCGCAGGTCAAGCCGCACCCACATGCTCATATGCGAATGCTGGGGCGAGGGCCTCATTGTGTGGGAAGTTGCTCAATGCTTTAAGAAATGCCTAATGATAAAGCGAGTCAAGGAAGAGAAGACTGGGTGGGAGGTGTCAGCGCCCCCGATAGTCGGCATTTGTTGGAGCAACGAGGGGCAACTATATGCGATCGACCCTAACGCCAACTTGTACAGTGTAAGTAGAGAGATGTCGTAACAGGGAGACAGAGAGAGAGAGATTATATTGTGTTTTGTTTATGTTACTTTTTCATAATGCAGTTTTCCTATGCGTCTTGTGTACGGTGGTCGCCAGTTGATGCTCCGCTCCCAATTAGGTATTTAGAGGTATTTAGAAACTTTATTGCTGGAACCTTAGGCGTTGAACGTTTACGTCGAGTGTTAACGTTCAACATTATATCATCTAACGTAATAGTTCACATTTTTAACGCTCGATGGTCTTAAACCTTTGAGGTTAAAAGCTCTAGTATAAAACAGTTATTAGTTAAGGTTGATGTCAGTTTGTTTGAAATGCTTTCACGCATCATGACGAATCGAGCTGAAATGTTTCATGAACCTCTTAGGGACCACGAAAAGGACATAAGCTACATAACTAACGTTCCCGTGGGACAGGGAGCACGCAGGCAAAGTCGTTGCCAATAATTAGTATTCATATAGAAATTTGCCAATTCACAGGTGTTATCAGACGGTATAGGTATGGTCACCAACTTAGAGTGGTCAGAGGAGTTGACCGGCAGTAGGAAACCGCGCATGTGTTCCTTTGGCAACTGCATTCTTATTTATGGACCGGACAATTGTTTACGGGTAAGTGCAATATTCCCTTAACTTTTTAATTAACTGTAGAGTAAGGTACCTAAGCTGTAGAAGAAAATGCTCTGAGATTTTACTTAAGTACAGATTTTTAAAATATCACTAGCTCATTGGTGAAAGAAAGCTAAGAAAGCGAAGCTAAAAACTCATATCTAAGAATTTAAAAAAATCAATCATCTGGATCCATCAATTCACACTGGATCCGTGTGATGAATAAGTTAGGAAGGCACTAGGGGATATTATCAACTTTAATTCATATTCTAAACAAGTCTATTTACAATTCTAAACTGCCTCGTTTTATTTTGTACTATTTTGTAAGGATGATTAGAAACTATTACGAACTCTTTTCGTATGCAGTCTCTTAAGAAGACTGAAAGCAAATGGAAAGTGGCATGGAGTTATGTGCCCCGTGATGACGTGGCGCGGCTAGTGTCCAACTCCACCTCGGACATGGCCGTGATATGGACCGTGAGGGGGTTTGTGTACAAACTCACCGGCGAATCTGATGAGATCGAAGTCAAGCTGTTCACCTATAAACAGAGGTAGGATAAAGCCAATCTAGATTAGTGTAATTAAACAATGCCGCTTTCCAGGCGGCGGTATCTAGGTGAGAGAAAATTATTTCCGGATACTATTTTGGGGGTGGTGGCCAGCTTTAGAATAGCACCACCCCATATCATCCCGTGGGATTTGTAAAAGACTAACGGACGACTAAGGAATAACAAAGCCGCTATCACAAGCCGTGAGGAACTTACACGACCTCGTCAAAGAGTGGACTCAGCAACTCGCTTGGACAACGTGCCGTTTTAAGGCCATACATCCCTCGTACACGAGACAATGATCAAGAGGAGGCTCGTGTCCAGCAGTGGACGATAAAAGGACAGGTTACAGTTTGCGGAATGTAAATAAGCGGGCGCGTAGGAACTCTTGAAGAACCAAAATACAAGTAGTACACATAAAGTCTGATCGGGACTTATAAAAAAGAATAAGGGAGACAATATTGCAATATTCCAGAAACATCCAGAAAGTGCAGATGATTGCACCAGACTTCGAGTACGTCGCTACGATGGACGACGCGGGCGTACTTTGCGTTTACGAAATAGCTACAGCGAAATTGGTAGGTGAATTAAATGTTGCTCTATACTTTCATCATCTTCATTTTGGTCATCAGTCTGTCTCTTTACTGCCTGGGTATAGGCCTTTCTGTTTGCTATTTATAGCCCAGACTTCACTTATGATGTAACGATTCTCCAAGGTACCCAAACCAAGCCTATGGTCATCTGCATTAGTGTAAGGGAAAAAATTATGTAACGGCCCTTTGTTAAGGTGCTTAACTGATTTATGTGGAAAGTTTTGCAGATTATTTGAAATTATTATTTATAGAAAGAAGATGGAAAATACACACATATCACGTGGTCTGAAGAAAATGTTGGGAAGAAAGGAAGGATTTTCCTTATCCCATCAGACACACTGTTCTTCTTCGGTGGGAGGAGGAGGTGAATGGGGTGGGAAATTCCTTATTACTCAATGGAATGGAAAATGTTTCTCGCTCTCTCTTTCTCTCTATGATTCGTGTAATGGAACAAATTCCTAGAAAAGAAAATGTCTTTGGCAACTCTTCACTCTCTCCTGAAACATATTTGACGTCAGTCTTCTGTGAGACTGCCGCAAAACGTACAACGCGTTTTAAAAAAATAAGTACATAAAAATACTATTAACTATTTCATGGAAAAAACTAGACTAGAAAAATGGAAATCATGGAAAAACTACGGCAGCGAGAGTCCAATTATAGGTCTAGCAATTTTAAGACCTATAAGCCCCGGGTTGCTGCAGTTCATCAGAAGCTGTTCCTCGGTCTTGACTTTTAGCTAGAAGGGGTAGTTAGTGTTCTGATGCTTTGGGGAACCAAGACCGAGCAAGAATACAATCCCTATTAGTGGTTGTTAAGTTTATTATATTATACGTAGGTATTCTAGGTTAAATTATACTTAAATAAAAAAAATTTTTTTTAGATGCTAATGAAATTCGTGCAAGGCAACGACATTTCATTCCAAGCCAGCCCAGTGGACCCTATTCTTGTAATCTTTGGGGAGGTTGGCCCTAACTATGGCTTGATCCTCGTGAAGTATGCCGACGGCGACCTGCAAAACTTCTGCAACTACAGCCTGACGCACCAGATCGTGTCGCAAGTGGTGTTCTCCCCGAGGGGCCGCGAGCTAATGGCGGCGGCTATGTCTGCTGGACATATATTTATCTTCCATGTTAGTTGAACAACTTCTCTTTCAGTAATTAATAAATAAATAAATCTTTATTTCAGACAAGGTCCATATAGCTGGATGGGGGTAGGGGAATGGGGATGGAATGGAGAATATAACGAAACGAGGAATTTTATTCATAAAGCCTCAAACAAAGATAACGTTATTTGAAACTCTTGTTCGTTCAAGTCTCGAGTCTCGAGTGTTGCACACACATTTTCTTTGTATTTGGGAAAACAAACAGTAATACATTAACATTTTAACATAACATACGTACATTTCTATTATTCTACTAAATGTAAATGTAATGTTAAAAAGGAATCACATATACAATATAAACCAAAAATATTTTTATCGAACTAATATTAATCTAGTTGTGGAAAAATCTTTTTACCATTAGTCCATAGGTGACCTATGACCACTGTTACAGAGTATGGGACCTATGATAGGTCCCATTCTCTTTTACAGTGGTCCTATTACTCTTTTACTTTTACGGTGGTCAGTCAGTGGACTGATACATCTATAAGCACCTCGATAATATGCTTCCTATACCCAGGCTCTGACAACGCAAATATGTCAACATCCTGGTAAAGGGTATTATAAGTGTGGGTAAGTGGACGCAGTGGTCACCATCTTGAGTCGTGCATAATTTTGTAGCTAATAATGTTTACGTGCGGACCGCTCGTATTTGTGTCGTCCGATGAACAACAATACAATGTTCATTAGATGCCTCAGTACAATCAAATTTATGCCATGAAGATAAATAGCTTTAAGAAACATACGTAATTTTAATGTTATGCATTTTAATGCATTTTTAGTGCATTTTAATGTTAAGAATTATATCCATTCATCAGTTCAGTGTGAGACAAATATATAGAAAAACATCTGTAATGCATAGCAGGAAGATATTTATGTTGAACTGTTACGTACTTACGTATAGTTACGTTCCTGTAAAAGGGAAATTGATGGAAATTCCTAGTTTGAATCCTTATTACGTTTGACATTTATGTGAAACGTATTGAAAGTGTTCAAATCCGGTTTAGCTGCTCGTAGGATTGATGATTGCCCTCGTAGGAGGATTGATTGCCCCAATATTCTCAATAGAATAGTCAAATCCACCCTATTTGACCATAAAACATACATTATGCAGTTATGCTTTATTCAACATACCCTACCTCCATCTAAAAGAAATCTCGCATACCACTTGACCCTTAATCTAATTTGTAGAGTTTATAATAATATATCGAAAGTCTGGTGTCAAATTTTAACAAAAAAATTTGGCAGATTTTTTTTAAATTTTTGGTTCAGATTGTTATTTTTCATCATTAACTATATAATTACTGAATTTATATGTAGGTATTTAACTAAGTGTTTTAAGCGGTAATATTGGTGTATTCTCCTGTAAGTATCTATAGGTACTTTATAAATTAGATTTAAATATATTTATCGAATATAAGCTTAATGTATCCTATGTAACAGATCCTTTTGTAAATAAATAAATAACAAAATTCGTTTTCACTCCCCATTCTTGCTTGAGAGGGTTACGATGAGTGGAATGGAGAGTAAATAATATAATGCGAATAAAGAGTTTCTTGTTACATAACGAGGATGGGATCGGAAGTATTATGAAGTGACATACTTCTCTTATTTTATTATGTTCTTCACTGTGATGCGCCAGTCGCCAGTCGAGTACAGTCCAGTGGCTGCGGGATTGCGTCCTTACCCCTTCTGGTACACATATAACAGTGGGAACTTTTGTCCCAGTTATCGGAAGAGTACAAGCTAACCCTGGTGCGGTACACGGAGATCGGGCGCGGGCTGGCTGACTGCTTCCTCATGAAAGTCGGCGACGCGATGAGATCTTTCAGCCTGGTGCTCTTCTCCGATAAATATCTTATTGGTGAGTACAAATCCTTCGCAGTTTGTAGGGACACAGTGCATGCAGAACGCGTACAGTGTCCACGTCCACACCGTTCTCGATAGTTGTCTCGCGTACGCCTCACGGGATGTATACTTGTTTTTAAAACTTGTGATCATTTAAATAATTAAATAGTATGGAGGACAATGGAAGTTATTTGTCGCACCTTCTGAAGATACAATATTCATCTTACACCTTAAACCAACTACCATCACAAGGTTGATTAAGGACTTTCCGGGATGTTTGTGTCGTTGAATCTACAACACGGAGTCCTAAATCAACAACACTGAATCCACTCGTCTGATTGATTGTTTCGTATCTTTATTTTTATACGATTAATGAATAAATCCCTAAATTGAGTGTTTCATTTTATTACTGACGTGGTAATTATTATTGTGTTATCTTACGGAATAAGTTGTAGTGCACGCGGAACGCGCACGGTGTTTTACGTAGCCAGTAACATGTAGTATACCGTCACTGTCCACCCTGTACTCGCCAGTTGTCCCCCGCATGCCAACAACGTGTGCACTTTTAATTAATTCTTGTGATTTCTTATTAAATCACTTGTGCTTAAACAACAGCATATGTAAACACAGAATAATAATTTTGTTGTAAACAATTGTCAAACACATGACTTTTTTTATGGACGAAGGCGGCAGACGAGCATACAGTCCACCTGGTGGTAAGTGGATACTGTAGCCCATAGACATCCGTGATACATGCCAACATTAGTCCAAAATGACAAACGCTGGCACGCCCCCGGATGCGCTGCCTACCTTTGGAGATATAGGAATGGATTTGGAGAAAGGGTTGGGAAAATGGGAAGGGATAGGATGGGAATGGGCTCTGGCACATCTCGCTCACTACCAAATCACATACGTACATTGGGGAAATAAGATAAAGTGGGAAATGCAGTACATTTCAAGGTAGTCTTCTGTGAGAGAGGGATAACGTGGCCAGTCGAGTGCGCCCAGCGGCTTGGATTGTGCAGCGTGCACTCTCCCCCTCATGTTTCAACAATTAATGTTGTAACATGAGCGTATTAATGTTTCAACAAATGATAAGTGATCATTTAATATAACAGTATGGAGGACGATTACAGTTTATTTTACACAACCTTCTGATACATCTTACATCTAAAACGGTACCTGACCATTTTTTTTTGTTATTAAACCGCTTTGTCGACAGGCGAGCGCATAGTGTGCATAAACGCGGAGACGGGCAAGGACAACAAGTTCGCGGGCAAGATGCAGGGCCCATACGCGCAGCTGCTGCCGCTGCGCGCGCGAGACACTATACTGGCCATCCCTCATCTTGACCACCGCTACCACCTGCTCAAGCTCTCAGGGGACGTGAGTACAAGCACGCCACATTATACCACAGGACACTACATGCTAGCCAATCCGCACCTTTACCACCTGTCCAAGCTCTCGGAGGACGTGAGCACAAGCACGCCACATTACACCACAGTTCACTTCATGCTGGCCATCTCGCACCTCGACCACCTCTACCGCCTGCCCAAGCTCTCGGGGGACGTGAGTACAACGAGCACGCCACACTACACCACACTACACAGTACACTACATGCTGGCCATTCCGCATCTTGACCACCGATGCCACCTGCTCAAGCTCTCGGGGGACATGAGTACCGTTGTACATGCTCGTTAGCACACCGCACTACAGTACCCTACAGTAAACTATAGACCACTATACATCTTATTTTACCAATACATGACCTAATGTAATCGTAACGTAGGAACTTCAGATTAATAATCCACCATGTGGACCGATTGGTAGATAATAAACATGTCAGAGATTATTGTCAATTGTCAGGCGCTCGGGTTTCCTCACCGTAATTTCCTTCACTGACGATCTAATGAAAATTGAAAAATTCATACTTATGTATTCAGTGGTACAAGCAGGGTTTCGGAACTTACGAGTACCTACAGAAAATATACTTTTTCTACTCTTCCCTAGACTTTCACTTTCACATGGTACCTGCAGGCAACGCATCCATATAACATTAGAAGTGTTACAGTATTGGTCTGCCACCAGCTAGATGACAGATTGATCTAGTAAAGAAAAGCAACCAGCAACTGATTGTAAATTGTTCTGGATATTAGTAAAATAACGTTAAAAAAAGAATTTATTCATATCTGCAAGCAGCCCTTTCGGTATCCCCTGCTGGACATGGGCATCCTCATACATACTGTCTTGTGCATGAGGGGATGTATAACCTTAAAACGCCACACTGAGCAAGCTAGTTGGCGAGTCCACTTTTATAGAGGTGGTTTAGAGCGGCTTTATTATAGTCGCCATTTACGACATCGACGGGCAAAGGTGGAGTATTCTATAGCCAGCCGGACACCACACGGCGGATCAAACCTTTAAAAAATGGAAAGGATTCACTATTACTTGGTTTGTCATAAAGTGACCAGTTTGATAACATTTACAACGGAACTTTCATTTCTTTGGGACACTGAGCGACTAGGAAACGCGCTAGGCGCACGCGTCGGGCAATATTGTAATAAAAAAGATGGCTTAAATTTTGTTATAGAATTGTTTGCTTCGCTTGGAATCGTTGGTGGAAACTGATCGTAAGAACTAATCTTTGAGATTTCACAACACAGCGGTAATGTATACAATATACCGTACATGTTATGAGAAATCTTAAAATTTTCTATTGCAGAAAGGAGTAACGGTGGCAGTGAAAATGGGTCCTATTTATGACTCCGGGCATGATGTCAAGTCCTTCAACGGATTCTGCAACTTTAACGCCTTTATAACCTTCAGTTACGACGGGAGCATCGTCTTGAGGGATCCCCACGCGCCGGAGGAATATGGTGAACTGTTGTTTCGTATATGATTATTTATTTTATTATTTTTGTATACTTGTATACATATACATATATTTTATACATACTTGCTTGTATATTATTTTTGTATTACTGATATACCTACTCAAATTTCAGAAAGAAAACTCATTTGAGCCGTACTGATTTTATTATTTAAAATTCGAAAATCGAAAAAAATCTTGAACCTCATCAAGTGGTCTATTTTAGATTTTATATCTATACTATATATATATAATAAAGAGGTAAAATTGTGTGTTTGTAGGTATGTTGGGGGTAATCTCTGGAACTACTGAAACGATTTCAAAAATTCTTTCACAAATAGGAAGCTACATTATCTGTGTCTAATATAGGCTATATTTTATTTTGATATTTTGACAAAAAAAACATTGATAAAAAGAAACTTATAAACCGAAGCGAAGCGAGGGCGGGTCGCTAGTTTTAGATATTTTAGAACTTCGTATCTTTATTGTTCTTTACTTATAGGTTAAAATAATGAACCCATAGATAATAATACAAAGAGAAGAAGTTTAATATAGGCTATATTTTATTTGGAAATTTTGGAAAAAAAAAATTGAAAAATAAATACTTATAAACCGAAGCGAAGCCAGGGCGGATCGCTAGTTTTAGATATTTTAGAAGTCCTTATCTTTATTGTTCTTTATTTATAGGTTAAGATAATGAACCCATAGATAATAATACAAAGAGAACAAGAGAACCCCATAAGTCATGGCGTTTAGAATCTTGAAACGACGAAGTTATTAGTTAGACAATCTTCACCAAAGTTAATAAGTTTACTCGTATACTAACAATAAGCTCTTTTGCTCAGATAGATTTTAAATTCACAGATTTTATTCTAAGTTATTTAAATTTATATAATTTCCTAAAAATAATCAAATACCATTTCATATTCCGTAACAGATCTAAAACTAATAGCATCGCACCGTTATGAGACTGGTGTAAGACAGGCCCTGGTCGATACCGACAACCAGTGGATGATGCACTTAGCCGGTAACCACACAGTCGCAGTGCGCTCGTTGCGCGGACGCACCGCCGGCATACGACATATAGCGCCAATTGATGAACTCGTAGATGAGAGTTTACACGCTCTGACCATCATCAATGAGGGAGACAGTGAGTATGATATCAGCACCTCGTTTATTAGCGGATATTCTTTTATACCCGCTGAAATTTTAATGATTTTAGAAACTCGACCTTTATTGATTAAGCGTTAGTAGTATCAATACATAAGGTTAAATTAAAAATATTAGCATAAAAAGTCTACCAAAATTCATATGATACGAGTGCAGTAGTGAAAACTCGCAGTGTCGCGCACGTAGTGTTACCATTTCAATAAAGATTGATGCCTGTTTAGGATGTCCAGAATCCCTGTTTTTTTTTTAGAAAAATGCCTGTCTATAGTAAAACAAGTCTTTAGTTTCATGGAAAGCGGGAGTAATCAAATTATTATTATTATTGTGCAATGGGCGAGCAGCATTACTGCTGGTATGCCTATATATTGTGTTAACTGGTATTACAAGTTCTGCCATATCTCATAGTTGACGATTCAAAGATTTTTGACAATTTTTGACATACGTTGACGATTCTGACCAATGGCGGCAGCACGACTGTTTGAAGCTTTAAATTCCTGTAAAATGCAGCAAATGCCTGTCAAATGGTAACCCTACGCGCACTTAGCACGTGTCGTTTTCCCTCGCAACCCGCGCGAGCCGCGTATGCTGTCTGGCTAAACGAGTGCACTGACCCCGGCGGCAGCAGTACGGTAGGTAGTGGGAGCTACTACGTTTTCCAGTTCACTTTATTTATCCAGTATATGATTACGCACGTTTCGGGACGCACCTCGGTGAAACCGTTAGTTACCGACTGTGACTGTGCCTTCGCTATTAATATTGCACGTTCGGAAGAATTTAAATAATTTTAGAAGGTTAGGTGTCAGTCGTCACTATAATACGAGGAACGTATGTTAGCGGCCGTTAAACGTTCTTTAATTAAATCGTTGGATTAATTTATTAATCGTCGATTGGATTGACCCAATGTCCAACTGTAGATATGTCCATAGATATATCTGTACATCCATAGATATGTCCAACAATATCTATACAACCTAGAAATGTAACCGACGTTCAAGCCTGCCAATGTTTAAACTGAGGTTGACGAGCAGGCTCAATTCTGTAGGCTCAATTTGAGTAAATGACGTGACTTGTATATATAGATTAACTTTAACTTTAATTTTACATCTTTATATATCTAATTAATTTTAAATATATAAGCAATAATAATTGTATTGTAATGGTAATTATTCAATAAATGAGTATTCGTATCTTTTTTGACCTTACGTATTAATAGTACTTCCCTAATAGAGTAAATAATTAAATTACGAAACGAACTAATATAAAAAAACAAAAATGTCTTTGAAGAATTTAATAAGCAATTATATGTGATAATTCAAGTACCAGCTATAATGTACTGTGCCGAAACGTGGTATCTCACGGTAGGCCTAATCAGTAAGTTCAAAGACGCTCAGCGAGCTATGCTCTATGGCAGGGGTGGCCAACAGGTCGATCGCGATCGATCGGTCGATCGCCAAAGACAGACCGGTCGATCACGAAACGAAATTAAAATTTTTGGCGGGTATCAAAATTTTTGTTAAGGTTGACATTATCAAAGAAATGAAAGCACAAACTTTACATTAAGTTTCTGTTATCGATTGATATTAATTGTACTATCATATTATTGATATTCATAGCTATCTAATTATTGTTTTATTCGTCCCAATAAAGCACAATTAAGTAGATCGCAAGAGGTCAATTTTTTTTTTAAGTAGAACACTGTTCTAAACAAGTTGGCCACCCCTGCTCTATGGGATGTCACAGACATAGCTCATAACTAAGTCAACACGCTGAAATGGTAATGGACAGATTATATCTACAGCAGGACCGACAACCGATGCGGAGGTCCTTGAATGGAGACCATGTACCGAGAAGCGTGAACAGAACCGAGTAGCGAGAACTGTATGGGACGTATTCTGGACACATCGACTGACCATTTGTACAAGTTAGCCGGTAGTGACTCGATTAAAAGTGGTAGTGGCAAGTTTTGGAGTTGGCCTATATCCAGCAGTGATGAAACATAGGCTATTATGGTATTGAACAAAGTAGTGAACATTCCTAAATGGTAGGCGTCGTATCCAGTGGCATCTAAACGATTTTCATTCTTCTCTAATATTGTATTGCTACTGAATGTATCCTTGACATCCATTAGTGATACCTAATATTCATTTACGACCACGTGCATTTTCTGTTCATCTGTCACCTAACACCTTTGATATATCAAAAAAATCCAGAGAACTACCTGGATCTTCAAGAAGAGAAGAAGGTCCGCGAGGAAGCAATGGACTGCAAAAAGCAGCGCGAGGAAGTCGTGCGTATCTTCGAACATATCCAAGCTAAACTGGTGGAATTGCTTGAAGAGAACCTTCTGGAACCCCCTCTGCATCAGCTCTCACTCTCAGAGTTTAACTTGCACCTTGAGCACAAGAAGGAGACTCTCAAGCAGGTATACGTAATTTTGGTCTTCCAGGATTGTAAGTGACGGGTCCATTGTAGAGCACAGGACTCCTCTAATAAATCACGGGGGGTTTTCGGGCCTTAATCCACCACTCGAGCCCAATGCGGGTTGGTGGATATAGGTATATACTCCAGATTTTTTTTATTTCTCGAGGATGCGGGGTTCCTCACGATGTTTCCACTCACCGCCTAGCTAGTGTCAATTTTTCTTAAAAAACCGTACTTAAGAAAACCTCAGTGGTACAAGCTGAGCTGTCAACCCCCCCCCCCCCCCCCTGAATATATCCAAACCATATCTGGATTCTGTATAAAGTAATTTTTAATTACTGCTGAATTCGGACAGATCGTCTGATGCCATGGTCATTCGTATTATCGTGCGAGATTTGGAAGTATCGTGGTCCTTTCAGCTGTGTTCGTCTGCCACTTTTTGACTATAATAGAAGAACCGTTTAGGACCATAAATAACGTTGACTTCTTGAAATGTCTATCCCCAAAATGCTGAATTTCCAGAATGTTGGAACATTAATTTCCCAAAATGTTGAATTCTCTCAAAATTACCCTTCGGCCTAAAACAAAACCTGCATTTAGCTAAATTGAAAATAAATCCACTAAAATTAATTGACTAAGACCTAGTTTTAATTTAATAAAGTTGATTTTTTTGAGGAAGTGTATAGGTGAATATCTCTTGTCTGTTAAAGTCATAATATTCGAAAGGCTATATATAAAGGCTTTCGAATATTATAAAGGCTATATTATAAATTTATAAAGGCTTCTAAAGGTTTCGAAAGGTTGATGTACATTAAACAAAATATAAACTAACTGATCGGAGTGCGCCAAACATGCAGAAATCAACATTCAACATTTTGGGAATTCAACATTTTAAGAAGTCAAAGATTATGGTCCTGAAGGAAAAGTACATATAATTATCAGGCAGAGAAAGAACGTGAGGAGATCCGTCTGAACACGGAGGCGCGGATCCGCGCGCAGGACAAGGTGACTGTGTGGATCAAGCACTACTGCTGGGACACGATGCTCACGCCCAGGATCAAGCTCTACGCCATATTCAGCCATTACCAGGTCAGATAGGGTAGACTGAAGACGATACTTAGCTATATAAAAAAATGTGTTGCGAAAAATTTGGCTATTTAGACATTAGACATTTGTGGGCATCTAATCAAAAAGGTTCCAGATATCGGCTTCTAGTTTCCGAGGTATTCGCATTTTTCTCTTTTTGCTTAGATGCCCACATTTATTCATTTTGTTTAAAAATGTTCTACTTTACAGACTTACAAAGTTATTAAAAAATATTATAAAAGAGAACACAAGGGTATTTATCCCATTAGGATACTTTTATCATAAAAACCTGAGAAAATGATGAGTAAACAATAAAACGGACAGACATATAAACTGTTACAGGCTCTGTCCAGTGTGAGGACCTCTGATACTCACTGTTGTTTGAATATGTGTACTGTCATATGATCTACTTTGGATAATTGTTAAACTATTGTTGAATTTTAAAAAATCGTATTTTTTTAATTAATTCTTTTGTATATCTGTTTAGAGAATATGTATATATATATATATATATATATATATACATCTACTTCCTGTTCAGGTGGAGAACTACGCAGTGTTGCCAACGCAACGCGAACTGTGGCCGGAACTGCAACAAACTGAAGCACTACGTACCATGGAGATGGACAACGACGCGGGCATTTTCAAGCCCTGGGAGGAAATCCTCCCGGAAGAGTCCCTCCTCGAGTCCGTTCAGTTGACGTGAGTATACGTGCCTAAAGTGATTATCAACCAACGCAAATTAAAAAAAAAAAACCACTCCTCGGAAGGTCTTTTACACACTCTTAAATAATAGGGCGAGCGAACGCACACAGGCACACACCCACACTGCATGCACGCACGCACATGAACACGGAAGTGCGCATTCATGTACACAAATACCAAATACACACATGCATACATGCTTACACCCATTTACATACTCTCACACACATTCACATATAATACATAATACGTATTGATTGATACTGTCACTAAGCCTAAGTTTAATGAGGGAATGGACCACACGGTATCTAGATTTGAGAATACATACTAGATAATTATAGAAGCACTCTAGGGCTTGCCAGCGTTAGAGTCTACTAGTGTTCTATGTTCAATAGTACTCTAATTCTTTAACTCATGTATGTTTTGAAGATGGAACATACTTATTACCTAGGTAGTGTTTAAGTTTCAAATTTGACTTATCATTGATTTTGGGTGACTTGTATATTGATTATTTTATATTGTAATAACAATAACTGTGAGTAATTTTGTACCAGGTATATTTATGTCAGTGTATGTCAAAAAAATTAAGCTTAAGTGTTTATACCAAATATTAAAAATTTATTATAATATAATAAAAAAGGATATATATTATTATGAATATAATACAAATTACCGATTCCAAATCCGTTCAAATTTTCAAAATTATTTACAAAAGAATGAATTGTTTTTTATTAATGTAAAACCATTAAAAAATCTGGCAGATATTCTAGATATTTCTCAATTTTTTTTAAGTACGGTAGGTAGTAAGCTAATTTAGGCTGTTGAGAAGTTAATGGGGAAGTTCTTTTAGAAGAAGAAGGTAGGGATTTTAAGTAGAATGATTGATGCCCAGCCGGACAGCGTCACTGTATTCGGATAGGTAAACGAGAAGCAAGGACTGCAAGAAGCAATCGTTGACATCTGTTTTATTTAAGCAAATTATTACTACAAAATTAATAAGTAACACATATGTAAAAATTGAATGCCTCTACACTCGCGTATGTTTGTGTTTCTGTGTCTCCATCTTCTTCTTTAACGATCTCTTATCCACAATTAGTCTATCGAAGTAACTATTTAACACTTTTATCAACAGAAATTAGAACAGTGTTATCTCCTTCAAACCCTCAGCCCGTTTATGTAAAACTGGAAGCTTTAAGTCTATTAACTCTGTTAATAAAGAATTTTGCAATAAAAAGCCGTAAAATGTGTTCAGTGATGCGGAAGGTTCCGCGACGTCCGTAAAAGAGCAGCAGATGAGTGTGACCCAGGGCAGCCAGGTGGTAACGATGGTGCCGAGCGATGAGTTGTCCGAGAACACGCCCTACGCGCTCTCGGGAACTAACTCGCATCGGCTCGTCGCGATACCACCATACTGCATCCAGCAAACACTCGCATACAGCTTCGTGCACATGGACTGGATGCAACACATTGCCAAAGTACGCTCATAAATGACAACAGTTTTTTTTTTTTTATAGAAGGTGGCAAACTAGCAGACAGTCCACCTAATGGTGAATGAATATTGTCGCCCTACGACATTTGCGATACCTGCCAACATCAGTCCGGAATGACAAACGTTTATACGCCGCGGATACCATTGATATTTAGGACTGAATTTGGAAAACCTGAACCCCCAAAACCAATGGAAAGTAAACATAAAAATAAAGACCTGTTTCTTATAAAACCTTTATATAAAAAACAATGAGGGATAATTCGCACTTGAAGACAGAATGTGAGCTCTTTTTCTAACCGTTTCTACTTGAAGACTAATTTGTAATAGATCATGGTAACAGGATACTAGTCGTTTTCAGTTTTTCACTAACTGTTTTTCAGTTGAACGTTCAAAATTTACGTCTCTGGTTCAACAAGCAGTTTGACGATCTGATGAACCTCAAGAAGAGAGAAGTTGGATTAGTTGAGGAGAGGAATGCCAGGCTGAGATTCATTATTGAAGGTTCCCAGTTACAGATTAAAAATAACTCGCACACAAATTATAGCAAAAATATCGTTTTTACCGTGCGTTTCCATTATCCAGCAAATATTGTCTTGTTGATTCCGTTAGCATTTACGACTTATTACCGATGCAGCATTCACTCACAGTCTTGAGATCATGTCAGCTTGTAGTCTGTACCGCAGCAGACTGAGTCGCGCCAACGCTGATCAATATTGACAATCGATAATGTCATGTTCCGACTAGTATAAGCAGTACTATTCGGTATTAGATGATTTACTAGTATCCGTTATGACTGACAAAACATAAAATAAGTATTGGTATCGTGAGCTGCCACGATGCGTTCGCTATAGTCCAAATGTCAAGGTCCGACAACTATATATTGTACAGACTTTATCTTGTCCGCAAAATTTTAGTGCTTTCTGAGTGTCGTGATTAGTGTCGACAATGCTTTCTGAGTAAATGGAAACGCATGGAAACTGGTTTAGAATCACTCGAGCAAACAAAGCATAATGTAGTAATAACAACTTCACATATTTGCGCAATTTTGTCTACAGACGTGTTTAGTCATATCTTCACATTCACAAATGTAGATATTTGTACGTAGTTTAGTTTGCATAATGTCAACAATTAAACGCGTAAATACACAAATTGTTGATCACAATTGAAGCAATTGAATTCATATATTGCACATTGTCCTTAGATCTGTTTATGAGTTGCAATTCAAAAGAGACTTCGGCAAGACTAAAGAAGTTCATTTTTAACTTCTTTGTAGGTCTTGAGACGTACACCACATTTTTGAAACTAGAAACCGCTTTATGTTGTGCGATTTTTATTGATTTCAGTGTCCTGACGGTTCGAATCAGCACACTTGCCGAAACAATGGCTCAGCGAAACTTTGTTGCTTTCAGAACTGAACAAGTTGTCAGATCTGCGCGGCAGTTTCCATCACCTGCTGATAGACATCAGGGATCCGAAATGGGCGCAGGAAGAGCAACCGCACAGGTTAATCAAAGTGGAGCCAGAAGAGGTAAATCTTCTAAGTTTTTTTTTAGTACTATTTAGTTACAAGGTCGGTTCTGTAACCAAGACTATAATTGAAAATGTGAACTTAAACTGGAATAGAACCGATTCTGGACTAAAGGAAGAAGGCGTTCCTACTATTACCATTGTAGCGCAGTAGCGCTCCTCCCATAAATCTACATTTGATTAAATTCTACGTTTTAATTCTCTGTTTACCCAAATTTTGACTGTTAGTGAATGTCATAAGACCATAAGTCCGCCTTTTGAACATTTTGACTGTGGAATTAAAATTTAAATAAACAAAAAACCGACTGAATAATTGGTAATTTTAGTCGTAGCCCTCCTCCATTTCCCTAGGTAGTATTTGTTGTAGCGCCCCTTATGGCCAACACTTGATTAGATAGCATATTCGTATCTACCTTAATTTTGACCATTAACTTGAGTGAGTCTAGGGATTGCGGTTCTTTCTGATAATAATCGAACCTAGAATCGATTCAAACCGAGGGCCACAGAATAGATTGTCGATTAAATCTGTCTCAAAATCTGTGTATCAGATTTTGAGTATCTGTGTATCTGTGTTAATCTGTGTATAAGATCTTCAATTAATCGACTCGTTTGCCATTTTTTAATATGCCTTTGAAAAGCCGTAACAACATATTTATCCATTATACGGGTCTCAACGCGAATGTTGTCCCCTTCTTTATTTTACTCGACCATGGTTGGTGCAACCCAACCGAAATGTCGAGTAAAATAAATAAAGTAAACATTCGCATTAAGACCCGTTTAAATAGATAAAAATGTGTGAAAAACGCTAAAATCTCAATCATAACAAATCAGTGAAAACTAATATATTGGACAGTGTTATTTATTAGCCAAAGTAATCGATTTTCCAAATCATCGATCTCAGATCGCCATCCCTAGTTGAGTCTTAAATTGAGTTGAGACTGTAACAGTGACTAAATCTAGAACTGACACAGATTAAGACCGAATCCAAAGAAGAAATAGAACCAAAATTTGAGTTTACAATTTAGCATTGTTGACTTTACCGAAACGTTTTCAGTGCAGCATCGAGCCGTACATCAGCCCGAGCCAAGTGGTGGTCATTCCACCGGACCCCGGGCCAAAGGACGACTTCCGCGAACGAGCCCTTATTGAAATGATGGATGGAGTACTAGAGAAGCTATGGCATGAGGAGATAAAGAAGCCGATACCGATGCCGCAGTGTATGGTAAGTATAATCTATCCTAAGATAAAAGAAATGGTAATAATTCAAGATACAAACTCAATAAAGACACGTGCGTATTTTATATAATGTCGGCCACTCACATAATATATACAAAGGGTTTCGTTTAAAACGGGTTTCAATAAATAATTACCTCTATTTAAATTATAAGATGTTGTCCTTTGCCCCACCCTGGATAAAGTTGTTTGCTTTTGCCCCACCCTGGATAAAGTTGTTTGCTTTTGCCCCACTCTGGATAAAACCTACCCTGGCCGGATATATTTTTAAAGGGGAGATAATTTAGAACTATAAAGGCGCGCTCACATTACAGCCGTGTCACGCCGCGGCGCGTCTCACTGCAAAACTGCGACAACGCAAATTACTGACGCTGCGGGCCGCACCTCAACGCAATAATTTAAGTCAGTTAGCTGTTGACATTCAATTCTTCACATCATTGCACAGCTAATAAGTCGAATTACGTTCATAAATTGCGCCCGTTCAACGCGCATTGAGACGGGCCGCGTTTCAGCGCATAACATTAGCATATAAATACGGGTGGCAAGTGATTTACCAGTCTGCGGCGTGATGCGTGATGCCGCATCGCAAGGTTTACCCAAAATAATGAAAATTATTCAGGAGGATTATTCGGCTTTCCTCACTGTGTTTTTCATCACCGTCAAGGCAGTTAATTAAAAAAAAACATTCAGTTACCTAGAATCTCAAGACTGAAAGGCATTGTAACAACATTTCTGATTCTTTTGTAGAGTGTCTCATGTCTGCTTATTATGAGACCTTCATGTAATCATTAGGGATAGGTACGGTGGATCCATGTAAATTTGGATCAATTTCGTGTTCGATTCGTTTAAACTTTAAAATAACAGTTAGTAATAAAGTTCAATTTTAAAATTATTTGTAAGCGAAAATCGCCCTTATGCTTTAGAAATGTTAAATTAAAACTCAAGTTTAAAGTGCGCAACATTTTCATTACTCGACTGTAGGTCATAAAATATTATCTTTTCCTCAAGTTGGAGAAAGATCCAGAACACTTCAACGAGGACGACCTCCGACTGGTCTTCGAGTACGAAGCCAAAGTAGCCTTCCGCAAAGAGGAGCGTGAGAAGTACCGCAAAATGTTGCACGCGGAATACGGCAAGCTCTCACAAGTGCTTAATGAAGGGGTCGTCAAGTTCAACCAGAAGGTGAGCCGTAGAAGTATAGATTACAGGGACAGATCTGGAGCAGGACAACTACTTACAACTAGCAGGTAACCCCCAAAAAGTGGCTTAGAAACCACGAAATGTGACCACGGCGTTCTAATCTTTAGTTTCAAGTTGTTCAGTGTAGTTTCAAGTTGTTCAATGTTTCCCTTTCGATTCATATTCAGTAACCTTAAAAACCTAAGACAAACCTGAAACTAAAGATTAAAACGACCATGATCACTCCTGTGAGTCTGTCATCCTAAAGTGTCCTAAAATGGCCTTTGTCATTGTAGGAATGAATACCGCTCGGTTAAATGCATGAGGTGCCACGCAGAATACGCCAAAATTCTGCTTAAAAAATATGTAAAAAGGCAGTTATTAAAAATTCATAGTACAATTACTAATACATCTGTAATGAACTACTTAGATTTTGTAAGTGGCCGGGGAATTACACCGTCGTTTGTATATTGTTTGATTGACCTACGTATATGTGTTATAATGTGTTTTACGAAGGGTGCATTACGTTATACAAATATGTGTAAAGGTGACGCCCCCCTCCCCCGACCCTTCCCTTTAATGGAACTGCAAACATTAAAATTCTGGAATTGCATTTGATTGAAAGCAAAGTTAATTCAAATATTTAACCTCGTAACGCTACTGCATTATTATTGCCGACTAATCCATAAATGTTACATCCACGTGACGCTAATTCTACTTTGCCAGGTAAAAGACACATGGCTGTTGAAGTTGAAAGTGGACTCGACTATCGGGCAAGAGAACCTCAACCTGATGCGTCTCCGCAGAGTTAACCTCGACCGTGTCGAACTGGCTGAAAAGGTGGAGACCATGAGGTAACCCTCGTAAATACTACGGACTCCAACACGTATAAAGCAAACAGTCTTTTAGAGCTAAGTTATAAGACTCTTCTACAGTCTCTATACTCTTACCTCACTCTTTGTCTTAAATTTTCTGGGTACCCAAAAGTAGGCAGCAGTATCCGCGGTATCAGCTATTGGTGTTTTATCTATGGTCGTTTTCAATATGTCTCCTTTTTAGTCTTCCTAAAGATAGTATATATTGTTATCATTATTTTTTTTGTACGTGGAGAACAATCACCTGCGTGGTGAGGTTAAAAACCATAATTAATGGTAATTTGCTCCATACTATCAACCTCACTCTCCACTGCTTGATATAGTCCTCTCCCAAGACTCGCTACCACACATGATCTTCGGGTCTTCAAATCCAGCTACTACCGGCAAATTTCTACAAGTCGTCGGTCCACCTGGCTGAATGACGTTCCACCCTGCGCTTTTTGGAACGTGGTCTCCATTCAGGGACTCGTCGTCTCCATGGTCTGACGGTTCTGCGGCAGATATGGCCATTTCAGCTAACTAATTCTGTGAGCTATGTCGGTAAGTTGTAGGCGAGTCTCTTCATTTCGTATCTTATACCGCAAAGAAACACAGCGTAGCTCTCTCCACAGCTTGTTGAACTTCATCAGGCCAACCGTTAGAGACCAGGTTTCGAGCACCGTACGCCATAACCGACAGGACGTATCTACTGATTGAAAACTATTGACTCAATTCATTGTGTGTGATGGCGAGCCTTGGAAGAGGCCTATATCCAGCAGTCGAGAGATATAGTTTGATGATATGGTTATATGATCTGTGGAATGGTATGAGGTACGCTCCCTTCAGTGCACGCGCGAATAACTGCTCACTTAAAATGACCGGCATACGTTGAAATTCACGGTTTACGGTACAAGTAGCGTGCGCATATTACTTACGTTGTATACAACCGCCATTATATGTACATTAATTAAATAAAAAAATGCAGAGATCAAATAGCAAAGTATGAAGCTGAAATGGAGGTGCTTCAGCAAGAGTTGAGAGTGATAGAGCAGCAGAGCGAGGAGTGTCAGGCGGCCTACGAGGGCCTGTCGCAGAAGGACAAGTACTTGGACCGCACCTTCAAAAACCACTTTGCTGACCAGTCGCCAATCATCGTCGACCAGTGCTACAAGTACTTCAAGTAAGTGGAGTTCGATGTTAGTATATTCACTCTGGTGAAACCGTGGTTTTGGAGTGTCTATTATTGTAAATATTAATTAGTATTTTGATAAATAAATAAAATTTCATTCTAGTTTTCCCCATCAGCGGAGATCCTTCAGTGGGGATTGTTAAAGTACTCTCAACCATGCACTCTTGCAACCGTGAAGAGTTTTCCGGCCATAATCCAATATGCGGGCTTAGTTTATTTATTACAGTAAGCTGTGTATCAAGATGACAAATTTTCGTACATTTTGCGTGTAATACTTAAGTACAGCTACTAAACAATACCTATATTAATCTTGTACATTATGTACATTCGTACCTACATATAGAGAAATCCCGCTTGCTAACTCTGAATCATTTTTATATCTTAATAATACTGGTAGGTAATAAAGACATGCAAATCATACAAATGTTCATAAATATTACGAATATTGTTACAACAGATAATATTAAGAGCGGTGACTGACTATTTATTATAACTATGGGTGATTATTTTTACAATTACAGTAGAATAAAACTAAATTTAGTTATGTGTATAATCGATACTAATAATATAATAAAGAGGTAAAATTGTGTGTTTGTATGTTGGGGGTAATCTCTGGAACTACTGACCCGATTTATAATAAAAAATTCTTTCACAAACAGGAAGCTACATTATCCGTGCCTAATATAGGCTATATTGAAAGAAAAAAAAAATATTTAATAATATAATTTATAATATTTTTATACGGTTTATAATAATTATTAATAATTTATTAGTCCTTAATAAATTTATATTGTTAGATGTTACCCATGTTTAATTCTTGGGCACATGAACTTTCGTCACAATGTTTTCTTTCGTCGCTCAGTAGGTGTTAATTGAAAATCGAGATTAGAACTTGGACGACTGTAGCCTTTAGCCTTTATACAAAAAAAATATTGAACTTGTCCTCTCAGAAAAAGACCAAAATGGCATCACCGTGCGACTATGACCCCCATCGTGCTGTACGAAATGGCAACCACTATTCAAACGGGGGCAAGGTCTTCCACGCTGCACCCAGACTGCGTGGAGTACGTTAAAGGGTGAGTATGGAAACAGAATCAGTACAGCCCGTATCGGCAACAATGTGTGTGTACTAGTGGAGCCATGGAAGTATTTGGCCATACTATACCATCAGCCTATGTTTCTCCCCTGCTGGATATATGCCTCTACCAAGGCCCGTCACCACACGCGATCCTCAGCTCTTCTTATCCAACCACCACCTGTGAACTTATTAAAGTAGTCCGTCCACCTGGCAGAGGGTGTCCCACACTGTGTTTTCCGGTACGTGGCTTCCATCCGAGGACTCGTCTACCGCATCGGTAACCAGTCGTGCGGAAAATATGACCAGCCTTCTGCCACTTTAACGTGTTCTACGAGCTATGTCGTAAGTTCAAAGGCACCCGCGAGTTATGGAGAGAGTTATGCTTGGAGTTTCTTTGGGAGATATAAGATTCGAAACGAAGACATTCGCTAAAGAACTAAACTCTCCGACATAACTGGTAAAATACTTGGCCACCTCGATAAAATTGTATTGTGTTTAGATTGGAGCAGCTGGATCAGATCATCAACATGCCGGCAGTGATGGACGAGGGGCTGTGGGCCTCTATGTGCAAGCTGAGACGAGCCAAGATTGAAAATGAGATACGAGTGAGTTCATTTTGAGGCATTTTTATGTATCTTGGCATTTTTTTACAGTCGACAACTTGACAGTGTCACCACTTCTAATTTGATTGACAAATCTGTCAAATAAGACATTCGTAAAATGGAAGATTAATTAAGGAATTTTCACATTGCCTCGCTTCGTTAATTCGTTGACTGTAGTTGAAATTGATATATTTTATAACGTATTGAACAATTACAGAAAAATATAAACCTATATTTAAAAGATGTTTTTCAAAATCATTAGGAATTTTAATACAAGTGAGGTTGCGAATATGTACTTAAGGTGGAGAACTTAAGGTGAAACTACTGCTTGACTCACAATTTGTGACTTCAAGATATTTTAATTTTGGTTTCGCTGATCAATTCACAGTATTAAGGTATTTATATACCTATGTAATTAATATGGTCCAAAAATGATCAAATACTCTATTGTGTTTTAGCGAAGATCCCATTGGACATATGAAATTGACAAACGTAAGAACGAATCTCTTACATAAGGAATTTACATGTATTCGTATAAAGCTAGCTCGTACGAGCCGGTGTTCCGCTGCGCTCGAACCTAGACGCTGGCATCAGAGACAAGTAACTCGGATCGCGCTCAAATTTTCCGAACGGGCTCAAAAGCTGAGCGTGAACGAGTTTTATTTGTAACAACTAGCTGACTAATTAATTTCACTCTGACTTTTTCCGTTATTGTGGACGTGGACGTTTGAACCACACTCACACTCTGTGTTGACATGAGATCCTTCTTAACAATATTATTGTATCAGATGCGTGGCGTAGTCCAGGAGACAGCGTTCGTGGACAGCGCCATGAATGCATGGAGCAAGGCCATACAGGCACGCAAAACGCTGCTCGCCACCATCGCGGACGATTTGACACACCATCGGCACACTGTCGAGTTGCTGGCCAGGAACAAGACGATACAGGTAACTGTGCCATAGGTGGGGACGACCGTGAGCGTAGACGTAGTCTTCTCAAAATAATCCCAAACTCATCTTAAACACTGAGGTTAATTGAACAGTTTCTGTCGTCATAAGAATCTGTCATTATGAGAACAAAGCGATGTGTTTTTACTCGCGATTACTGACGTTAAGCCCAGAAAACAATTTTCCAGTGATAGGACTACAAAATATATAATCTATAGGAAACAAATAGGATATATATAGGTAATAGGAAATGTGCATAATTATAATTATGTAAATAAAAGCATGTAAAAATGTAGGTACAGATCTTGCACGAAATCATTGTCTATCAGGAATATTCGGCAAACATTGAATTCATAAATATATAGAGCTACTAATACTCCCAAAATATTATTTTCAATAGATAATAAATTTTATACGTATATATTTGTTTTCGTCCTTATTTTACCGTCCTAACAAACCGTCATCGTCAAAGGTAACCTAATTTTACCGTCAAACAAAATCTCCTAAATGATTTAAGATATACCTACATAATGTGAATAATGCTAACAACAGCAATATAGTTATATTTACATACATTACATAATATAGATACTAATTATAATTAATTGTCTAGTATTCCAATATACATAAATAAATAAATAAGAGCTAAGTAGAAAAAAATAATACGATTATCTAATATAGTGATTTGTTTAGTAAAGATATAATGTCATCAGTCTTTCAAGGGAAAATAACAATATTTCTCTGCACTGACTCGTGACATGTTCATAAAGTTTTGTATTTATTTCGTAATAAAGTATGCATTATATGGTGCATTATGAAATATCTAAAATATATGTTATATTATATACGTATTAAAAATTCTATATAATTTCAGTACATGTGGTCTTCTGTTGTCACAATAACTGTTACATTTATTTCTAAACTGGACCTAGGCTATTGATTAAACAGTATTTCTTAATTTATAATCTATTTAAGTTTATTTAACGAATGTCTTTGAGTTATGACGTCCAGATTTTCCTTCTTCTTTTTTCTTCAATTCCATTGTTGCCAGATTTTCTAAAACAGGTCTGGATTCTGCCGAATGTAAAAAAAATTAGCATGTGGCATAAGTGGAATCTGGTGAACGTGGAATAAATCCCACGCTGAGCTTTCCGATACGTAGTCTCCATTCGAAGACTCGTCTACCCTACCCCGAGAGTTAATTATTATTATTAATCGTCGTCAGTTGGTAATGCCGGCTGGGCAGGTGGAGATCACAACTACCGGCCACATCGAAGACTTCGAGGACGCCACGCTCATCCGCCGTGAGGACATCGAGAAGATTAATGAGGTCATCTTGGTGAGTGTCACGTTGTAAATTTAAATTATCGTTATTTGCACGTAGTGAGGATGACAAAGACCACGGTTCATGTACCATACTGCCTATAATTCTTATATAAAGAGACGATGTCAGATGATTAGACAATTCACCTGGTAGTACGTGTATGCTGTCGCCCTGTGTCATCCGTGATACACACCAGCATCAGACTATAATGATAAACGTTGGCACATCCCCGGATGCCAGGCCTACATTTGGAGATTTAGGAAAGGATTTGTAAAAAAGGTTTAGAAAAGGGGAGTACGAAGTATAACGTGACGAAGGATTTGGGGTGAGATGGGTGGTAGTCAAAGAGTAGAATAGAAGGAGTCAATTTTATTCTATTATACTTTCGTGCAATGCGATAGGAAATGTTACATCTGACGGTAGTCTTCTGTGAGTTTTCACTTCACTGTCATATACAAAATAAATAGAAATCCTAAGGTTTACCATATGGTATCAGCCAGCTTTATAATTGCTCCACAACACCATTTCCCGTGGGTGTAAGGGCGACTAAGGGCTAACACAACGTACCTCAACCCCTGAGGAACTACACCACCTCTAAAAGAATGGTCTCGGAAACCCGCTTGGCCAGCGTGGCGTTTTAAGGCCATACATCCCTCATGTACAAGACAATGTGCATGAGGAGGTCCATGTCCAACAGTGGATGCTAAAAGGGCTGGTTATGGTTATGATTGAGGCCGCTTGAGAGTGTTCACACGGTGTCGCGCAGTCGCACGGCCAGTTGTTCCAGTATTCACGATGCATCACTGTTTCGTCTAAGACTACGTTTACACGGCAAAAGACCGCCCGTTTTTTGCCAGATTTTAAATGTACAAAGTAGTTTGAATCAGACGTCTGCAGTAAAACGTGCAGTACAGTGTCGTGTGAACCTAGCCTAACGCGTTAGTTCCTCTCCTCAGAAAGTGGGAGAGATGAAGCTGCGCATGATGCGCTCGCAGATGGAGTTCCGCAAGGGCATCCTCTCCAAGGAGTGGGAGCACGCGCAGATGAAGATGAAGCTGCGCCACATGGAAGAGGAGCTGTACTCGTACAAGCGGCTTAAGGTCACATTCTATCACAGACTAAACATCTAATTACTGGTCTAAAATAACATCTGCAGTTTAGCAGATGTTATTATATGATATATTACATAATTATTTTTGTTATATGGTATTAAATAAATAAATAATAAAATAAACTACACGTGCCAAAATTACTCTTTGACAATTCAATTGCGATTATCTTCTTTTTTATTTTTATTTCATTTATGGCATTATAAAATACAGTTTATTTATCTATATAGGCATCACTAGATTTAAACGTGAAGTGGAATCGCTCTAATGTACGCTAAATTATCGCTCTATAATTTAGTATATACTAATTAAAATATGGTTCTGAATCATCTGGTCACCCTCGGTGGAAGCACAGTCGACTGGGGTTCAGGACCCTAGGGAGAGAAAGCGGCGGATACTATTTGTTATTATATTATTATTATATCTTTGTAATATAGAAATTTCATAATACATTATGTATGTCAAGGAGCGATTTTCGTACTTTGTAGTGCTCAGTAGAGTTGATCATAACGGTAATGTTTTTATAATATTGGGTAGGCAATTTCAATTCAATTGCCGTAATTCAATTTCAATTGTAATTTCAATATGGCGACATTGCAAAAAGTCAACTGTCAAACGGTATATCACTCTCCCGCTAGTGATTAGTGTCGCCAGAAATAGAGCACGCTAAAGTCATACGTTCAAAAACGGCCGCGAACTTTTCCGAATACCTATTATTAATGTTGAAATTCATTATTATATATATACTAATATAATGAAGAGGTAAAATTGTGTGTTTGTTTGTATGTTGGGGGTAATCTCTGGAACTACTGAACCGATTACAAAAATTCTTTCACAAATAGGAAGTTACATTATCCGTGTCTAATATAGGTTATATTAAATTTTGAAAAAAAAAACATAAACCGAAGCGAAGCGAGGGCGGGTCGCTAGTTATATAATATATATATATATATATATATATATATATATATATATATATATATATATATAAATATATACAGTAACTTGGACAATTGACTGAAACAGAGTTTCGGTTAGAAATCTTCATTTAAACGAACACAGTAGCCAGAGAATAATCTGATACTACGATCATAAATAATTTATAATAAACTAATAACTAATGAATATAAGAATTTTATTGACGTTCAGCATTTGGTGTTACATACTACGGTGATTACCGCTTTATTAGCTGGCCGTGTGACCGTGTGGCTAAATAAAGCCGTCATCACATGCCCTGAAGAACTACACTGCCTATAGAAGAGTGGACCCGCCAACCCACCGCTCACCGCCCCAGCGTGACATTCTAAGGCCATATATCCCTCAAGCACAAGACAATGTGCATGAGGTGACTCATCTCCAGCAGTGGAAAATAACAGGACTGTGACATTACTACGGTGATCAGTGACGTAGTGACACATAACTGATGCATCCAGTTGGCTGTAGAATGCAGCTATGCCTTCCCCAGACAGAAGAAATTACTTAATAAGTACAATTCATAAAATATTTATCTTGCAGATACCAAAAGAGCTGCAAATGTATTTAAAGAACAAAGAGAAAGGTTACACCGATGAAATGGATTACGTGAGAATGGAGAAGGAAATGGCAGCCAACAAGATGTCCCTTAATAAGATGCTTAACAAGGAGATCTCTAGAGTGGAGGAGATGCAGGTGAGAAGTGTTGTATCAGTTCTTTTTAATTTAAAATTCCATCTACCTTTATTTTATATTGTTATCTGTTTTCTCCTTACCACACAGAGGTTGCCTGGATTGCTTTGGCGATAAAGTCGCCTGTTGTACGTTTCGCGTTACTTACTTAAATTGTCTTTTTGCAACATGTGTTGGTGTACAATAAATAGTTTATCTATGTCTCTCCGCAGCTGGATATAGGCCTCTCCCAAGCCACGTCACCACATACGATCTTCGACTCTTCTCATTCAGACACCACCAGCGACCTTCTTCAAGTGGTCGGTTCACCTAGCCTGAGGGCGTCCCTTGAAACGGCGTAAACGGCTTGAAATATTATTTTTACTTACCTACATATCTGTCAAATTTGCCGTCACATGAAAATATTTTGCTTTTGCATGGTTTTTGTTAAAATGGATACGTGAAAACACCTACTAAGGATGTTCCAATTAACGAATATTTTTTGTATAAAAAATAATAAATATAATAGCTGAGGGGTGTCTATACTAAACTTACATTTTACAAGTTTCTACATATTACAAAATAATGTCACTAGAACGGTAAATATAAAAAAAAACTGGAGTATGTGTAACGGCCAATACGCACTGGGCCCACGTGGTGAATTATGCCACAAAACCCCCCAGTAATTTACTAGGGGAAGCCTGTGACCTGCAGTGAAACGTTATAGGCTGATACAATCAATATGACGTGTGCAGGTGAAGTTGGACGCGCTGGAACTCCAGGCGTGTGCTGTGGAGAAACTGATTGGAAACCTCACGGTGAAGGTGTCCGAGAAGCGGCTTAACGAGGACCCTCTAGAGCCCATACGCATCCGGAGAATATTCAAGAAGAGGTACGCATTTCTATTTTGTAGGAAGGTCGTATACCAGGTATAAAGACACAGATAACGCAACCTGTCCGTCGCTGCGTGCCCGAAGTTGGGGCCAAGCTCCTACTTCTCGCGGGGTTCGTTCAGTCTGTCCGATCCGTGTCGCTAGCAAGTCGTTGTTATAACACACAAATGTTTAATTGCGCTATAATCAACTGTAAAAAATCGTCAAAAGTGGTGAACAGAAATCAAGGGAGATGTTTTGTTTCATCGGTGAATGGTTTCGTATCATTAAAATTTACTCGTTCACACGTTTGGTTTCCATACAATTTCACTCACTTGTGTTGTCTATCTATGTTTATGGTGGTAACCAGGCTGATAATGGATCTGGTGGTAAGTGGATACTACCACCCATGGCAAGATGGGGATATCATACGATGGGATAAGATAGGGAAGTAGAAAGTATAATGGAGCGGAGAGAATAATGGTAATGATATAATTAGATATTCTTAAATAAGTGAGTTTTAATAAGGAAATCTTTTTATGAAATTTAGAATGAAATTTAGAATGAGATTTAGATTTAGAAAAGATTTGAAAATTTGCGAAGCAAATATTTTGTTACAAATATATTTTTTTTAAATATCGAGCCTGACCCCATGTCAAAAATATTGTGTATTATATTACCTATGAATTGACCGATTTGTATGAGAAACTGCAAAAATTGTTTTTGTTATATTTTTTTAAATTATTTTAGTCTAAATACTGACCCATATTATCTACACACTTTCGCCACCTCACGGGCAGTTGATTGATGCCACTCCTGTAAAATTCTCATGGACCCCCCATTGATACCCCCCGTATCAATGAATTCTTCAAAAGCACAGCTATTTCTCAGAATCAAATATTTTTCCTTGCTAAAAGTTGTCCAAATTTCGAAAGAAATGGAAATCTGTACTTTACAGCTGTACTTTGAAATGGATCTACTTCCCTATAGCCTATAATTCATCGTTATTACCCTTGGTCGTAGGTCGTGGGGCTCATCCTTAAGATCGAAATTTCCAGAACGGAAGCGTTCAAACCATCGACGCACGGTGCAGTTTGTGGTGTTAGGCCCATACACACTATTCATATTGTGACCTGTCTGACTGGGTTGGTGCCGCGACGTAACTCATATTCAAAAATAGCACGAATTTTCAATTTATCCATTTTATTTTCAAGACATTAGGTACAGAAAAACAAATGAAATACCTACTGATTTTGAAATAAGAACATCATAGCTATTAGATGCACTTTGTTTTATTTTGAAATTCAAATTAGAATAGAAGATATCGAAACTCAAAGTGGCCAGTAATAAAATCGGTCATTTTCATTTCATAGGTAAGCACTTAATATTAATTTAATATTTTTTTGTTATTGTTATTTATCGCTAATAGCATTGGAATAAGTTTTTGCTAATAGCATTCCTATGCTGGTACTTTATTACTAATAGCATTGGAATACATTACTACTAGCGATGAGAAAAATATCTTGTAATCGGTGTCCCCAGGATGGAGACGCTGATGATGCGCAGCAAATTAATCCGCGAAGTGCAGGCTAACCACATCACCATCGTGATGCTGCAGACAGAGCTGGAACTGCTGCGCTTGAAAACATACCCCACTCTCGCCAGCTTCCGCACCCTCAACTAGAACTAGACATAGTAGGACCACGAGAAAACAGCCGAAACCGCCCCCCCATACAAGTTGTCATACAGTAGGACCACAAGGGACACTTATTTCTCGTGGTCCCATTCATGTTTCCTACTATATGTAAGCTTATTATAAGGTCAATGAAGTGACATTTTATTAAACGGTGATACCCATAGCCAACCAATGGCTTTCGTATGGGATTCCTTAGTAAAAGTTGTTCATAATCATGAGAACACTCATCTGTGTAATTAATTATAGTTCAAACTGTCACTTTTATTTCTGTTGAATAAATTAAATGTATTCTTATAACGAATAATCGGAATGAGACCTTTTTAGAAACATTGTAATTTGAAAAATTATTAATTTTTGTAATGATTTTGTAATAACAGCTGGACCACGAGAAATGAGTGTCACTCGTGGTCCTAGTTTTGCTAGTAGGAAAACTTGGTGGGTTGGTGTCCACGGGAAAACAGCCGCGACGCCGTACTTGAAATATGGAATGATTTTTCTTTTTTGGAATACCTCGTGTGTTACTCCAGTTTACTTTATGGGTAAGCTGAAACCATTGTAGGTAAGTTGCCAGTGGATCAGAATATGAACTTGTGTTATTAGATAAACATTTTTGAGAGGCAGAGTACACGCTGCATCCAACAACCGCTGGGCGCGCTCAACTGGCCACGTTACCACTCTCTCTCACAGAATATCTTATTTCCCCAATGTATGTACATGTTTCGGTAGTGAGTGAGATATGCCAGAGCCCATTTCCATCCTATCCCTCCCCATTTTCCCAACCATTTCTCCTAATCCATTCCTATATCTCCAAAGGTAGGCAACGCATCCGGGGGCGTGCCGACGTTTGTCATTTCGGACTAATGTTGGCATGTATCGCGGATATCTATGGGTAACAGTATCCACTTACCATCAGATGGACTGTATGCTCGTTTGCCGCGGTAAGGGGATACTGTCACGAATGGGCGTTCGCGATATTTGTCAACATCAGCCAAGAAAGTGAAACGTTCGTACGCCCGCTGATGTTTCGCCTATTTTTGGAGGTTTAGGATTGGATCTGGAAAAAGGGTTGGGAAGGAGGGGGAATGCAAAGTACAAAGGAAGTTATTAGTTCGTTATTAGTGTGTACAGACGCCGATAAAAGCTGGTATTATTTGGTTAGTTTATTATTTGTTAGTTCGTTGGCGGATTTTATTTAATTATATAATTAATATATTCACTTAATTCTCTTTTATTACTAAATAAAATTAAAATTATTACAAAGTCTGAATAAAGAGAAATTAAACCCTTTAAGCTACGTAGCCTTTTATGTTAGTGATCCTATTGTGATAAGAATCGATTGAATGGTGAAATTACTCAACTCACAATCTGTTGATGTCTCGCTTTCAATTATTATTTTTTACCAAATAATTGTTTCTAGTGGTTGAATAACACTGCGATTACTCTCGTAACTACGAGTACGTTGTAACGGTGTAATGTATGTAATTATTTATCATATAATTATTTATGTTGTGGTGAAATGTGTTTGTGTTATTCAGAATATAGTTTATAGTTTAGCTGAGGTCTTTAGGCTTATAGCGCTGAGGTCTTGTCATATATTTTAAAAAAAAGATTCAAATGGCCCGAGACGTGTATGTTGACATCAAAGACATATTACAAGACGCATTTATAGTAAACTAGCAAAACCCCGCAGACGTTGTCCTACTATAGAAGTTGATGTGCTGCAGCGCCATCTAGTGGCGAGTTACAACAAAGTGGATAGCATAAAAACATTTTCCGTGAAAAAATACACATATGTGCCAACTTTCATGGTGATCGGTCAAACGGTGTCGAAGTCTATTAACATCAGATATACCAACATCCATTTATATATATATATATATAGATAGATTGACTTGGCATTAAAATATATTCCTATTTCATTTAATATTAGATACGAATGTCCTCCATTTGATACTCTCGCGTTGTCACCTTATTTTCAAAAATACGGTGTTCCTATAGTCTATGATAAAAACTCAGATACTGATTACAAAATTGTATGTATGATAAACAAATCTACTTACATACAAGTATTATAAAATACATGGAATGGATTCAGTACATTTATTTATTGACAAGAGTAATACTTTTATACTGCAATGGCTTTATTAACCATTTAATTACGAGTACTACAATTGAAACGCATTTGCGTATAGTACAGTCGCGTACAAAACGCAAACAAATACCTTCATTGGACAATTTAACATTTAATATTTTACTAATGATTATTATATAAAAACTACAACGTGATAGATACTTTATTTTTCTACTTGTTTTCAGTAAAAACACTAAGCAGTCCTGCTTGCTTATATCTTCCTTAACCAGTTCATTGTTATCTAAAACATTTTCGTTAATAGAAATCTTATTACCTACCTATAACATTAATTAAATACTAGTTAATAATTAACACGTTTTGTAAGCGACTGTACGGAAACAATTCCTATAAAAAGTTAGAAATAGGCCACAATTTCGTTTTAAAATTATATCACATGATCAACAATCACAATTTTGCCAATTTTTTTCGCTAAACAACAATACTAAAAACTGAAATTTTATCAATAAATTTGAAGCCACCACACGTACATTATAATTAACATTTTTTCTTACAAAAATGAGTAAAATTTCACTTGATTTTTGCGAAGCCAAGTTATTCTGTTTAGAATTTGTAACCTATTTAGTTATTTATACTGTACGTGTGTACCCTTAAAACGAGGATTGATTTTATTAGTGATCGATCGACGATCAGCCACCATAACAAATATCGTGTAAATCTGCAATAAACGGCAAGTCCCATGCTATTCCCCGTTACATATTTGAAAGTAACTAATCTTATTACATTAGTTTTTTATCTGCGCCGTTGATTTCAAAATCTTACTTCACATCTTACACATACAATAACTTGAAAGAAGCCTTACATAGGGATAGGTTTGTTCTCCAATCAATATTTACCTCCGTCTACTGGAATCATCTGACATGAGCGATAGCGGACGCCGGGATCAATCCCTGGAGACAACTCAATAGTCCAAAAATCCTCTCCACTGATCGCCACAATATTTCTCCAGGATTGTGCGTGAAGCAATTTAAATAAAAAAAAACAAAGAAATTTCAATCGAGAAGATGGATAGAAATTGTCCTCGACATGGAATCCAGTGATTGATAAATTTAATAAAATTAAACCTGGCGATTTTTCGTCTGAAGCTACGTCTGATATTGTCAGTGTTGTGTGCCTCAACTTTCATGAATATGAAGACCAAATGCGGGTAGTTGATGAAACTGCTCGACACTCTCGACGTGGACTACCCCCGCCTCTTCAGTTAGCTCGAGATCATGGTTGGTGCGACCCAATCGACACGTCGAGTAAAATAAATGCGGTAAACATTCGCGTCAAGACCCGTTTAAATAGATAAATATATAATAATACGATTCGCCTGTCACGTCTATTTTATGTAAGAGCTCTAGCTTTTCCATGCTTCCAAACATTTTATTGAACAAAACTAGTGGTATTAGAGCGAACAGTGTCTACAATGGAGTATCCATGTGGAGAAAAATAAACCCCACGCGGTCCATGTCAGGGGATACTAGTGGACGGAGGCAATTTTCAAATACCGACTAAAACTCGTTAGATACTGAGTAAATATTTGGTTTATAACAAATAAATTCTCTAAGTAAATAGTCGATAAATAACGAATAAATAAATAATCGGTAAACACTAAGGGCCTTACTTATAAAAATCTCGCTAAGCAATACTTAGCCACCGCTTAGTTAAACCGCTCTTAAGCTATAAATCCATGTTTAACTTTTGTTTACTTATAAACGTTGATTAGCTGTTACTTAGTTAAGAAACGAACAAAGAACGATACATAGATGGTTGGCACAGATTATACCTAAAATAATCGATTAGATAGAGAAATTGAATGAACGAAATTGTTAAAAGTTCTATTTTTTCCATATTATATCATCTATGACAGTATCCGAGTGCCGTGAATTTGACAGATAACGCTCATTTAGTACATCTGTCTACGTTTAGTAACTATATTTTATAGCGGGAATTTCATTGTAAATATCTTCATTTTATCTTTCATTTTTAATAGTAGTATTTATAGTGTATTAATTAGTTTTATTCAGTGATGGACACCCCCGAGCAAGCCAATAAAAGAATACGATCCACCAATTGGAGTGATATGGAAAAGGTATTTGTAAATAAATATATTTGTATTTGTATCATCCGATAAACTTTGTAGCGGATTAAAGCGAACTCTGTAATTCTTCGTCTTTCTTCTCCTCCTAGCTCTGAAACTGCTTAAATCAGCTACGTCGTTTTGGAAATCACGAAGATCTTCCAATCCATCCATGTTTTAAGCACAAATATATTTTTTTTACTAACAAACAAACGCAAGTATGTAGGTATGTAGATCAAACGTCACAATAGAACAGCTGATTTATGTGAAATCCGCCATCTTGCCGCTTAGCGAGAGTTAAACTATGTCTCGGCAGTGTTTAATTTTGACGGCTATTTAAACACTACTTAACGACTTCTTAACGCTAAATAGTGTTTATAAGTGAGGTTTTTGCTAATCCGTAGTTAAGCAATTGATTAAATTTTAAGAAACGTTTATAAGTAAGGCCCTAAGTAAATAGTACCTAAGTACCGAGTAGGTATTCGATAAACATGAGTAAATATTTGACAAATACTAAGTAAATAATGTTGGGAAAATATTGAGTCGGAAAATACTCAGTAACTCGGACATTGTAAATTTGTCTTTAGCTATGGCCAAGGTTGGCTCCTACCACTCCTCACTCCCGAGTCCTGGCTCACCACCCAACTAGGTACTAATTTAGGTAATCTAGTTTGTGCGTACTGCGCTCATATAATATTCTAATTGTTATACAGATATCTATTACTGATATGTAGGGTAGTTTGAGAACATAGAAAAGTATGAAAATATCAATGGAAGATAGGTACAATTACTTGATTAGAGATGGGCTTGCACTACAGTAAATGCAGTGCCGTAACTAGCCTGTTATGCGCCCGGTGCGAGCTTCTATAACTGCGCCCTTGAGAAATTTAGGTATTGTAAAATACCTACAATAATAGGCTAACCTTCTAACTACCATCCATGAACCAAAACTAGGTCCTGGTCTGGTCATTTTCGCGCCCCTCCAGGGTCTGTGCCCTGTGCCTGGGCACCGCTGGCACTGCCCTAGTTACGGCACTGAGTAAATGCTCAACCACCACCGAGCAAATAGTGTTGCATTATGTACTTAGTGTTACTACACTAAATAAATACTGAAGAGAGTATTTATAGAATTACTAGAATGAATACTGAGTATTTACTGAGTGGTAATCGATTCTAAAGCTGGCCGTGTTTTATGTCGGATTTAGAATAGCTTAAATCCTATCTTTCGCAGTGAGTGTCGTAAAAGGCAGATAACAAAGCCCCCGAGGAATTACTACCACCTCTAAAATAGTGGTATTCGCCAACATACCATCCGCCGATAGGGTGATGTGTAAGGCCTTACCCCCCTCACAAGACAATGTGCATGAGCAAGCCCATGTCCAGCGGTGGATAATAAGAGGGCTGGTTACGGTAATTGATTTATTATTTAGAATGCAAACCCATCTTTAAACTTAATGCATACTGCGTTTATACAAGGCATAATACTTTGTTCATATGTGAAACTACTAGATGCCAGGATTAGTGTTGTAAAAGCAAGCGTTGAGCGTTCGACGCTAGAGCGCTGAGTGAGCACTAATGAACCTTCAAAACTCCAGCGTTAAAGGCTAGTTGAACGTTATAGGCCATTTTTTTAATGTTTGATGGTTTTAAACCTTTGTAGTTAAAAGCTTGAGTCTAAAACGGCTAAGGTTCAATAGCACCAACTTAGTTCAATAGTTTTAACAACACTAGAATATAAACCGTCGAAGCTGATTCTTCAATGATTTTAGAAATACATACTAAACTTCTACAAAACATTACTTGAGCACAGAGAAATAGTTATTTTATTGTATTGTCCTTACCGTTTAGATTAGAACAAATATAATTCCCGGATCCAATCATTTGCGTAACTAGGATATTTTGGGGAAAGAGAAGGTGGTTGGTTAATCATTATTCTTACCTCTCTCTGACAAGGAGGAAATTCAAATAATGCTAGTCGACTTAGTGCAATTTTGTCTGCGTTTGTAGACTATTTTTTCAGTTTTGAACTCTGCAACAATAAGGTGGGGCATGCTCCCCCCACTGAGTCCTATCATCGTTTAGAGGGCGGTCCGCTGGTCGTACACGATGACTGCATCAGCGTCAAAGAACTGGCTGTGCGACTTGCTCAGAGCAATGATGGCCGCGTGCTCGCTGCGCATGCGGTTCTTGTATTTCTTGCTCAAACTCACCTGACATCAACAAATTCATCTATTTACTGGATGACATGTCAAACTCAAATAGTTCATACCAATCTAAGACACTGGGGAGGTCTATTCTTAATTTACACGTCCGAAGTTTCGGGCCCGACCGAAATAGGTGTTATAACTCTACTCTGGACTTTCCTACGGTCGAAACTCTATACCAGTGGTACATTGGGTATCTCCCTTGTAATCTTGACATTTGACGTATGATCTCGAAGTATCGGTCGTGAATATCTACAATTAGATTTTTATCTTGTGCTATCGGTGTAGAGTTTAGAAGGCAAATAAACTTCGTTTGGGCGGGTATTTCCGACCGAACGTTTTCGTGGTGGGAATCTACCGAAATATCGGCCGAAACTTCGTTTTTTTGTGATTTCAGAGTAGACCCCCAGGTTTTTCCTTATAATCAATAGGACTCCCTCTTTCCGGTCATAATTTACCTTGCGGATCCAATGACGTGGTGGATATTACCTACCTACACATTTGTTATGTTTAATAATTCAATTTTTCGTTGTTAACAATGTTTTGTTATTACCAGAGCCGGCTTTGCCTATGGTGCAGGGTCTTAGGGGGCGCCGAGCGCCGCTCGCGACGCCTCCAAAGAGCCTGCGCCCGTGTTATAGCCGACGCCGGCGGCGGTAGAGCGGCTACTAGAGGGTGCCAGGGTAGGTATTGATTGCACCCGGGCGCTACATGGGCTAGAGCCGGCGCTGGTTATTGCTCTACTTTCTTCATCGTTATGATAACTGAAAAATCTGTACTTTAAATATACGTAGGTAAATTATGTTTTTTTTACGGGTTTTTATGTTTTATACATGATTTTGTAAACATATTAATAATTTTGTAATCCAATTCTTTACTAATTGTTGGTGGCTGGATGAGCAGAGCAGAAGACCATGTCTGGTGGCGAGCTGCGGGAGAGACATAGCAAAGACATAGACATATGGAAAGACATAGGCTGATGGTATGGTACCTAATCAAAATACTTACTATATTGTAATTTGCAATTGCATAAGTACCTACTATATAGACACGGTGTGGAACCGCTGGATATTTACCTCGATAAAATATCCTTTTTCCTATAGCGACAACCATACTGCACGACATCACTTGAATTAAATAAAGCATAATGTAGAAAGGAAGCTAAAACCCAGTCGGGTTTCTTCGTAAAGACTCACCTTAGCATACAGTTGTTGCAAATCGTCTTCGGTGGAAAGTGGTCTGGGTTTGGGCCGGAGGAATGCTGGCAGAGACCTTGTTTTCAGCGCGTCCGTGTTGGCAGCGTTGTCTATTTCGTCCAGCACTGACACACAAGTGAAATTAAATTAATATTAAATGAAATGTTATAAACTCTCTTCAAAAATTAAATTTCAATCGCTCCTGAGCAGTGCCGGCTTTACCTATGGTGCAGGGTGTGCGGCGCACATGGGCGCAGGGTGTTAAGGGGCGCCGAGCGCCGCTCGCGACGCCTCCAAAGAATCTGCTAGAGGGCGCCAGGGTATTGATTGCACCCGGGCGCTACATGGGCTAGAGCCGGCTCTGCTGCTGAGATTGCTTATTTATTATAACGGTGCATTATACTATACCATATAATCGGCTTATGTCTATCCACTGCTGGATACAGGGCCGTAGCCAGGGGTACGCCAGGGCAGGCTGAGCCTGCCCTGGAAAACTTTGAGCCTGCCCTAGCCGCTAACCAATGTTTGGGGACCAAGAGGGAGATCCGGATAGGTGTAGGCAGAGTTGCCACTCGTCCCGATTCTGCTGGGACAGTCCCGATTTCGATGTTTGATTAACATCTATATCTGTTATATATATCTGTCCTTACAGCTATGTCTAAAATACTAGAGAAAGTTCTGAACACTCGATTAGTTAGTTTTTAGAGTCTCAAAATCTAGTAGCTGATAATCAATTTGGCTTTAGGAGAAATAAATCCACTGAGGATGCAGTAGCAGCTTTAAATGATTATGTCGTCAGGAATATAGAAAGAAAGAAAAATGCATTGGTATTTTTCTTGATCTGTCTAAAGCTTTCGATGCTGTTTCCGTTCCCATTCTTTTAAACAAATTGAAAAAAATTGGTATCAGAGGGATGTCATTGGAAATTTTTAGGGACTATTTATCGGATCGTACTCAATTTGTTAAAATAGGTTCTCACACTAGTGATGAGGAACGGTTAAGTTACGGAGTTCCGCAGGGTAGTGTGCTCGGACCAACTTTGTTTCTGATCTATATAAATGATTTTTGTCTTCTTCGCCTACCTAACTGTAAAATGTTTACATATGCAGACGATACTGCACTTTTGATACACGCTAAATATTGGGAGGAAGGTCGCCAGATGGCTGAAAGTACACTGAAAGTTGTGACCAACTGGCTTGCAAATAACAAGCTAACACTAAACATTTCGAAGACCAAATTCCTCACTTTCTCTCACCGTAAATCCTCTCAACCTTTACTATACGAGTAAACTATATGTTTATAGTTTACCAACCTTTACTAAACATATTTACTATATGTTTACTATACGAGTCCATAAATGTTCTGACTCTCTTAGGGATTGCTCTTGTCTGCCTTTGAGTAGAACCTCAGATATTAAATACTTGGGTGTAGAAAATTAATTTATATACATTTAAAATTCTCCGACAGGTTGCAAACCTTAGTACACTAAAAATGACATATCTCGCCCTCTGTCAATCGCTCCTAACTTATTGTATAGCCGTTTGGGGTGGAGCTGATAAAACTGCAATGTTACAAGTTGAAAGGGCACAGAGGGCAGTACTAAAGGTTATCTACAAGAAACCAAATCTATATGGAACCTCTAAGATTTATTCTGATAGTCAATTGCTCACAGTGAGACAGCTTTTTGTTCTTAATGTTATATTGCGCACACATAATTCTATCCCTTTTGATGAGAACTTAATTGAAAATAAGCGTCGGAAAGACTTAGTCTTCAATATTGAAAAACATCGAACTGTGTTTTCCAAACGTCACTCACATTATTGGTCCACATGTATATAACCAGATAAGAGAGCACTTGAGTATATACTTTTTAAACAAATATAATATCAAGAATGGGGTTAGTAAATGGTTAAAAACCTTAAATTACAATGAAAGAGAATTTATTAAAAATTTATAAATAAATAAATTATGTAAGTTTCACATCCATAATTTCATAACATATCAAAGTTTAGAGACTTAACTGTTGTGGTGTTGGCCGGGTGACGCAATCACACGACACAGGGACCATAAGGTACCCCATGTGTGATTGTGGCAACCTGATCGTAAAAGGAAATAAGGAGACAATATATCCTTATGTAGAAGTAGACTTCTAAAGTTTGTGTAGTTATTTATTTCTAGTCCCAGCTTTGTGAATTTGTGAAATTGTATGCAATAAAGAGTATTTATTATTATTATTATTTTAATTAATCATCTTTAATAACCTATCAAATAAAGATAAATAAATTATTTCATCTTATTGTACTCTATGTACTTCATGTGAATAAATAAAAAGTTACTGTTACAATGTGCTCACTTTTATATAATATCTACTACAAACAAAATTAACGAAAGTATTTGCGAAATATGTAGATATAAAAAAACTGAAAAAAGTACCTATGTAAAAAAAAAATTCGCCTGCCCTGAATTTTTTGAGCCTGTCCTGATTACACAGTCTGGCTACGGCCCTGGCTGGATATAACGTTGGCTTCTTTCGCCACCACATGCGATCCTTCACTTTTTTTCCTTTAGCCACTACCTGCGAACTTGTCTACCTGACCAAAGGGCGTCTCACACTGCGCCTGGTACGTAGCAGCCTCCATTCGAGAACTCGTCTATCGATTGTCGGTCCTGCAGCAAATATGGCCTGCCCTCTGCCACTACAGCATGCTGATTCTATGAGCTATGTCGGTGACATTAGTTCGTTGGCAAATCCCTTCGTTTTGGGTCTTATTCGAAATAATTTACTTACTTTAGGTACTAATATTTTTTAAAGATTCATACTATACTTCCCATCCCATCCCATCCTATCCCATCGAATGAAGAGAAAAATAGAGTGGAATAAAATAAACTCTATTACCTTTAGATGCCCTATATCTACTCTTGGATATGTTGTGAATGTGTCGATGCAATTCGGGACTTCCAAAAGACCCTAGTTATACAACTGGAATTTTCTGAAAGTGCTACGCAGTAAAGTTTGAAAGGTGTTTCCTGTTCATGCTAATAATGCATGAACATAGCGTAGGTGCTAAACTGTGCTGAAAAAATTGATGATCATGTTCTTAAATGAAGATATCTTAAACCTGAAAAGATGGGTACTTGATCTTTATCGTGCTGAACTAAGGCTGAGGTTTCGAAGCAAGCAGTGCGAAAGTAGCCACTCGCTTCGCTCCGCGCCGCGTCCCTGTGTTAGTAACCGTATATCAGCTAGTTTCGCTTTTTGTTTCCGTCGCTCTCATCGTTTGCTTCGAAGCCTCCACCTTCTGACTGAGTACACGATACTGACTGCTGCTAGAGGCGTACTGGACGCACTGATCGCGCGCGTCGGGTACACGGTTCACGTAGCAGTGCGCCGGCGCGCGGCTCTCTCTCTGTCGCCGGCACTCCGCGTCGCCTGCGTACGACACGGGACGGCTGTGCCGTTGCACCTGCGCTTCCACACACAGTATAGTAACTATCGTTGTGAAATCTACTCGTCATATTAACTGAGTCGTTTCTTTCCCTAAAATTAAACGAGAATCTGAGAGGACATGGTTTAAAGTCCTCTCAGGTAGCTCCTCCTAGCGTCTTTCCACCCAAGACAGCGTATAGTGAATGACAAGAACAGCCCGCTGAACGGGCGATACGTCTGCCTGCGCGTTTTTGTTAAGTGCAAGAGTTTAATAAAAGATGTTGGCAGGACTTTTTTTCATAGTGTCATTGAGAATAATAATATGTCCGTTCCTAACTTGTAGCTATAATTATCATAATCTTCTTAAAAGTGTGTAAATTTTCAATAGAGAGCATCAGACTCGTTATTTGTTGTCTAATTTAATAATTCCTACAAAATTTCATGTGAACTAGCCCGGCACGCCACAAGTATTGTATTTAATTACTTCGCTTTACCTCATAATGCCCCCATTTATATTTGTAGGTACCCTAATAGTCAGCGCCGGCTCTAGCTCATGTAGCGCCCGGGTGCAGGGCGCCCTCTAGTAGGCGTTTTGAACTCTTTGGAGGTGTCGCGAGCGGCGCTCGGCGCCCCCTAAGACCCTGCGCCCGTGTGCACCGCACCCCCTGCACCATAGGTAAAGCCGGCACTGAATTCAGCGCTCGACAGGCGCCCCCGGGCGCGGGGCGCCAGGGGTGCACCGCACCCCTTGCACCCCCTGGTAAAGACGGCCCTGCTAATAGTTACGAAATAGGACGTATTAATTAAAATGACGTACCGATAGAGAAAAAAACGACACTGTTAATATGACGAGTAAGGTACACTTTATTGCACATGTGATACCAAAGAATACAGTCACGAAAGTTTGAATAAATAGGTACACAAAAGGTAGGCCTTCAGAACAATGTTCGTTATTATATAATAACAGAGTTATTTAATTACAACCTCCATAATCCAACCACTATTTTTCGAATTGAAAGCATTCTACAATAACAACATTGCAATTCCAAAAACTCTTACTTAAAAATTTCCTAACATTACAAGTGTATAAACACAACTTGCCGAAATCTGATCAAAATTAACTAACCTCTGCATGTTTCATTCTATAATTTTCTTGGCTGGTATAGGCATGACTTTCTTTTATTGTGTATGTCTCTTTGAGATATTGCTCGTCTGTAAGTAAATATATAGAATTGTATTAAATCAAAGGACAAAAGAAGTTTCAACAATTGACAGAATCTGGCTGTAGATGATTATGATAATAATAATAATGATGATGTGTGATAATTTTATATAAAAAAATGTGTTAAATTAGCTCACCGAAAGATTTCTGATGTCGCGGCATGAGGCGGCAGTAGCATATAATAAGTAACAAAATAACAACACCGCAAATGCCCCCAACAAGCCAAGATAACCAAACTATTATAGCGCGACCCTGCAAATAAACAACGCGATAAACTCGAACAATGCCCCCAAAATATTATCGATTTTATTCCCCTGCATCCATACCTGCTGAAACATTTCAATTTCTAACACAAAAGAGATAAACGGCTTTTTTTGATCCCTTAATTAATTGTTTTCCTAACATTTTACCTTTTTATTGTATCAAAATACTACTTAAATATATAAAACTATGATAAAATACTAAAAATATGGGAAGAAGAAATTAAAGCATTTTGACTTTATTCAAACATGCGCGCTCGCACTCTGCTGCGCTGCGTCATGCGTCTTACAAAATCGTTCAAAAGTTGACAAAAACATTTCTTAGTTCATCAATGAAACTTAAAATTTTACTTTGACTGTTAACTAATTAATGAAATTTCATTGTATTATTAGTTTTAAACTAAACGTCACAGTAAAAGAAAAGGTATTTGAAATAAATATCGGATCATCGCAGTACATAATTTAAGATAATTCTGTCTTCAGAACGAGACTTACGAAACCGTTTCCATGTTTCATTACAATACCTATCATTTTTATTTAACTTGTTACTTTAATTGTACAACCATCGATACAGATGAATACAATTAATATAGTAAAATTATTACTTCATACATTTGAAGATTTCGGCAGATAATTTTTATATTAAATAGGATTTATTGAAATAAAAATATTTTATTGTTTAATGATTCTTCTATAGTGAAATGAAATTTTCTCAGGTCCGTTGTCATGCATGAATCAGATGTCTGTCACATCTGTCGTTGTCTGTCAAATCATTGCAGTACAGTAGTCTTTGCTTTGATCCATTAACGTTTGTTCGTGTCGCTTATCGCGTACTATATCCGTATTTGGTAATTCTAGATTGAGAAACATAACAACCTTGTTGTTATAAACAGTTCTCAGCTGATTGTCTCTACTGCTGTATAATTATTGTTATCAATCTGAGCTTCCTTCAAAGAGCGTTCTCGACATCGTACGATCCGCTACGTCACTTCGAGTAATGCAACATCGATTGGAATTACGTAAATAAAGAAAATTGCGGTCGCGAATTATTATTTCTAGTCAGCAGTCATTCGCCAAACGAGCAGTTTCGTTCAATTAAAAATGTCTAGCACAACAACAGGTTTCATTATTTTATTGACTTACTGTATTCTAGCGCAGAATTCTTTAGGATTATCCCCGATTATATTGAGTGAGTATCGCTTATTAAATTATTTAACTTTGGTAACGCTACCTGTTACACTCGGTAACATAAAAATGGATCATTTTATTCAATATTGATCTAGAATTATCTGTATCTTGAAAACAGTGGATATACTTTATAGAAAATATTTTTGTCTGTTACACCTGATTGAAAATAATTTAAATGCAATTATTTTTAATATACATATTACCTGCTTGTATATTGCAAATTGCAATCCACTAGTGCATGTCTGCTTTGCTTGTAGCTGTGAGTGTCCTTATGCATACAGAGAACCCTTATTTTCTTCATAATATATATTTAAATACATAGATGCAATAGTTACCTTTCGCATAATGAAAATTTGTCTAAATCTGACCTACTGTGATCCAACCACAAAGTCTTTAATTAATATCTATTTAAATGGGTGCTATTTCAAATTGAAAGCATCTTGCAATTGCAACTGTGCAATATATTTTGTTTTGAAATGAGCCCATTTAAAGAGATATTAGTTGAAAAAACTTAATGGTTAGATAAAGGCCAGGATTAGGTAGCTTGATATTATATGACTATATCTACAAGAAAATTTGACATGCACTGCTGAAGCTTTACTATGTCTTGCATTTGCTATACAGTTTCTAATGTTCCAACAGTCCCTGGTGATGGAGGAAGTCAGCTGGAAGCAAAGTTAAATAAAACCACAACAGTGCACTACATCTGTACTAAGACAACTACAGATTTCTTTAACATTTGGCTGAATCTCGAGCTTCTTATGCCGTTTGTGGTAGACTGCTGGGTGGACAACTCAAAACTTCTATATGACAATGTGACGAGAACCACTAATAACACTCCAGGTGTTGAAATGAGGGTGCCAGGATGGGGTGACCCAGAACCTGTGGAATGGTTGGATCCATCACATCAAAGCACTGGAGCGTACTTCAATGGTATTGGTGATGCGTTGGTGAAGATTGGGTATAAGAGAAATGTGTCTATTAGAGGAGCACCATATGACTTTAGGAAGGCACCAAGTACGTACTGTTTGTAACTTTTTAACGAGCATTGAGGAGTAACTAAGCAAAATATAAATTATTATTTATCTATACTAATATAATAAAGAGGTAAAATTGTGTGTTTGTAGGTATGTTGGGGGTAATCTCTGGATCTACTGAACCAATTTCTAAAAAATTCTTTCACAAATAGAAAGCTACATTATCTGTGTCTAATATAGGCAATATTTTATTTTCAAATTTTAAAAAGAAACAAATGGAAGCGAAGCGAGGGCAGGTCACTAGTTTATTATTTATACATATTTTTTTAAAAGTAATAATATAGACAGATGGTCCAGTTAGTGGTAAATGAATACCATCACTCATGGACATCCTACATGCCAATATTAGTACAGAATTACAAATTCTGGTATGCCCCCAGCATGAACCACAATGGAGTATGGTGATGTATGTGGTTATGCATTGTTGCTATGTGGAGTTCATTGTTAAATTGAAAGATATACCACTTTGTAACACTACATGTAAAGAATAATGAATCACTAAGCATGTACAAATGTTAACAGTCATAGGACTTAATCTATATCTTATCTCTACTTGCATATAACATCCCGACAATATGTTAAATCATTTTCCTTTAAAACAGACTTGTAAGATTTACTTAACACTCATCTCAGGAACATATCTATACTATAGGAGGTTTATCATCATGGTTTGCATTGAGTTTTCTTTCTCTTTGTCATTTTCTAGTTGTATTATGGAAATAATCTAAAAAAATCTAAAATATTTTTTTTCTTTACAGATGAGAATGGGGAATTCTTTGTGAAATTAAAAACTTTAGTTGAAGAGACATATACAGTGAACAACAAGACTACAGTGACGCTGCTGGTGCACAGCATGGGTGGATCCATGGCACTGCATTTCTTAAAGCTTCAAACCCAGTCGTGGAAGGACCAGTACATCAGGCGGCTGGTCTCCTTGTCCACACCTTGGGGTGGAGCTATGAAAGCTGTCAAAGTTTTTGCTATAGGTATGGAACACAAGGTATTATGAAACTTATTTTTTATTATCTTATTTGCTCAGAGAAAATTCATTAAATTTCATCACTCCTTGTTACAAAACCCACTATGTTCTCTAAACTACTGGAATAATTTTGATATAAGTTAAACTAAAATCTTCCATAATAAATATCCTATGTAACAGTGAAATTTGTTACAAACAAACAGACACGTTTCAAGTACTTTACCTAAAAGCATTGCTTACCTGAAACGGTTCTATTCCAGATCCTATTATTAATAAACAGTCTTCATTTAAAAATTGTTATTGGCATAAAAATGAACTGGCAATGGCCATCCCATTCTAGCATAATGTGTCTTATAAAAAGCTTTTCTACTCTCTAGTCTTTAATTGTCCAAACTCCATCATTCATCTTTTCGGTTTGTTGTTTAATCTAGGATCTTTATTTTTAATTTGTTTTCTCGACTTTTTTTCATTGCACATAATTCTGATTTGTTGCTGTAACGACCGGGTTTGTGCACACCATCTATTTTATCACTTCTTTAAAAGACTCCTTTTTATATAGGTGTATGTATGTAGGTGAACATGTTCCCAACTGTACATATTTTATTTTAAACACGTTAAGATGGATAATTTGGGCGTAGCGAAGTTATTTATAATTCCACTGGTACAAAGTCGAATGAATATATGCTTTTGAAAATGCAAATAATGAATGAGACAAGCATTAGAACACTTCCAGAGGTTTGTAGTATTTTGTAGCGCGAAATTTTATTATTATTATTACGTCTTGTGTAGTAAAATGTAAATAAAAAAATAAATGTCAGTATATCATAATGAACATCATAATAAGGTTGCCTGGAAGAGATCGCCTTAGCGATAAGGTCGCCTATTGTATTCTGTCATTTATAACTTGTGCACATGTTTTAATTAAAGTATAAGTAGCATTATATTCGGAAATTAAATATAAAAAAAGGCTGTTGTTTTTATTTTATCCAAAATTATGTTTAGCTAGATTTTAAATTAATGATTAATTAAAATTACCAATTTTTTTTTGCATTATTCTCAAATGTCAAAATATGCACTTGTGACTCTTTCTCTAAGAAGGGATTTGTAAGGCGCAGGCTTCCCCTTGTATACGAGGAGGGTAGGGTTCTAGTTTTAATTCACAACACACGTGGATGGGGGATCCCCCATTTCACATCCACCAATGTGTATTTGTTAATATCCCCACATGCATGACTAATTGTCTCAATGTCGTAACGTGAATTAGTTAGGTACATACTAAACAAAACCAGCTCTTTTATCCTCCACTGCTGGACATGGACATGCACATTGTCGTGTGCATAATATTTGCTACATATAACAAATATCTGGAATCGAATCTGGGACCTTTTGCACATTAACAAGTAACAACACTGATATTTATTTATCCGATAGGTGACGACCTCGGCTCAAAAGTTCTCCGCGAGAGCGTGATGCGTACGCAACAGATCACGTGCCCTTCGCTGGCGTGGCTGCTGCCCTCGCCGATGTTGTGGAAGCCGCAGGAGGTGCTCGTACAGACGGACAAGTTCAACTACACCATCAACGACCTGCAGAAGCTGTTCACGTGAGTATATCAGTGTAGAGAGGTATTCCTCTGCGCAAATTAAAAACTTTTTAAGGATCAATTAAATATCTTTATTTTTCGTTTATGGTGAAGGTGCTATAGTTTGAACTCTCGTTCACTCGCTGTTCGAATCAAATTCATTCAAATCTTTGAAATAAACAAAATGCATCCTACGAGTATGGTATATAATACATATAAAAATTTTAAATTTAAACTGTCATTAGGAAAATTTTAGCCCAACACCCTCACAATGTCCAAAGTACCTAATCCTATTGATAAACATGCAGTTTGTGTGCTGTTTGCCAGCTGATCTGCAGTTTAGGACACAGAAAACATTTCGTAGAGCCGAGATTTTATAGCTTTTTAGTGAGTCAAGAAAATGCATCCAGAAGAAGTTAGATATAGGCACACACTGAAGTACAATTAGAAAATAAATCACTTTGTAAAATAATTAAAATAAAAGCCCGGCAGAGACCGTTTTTTGTGCATTTCATGTGTTGCAATGTCTTGTAAGACTTTATAGATAGATAGTGAAATTGTAAGTTTTAGGGTACGATGGGGCTGACATACACAACAGTATAAAAGCCCCTAAATAAAATAGAGAAAAAAAAAGTTTGTTACTGTCTTGTTTCGTTTCGGTGTGTAATCAAGTGTTTTATATATCTATCTAAAATCCGGAAACAAGTGCACAATTAATTGACCATATTATTAATTATCTATTTATGCAATAGACTGATAACATATTATTTTGCACTCTATCTATGCAACGCATGCTTATTTCATAAAATAAAATCAGTAAACAATAAAAATAACAACGTTACATGAATATGTAAGCAATAATTTTTTTATTTTAATTTACGATGTCACTTGTTTGTTACCTTATTTTGCTAAAGTTTCCGATTTATTATTTTATAGATAAATTAATGTGTCTGAATTTTAATTACTTTATTATCTGTTTTATGCATTTAATTTACTTTTTATAGCATACTAGTTGTTGCACGCGATTTCGTTCGCATGGTCTTCAAGTACTAATTCAGAAATCTTCGCTGGCGTGCGCACAACAACTCACCAAAGTTTCAACGCAATCGGTATAGGAACGCATACGCGACAAACAAAGAAACATTCATTTTTATATATTTAAATAGATTTACGTGAACAATAACCTGCAACTCTATACCTCCCTTTCCTTTGAGTTTTGGCTGAAAGACCTGGCTAAATTACTTACTGATCTACATTCGGAAGCACTCTCGTGCACGCTATATTCCAGTAGCCGCTGGGCGCGCTCGACCGGCCACGTTACCCCTCTCTCACAGAAGACTACTTTGAAATGAACTGAATTTCCAACTTTATCCTATTTCCACAATGTACGTACGTGTTTCGGTAGTGAGTGAGATAAGCCAGAGCCCATTCCCATCCCATCCTATCCCTTCCCATGGTTCCACCCCTTTCTCCAAGTCCATTCCTTTATCTCAAAAGGAAGGCAGGGCATCCGCGGGTGTGCCAACGTTTGTCATTCTGGCTTGATGGCATATATCGCGCAGGGCAACAGTATCCACTTACCACCAGATGGACTGTCTGCTCGCCTGCCATCTTCTTTTTATTTAAAAAAAACATACATACGCTAACATTTGCAAACTACGGGACGATAGCGAACTCCTGGCATTTTTCAATCAGTTAAAATCTTTATGTACGTAGCTAGACACCTGGCTAGAAGGCGAGGTCGGCTGGTAGAGAATGCTTCCAGGCATTATCTTCGCCTTTTGTACGATAAGTGCAATATTTAAAAAAAATAAATATTCGCGTGAACTTTAGAGTGATTCCCGTGGGAACTATAGCGGACCGGGATAAAATGTAAGGTGAGGTCGCCAAATATCGTCTGCTTTTCTTTATGCGTATATTTTAAAAATATTACAGATTTTAATAAAATAACTTCGTAATATTTTTTATAATTTATTTATATTTTCATTTTTTTTTAAACTTAGTCTATCTTAATTAAACTGCAAACTTAATTATAACATATCTAATCACCTTATCATTATTATGACAACATAATCAAATATTATCAAGATTATTACTTTAATCAGGCTTTCATTTCAGTCTTTGATTCAAAATCAGTTCGTATTAGCAATCATTGAAGTTTGTACATATAAATTTAGCACCTGCATTTTCTATGCAATCCTCATGCATCCACAGGAAGCATTTAGTGCGCCTAATACATTTTATCCCCTTTGAGAGAACCCTTTTTCCCCTTGAGAAGACACTTGTCGCATATTGGACATTGGAAATTCAGTATCATCATTGTCGCCGTCTTCATCGTCATCGTCTGTAGAGACCAAACTTAGGCCGTCATCTTCAGATGTTCCTTCTTCAGAAGACTATTATAAATATTTCTTGAGCATTATATATTTTCAACGGAAACATAATAGCGGCAATGTATATTCCATTTTCACGTGCAATGTCAACTACGTCCAAGATTCGTAAATGACTCGTTCGTCTTTCGTACAACTGGATCGTCTTTGCTCAGTTCTGCTAACGACTCAAAATGGAACGCCATTCGTTTTAAATCAGATGCAGTTATACCATAGTAGTTCTTGTCCATTTCTAAACAGTAGTGCACTAATTCATCTTCAAGATGAGTCGGCAGAACTCACTGTTCTTCCAATGCTTCCATGGATCCATACTTTCTAGTGATTATGCAGTGTTCTTCACATAATCTTTCAATATGGCTCTTGGAAGAGAAAATTGCTTTGCAGCCCTCTTATAACCCATTTAATTTTTTTTTACGGCCTCCACGGCCTCATTCATTGATTTAGGGTCCCAAAGCTTCCTATTTGAGATCTGAGAATTAAAGTGATAATAATTCGTCACTGAAATAAAAACCACTAAACGAATGATTTAAAAGGTCTCCATTTATCGTCCTGGGGACGATATTAGGCGACCGTGGGAGGGCGAAATTAAAGATTTCCTTACTGGACTTTCAAAACTACTAGACCGTGCGTATCAGTTACGCAACCTTAAAAAAAATTCATTGCATTTTATCTTCAGTACATATTTTCAATTTATTGATATTTCATGTTTGGTACATATGTAGGTAGTAATCAAAGCAAAGTATAGTCCATCAAAAAAACTTACCTCGAGCATTTTTTAAAATTTTGTAAAACAAATGTACTAAATGACATTTCGCCTTCAAATTATTAAAATGGCCGACTGACGTTAAATACTTTTAATTCCGCAGATCAATTTTAGGTGGTATTAGTTGTATTTGGAGATAGTTTAGGGGACAAAATTAGGCTCGGGGACGAATTTTGGCGACCAGAACTCCTAAATGTTAACCTAATTATATATAAGCTATAACTATGCCAAGTTTAATTAAATTCAGTCCAGTAGTTCTTGCGTGGTACGCGTTCGGACATACGGACAAAAAAAATGTGTTTATGGGTTCTGCATCGTTCGTAGAGTAAATTGCAACGATTTTTTCAAAAATGTTTCATTTACAGTCAGTTCTGTGACGACTTTATTATATGTGTAGATACCTGCATACCGCCGCTGTTGCATATTTCAAAATATGGTATCGATATGGTAAATAACCATATTTACAAATCGATAGCTTGAAACCGTTCAAGCTGTAGATTTGTTTGTGTTTTAACGGTGTCCTGTTATTACAGTGACATGGAGCTGCCGGACGCGTGGGAGATGCGCAAGGATACGTCCAAGTACCTGGTGGACTTCAGTGCGCCCGGCGTCGAGGTGCACTGTATATACGGGTACAACATCTCCACAGTAGAAAAGTGAGTTGTTTTCATTTAATTCATGAGAGGTAGATGATGTGTTTCTTCGATATTGCAGACATTTCATTATCTTGTGATTAAGCAAAGACTTGGACCTATCTGAGTAAAGGATCCAGTGCGAATTGGTATCTTTCAATCCGCAATCTAGCATGTGTAACAATGCGTAACATCTGTTATGCTCCAGTATTTTTAATTACTCCAAGTTTTTTCACGATGTTTTCCCTCGCTGCTCCGAGCTAGTGATAATTAATTGTTACTCAGTGGTGCATTGGTTCGCGGTTCGAACTGACGAATGTGAGTCAAGTATGGATACCCTCAGTATATTTTTAGCAGATTGACAGACGATCGTGTAGTTCACTGTAGCGGCAAGTGTTCACCGCCGCATATTTTACAACACCGGGGGACATGCGCGTGCGCTGATGATTGCGCACAATGCTGTTCACAGATCTTTCGAAAAGCCTTATGTCGCAACATAATGGAAAGACTTCTCTGGTTATTCCATAACCTACAGGATCCCGGTATAAATCGATTTCTGGACCACGGCACGGCGAGGAATACGGAAATGCGAAATTTTGAGTTATTTAATCACATCGATATTCCGACGGGACGCGTGCATGTTGTAAATCCATGTTGTATGTAATGTAGATTGTGCACGACTGGCCGATTACGTTCAAAACCGCTGTCAAATGTATCACATCTTTACCAACTGTTTTCCAAATCTCCAAAAATGGCAGCCGTGGACATGCCAACATTCGTCAAATATGCATGGGCGACACACCACCAGGTGGACTGTCTGCCAACTTGTCATAATTTTTTTTTTTTTAAATGTTAAACAACTCAATTGCAGGCTGGTTTACAAGCCCGGCACCTGGCTAGATGGGTATCCGACACTGTCAATGGGCGACGGGGACGGTACAGTCAATCTGCGTTCACTGAGCGCATGCGAGCATTGGGCGAAGCGACGTGGTCGGTTCTCTCTGAACAGGGGAAAATCGGTCAAATCACTCGCATTGCCGAACGCGGAACACCTCAAAATACTTCACGATGAACGGATGATTGAGTATGTCACCACTGTCATGAAGAATAATTAGTTTCATCGATAGACATCGCCACATCCCCTATGAATGTATTTCGAAAAATTTGCATAAACGGTTTATGCGTGCCCTACACCATAGTGAAAAAAGACAAGTGTGTTATCTCACATGAGGAAACAAGCAGGGCTACCTATTTAACTACTATTTTATATGGGCGAATCGCGGGCGATCGCCGGTGTTGTTATTGCTCCTGAGATTAAACACGTCTGTTGAAAACAATGTTCATATACAAAGGTGTTGTACCCTGTCAGGGCGAGATAGTGCAATGTGTGCTCAGTTGATAGGGGGTTCTTCAGGGATAAGTAATAGCCAACCCTTCCTTCATTAATTTCATTATAAATGAACGTAATAAAAATACAGAGGTTGGAGTACCACGTGCAGACAAGTCTATGAAATATTCACAAATAAGAAGTACCGATACAGAAGGCTTTACTGGAGTAATGGGCACATCCTTACGGAACAAAAAATAAATAGGTAGCATTTGACGTTAGAAGCGAATTTTTATTTAGATTTTCATTAGCGCCCTGTTTTTAGGGACTTAGTAGCAAAAGTATAGAAAAGGATAATACCCGAAAGAGCTTGTTACAATAGCTACCAGTCACCACTACTGAGTATAGTCTTCATATGAATGAGTTACAGCTAGCTCGTGTGCGTGTCATGTTTGTACGCAAAACCACACGGTATCTCACATGACCTCACAGCACGACAGTCAGGGTTGTGCGTAGTTTTACTGTTAATGTATTGTCTTTATATCTGCACGTACAGTAGTAAGCGACGATTTATGTGAGAAATTGATCATTTTTCTCATAATTATCCAAATATTTCTATAATCAAAATTTGCCCTTCTCATCACGTTCCATTTATTCACCATTTCCTCGTTTGTCGTGCGCTCGTTCCTCATCACTCGTCGTTCTGGACGGTTGTCGCGGATTATCCACTCACCATCAGGTCTGCTCGTCTGCCACCTTCTACTTATATGAAAAATAGTACATTGTCAAATCTAGATACATTATGGTTTTCATTACCCGGTGTTACTGAAAAATAAGTATGATATAACATCGTAACATATCTTAATTATTACAAAACTGTTTAAGGCTCGTTACAATGGCATTTATGTAAACATTACGTCGACAGTAATACAGCAGTGCCGTAAATGAAGTTGTGAAAACCCTAATTGGGGCGAGACCAGGGTGCACATACTTTTCTTTTTTTACTATGGCGACACCACACGATAAGGTGTCGGTAATAAACTTGTTACGTTAAAAAAAAATCGCATGCAAATTTTTCAAATTTATATAGAAATGGTTAAGGAAATAATTAAGGTTTTAGAGTAATAGGATAAAATAATAATAATGGTATATGGTAGATACCCATAATAATTAAAGATAGATAAAACTATACATAAAATATACCTAGTCTGGCAAAGTTAAGTTCGCGGTGGAATTAATTGGCCAATAATTATTAATATATCGGGTGTTGTTGTCCGATTCAAATTTGTAACTGCTGCAAACTTAGCTTTGTCAGACTTTAATAAACTATCCGGATAAAGGACCTATAAGTTGACTTTAGCCAGGATAGGAAAATGCTCCAAATTATATTTTTAAGTAGTTAATTTTATAGTCGATAGTTACAAGTGGTATCTATGGAATAATCGAGACGTTTTGCATCTAATATTGACGTGATATGAGATGCATTTTACTCTGTGAGTAAGGAGTCATACGTATTACGTTTTTAATTTGATTAATTTTTAATACGTTTGTTACCATGACATTAAATTCTGCAAGATGTGGATAAGTTGATAGGTCAAAATCAACTGTTTGTCTGAATAGACGCATTTTCACATTTAGTTTTGTTTTTTTAATATAATTTAATTGGACATCGGCAAAGCCATTGGTCTACACACAGCAAATGATAAAAGAGAATTGTTTTTATCACGTCACGGTCCAGTCCCGCCGGAGTAGGAGTCGCTCAGTAGTGATAGTCGGTTTACTGAGGACACGGACTCCTTGAAAGAACACGAAAAATGCAGACCCACACTTTTATTTAATCATCACACGTTATGCACTAAAAGAAGGCACTTTGAAGTTTAATAAACTATCACTATTAAACGACAAATGCCACAATACACAGTTTTTACAATAATCAAACAAAATCTCAAAACATCCCTCCACATTGAGTTTCATGCAGAGATTCAAAACGTGCGAAAATCGCTCTAACAATCTTATTCATACTTCGTCTTTTTCTGTATAAACAAAAAATAGAAGAAGTTGAAGAAGTAATTAGATAGACAAAAACGACTTTCGCACGTTTTAGAATTCGATTTGAACGTCCATGTTTTCGCTTCCTATTTCCCGTCAAGAATGCAGTGAGTCATCGCTTAAGACGTCACTTTTCGACCAATAGTGTTCTTTAGAATTCTTAGATCTGTTTCCCTATTGGTCTAAAAAGGTGACGCCTACTGTCTTGAGCGATGACTCACTTCATTCTCTAACCGAGTTCAATACTAAAACCAATAATTTCTCTGACACCCAATATTAAAACATATTTTTTCCCTTGTAAATTAAAAGTGATATAACGTGCTAGAACTGCTTAGTTACTATATTTATATATATATTATAAGAAATTATTTAGTTTTTGTAATATCTTAACTTTATATAGAAAGAGATGTCCTGACGTATTGACTGACTTATTCAACACCCGCCGAGCCGAAACCGCTGAAACATGGCACAATGGATAAGTTTTATGACATACGTATCCACTAAGGATTTTTAGAAATCGGTACTGGCAAGAAGGGGAAAAGAGAACTATTTAATTTAGAGAAATGATATTTGGTGTACCCGTAGACTTTTCGTTTACAATTAAACACGTGTATCGGCTTTGTTGATATTTGATTAATAGTGGGCAAACATGGAAGGGATAATTTTATATAGTCTGTATCTCGACTTATAAAAAAAGGACTTGATAGCAGTCTGTTTCTAAAATGAAATTAATGTAGAATGTGTAATAAAAAATAAATTTATTACACAAAAAATTACACAATTTACAAAAAAAGTGTTGTTCAAGCCCATCTCTGCATGTTCCGCATGTTTGCTTCAGATTTTGTCAATTAGTAATCAATATAGACTGGCCTCATTTACACTAATCCGAAAATGTGTTTGTCCGTTTGTTTGTTATGGCCTCACGACTAAATTACTGTTACCGATTGCAATAAAATTTAGGCAAAGGTAGCCTGACTGTTAGCCCATATTTTTTCCAGGTAGTCCATTACTTTTAAAACAAAATCCACACGGGCGAAGCCGCCAGCAAAAAGCTAGTCTAATATAAATTACTACGATTTGGAAAACTTGTGTCAAACTGTTATTGTTTGTGGGATGTGTTAATTATGTATTATCTTATCGTAATTTTAATTCTTATTCCACGCAGATGAAGTTGCAGGTGTTTTTCATATGTCGACTTATCAACCGATTCCTGTCACTCACGGAATTTATTTATAGATGTCACTTCTTAATTTATACAAAAATGCTCTCTGTAAATTAATAAACGGAAATTATTGGTGGTGCAAAATAAAACGCTTGTTCAAAGTTATGTTGTCGGTTTCTGTGACAGCTGTCACAGGTATCAAGCTATATTTTAAGCACTTTTAACGAATTACAATACTTTATTTTATTATTAAAAAAAATTCTTCGATGTAATAGAAATTTGACGTTTTAGTCTTTTGTACAATGTTAGTAAGAAACAAACTGTAATTATCAATTTTATCATTAGTCCCACACAAAATGTTTGGATGGGTCAATAAATCTCATTTGCGACCACAGTCAGGATTATGCTGGTGCTGCCCGCATGCTGTGCCACAGGGATGCTACTCTCTTTCGCCTAATCATACAAAAGACGTCCGTGCGCTCGGCAGCAAACATTCTTCAGGCACTGCAGAAGCGTGGCAGCCCCCCCCCCCCCCTCCCCCTCCCCAACAGCATCCTGAAGGCATTATTGTATTGGACTCGCGGGGCATTTGTAGGCTCCGAGTGTAATTGACCCGCAGACTACTCGTGTAGAACACCTGACAGAAAGCTTTAATAGGGGTGATTTTAACCTGTTTCGTACAACGAGCAATCATATTAATGCGCACTGCGAATGCCCCGCGTTCCCGTTCAATATCGGGATCGTCTTTCATTATGCCACGTTCATCACCCTTCGTGCACTGTGGGGCCGTTCAAGTATTACGTAAACAGAATTTTAGTCATTTTTAATCCCCCCCCGTCCACCTTGTCAGCGAAAGTAAGCAAAGTACTTACCCCCCCCCCATGCTTACGTCAGCATTGGTATAATTTTTACAAAATCTGTTCGTCTTATTTAATCAGAATCTACTAAATTTTGCCAAAAAAATACGAAAGTAAATAAATAAATATTGCTGACGTAATCGCCATTCAGACACCCCCTCCCCGACCCCCATGTCATCAAAAATCCCCCTGTAATCCCCCCTTTGGTGCTTATGTATACTTGAACGGCCCCTGTATGATTTTTGTTTGTTTGTCGAAATTATTATTTACATTATTTCACTTGGTGACTTTAATGTTAGTAATTTTAGAATTCAAAAATCAGAGGTATTTGAGTCTGTATGGAGGCTCCATTACGATTGCATTGTTTCAAGTTTCTACTTATACTCTTAGAAAAGATATTTTGTAAGTTTTTCTTCTTAATAATAAGGGTTTAATGATGGTAGCTGTGAATCTACAAATATTTTTGAATCTACTTATAATCAAATAATTTATTAATGTCTTCTGTATTACGACAAATAAAGTGTAAATAAGAAATGTTTTCCAGTTTTAATTGGCGACAGCGCCGTGAATTTATAATACTATTATTAAGTGGCTCGTAAACGGGCTATAGAAATTGCATCTTGCTGGAAACGTTGCCGACAACTATAGTCTTGCAATATTTACGGCGATACTCTTGTTGCAAGGCGAGACGCGGCGCCGTACGCGGCGAAAGAAACGCACCTATACAACAGAGCAAGGAACACAAATATTGTCCGGTTATGTTGCAGTATAGTCAAAGCGGGTTAATATCACTAGCAAATTGGCCTTCAGCCAACACCTTTACCAGGTATCGGCACGTGCCTGGGCGCTTCACACCGACTCGCCGATCCCGCGGTATCCTCCCAATGCAACGTAAGATGAGGTCCGTTCCTTCCGCCGCCGGTCTACCAGCGGGGGAGCCCTTAGGCTCGTTGCTGCACACACTCTTTGCTCCTGGCTGAGCGCCTTCTACGCTCGTCCTAAACTATACGTGTCCGGTGACTTTCAAACGGCCATTCCGAAAAAGAAATCACTAGCAATCTAGCCGGCTAGACTGATAGACTCATTCATGTAACTAGATCAAATATAAATGCAATATCGCCGGGCTACCTTGCAAGGTTGCAGCAAGTTTCACTGAGTTGTGCGATATAGACGGCAACTTGGAGGCTATACAATTGCAGCTAGAAATCGCCAAAAAACTAGCCCGTTTACAGAGCACCTTTAGGTATATTAGCAGCTCAATAATGTTTATAAAATTAAGACTAAATTCGAATGTCGTGATCGTGAAGTGTTTCTGTACTCGTGTTGCTGTCTATCTATAATTGTTTGTTAAATTTATGTGACATTTAAACGTAATCCATGAAAAGCTTTACGGCTGTGATAAACATCTCATTTATAATAGAGCAAAATTATTTACAATGCTACTTATTACGTTGTCTTGATCTTTCTGTTTTAAGATTCAGTGTAATTTTGTTTGTTTGTTTGAAAAGTGATATAGTAACAATTAGATCATAAAGCACTACTAGGTACTTTTGCGTTTTAATAAAGAAACCACTGCCTTTTAGGCAGTGGCGGCCTTAGGGGCTGGCGAGCCGGGCGATCGGCCGGAGCATCGCTCTTGCGCAGGGGCCTCTCGCGCATAAACACGAGTAAAAAAGTTGATATTTGTTTGTTAACTTTTATAAATCTACTAATGTAATATTTTAAAACTTATTATTTATAAGTTTTGCATTTCCCGTCAATCATCAGAAATTTGCACAAAGGACAGGGGCCTCGCAAAGATCTGCGCCCGGAGCCTCGCAATGGTTAAGACCGCCGCTGCTTTTAGGCACATGGTTAATTTTAAAATTCTATGAAAAGGAGTGTATAATTTGGTAATGTATTCAGCGGACGGAATGATTAAAATAAAGAAATAATCAATTGAAAACATTAGCTTTATTGTCTACCCCAGTCCTCCTTATTATCCCAGCTCCTGAAAGTCACAAAACAATAAAAATAATTAAAAAATGAAGTCACAAAAATGACTTCAAGTGATGACTAAGGGCATTTGTCTCACTGCCGACGAGTATTGAGTTGACCATGAAAATAATAACGAATAGATGAATGGGATCTAAGGATCAACTATATAGGGCGTAACCCTTTCCCGGAGCCTGAAAACATGGGTTCAGCTCATTGTTTCAAGTTAATTGACATTGTTACGTGTTCTTTTTGTGAATACTTGTCAATTTATTTAGCTTCGTGTTCAGCAATCGTGAAGTGAATCCATGGTTTCAGGTTTGGGGGGGAAAATTTGGACACCTGTATAATTTTTTTTGTTGCTCAGCGCATAACAAGCGAGTACTCAAGTCGGTGATAAACTAGATTTCTCGAGTGAACATTGTTAATCACTCGCTTTGTCGTCAGCAATGGGACAAGTGAATACTGATGACACTAAATTACACTATTTACAAGTTTGGAGCGAACATACAAAAACGAATAAAACACAATCTCGTAATAAACATGTATTGTTAAAGTCGTCCATTTCACACTTTGCCGCCATCTTGCGGCATTTAGACAACATTTTCATAAAGCCTCGCCTACATAGCCGTGCTCTACAGTCATATATATAAAATTGTGAAACGTACAAACATGACAACTTATTGAATAAATATTGATTATACATTGCTTCGGTATATAAAGCTTTTAGTACTAAATTATGTCAGTTGTCAGCTAAAACTACCAAATTGTCAGTATTTTTTACGACAAGGCTTCTAAATGATCGCGGCGAAAAAATCAATAGCGGCCATCTTGAAATGTCAGTTGACATATCTACAGGCATGTGTTGTCGTGTAATAAATTTAAAATCGACTGTTTTTGTATCCAAAATGACTATTCATGTGTCTATTTAAATTTCTTTTTCGTTTTAATGACAATATTTTCCTGTGTTAAAATTTTCCCCCTTTAACTATCATTTAGATACATATGAAAATTGATTATTACCTCTTGTATTTCCAAAATCTATATCATGAGAATATAAAGAGATCTAAAAATGTCCACACACACAACGTGGAGCAATTGTGAGTTTATCTGTATCCAGATCAATCTTAAATTGTCGTGTGACGTCACTCTTTTGACCGTGCATTTCGATTCACACCCGCTACACGTTTTGTACGCCGATGCGTTTAATCTGACAACAAGGTTACTTTTAGCTAAAAACGCAACATATACTTTACTGACAACTGTCACGTATTCCATTCCACATCTCAAGGAAGTTACAGATCATCCATCAGTATACTACAATACATATTTTCTATCTACATATTCCATCAACATGTGGTGTTATGGTTACACGCAGCAAGAGTTACCAATTATGCAAGAGCGTAATAATAATTTTTGATACGAGCCAAATGGGCCTGAATATCTATTAGCACTATGTAACCACATAGTTCCATGTTGTCACTATGTAACCACATAGTTCCATGTTGTCACTATATAACCACATAGTTCCTTGTTGTCACTATGTAACCACATAGTTCCTTGTTGTCACTATGTAACCACATACTTCCATATTGACACCATGCAACTATATAGTGCAAAAACTGACCAGTTATAACTTTACTCCATACGCTATAAGATTCATTATTGTAAATACTATGAACATACAAAACGCAAAACACCCAAAGATCTTTCAATCACAACGATTAATTTAAACAAACATACTTTTGAAATAACAATATGATTACATAAAATCCTAAATTATATTCGTAACGTATTCTTTTCATGTATGTTTCGTACAATATTGAATTTATTTGTAAATGAGAATATTTTTTGGTATTAGGTATTTTACACGAAATACAAATTAAAAATCCGGCATGAAAACCAAAGATAATAATGCTCGATAGGTTAATGGGTTAAATGTTCCTAATAATAAATTACTATGTTAACGACATCGAATATACTCAAATTATATGACAAACGGTAAAAAAGTAATAAATGCTTACATGTTTCATCCTACAATTTTAATTAAGACTGTACAGTACATAGCACATATTTTATCAGTAATATACACTTAGGTTACGTTTGTAAAGGCAACGTTTATATTTAACATACGACATATCGTGTACGTCGACCACACATCCCATTTGCAACAGAGGAATGAATTAAAAATAACAATAAATAACCTAAAGACTAATAGTAACGAAATTAAATATCACATGTTTACCGAAAACAAGAAAATAAAATTATATTCGTTTTAGAATTTAGGCTGATGGCGTCTAATGGTATGGTAATTTTCTTTCAATGTAGCGGCCACCTATATGTGTCCACTACGCACGCATACAAGTCAAGAACGGCGTGCTGGTTTTTTACGAAATTACTGAATTCTTGTGGCCCTAGTCGCCTTTTAATTCACCGTACGTGTTTATTTCAAGGTGGGCGCAGGCGTTCAAATTTAAGGCGTCATCGGATGACGCGGAAGGAACGGAGCTCGGCTTAGGGCGTTACTTTGGGAGGGCAGCGCGAGATCGAGTGGAGTTTCGAGCGTCCAAGTACGCGCGCGCGGGTAGTTGAGCCCACTAGGGCTAGCTCTAGCGAGCACTAGCTGTACTAGCTAGCGAGCTATACGAGCACTAGCACGTATTCCTTCCGGAGCTCTACTGCTCTGCGCGCCGAGTGTGCCGTTTGGTAAATAGTGCGCATTCGATACGTAGCTAGTCGCATGTTTACGTGCACACGCACACATCTACACCTCGTAGGGATAACGTGACGCATGCGTCAAATAGTTTCTTTGATCGTATTTTTCCGGTAATGTTTGGATGGCCACTGTACATACATGTACATTCAATTAGACTAGAAAAAGAAATCCGAACCAACAACCCGCTATACGCCCCACAGATAAATAATTATAATCAATAAATGCGAACAATTTATTTGGACTTAGGTGCATATATTAGATTTTTTTTTAAATGTTTTCTTTTAATTATTACTCGACGATTTTTACTCGCCCTATTGTACGTTTTATTCATTAACAGAGAAATTAATTTAGTTTATTATGCCTTAGAACATTAAACGCACGTATAAAATATATGTATGTATTTTAAATTCTGTGTATTAGGTAGGGCTCTACCCATGAAATTGCCGTTTGTTCACTTTGAATTTAGTTATCTTGCATTTGGTTTGGAATTCCAAATTCAAATTTCAATTTAAAACTATGACATTCTGGTAAAGTATTACCCTCTATAGCTTCTTAAGATCTGGCACAACAATTAATACAAATGTGTACTGTGAGGAACTGCAAACGATGATGGACAAGCTCGCTATCAAACATCGGTCTGGTCAATCGCCCTAGTCCACTGCTTCTCCATGATAACGCTCGCCCACACAGTGCACGATAAACGTCCCGAAGTTACAGGAGCTTCGACTGGAAACTTCGTCACCCACCGTACTCGCCAGACCTTGTGTAAGATATTTATTTTTAAAAAAGTTTCCACTAAAATGTTTTATTATAATATCTGTGGAAAATAATTGTTAGAATATATCTTTTGTTATATCAACACAAAAAGGCGGAATTCCGATGTTTTGGCTGTCAAGAAAAAAGGAGGGATGATGTGATTCTGGGGGGACGTTTGTACCTAATTTGCATTAGAAGCTGGAATATAAGAATTTAAAAGCGGAGTTGTGCGTCACTGTATTCCACGTTATACACTTGCCCCTACTGATTTCCATTTTTTTCCAAATTTAAATAACTTTTTACAGGGGAAAAAATTCAACTTTGATGAGAGTATTCATCGATTCCCGCCCCCGGAAGTTCTCAATTAAGATTAATTTGATTCAATTATTGATTATTACTCAATTATTTGATACAGACGCATCCATCCACTTCCATTAAAATGGAAAAATGCATTGATAATAATGTACAAAACTTCGATTAATTAAATATTCACACAAAATTATAAATTTAAATTTCACACAAAAAATATTTTAATTCTTCCATATAAAACGGAAATTTCATAGGTAAGGACCCTAATACTTTTAATACCTCTAATACCCTAATTTGTGTTATTTTGTCAGCAATGAAAATCATCCTTATACATATTTAACATTAATTATACCGGTTTACCATCGCATCATGTAGTCAATATAAAGTTCACTAATGAGGTCGCCAACTCTATTATACACAAATTTTATAATAATTTTATTTGCATTTTGAAGCGTATTATATTTTATAACTATCCTTAAACTTAAGCTATCTACTCTCATCATAATATAAGCCATTAAGAGTGCTTTCCACTGTGAGTACAACGTCGTAATAAGCTACAAGATTATCTGAATAGTGGTGAAGTTAAGTCTAATAAAAGACAATAAAATGTCATATTTCTTTATGGGTTAAATTGGTAATCGTTTAATAATTTTTGCACGCAGACTTAACAATTCCATTCCATGGCTATTAGCACAATGAAAATAAGTATTGTTCAATTGAATATTCAGACAAACTTCATTATTCATTCAGTGTTATAAACCTGGACATCTGCTTGTAGCGATGAATATCCGTACGCGTAAAAAGGCCCTTATATCCTACACAATATATCTTCAAGTACGTTACGCGAAAGTTACTTTTTGCGTATCTTCTGGTGCCGTCTGTGCGGTCTAAAGACTTCGTGGTCATCTATTGCATAAGACTTCAAATCCAAGATGTCAGTCCTCTGTCAGGTTTACGGCAACCGTCTATCTGCATTACAAGTTGCAAAATAGGTTGCAATCGTGAGGTGACCAAAATATGACAAATTTCTTATTTAGGCTGTTTTAAAATACTATTTTTCGCTTAAACGAATATTTATCCACAAGCAAGGTAAACGCTTTGCAAGTCCTTTGGTTATACATACAGTTTGAATAATTTTATGCTGCAGCAGAAAGTACCCACTATAGCCCCTTAACCCAATTGCCGATGAACCAAATAGCATCATGTCTTTCACATTAACAACTAATGACAACATTTATTTAGCCCAACCCGGTTAGTGCAGAACACAATAGTGTCTTATTTGAATCCCTGATTCAAGCAGCGTAGGTAAATCCGTATACTGAATCAAATAAGGACTTTTTATATGCTTTTTTTTCAGTAAATAATGAAAATAGTTTTCAATTAGGATTTTGCACCGGTTCTTGAATTATATCAGTGGTCAACTGGTAAACCGGGACAAGCAGGGGCATTCGGTAGCGGTATACAAATTTCAAATCAATAATATTGGACAATGTTACTTTGGTTTGAACCAATAACGTTGTTTTGAGAAAGTATCCCAGCCTTTGAACGTCTATGGAAATACCGCCACTATCGGCGTTAACAATAGAACTTGTATTATGGAAAAAAAGGATTCATGAAGAATGAATATGAATATGAATATGAATATATGAATGAGGATATTTGGCTGCGTCGCCCCTTGATGGTACTTTTTGGTACCTCTTATAAAGGATGTTCCAGATTGAGCGCCAGATTTAATTTAGAGAAAAAATAAAGTCATTGTTTCTCCGGCTGTGTAACATGTGACACCGTCCGGTTGGAACCACAGTTGATCGAGGTTCATATCTTCCAATTGGTGCTAAAAAAAACTCCTGTAGCATGTTCCGATACCTCTCTATGTCTACCTAAATACCGATACCTAAAAAAAATGGTCCTATGATCCCGCCGAACCAAAAGCCGCACCAAACTAACTCTTTGAGGATGCATCCGTTTTTCATGAATCTCATGAGGATTCTCCAAGCCCCAGATACGACAATTTTGCTTATTGACATATCCGTCAAGGTGGAAATGGGCCTCGTCACTAAAGATGATTTTCTCGCCAAAATGATGGTTCACTTCATACTGCTCTAAAATTCATACTGCGTTGTTCTTTCGTGTAGCGTTCCATGTTTACTAATTGCAACTGGCATATCTATAAACAAAGCAGAATTGCCAACTGCCAAACAAAAAAATAGCGCGAAATTTAAATCCGGCGCTCAAATTGGAACAACCCTATATGTAGCGATTAAAATTGCCCATGATTTACATGTGATTACAATCTCCAGTGAAAAAAGATGCGGTTTTTTCAAGATTTCCTCCAGTATAAATCAGGGTGAACAAATGTATGTAATGTTAGTCCTGAAGCATGCCGTACACAATCTGCATAGAGGTTAGTTTCTAACTGCTCGGGTTAATTCTACACAAAGAAACAGTTAAATAACGTCTACTTATCCAGATCAAGACTGTTCCAGTTGGTATCTGCATGACATACCCCGCCCCAGTTCACCATTTAGAGGAATTTCTAACATGCCAACGATATTTGTATATTGTATTAAGGTGAATTTTTATGATTTCATTTTCCGAAGACTTCTAATGAATATTTCTAATGAACCATATCATCTTAACTTTAAGGATTCAAGACTGAGACAAAAATCTGACGGGTCATGTCTTAGACTGAGTATAATGAAACTAAGATTTGTGCTGACTGCATAAGTAGCACGAGTCGATCTAAGACGGAGAAACCGTCCACAGTGATACATGTCACCTTCTTTTATGCCATTCCCCCTTTTTCCCGTACTAATCGCATCTAATATCTTTAGATTTTCTATTTTACAAATGCTACAAGGTCTGGTTAACCCTTAAGGACGTAATACCCCCCACAATACCCCGTCGGCAGGGCCATATTTATTGAAATCAGTCGATATCATTTGCAACTTATTTATATCATCGAACGCACATGAAATTCGGCGGCACAAAACGCACAAAATGCTACGAACCTTACAGTAAATTATATTCACACTTATGTAGACTCCACATCAGTTTGTCATTCACTCCAGGCGATCAGATCAACAAGCGATGGTAAATTGACCCCGGTTGTACCCAAGCACCATGTTTCAATACGAACGAAAATAAAGTATAGTTAGCGTAACAAATATATATTGAAATCTAATATGTTTCTTACTAGCGACCCGCCCTCGCTTCGCTTCGGTTAATAAGATTTTTTTTTCAAAATTTCAAAATAAAATATAGCCATTTTATTTTGAGGGATCCCTAATTTTTTCTAGTAATAACTATAGCCCATGTTACTCGGGGATAATGTAGCATTCTAATGGTGAAAGAATCTTTGTAATCGGTCCAGTAGTTTTTGAGTTTATTCGTTACAAACATACAAAAATACATACAAATCTTTCCTCTTTATAATATTAGTATGATTAAATATTTTTTTTAATTCTGAAAGATTATAGAAAGATATATGGACTTCGGAGAATTATTACAAAGATGACGGAAGATTATTTGTAGATTATCAAAGTAACAATGAGTAATATGCCAATATTACTGGGTATAACATACCGTCCACTTTTGACGATTTACGAGTGGATATGAGAATATAATTGGGAATAATAGCTGTATTCCTCCCAACTCTATCCCAGTTTTGGCCACACTTTCTAACCGTCGGCAATCGACGGTACGGATTTCAACTACTAATAGCAAAATTTGAGTAAAAACAAGAGGGTATTTACAAAAAAATATCTTGGTTCAATGTAACATTTTTACGGAATATAAAACGATACTGAATTTCATATATATTAGTAACGCCAACTGTACTAATAGTTAGAAATATTAACTTAGTACCTATACATATGTAGTTACGTTATCATAACATAAGCAAGCAACCAAACAATAACAGCCTTACGCATAAACGCATAATTTAGAAAGTGCTCTACAATATTATGCAATGAATAAATTTAAATATAGTTTATGTGTAAGGGGTTTAAAAGGGCTATTATTCTAGGAACTAAAATCTGTTGTCATTGAATACGATCGTATGATAAGCATAAATGATTTAAATGCATAGACTATTAGAGACGTCATTCTCTATGAAAATATGCTGCCTACGCGAGCGCATAAAATGGCGGCTATTTGAAATTGGAGCATTCGAAATTTAAAATCACCAATTGACACCTGATGTGCTGTCATATAGTATGACTTTCACATAGTATGAGAGTTGTAATAATGCCTGAGCGCGCTCGACGCTCGAGCGCTAAGTCAACTCTCAATGAATCTTAAAACTCGAGAACTTTCAAGTTTTCAACGCTTGAAGGTTTTTTTTTTTATGTACGAAGATGGCAGACGAGAATACAGTCCACCTGATGGTAAGTGGATACTGTAGCCCATAGACATCCGCGATACATGCCAACATTAGTCCAAAATGAGAAACGTTGGCACGCCCCCGGATGCGCTGCCTACCTTTGGAGATATAGGAATGGATTTGGAGAAAGGGTTGAGAAAATGGGGAGGGATAGGATGGGAATGGGCTCTGGCACATCTCACTCACTACCGAAACACGTACGTACATTGGGGAAATACGATAAAGTAGGAAATGCAATACATTTCAAGGTAGTCTTATGTGACAGAGGGGTAACGTGGCCAGTCGAGCGCGCCCAGCGGCTGTTGGATTGCACCCCTCAATGTGGAGGTGTGGAGTCTAAAAGGGTAACGAGCGTTTAACGCTCAAGTCTTAAGGTTCAATTTAGCACTCGAGTATCGAGCGCTAAGTCCACGCTGAAACGAAGTTAATAATGACTGAATATCTTTTGTTTTCCACAATTTTTTTTTGTCAAAAAGTTTTTTTAACATTTCACTAATCTCAAAATCTGCGGAAGAAGAGCCGAAAATAGGGTTCTTTTTCTCAGGTAATGTGGTAATGTGGTTAACTGGAATCGGTATATAAAAATATGGTTCAAATGCTGATTTAAACTTTAGTGGCATGCCGTGCAACTATGATTAAAATCATTTATGCAGATCAATAAACTTTATTAAGTACGGCATGAGATTAACAATAAAATCCACAAGGTTGGTTCACAAAATACTCATAACGATAATGCTCTCTCCCGATTGGTCAGTCTAGCCCCGCCCACTACAACAATGAACAAATAGTAAAGCGTTGTCGATAACAGAGTTACCTGGGAATATTCGAAACATGATTTTCGGATTAATTTCGTGGTATCTTCGAGTAGCTGGTTCAATAAATTTTTGCTGTTAATACTGGCTTATTACATGATCATTCATCGCATAGAAACATAGTCACCGACTAATAGATATTTGCCTGTGTTGATCTTAATTGGCTGATTTATTTTTTAAGCGTATGATCAGTCTAAAAAAATCCTACCTGAAAAATTAACCGGAAGGCGAATCGATTGGATCGGTAAAAACTTCGCAATCAAGATTAATGGAAAAGTTCACATTTTTTTTTATTTTTAATTGAAAAAAAAATGTCTGTTTAATTATATAAAAAAACTGATTTTTTTACGAATCTTTAAAAACGACGAAGTTACGTCTTCGTTAAGCAAAGTGACAAAACATGTGTGACTATTATCACAGTTTGTCTATTTGTAGCATTTATTGAATCATGTTTTATGCAAATAAATAATTGAATTTGATTAAATTTCATTGAACCAACTCTGCTAGAACCAGCCTAAAAGCGAAAAACGACAAACTGATATGCGTGCCGCTACCTGTTGATCCACACGTCCGGTCTGTAGTACACGTAGACGCCGAGCAGTACGGTGGCGGTGGCGAGCACAGCGCGAGCCGAGAGCAGGGGACGTAGCGCGGTGGGGAGGGCGCGAGACAGACGCAGGTGGAGACGAGCGGGGAGGGAAGCCGGACGAGAACGCGCTAGTTGGCGTTGACGGAGCCGCTCCTCGTCTAGTTTGCGTTGCTCCTCCCTGTAACGATACCATGGACGTGTCGGTCAGTGGCGGATTAAAGCCCTGATTAAAGCCAAATTCTTATTATGGCAGATTCGCTATAGGTCAGAAATTGTACAGTCAACTAGATATAATTATGATTATGAGTAACAGTAGAGTACCTACGGTTAGCACTGCATGTGTTTACGTAGGTAGAAATAACGTAAAAGAAATAGGTCACAACAAGATAGAAGGCGGGGTTAATATTATTATAAAGCGACTACATATGCAACTGGCTTTGCTCCCTTCAATTATGATCTCCAAAGGTGTTCCAAGGATTGTCCAAGGAATTTGAAGAATCTACTGGAGTTAATAATTATTGCTCATCACAATGGATATGACTAATTAATTACACAGAATACTTTCAGTTGTTACAAAGAACAATAATAACCCTGTTTCCAAAAAAACAGATTTCCAATAAAGCCGACAATATAAAGTTAAATATCAGGAGGGATATTTAAGAACTGAAAGGTAATTGCAAAGGGAAGCGGCGGTGTAGTGTAAAATTACTTAAAACAGATGTTTACATTTACAAAATAATTACAAATGCAATGAAACACAAATTCATTTCTAATGAACACAAATCTGCCGTAACAAGAATTTGCCTTTTAATCTGTCATATACGGAACTAGCGACCCGCCCTCGCTTCGATTCGGTTTATAAGTTTTTTTTTTTTCAATTTTTTTTTTCAAAATTTCAAAATAAAATATAGCCTATATTAAACACGGATAATGTAGCTTCCTATTTGTGAAAGAATTTTTGGAATCGGTTCAGTAGTTCCAGAGATTACCGCCAACATACAAACACACAAGTTTACCTCTTTATTATATTAGTATAGATAAGTGGATTGAAGGCTCATGTGATGACGCTATGGAATTTTAGACCACCCCAAACTTGACACTCGTTTTCGCCCGATTATGTAGGCTCGGAGTTAAACTGTTTGTTTCGCCTTCCTTAGCCTTTTTCGTTCTACTACGAAGTTTCTCACGACGGGGCCCTCAACACCGCGGGGCCCTGGGCTATAGCCCCTAAATCCGACCCTGGTGTCAGTACGGGAGTGTGCTCTTTATTTTATTTTACTATGAGCTGCCTGGATGAGATAAGCTGAGGACCGTGAGTGGTGGCGAACACGAAGATACGTTAAGTAATTGAATAACTGAATTTGAAATAATAAACCATACTTACTCTTTCTTTTCTAATTCAGCCACTTCGGACTCGAGATCAGTGGGGTCGTTCTCATCATATAATTTCTTCGCTGTCACCAAGATGTCTTCAAATGGTAAGTCATCTGGTAACTGCAATACAATTCACATTTAAACATTAGGCGTCTTTACCTGTTGTAAGAAGAATTCATAATTTACATCTCTGCTGTGAAGACAACCTGAAATTCTGTTCCTTCACAGGTCTCTTTCAATATGTTAACAGTTTTTATGAATACTTGTATACTATATGGGTGCGTAATTTTTTTTTAGTTTCCGAGGAAAAAGCGCATGCTGCAAACCCACAGCCCACTGGATGTTCAAAATAATATCAAATTGTTATCCTATTATATTTTTGAGGGGGAGAGTGCACGCTGCAATCCAACACTTGCTGGGCGCCTGGAGATATATCCATTCCTATATCTCCAAAGATAGACAGCGCATACGGGGGCGTGCCAACGTTTGTCATTTTGGACTAATGTTGGCATGTATCACAGATGTCTATGGGAGACAGTATCCACTTACCATCAGGTGGATTGACGCGTATGCCACCTTCGTCCATAAAAAAATATATTCCCTATACCATCCCAGGAAAGTTGCTCATCCCATTCTTCCTACTCCATCCCATCCCCTCCACTGCAATTAAGAGTATAATTGGATGAAGGAAACCCATTATTCTGTTAACTCCCTTATGCCGTTATACTTTCTACTCCTCAACCCATCACCTTTGTCAGGAAGAATAGGAAATGTAATTAAAACAGAAAACTTCTCGCCCTGTTATATTCCCTATTCTCCATCCTTCCCAATCCTACCTACAAATACACTCATAAATCTCCCAAAGTGCATCCAGAAGGAAGTCTGTCAACATTTGTAATTTCAGACTGTTGTCATGTATCATAGATATACATAGACAACGGCACTTGCCACGAGAACTGTCAGCTCATCTGTCATAAATGTTTTATCACCTGTTTTATAAAAAATGTTCCCTTACCCTGGAGAGTAAGCAGCAGGACAACTGTCTACTCCCCTGTCAACTTCTCTCTATAATAAAAGTTTCTCTTACCCTGGACAGTAAGCAGTGCAGCATCGCCATATCGCACTCGCACTGTAACACGTCGTCCTTCCTATACACCACTATGGCGGCCGTCACGTACACCGGGAACAGCGGCGGCGCGCACAGGAAGTAGTCGTACAGACGGACCACGTCCGTGTAACGGTTCAAGCTGTGCCCGAACCATGTTAGGTACCAGGGGAGGGCGAACATTGTGCCTACGCCTGCCCTGGAATGGGGAATGTTATGTCAGAACCAGGAAGATGCCCTGCGCCCATGTGAACCGATAGCTTGAAGGAATTAGCCATTTGATAAGGCGTTTGTTTTAGCCAAAGACCGTGTGTGGAGGCAGGCAGTGAAAGGCCTTTATACATAGCACACAAAAATGGAACAATCAGCTGATTGTTCTTTTTTGCATTACGTCCTTAACTGAAATGTCACATGAAAGCCATGTGTACAATTTGCATTTCTAAAAGAATAAACCTGCTGGAGTGACGTCACCTAGTTGTGGTACACATAGAAAAGTATTAGAGAAATCATTTTGGGCAGTAAATAAATAGAAACTTTTGTCAAAGACATGGAAATATCTGCTTCATGTCTACTCACCAGAATGAACTTACGGGTATAATGAAACTCCAGTTCGTCCTTGAACTGGTATATCTCGAAAAGTACTACATAACTAACTACCATTTTTGGGCACTAATAAAGTGTTAACTTTCGTTGGACACGGAATGCAATATGATTGCTAAATAGAATGGACCTGCTGCTGGAGTGACTTCACTGCAACTGATCCTCCTTTCGAATTATCTCAAAAATCAATAGTGAATAAATTGAATTTTTTGTAAACTATAAAACTGTTAAAGGTGATGGTGACCTGGTCAATTTTATTGGATGATACACCCCATACCTATGCGATAACTATAGCCCATAACATTTTAAGACACCACTCATATACAGGATTATTCCGAAAGTTCGAAATTCCGAAACTATGTATTTTGCTTAAGATTATAAACCTAGTTTATATTTTACCAAAATTTTTTATGAAAAATTAAGTAAAAACACGAGAAAAAATTGTTAAGTTTTCACATCAATAAACTCGGAATTCATGGTATCAGACTTCGGGAATAGTCCGGATACAACCCGTATATTTTGTACCAATAATAATCTTTAACAAATCTGATGAAATCTAGGATGGTGGGTACTACAGGTTTTATATTGTCATGCTACTACTGTTGTGGTGTAGCGATAGCATCCAACCATTTCTATCTTGATTCGGTAAAGAAGAATAAGAACAATAACAGGGCACAGTAAACGCCATTAACGAAAAAAAAAAAACAATTCTACACACTGTGCCACATGGCAGTTTGCATTAACAGAGCGAACGAAGCGACTTGTAGAATACAATATAGTTTATACATAGCACAATGAGAATAGTTTACAATTATTAACACAATGTAAAGGATGTCCCAGATTGAGCGCCGGATTTAAATTTCACACCATTTTTTTGTTTGACGGTTGGCAACTCTGGGTTTGTCCTATAGATGTCACAGGTGACAGTTGCAATTAGTCAACATGGAACGCTACACGAAGATCATACACGGATCACAGGACGGACGGTGCATACAGAGGTATCGGAACATGCTATAGGAGTTCTTTTGGCACCAATTGGAAGATATGAACCTCGATCAACCGTTCCAACAGGACGGTGCCACATGTCACACATCCGGAGAAACAATGACTTTATTTTTTTTTCTAAATTAAATCCGGCGCTCAATCTGGGATGGACGTAACGAAAAAGACCACGACTCAGCATAATTTTGTCGCCGTCTACAGCAGACCACAACGCTTATTTTCAGTCCGGGTCTGAGTTTATACGTCATGGACGCCTCCAGCGAACAATCTAAATAACATAAGTAAATTACGTGATAGAATGATAAACCATGCAATAAGTATATAAAGATGTGCATCGGTTCGTGAGCGCTGATAGATCCAATTAATTACGGTATCTTCAAGTAACCGCAAACTAGATAAACAATTTATACTCACTTTTCTACGCACTCCGCGACCTTCTCATCCGCCCGCCTAATAATCGGCAGCAAGTAGTTGAGTAAGTGCTGTGTGGGCTGCATCGTTATTTGCATGAACGGAGCGAGCGGAGCGGTCGGGCCGTACGACAGCCGACATAGAAGCGGGAATGACGCCTTGTCGCCGCATACCAGGAGCAATGTGATTGCTACGTCGTGGTAACCCTGGAGACGATATACATAAATGTCCAAATGTGTGCAGCTATAAATTATAGTTAAGGTAATGACGATTTGAATGACGTAGTGTCTGGATGAGAAGAGCAGAAGACCGTGTGTGGTGGCGGTCCTTGGGAGAGGTTTATATCCAGCAGTGGAGAAACAGGTTGATGAAATGGTATGGTAACATAATCAAATGATTAGCTTAGTCGGCAATATGGTAATTTTACCACAATACTACCAGTCGCTCCCACTACAGTGCACAGGCATCCCCTGGAATAAATACGCTAGACAGCATTGAAAATCGCGACAAAATCGGCCCCGTAGATTCTGAGAGATGCGCTGATAAAGAGGCAGTGAATACATCCCGACCTTCAGACAACACTTTTACTAGGTATACCATAGAGGAGTCTAATGTTATAAGAGAAAACTCTCATGCCATCATATCCCCTACTCCTTATGCTATCCCCCTCCTGTCCCATTAAGTAGAAAGTATAATGTGATAAAGGAAATGTCCTTAGCCCATTATAATTCAAGGAGGAAACTGGAGTGTGACGGACACCATCCTTATACCATTTTACTTCCTATTTTTCATTTCATTCAAACCCACTCCTAAATCTTCAAAGGTAGGCGGCGCATTAATGGTCATGGAAATATCAATTAACTCTGGACTGATGTTGCATGTAAAGAATTTCGATTCTACCATTGTATAGTTATTTTTTGTCACAAAGGCAGGTTATGCTTAGTAGTGGTTGTACTTGTATATGTACATTGTATTAGTGGAGTAAAGTAAAGAATGCTCACTTGGGTTCCCGACGCCGCGCGCACACTAAAACAATGTACATGTACGAGCACAACAACTACCACCTTCAACCTTCAAATGTTTCAAATGATGAATGATCTATACCACATTTCATTTGTCAACCTTAAGATTCAAAATTTATGCCAGGCCTAGTAATGGCAAGCTTTTTATGACCTTAAATGAAGATACTTGAATCACTGTTATAAGATCCAACATTATCTGGGGACAACATTCTATCAATCAGCTGGATAATATTTAAAACTGACCTGGTAATATTTTAAATGTGGGTACTTGATGATGACTCGCAGAATAAGCACTGTTAGTTGGTCCTGTAATGCCACACGCTGTTCGTATGGGATGCCGGGAGGAAACCTTTTGAGTGAACGATTTACGTCCAGCACAACCTGAAGGACAATAAATTACAATATCAGCATCAGCAGACACAGGCTGCCTATTACAACTAGATTGCATATACTTAGAAAATTAAAATATAATAGAAATTAGTGTTGTGAAAATGATTGCTATGTCAGCATTAATCAACTTTAAGTACTTCTTTACTTTGAAGTTATACATCAAATAAAATTGTAGAAAATGTTATAAAAAGGAACATACTTGATTGTATTCACTATGTGTTGAGAGTTCGTCCAGTGACGGGGGTTCAGTCATCTCATCCTGTGTTACACCAACTAGCAAAGGCCAAATTTTTCTCCTGTATTCATCTGTAAATGAAAGTTTATATTCACATATTTTATAAATGTAAAATTGATAAAAAAGAAAATTTCTTACTGATGCCTCAAAAACACTTCAACAGTGAACGTAGGAGGCAAAAATATGATGCAAATAAGAGGCATTTCAGTAGTCTAAAAGGTTATATTTCAGTACAATTAATGTATATGGCTGTGTGGTTGCCTTGCAGAGTATTTGGGACCTTTGAGATTATTATTATTGTATAATAGGTGAGCAGCATTACTGCTGGTATGCCCATATATTGTGTTAGCTGGTATTATATCCCTTTTCCTGGAAGCCATTTGTCAAGTCTGTTTTTAAAACCGTTTATAGTTGGTGATGATTTCTTGTGGTAACTGTCAAATGGAACATGGCATAGCCAAATGTAAAGGTAAAGATTTTAAATAGTTTTTTCAACATATTAGCAATTCTTTTCTCTATTAAAACCTGCAATAGTTTTCAACTATAAGTGATATAATATTTATATCACTATAAGTGATATCACTTATAGTGATATAACTATGATATAACTATAAGTGATATAATATATTTTTATATCACTATAAGTGATATCACTTATAGTGATATAACTATGATATAACTATAAGTGATATAATATATTTTTATATCACTATAAGTGATATCACTTATAGTGATATCACTATGATATAACTATAAGTGATATAATATATTTTCAACTATAAGTTTTCAACTATAGGTGTTTAAAAACAATCCACAAGGACCAATAATGTATCCAAAATATTTCAAAATCAAAAACATACTGAATTCCATCTAATAGCAAAATTGGGTTCATAAATAAATCTATTTGACTGGCAATAGCATTACTCAATTATACTGAAAATAATGTAATTGGCATTAACTAACCACATATTAAACCAGCTTTGCTCTTAGCAAAGCACTGCCACTCGTCTAAGTTGACCGAATCTGGATCTTCTAGACATTCCTCTATGTCTCTTTTCTTTTCCGTCACTTCCGGATCTTCAAAGTCAAACTCTGAAATAAGAATATCTTTGTTACAGGTCTGATAGCTATATATTTTTCTACTTAAGTACTCCAAAAGCACAATGAGACAATATTTGTTTACTATTATTCTTATTTTTTTTTTATATATACTAGTGGGCGGACGAGCAAGCGGTCCCACATGATGGTAAGTGTTACCGCCGCCCATGGACACCTGCAACATATTTATGGACATTTGTAGCATATTAATTTTACAAATAAATTATAGTAGTTTAGTAAGACTGTATTAGTTAATCGTATTGTTTAGTAAGACTGTAGAGTAGACTTGTAAGTACAATATTTACATTTATTTTAACACCACACCTAATGGCCCCACACTATGATTCCATGTGGTTCCAGAGACTCACACAAAGACAACATGTGCATCACCTAGACTCAGATTGTTGTTTGTTTGGGTGTTTGTTCAGACAAACGCCTGTCTTTAAGCAAATGTTTGCCTGACTGGGAATTGAACCTGGAACCTATTGCACAGCAGGTAGGGTCACTACCAACTGGGCTAATTGGACGTCAATTGTGTTAGGATTTAGGAAACATTGAATAAATAATTCTAGTCTCTACTGGTCAGCCCTAGTAGGATATTATTATTAAAAGAATAGTTGAGGTTCTATTTAAAAAAATGATTAAGTTCGGTGTAGAAGTGTGATTCAGCTTACTTCATTTACATTATAATTAGTAACATACTGTATACATATATATACATTTGTAACACTAAAGTTCGTACAAGACTTTCACTTTGAGCAAAGGAATATGGTTGATTTTATATGGAGATTACTATGTCGCGGATTGTCGCGCCATTATAAATACAATTAATTACTGCTGACATAAGGAAAAAGGGTGGTAAATATTAAATTCAATACAATGGTCTAGGGATAAAAAATTATTATTGTTTACAATACCTTGATCGAACTTTAATTCCGAAGGCGTAGATATGTCATCAATATTTTTAGCGTGATTCAAGTCTAAGGGGTGTTTTTTCAGCGGTGGTGAACACTTCCCATTAGAACTACACTTATCGCCGATATCAGCATCTGGTGTATTCGACTCCATATCGAAATTTTAAAACATCTAATCCAGCAAAAACATTACACCATCCTCCTAAGTTAATGATGACATTTCGCAAATAATTACGTTTTGAAAGTAAGCCTCATAATAAGATATTAATGTTTTAAAAATTCAAACATATTATTTTCTGTCGTCAGCGCTTTAATATAATTGTCTGTAAGTAATAAATATATCTTCATATTGTGCTATAAAAATTAAGATTAAAACTATTTCGTAGTTTTTAAGTAAATATCATTTCACAGGTCAATGATATAAAAAATACTTTGTTTTGAACGTTGATATTTTGACAAGTTACTAAAGTCAGACCGTCAACAGATTACCGATTTGACATGTCAGATTAAATTAAAATAGTGATGTAACTATAGACAATGGTAGCAAGAGTATTAAATATTTTGATTAACAGATAATGAAAATACTTTCGTTGATGTAATAGAATAGGAAATACGCAGATAAAAAAATCCTAGGTGGTTAATTAAATATGTTTTATCGAGTATTTTACAATATTCTGAATCAGAATCATGTGTACTATTGCTATCGCCAGAGTCGGCTCTAGCCCATGTAGCGCCCGGATGCAATCAATACCCTGGCGCCCTTTAGTAGGCTCTTTGGAGGCGTCGCGAGCGGCGTTCGGCGCCTCCTAACACCCTGCGCTCGTGTGCGCCGCACACCCTGCACCTGTCATCCTGTATCCTGTCAATGTCCAGACCCTTCAAGTCCAGTCGACTGACTAGTCAGGAGTGGTTCAGTAAAGTTATAGTAGGTAGGTTTACTGAGGACAGAAGAATAGTCCTTGGAAGCACACGAAATCCGCACTTCCACGCTTTATATTAATATCACAAACACCACCCACGAAAAACACTATTTTACACTATTTTATTTTAATAATTAGGTACACTATTTTTCCAATACTGACACAAAAACTCAAATTCATTTCTCGTTTTTTCGCCAAAAAGTCCCATGTCCTTCCTTATAGGCTCACGGATATTATGCTAATTAAAAAGGCAATATAGAATTAAGTATGTACAGACAAGACGGTGACAGGTGCGACTTTGAAATAGTTGTACGAGTATATAAGCTTTGTAGAGCCATATCTATAAATCTTTTTTAGCTTTTGCACAAAATAGCCTCATGTTTTCTTTTACCTATTTGTCATTACATTTTACCTTATAACATAGACCACGTATCTATAAACTATTACCTATGGCTCCTATGACATTAAACATTGTCAGTGGTGATGCCAAAGTAGCCATCCTGATTACATAAAATTTTATTTTAATGAAATAAAAATTTGTAAATTAAATCATAAATGCATTAAAACACAACTTTTAAAATGGATCTAACAAAACACCCACATGGGGAGAATATAAGAAAAATTGAGGATATTATAGATCTCCAGAAGGTAAATGGCAATTTTGTACGTCAATTAGTATCATTCAACCTTCCAGTGGAAACCGGCAGCACTGTATCTACTAATTTAGTAAAAAGTTTAGAATCTGGTCTTTCGAATTCCAAGAATTCCAAGAAGTCTCGGTTGAGTCGCGAAAGAAATTTACCTGATGCAGTATCTTGGCCGAGTGATTCCGATATTACGGTGCTCAGAATGAAATTGTATTTGGGCAAAGATCTGAAGAAAAACGTAGGTAGCCTAATTCCTGGTGACGGTTTACATCAAGATAGTTCATCGATGGTTAATCTGGCTACAATGATGCTACAGTCACCACCACCGTCGATGCACAGCGTCAATGTCCAAGAGTATCTACTACCTTTGACCTCTTGGGAACATGGAAAAGAACGAGAAGTTTCACTAGCCTCCGCTAGTGAAACTCTAGCCGAAGAAAAAATATGGAACCAATGTTCAAAAATTTTTAATCAAGAGGCCTCGGTGTATGGTGCAGGAAGTAATTTGGACGACCAACAAGATACAGGCCAGTTTACTTTATATGATAGCGACGTTTGTTCTAAAAATGACACAAAATCCAAATTGGCAAAATTTTTGCGTTTGTATTTCTGTCCATGTTGCACTTGTCTGTACAATATGGAAAGGATGAGAGATGAACAGTTCGCTTACTCTTCAAAATGTAGACAGTTAAAGATTTGATAATTTTGTAAATTTCGGTTTTAAACGGTGTCGTCGAAAACATAAGTTATTTGTTTCTTTTTAATAAAATACACTCCTGAAATTATTGTCGTATTCTGTTGCTATTGAAATTGTACAGGCATTTTAATTGTTGACACGGGCAACTGCTATCTACACAGTTTCTCTTAGGATAGTTGTTTACGTTAAACATATCAATCTTATAAAAGTTGCTCGATGAACTTTGATGAAAAATATTCTAGAATATGGTGTAAAGAAATAGACTCAGTTCAGTTGTAACGATGTGAACAGAAAATGTAGGTAGTAGAGTAAATATTTATTTGTTAAGAATAACTGTAACAATCGGAGGAATAAATTTATAATAATATTGTACAATACATGTACATGCCATTATCAAAGGTTGGTAAATTTTTGATAATGGCCTCGCCAACTCTGTACTCAAGAGAAATTGATAACTTTAAACTACCCATTTTAAAGTTCAAAATTTGCAATATTTTCAAAACTTCGAGACCGATTTCATAAAAGATACGCATAAATTTTCCAAAAAGAAAGCCGTATACAAGAGTGAAACCTACGTAAAAATTGGGTTAGTAGTTTTTGAAATCGGTGCGAGCTGTCAGATAAACCAGACTTTTTTTTATTTATAGAAAGATGACGGCAGACAAACAAACAAGTCCAACTGGTGGTTTATAGTGGATACTGTCGCCCATGGGCATCCGCGAGACATACCGACACCGGTCGAGAATAACAAACGTTGGCAAGCCCCCGGATACGCTGCCTACCTTAGGAGATTTAGGGATGGATGTCTTAAGGGTCGGGAAAACAAGGAGGGAAATGGGCTCTGACATATCTCACTCACTACCGAAACACGTACCTACGTACATTGTATTATACCTACTTTGTAAAATTACATATTTAAATTGCATTATTGAAAAATAGCATTTATGTTCAATAATACGCATATTTAAACATTTTTATGGTACTATATATTTACGAATCCATATATTTTTAGTCATGAAAATGACAGAAAAAGGTCATTATTAAAATATCGCGCATTACTATGGGGAAATATGGTAATAATATTAAAATTTTGAGGGAATAGGATTAATGGGAAATGCAAGTACATTTTACGGTAGTTCTGTGAGTGGTGGGTCGGGTGTGCCCAAGACTGTTGTTGGACTAGTGCCGGCATGTCTCGCAGATGTGCAGGTGTGATAATATTCGCTTACTGTCTCTTCTACATTGTTTCTAAGATATATTATAAAAAGGTGTCTATCGTTACTGGTGTTGAAAAATATCGTAACAAATTGTGTACATAGTACCTATGTAATATTAGAAAGATATTGCAAGAAGCTATGAATTACATTATTTGGAGAAAAAACTTGGGTCGAGACATTTAGGACTGGTTCCAGCAACGGCACAGGAGAAACATTTTGAAAACAGTTTTTTTTATAGGACATTGAAATCGCTTAAGATTTTAGTCGCTGCATATAAGGGGTACCTATTATAATAACTTGCATTTGTATTATTTACTTTTTTATAGTTGGGGAGCCAGCCCACCCATGTGATAGAAAGCTGCTATCGGCGTCCACTAACACCTGCAACAATTTAAAGTTTTAATATGGTATGCGAGTGAGCTGTCGACCTTGCGGAATCCTATTCATTGTTTTTTTGAAGGACCCCATGTCGTGACTTAGCGGAAAAATCTAGGCAGTTTATGGCATAACTTTCGGGTTCACGGTATAAAATGTGTTAATGACAGCACTGTGCGCTTTTTCAAGGAAGAATATTTAAATAAGTAATTTGTCAAGGTCAAGGAATGAACCGCAGACGATGACTTCAACGACTTTTTTTTTAATAAATAAAAAGTTCTTTATTTACTTATTTAAAATTTTACTTAAGTCTGGCTCCTAAACAAGAATTCTTTATAGTATGGTTAGCTCTTCTCCCAATTTTGTGTTTTTTTATTTAATTTATGAAATCGGGCGTTGCTTTGCGAAGGTCCATCATGCAATGCAATAATGAAAGTTGCCTTACTTTGCTTTATCTTTCGCTAGGTACGGTTTTTTCACATTTTTCGTATACCCAATCACTATCAAGTACCTATCTAAGTACTTTGCAAAGGCGTTAATTATAGGTATATGCTTAACATGCAGAGTTCCAATTAATCAATAATTATCAAGAATACAAATACAATACCCAAAAATTTTTATTAAGAAAAAATAAAAATTTTTTCTTAATAAAATTAAATTTAGGTAAGTCTACTTACCTGAAATTATTATTAGTTTTATATTTTTATCTCCCTCTTGTTTGCTGAAAAAATTAAATAACTAGATACCTAGATTAAAGTGTGAATTGTACTTCACGGAAGTAAAATTCATTCAATAACATTTTTGATCTTGGTTGCTTTTGAGAATGCAGTCATGTACCTACTTTAGATGATATAACAACTCAATTTATTTTGAACCATACTACCAACTTGTGAAACCTTTTATAATTTAAAATTATATTTGAAATTATTAAACACAGAATAAAAATAAACCATTTAAAACTTTTAGTCTGTGACGGATGGCTTGTGCCGGACAATTGTTTCGTTGCATTTGATTGGCAGGTTACCTAAACATTCAGTAGAGCTTGTAGTAAGCAATATACGCAACGAAAAGCTTTACCTACCGAAAATGTTTCTACCTAAAAGATACCTATTGTTAGGTAAACACTTGCCAAATTAACATTCGAATAGTTACAAACTTATCTAAGTCGTTCGCTGCTATAACAACTTGGATACAAGAGGTGTCATAATGTAAATATTGTGAATTTTAAACTGAAATATATAAGATTGTACTACAACGTTATTTTTACAGTCGACGTCATGTAGCCATGCCTATTAAAAAGTTAAACACTGCAAAGGGATTTGTAATCGTTCAGACGCACGACTCGACGTTAGTTTTGTGAATACTTTGTGATAGGAAAGAACGTGCTCAAATGGTATAGAATTAAAGTAGTGTAAATCTGAAATTGCAGAGGCTCCGCTATATCTATTCCTAAACTGACTACCTTTAGGATAAATAAATCTTCAAATGAAAATGATGCAAAGAAAACTGAAGTCTATGCTGCCTTACTTGAGAAATAAGTAATTGTACCATATTCATTAGGGCATGAGAAAATAGGGAAACAAACAAAGCAATAGTTTTAAAACTTAGGTAATTCTATCACTAGCATTTTCCTGGGGTTATGTTCCTGTTAGAGCCTATAAAAATATGTTAGATAGAACCTAAACTAGTACTAAAGGCTCAGTCTAGGCTCCAATTTAAATGATTATATAAAGTGATTACTATTAAACTTTTGTTTATCTTTTTAATGAATTAAGTATAAAGTAATTTATTGTTTTAATGCCAGAATAACAGATCTAACAGTTACATGGAAATGAGACTCCATAACGATTTGTGTAAAGACAAATAATTGTCAATATCGGTGTCATACTAATAGCGTCCCACAATCAAAAGTTTCGGACCATAGTTCACCACGCAAACTCAGTGCGAATAATTAATTATGTGCTCCAAATTTCTTTTTTAATCTTCAAGCATGCTGACTTCTTCACGATGTTTCCCTTCACCCCGAGCTATAGTGATAATTTTAAAATTCGTAAATAAAGTGGTACGGACCGAGGTTATCATCGATCTTAATCAGTTGTATCCTATTTAAAATTTGTAAAGAAATAGTCAGGAGGCTCGGAAGAGTTCTTTAAAGAGATACTCTCCCTCCAAAGAAATAACCATCATGGACAATAAAGCTACATATTTAATTAGTCAACCCTAGCCGATCTGTTTATTACTTAAAAGTAGGTATAAACGTCTAAAATAAGTTTTTACTTAGGTAACTATTATCTAGTTAAGGTACCTAACTATTATTTGTCAATTAAAAGATTGCTAAACGATTGAATGGCACGAGCTGTCTGGCTAAAAATTTCAGTAACTTGTCAGTAACCTAGTTTTTATTTCACATTTGTAATATTTAAAACCCATTTTATAAGTCCACTGCCGATGGACTGTAGCTCCGAACCTTTAGCCCTAGTTTTATTCTTTTTACACCTTTGCTTTGCTTTTAGAAACAATATAAATAACATTAGTGTAAGTAATATACTCTTAGAGCCATTTAGAGTGACAATAGAAACTCAGTTTTTGCTGTTGAATAATCACATCAATTGAATTTAGCTGTTTTTGAAAATATTACTGTGAAACGAACTTTCTTTATTATTGAGTTGTTACAGCATTTCAATATGTGAACACTGCTAAACAGATAAGAAATCAATTGGCGACGCGTATTGGCGAAGCAAATTAAATTTCGTCTAGATCTGAAAGACGTTTTTAAATTCATATTTTACCGAATTCTTATCGATTTGTGGTAGCATTGCCAAACAGTTTCATTTCTTTGGCCCCCCAGTCCGGCAACACAGGCGATCTTATAAAGGTAGAGAAAGCACGCGCTCTCGCAGTTGTAAACCGTTCAGCGTTTCTCGCGTTCCGGTCGTTTCGCGCGCCTTTCTGACATTTGTTTTTCAGTGTTGTCATATTACGGATAATTGTTTGTGTGCAATAAAATGGACATGAGGTAAATATTTAATTTTGGGTATTTAATTTGCCTTTAATTTGGTTTTGTCTTTAAATATCTTTAATTTCCATAAAAAATAAAAATCAAGGGATTTTAAAGAATTAAAAAAAAATAGTATTATTAAAATTATACTACATAATGCCGTAACAATTTACAGCACTAAAGCTATAATTTATCGTGTAACATTTGTATATTGATTGAACTCACCATCGCCACTCACGACATTACCTAACAGCAAAATAAATAATCATTTTTATGATTACTAGACATTTAAATAAAATTAGCAAGTAATGCTCATATAGGTATATCGAATTCATGTTCATCATTATAATTAATAACAGGTAATAAGCAAGGAGTCATTAACTTTCTCTTCTTCCTTTAGATGGCGTAAGCGTATGTTACAATAACGTATGGTCATTACGATTTCTATAAAATTACTAAAACATCGCTCTCAATGCTCTCGTATAGCAAGCATATCATTAGATATATAACATGTAGGCAATTAGGTTTTAATTTGATGCAAGAAACTGGTAGTGGCTGGATGAGAAGAACGGAAGATTGTGCGTGACGGGCTTGTACCTATGTATCAAGCAATGCATAGACAAAATCTGGGGGTACTAGGTTAACTTGAAGGAAACTGTAAATTACGAGTAGGTATACCGTACTATACTATCAGCCTGTCTCCACTGCTAGAATGTCCCTTCTTAAGTCTCGTCACCAATACGGTCTTCCGCTCTTCTCAGCAAGCCACTACTGGTAAACTTCTCCCAGTCGTCGCCGGTCCATTGGCTAGAGGACGTCCCATTCTGCGCTTCTTGGTACATTGCGTCTAGTATATTGGCACCAACTGCTAAACGGCACACGTTTTCAAACAGTCGCAGAGGTTCGATAAAAACGTATGTACTCGTATATTACAAAGTAAGATAAGATGTTTTAGTAAGCGCTTTTACGCACTTAATGGCAAGTTACGCACTTAATAGCAAGTCGCGCGAGCATACACAAGCAAGAGATATTTTAGTCACGTTTAATTTGACATTATTTGTCTTATATTTGAGGTAGAACATGTCCTTAATACTTTATTTATTTGTTTAAAGAAAAAACAGAGAAAACAGAGTTTAGACAGACAAAAAGAAAAAGTTTTTACAAACTTTTCACATATTGAGACGCAATTATGTCAGCATGCGTACCTCGCCGGAGTTTAGCATTGTGTATCTATACTCATTGTATGTCATTTACGAGTATCGTACTTGTATGGCGAGAGCACACGTAACAAGTAATCAGCCGGTGAATCGCGACTTAATTAACGGGACGTTTAACATAATTACTGTAACATTGTACACAGTGGTACAAGCGTGCCCGGTGAAAGCTCACCGTCGCACCTGATTCTATATCATTATTTTACTTTTAACCTGTCTGCGGTTCAGCATCCATTTTGAACAGAATAATTTCTACAGTAGGTAATCATATACGGTTACTGTAAATACTTATTTATATAGGTCTATATGTGTAGTGGGTATACCTAAAGATTACAGATGAGATTAGTGGGTTAGTAAAAATAATAAGCCGCGAAATCATTTAAAAACATAGATACAGATAGATGACTTGTTTTAGAAGAACTTTTTGTATTTACCGGAGTTTTGTATTATTTAGACAAGTATAAAAGTTAACTGTAGTTATGTTGCGTACTTTGTTATGGAAAGTTTCAGCTAAAAGAGATTGAAATGTTTTTATCAAATGTTGTAAGTACATCCAGCTCGAGTTTTGAATGGCTTGGGTGTTCTCGTTCAATATCACCATACCCCATAGCCGTAGGTGTCGTGAGAGGCGACTAATGGATAAATAAAGCCGCTACCACCAGCGCTGAGGAACTATGCCACCTTTAAAAGAGTGGACACGTCAACTTGTTTAGCCAACTGAGGCTTTACATCTTTCATGCACACGAGGAGGCCCATATCCAGTAGTAGACGATAAAAGAGCTTAAAAAACACGAAAGTGTCGTGCAGGTTATGCGCAGTGGAAAGTCCGTTTTGTTGTAGTGGGAAACGTTTATTCATAAAACCCTATTACAACTTATTTTAGCAAAAACAGTACAAGCAATTTTCTTAATTGTCAGATAACAGAAGAGAGAATGGCGGGAACAATGTTGCCAACAAGATTAAATACAGATAGACAAAGCCAATTATCATTGCAATGCCAATATGCTAACACAAAGAAATGACAATTAGATTTTTTTATTTTTCTCTAATGAGATAATTTGATTATAGTATAATATAATCAAATAAACCTTTTTTGATTATACTATAAATTAGTTTCAGCAGGTCTGGTGACGATGTGACGGAATGCCATTTGCATAATATATATCTATCTTCTTCCAGCATTGCCTTCTTGTGACAATCTAGTCTGTATAAGATTAAAATATACCATAAATTTTACAACAGAGGAACTTACAAAGAAAATTCATTAATAACATCGAAACGCCTGTGACATAGAATCTCTAAATAAAATTTAAATTTCAATAAATTCTGGGATGATATCGAATTGTAGCGAGTCAAATCTGAAACGCTAAGAGTGTTTTTACTCTTTTTTTTATTACTGTCGAGAGCGGAGACCAGTTTAGCACGTTTTTAAAAAAAGGGTCATACACCTTTTATGCATCCCACAATCCCACATGATTTTGATAATTATTTTCCTCAAGAGAGATAGGGTCTCATATTTATTAATGTCCTATATATGCGGATAGGATTAGTCGCTGCAGCCCTCCCACATTGAACATGGTCACACACAGATAATATTAAGTAGTCGGATATGTTCGCGCCCTTTTTATAGTGAAAGTAACACAGACTTTTTTGTATTAAATATTTATTGAACGGAATATTGTCCATTTAATTCGACTACCTTTCGCCATTTTTCTGGCAGAGCCATTATTGCATAGCTATAAAATTTTTGGGATTTCTGAGCAAAAAACTGATTTAAATGGTTTATACAAGCTTCTCTTGAATGTAATTTTACTACATTTAGAGAATTTTGTAAAGAGTTGAATAAATGATAATCTGAAGGTGCTATGTCTGGACTGTATGGAGGATGCATTAAAACTTTCAATTTTTTTAAATATTCGAGCTACTCTCGTAGACATTTCTTTGTTTAATTTATGTTATTATTAGTGCTAAATGAAAATAAACGATAAATAGGTGAAAAAAAAGGATTCTGTGTAGGTGTTACAGGTATCCATGGGCGGCGGTAACCACTTGCCATCTTGTGGCCCGCCCGCACAACTCTCCCATAACAAAAAATAAGATTATTTTTTTTTATTAGCAATTTTATTTTTATTATCTCATTTCTCGAATTTAGAACATCATTTTATATAACAAATCGGCGGAGTGATTTTAAAAAGTGTATTGTCGCTAACATTCCTTTCATAATCGATGTTTCAACTCACTGGCAATTTATTGGTTAGATAGTTGGGTTTAGGCACATTAATGATAATATTTTTTCACAATTATAATTATTTTCAACATCTGTATTAAATTTTAATTCACTGGAAATGTTAAATGGAATTAATTAAGTAATATAATTTGCACAATGAACTGCATCTGACCTCATTTTTTTTAAAAGAATTGGTAAATATAAAGCAATTAAACACGATAACTCTAATGCAACAGCGGTTTTACATAATTCAAGTTCTCGAGCATAGGTCTGTAGTGTTTACCAAACGCTGTTCATGTTCCTCGTGGCTTTCAGTAATTCTGCTGTCTTCGGAGCTTCCTTTTTTTACTTTTTTGCATCCATCTTTAAGTAAGCCAGTGTGCAAAAATTCCTTATCGAGGAAATTGGGTGCAGGAAGATTTTTACGGTAATACAGTTCAACATGGGGCAATACGTAACTCTGTTTTCACGCTAATAGATTCTAAACGCTTAGATTGATGCTTCGAATAGGCTTTGTTTCATCGAAATCGGCTGACGGGAAGAAAAGATATCCCAATTTAAAGTTTAAAAACTAAAATTTCATGCGTACGAAGTCGCGGGCACAGCTAGTCTACTCTGTTCTATTTTTATGTATTAAATTAATGTAAGTATTTTCTTTGTTCGTGAACTAAATAAATACTTACCCTGAACAACAAGCACCTAGGGCCAGCTCAATCTCGATTCTGTTTCAAAACAATTCTGCCTTACAGGCAGTCTGTAGTTGTCTTGTCTTGCTCATCGAGGCTTCAGCCATTAAATATTTGCATATTGTTCGATATGCATATCTCAGACAGACCAACAATTGCCATTAAGTTTATATCTCAATAATGAAAGCGCTAACAGACGCATTGCGCAAGGTTATCATAAGTTGAACTTTGCATACATTCGACATGCGTGGAGGTCTCTGTGGTAGGTAGGCAATACCCATTGTCTCGTTATTGTGACCAGTTTATTAAAGTAATGTCGTGGGCGGTTGTTATCTTTTTGAATGAAATAAAATCTGTCGCTCGCTTGCTCTGGAAAAATCTTTTTACGTCTTAGAATTTTTTTTTGGTAAGGTGTCATCCAATTTTCATCGCATAAAGTGGTTAGTTCTTTACCGTCTACGATACACAGGTCTACGATACAATTTAGCCAAGCCAGGAAGTTGATAGTTCTCACTTACTACGCTGCGTGAGCTTACTTGTAGGTACTTACGCAACGTATCAAGTCAACCTATTAAAACATTGCCAGAGAACTTCAAATAACATTGCTAGACGCTAAAAAGAATCTTTCGTAATATGTGTTACTTTTTAATTACCTATAATTGATTAAATTGTTGCTGCGAAGCGTATTGAAAAGAAGCGATTTTTTTAAAAAAACAAATTTGAAAATAGCTATTCAAATCATGACTGACGAAATTCAATACTATATTTTATATCTGAAAACTGAAAAGCCTACTCAGATAAAAAATAAATAATTAAATGTGTAGGTATGATATGAAACTTTTAAATATATAACGTTTAACTATATATACGTACATCTATGTATATGTGGTCCTGCATAAATTGTAATTTTAATGAAATAACAAGACCACATCGAAATCAGTGAACCTTTAAGGTTTGTGAACAGCAAGCCTGATGGGTTTGAACTTGATTGACCAGCGCCGGCTCTAGCCCATATAGCGCCCGGGTGCAATCAATACCCTGGCGCCCTCTAGTAGGCGCTTTGGACTCTTTGGAGGCGTCGCCAGCGGCGCTCGGCACTCCCTAAGACCCTGCGCCCGTGTGCGCCGCACACCCTGCACCATAGGTAAAGCCGGCACTGTGATTGGCCTTCCGACGAAACAAAATAATAATAATATTGTTATTAATTTCAATGCAAAATTGTTTCTTAGCGTGTGTTCACTCTACCGTGAAGTTTCTTATTAGTACTATATGTAACGGTAATAGTTGTATTGCATGAAATCCATCATTCATACTGGCATGCCTTTTCTTTCAAGGTTATTATCAAGGCATTTATTTTTTTTTGTATCGAAAGAAGGCGGCAGACGACTAAACAGTTCACCTGGTGGTAACTGGATACTATCGGTTATAGACATCCGCAATTCATACCAAAATCGGCCCAGAATGACAAATGTTGGCACGCTTAAGATGCACTGTCACCTTTAGAGATTTAAAAGAATGGATTTGGAGGAAAATTATGTAATAAGAATGGGCTCTGGCATATCTCACCATCGAAATGCGTACGTTACGAGAATCCAGGTATATTCATCATATATACCTGAGGATAGGTACCTTTTATATACATTTTCTCTATTCCAACATTTCGTAATGCTTGGTTTAGAGAAAAGGGAGACAAGAAAAGAAGATGAAATTCGTCAGAAGAGAGAATTTTGTGTTGACTATCAATTATTTTAAGGGATCGTAGAGACAGATTAATTAATAAAGACCGAGAAAGATTCACATGCAAGCATTAACATAAATATAGCACGAGGGGAGACGGAAGATTGCGAAAGACATCCGGCATCAAACAGAAGCAATCAGCAAAAAAGAAACATTAAAAAACATAAGAGTTGAATAAGAGATTTTCCAATCTAACAAATAAAGAGAACCTAATAAATTTACACTGTCTTAAATAACGCGTATCTAATTTTTTAAAATTAAATTTAAAAAAATAAGTCGGATTAGATTTAATTTTTTACTTACCTATTGTTTCTGAAATTGGTTATAGGTGATTTAGTCATGACTTCGCAAGAATTTCTACAAAATTCAACAAATGAAAAAATATCTATTATTTACAGTTTCAGTTGAACAATATGGCTCAAGGTTAGCTAATGTTACACAACTGTATATTTATTAAGTGTGAATCAAATTCACAATTGACCAAGCCTCGAGCACTTCGTGGGACCATTACCCAATCGGCTCGTGTGCATCCATTGACACTTGGACGATGTTGTGCAATAATAAACTAATCTGGATAGCATTCTTCAAGTGCATTGGCAGCCTCGAAGAACATTTCTATTGTTACCTATTTATTTATTTCAAAAAGTTTTGCATTTTATAATTACTTTCTCTTTTTCACATCAAACACTCTTTGACCATTTTGGTTTTTCTATTCAGAGCTATTATTTTTTAACTATTGTTCGTTGTTCCACGATTCTCATACCGAAGTAGGTATTCTTATATTTTTTAAAATCTTGTTACATTCTAAGATTTTCAGTCTAATATTTATTTTTCTACAACCTTCTATTGCTCTTTACTAGAAATTAACCAGTAATCTACTGGTGGTAAGAAAAATCTAAACATATAATAAAAATGTAACTGATCGCTGTCTGTACATGGAAGATATATGAGAAAAATATTATTGGGGGGCCTTTATCAACGCAATAGAACTCAAAACAATGATTGTTAGAATTTTTGTCTGTTTGTCTGTTTATCTGTTTGTCTGTGCGTTTGTGCGCGCTAATCTTAGAAACGGCTTAACCGATTTGGGTGCAAGGTAACGGCTAATGTACTGTAGTAAGCTTCACCTAAAATTTGGTGTTTGTTTTATTTCAATCAGTTCATAAATAAAAAAGTTATATCAAATTAAAGAATCACGTCGAACATTTGTTCAGTAAAAAATAAGCTATAAGAAATAATGTGTGTGACCGTTTTTGAAAATACCAAATACCCCTAAGAAGGTAAAGACGGTGTTTATAAACTAAAGTCCACGCGGACGAAGTCGCGGGCAACAGCTAGTAATTTCAATATTTTTTGTGTAGGTAACAATATTTGTTTTCACTAATCACAATGGACGGCATACGACACTAGTCGTTGACACAAGTGTGACAACTGGTCAATAGGGACCAGTCAAACAACAGTCAAACTGGATATCATCAACGGTGTCACTATGTCTCGTTGGGTAATCTCGACATAATACTGATGACTTGACAGATTGACAACTCTTTCGCGACCTTGAGCCAGTTCTATTTTTAATGGTCTTCTGAATCATCAAAAGGACGCAATTTATATTGTCTCTATCGATACAATATAAATATAGGGTCAAGGTATGTTACTACACTCTCTAAACTTTAATTAGAATCAAATGATATTAGAATTAAAGCTACCAGTTTTAATTTTAATTTTTAACTTTCACATTCCGTAAACAAAATTACATGGCAACTAAGCGTGACCAGCAGAATCCAAAAAAAATATATTATTAAGTCCAAAATTCCAACGGTTTACAAATACAAGCTATATAATCTGGAACATTTGTTCCAATAGCTCATCCATTATAACCTCTGGATTTTGTAAAATCTCCATATTCTGTATATCATACTGTTTGAATTCGCTTATTATATTAGCCCTAGTATTTCACTAATTTCTAATATTTTTATATTTTCTATCTATTAACCGGCGTTGATCTTACAAGATCTCTCAAACACATTACTTATCTTCTTGGCATTAATAAATAGCACTGGCCGAATACAATAGATGCTGGTTGCAAACAACTTGTACGTCTTAAAAATCTATAATTGGAACAACTGACCTCTTTTCTTTCAGTTGTTTGTGTGCAACACGACAAATTAATTTAAAAAAATTCAAATCCAATATAAACAAATGATATGGATAGTTGTCTAAACATTATTTTTCTAAAACGGCATCGCTAAGGCGCGTGTCTCATCTTGGCGTTTTTCTTACTAATTATATAGAAATCTCTTCAATTCAACACACTTATAATTCAAAGAAATGTAGAAAATAAGAAAAACTAATGGATCTATGTACAAGTATAGTGCAGAAAAGTGACAACCTGTATATACCTACTTTGTGTAGATATTCACAGGCCTCGCTAGCTTTTTAGATCCAATAAATGGAATTAATGAGCCAAATGTTTTAGTTTATTAAATCTTTCATTTATTTAAACTTCATTGCATAAGTAATTTGTACAAATGGTGGATTTCATTTTAATGGCATATGGAATTTTGTACCAGTCAACCACCAGATCAAATAGAAATAAGAACGAGAGTGAATTTTCATTTATATAAATATATAGATATATGCAATTAGTTATATATAATTTACTTTTCTTTTAGATAATACTAACAACTGTATTAAATCATAGATCAACCGTGTGTCGAACGACTTTGGGACAAACTTTCGTATGCTTAGTGTTGAATCCAGTTTTAAAATGGATGCTTAACATCCAATCTACAGGTTTCTTCAATGTTCATCTCTGTTTCTTAATATCGAGTCTCTTATTAACTAAACGAGTCTAGTAGCATCGCGAAAACGCTAAACGGGTTCCTTGTTTTTGGGAAACTTCAGATTTCTTCAGTGAGATCGCATAAACGATCTTCTGAAATATCGCGAAATTACCACCAATTCACAAACCAGTAAGGTTTGTGAAAAGTATTTTCTTTCAGATACGAACTATGTATTCTTACTGCGACACAGACATAAAAGTTGCATAATTAAACGTAAAGTAAATTGTCTACATGACATTTCCCAATGCAGGAATCGCAGCCGAGCATCATTACTTCTCTACAAGCCAAACTGGTTTACAGATTTTCTCCCAACGGATATTGCAACGTAAATTAATCCTCGTAAAATTATTCCTAGTTTAACGGAGATTTAATCCGAAACAGTTTTCGGTTGATTAGTTCAAGAAACCGCAAGAAAAGGCCCTTAATGTTTTTGTTAGAAAAAACAGCGATGCCAATGTTTTTGTTAAAAATATTTCAAAAATCCTATTGGCTAGGAGGATTATAACCATATATCACAAGCCCTTTTATGGTCCACTGCTGGACATGGACCTCGTCAGACACATTGTCCTGTCCAGGAGGGATGTATGACCTTAAAAGGCACGCAGGTTGTAGAGTTCATAGATTCGCTAATCCACTTGATTAATTACAAAATGATACCCACATCGGTAACTTGAGTAAAGATTTAAAACATGAATGGTCTGAAGAAGGCTTTATTCTTTATTCACAACAAGATCATGGACCATTACTCCATTTCACAATGAACTTATTTTACTCGAAATTAATGACATGGTCGTTTTTGTCAGCGGTAAGTTCAATGGCAAATTACTATCACGTTGAGTTGACAGTGAATCAGTGATGCTTTCAACGTGCAGTCATTGTGCTAAGAGCATATTGTGGTGTAACCTTGCGTCTAAAGTGTAATGAATATATCTAACGTCTTAATATATCGTCAACATCAATCCATGTCACTTAGCTTCAGTTATACAATTTTGTAGGATTTGATTCAATAAATATGTAAACAATTCCCGTTTTTTTTAACGGCATTTTGGCATTGACTGCTGGCCACGAGACTCATATTGTGTATGACCTTAAAATGCAACGCAGGCCTAGCGGGTTGCCAAACCTACTCTTTTAAAGTTGTGGATGAAGAGATGGGATGAGGGCTATGGGATGAGTCAACAATCCGCCATTTAATTCGCTACTAAATTAAAGAATAAGCGAAGTAACTCAGAATCTTACCTAATATAAATTGCATTTTCTTTTGGCGACATTTCGAAGCAATGCTCAGATCTGACTTTGTAATAAATTTGGCAGAATAATAGTTTGGCTCTATATTTTGGTTAAGTTCATAGATGAAACAAAACGGTTCACTAATTTCAAAATTAATGACTTTTGTATATACATAAGTCATATGTTATATATGACGGTGTATATACAAAAAGTCCAAAAAAATACTTATTTATACATGCAAAGTATGTTGTTGGATAAGGCTTGTAAGGCTCTACAAGATTTGTATTGTTTTTTTAAACATACGGAAAATAGCGATGTCCAACTGACCGATGTCCGACTTCCGTCGGTCCTTTGGAAGTACAATCAAACATTGCATATAATCTTTTATTAGTATTTGTATTATTAGTATTTAGTATATTTGATATGTTCATTATTAATTTATTTATATTTTATGTATGTAGGTATGTATAAAAGTATATATGCATGAATGTGTGTGTAAATTTATATTTATGTTGTATTTATGTACTTATTGTAATAGTATCAAAACGCTATTATATTTAGCGGCACTACCCTTAGTCTGCTCTCAACTAGCAAAGATTAGCTGGAAGAAAACGCTATATAGCATTAAGATCGCCTTTGTACACACATTTTGGTGCAATAAAGAATTTATCTATGTATCTATCTATTTATACTTAAATGAATAACGAAAACGTAGTTAATAAATTATCATACCATGCCCTAAAACACACGTGCGACCAGTTTGTGGGTGCGCCACCGCATTCTGGCCAGCTTCAAACTAGATCACATGCGTTGCGCACGGTATTAGCCGTGTCATGTGTGGTCAGGTGGTGTGGAACATGATTTGTGAACCCAATTACATTTTATTTGACCTAATCTAGGTCTAGTGAACTTATGAATAGTTAAGCTGACTAATTTTCCTCTTGACTTCATTTGATTAAATGGGTACTTACTCATTCCATTGTCAATCCACGCTATATTAAAGTCAAATCAATTTAACTCACAGAAGACTACCTTGAAATGTACTGCATTTCCCACTTTATCTTATTTCCCTAATGTACGTACGTGTTTCGGTAGTGCGTGAGATGTGCCCAATTTGTGAGATTTTCCCAACCCTTTCTCCAAATCCATTCTTATATCTCCAAAGGTAGGCAGCGCGTCCGGGGTCGTGCCAATGTTTATCATTTTGGATTAACGTTGGCATGTATCGCGGATGTCTATGGGCGACAGTATCCACTTACCATCAGGTGGACTGTATGCTCGTCTGCCGCCTTCGTCCATAAAAAAAAAATACCATGGCGCTTATTGGTGAATACACATATCACAGATTTTTATTAATTTTCTTTCATGCTTGTTCCTCACTATGTTTCTCTTCACCACCGAGCTATTGACAATTTAACCGTGTTTAGTTAATTTTAACACTAGATACATGATTCTATTCATATATAATAACAAATATGAATATTGAATTTATTGAAGAGAAGATAAAATTAGTTCAGCTATTCATAACCTTTAAGGGGTTTTTAACTTTTATACAATACAAATTACAGGTTATTTAGATAACTGCATAATGAGATACAGAATTATTAATGACTTGTCTGAATTAGCACTAACTACTTACCTACCACGTAACACACTCTTTCATTGTGTGATTGATTCTCTTTTTACGTTAGCTAAATTCGAATTCAACGCCTTTAATGATAATTTAATGGACACTTCTTTTTATTAACTCTGTTGCATCTACACAACTTTTCATTTCCTCCTTCAAATCAAATAGCTAATGGATTTCGGATTAAATAGAGTGTTAACCTCGCTGCATTATATTTCGTAAAAAGTGTATTACGTCGTGTGTAAATGTATGTAATGTTAGCACAAGTTATTTTTTTTTTCAAAATTAAGTAGTTTTTTTTTTCACTCTCTATTCTGGAACGCCCTCAATATCAGAATTCCTTGCTGGTCTTTAAAATGAAATGTTTCAAACGTTCATTTATATTTTACTTTTGGCAGCAACATGTTTTTTTTTTGTTTCTCCTAATATAACTTATGTACCTATATATTTAATTATACAACGTATTCATTGATTATGTATGCCTTGTATGTATTATATTTATTCTTATGAATATATCTATGTGTGTATGTTTGTATGTATGTATATGTAATAATGTATTATATTTATTTTACCACACTATCTAAGTTGTGTCTTTCATGCACCTCCTAATTGAACTTCTCCGATCAACCCACAGGTTGGCTGATAGAGAATGACTTAAGGCATTAAGCTCGCCTTTTGTACGATATTGTGCAATGAAGTGTAAATAAATAAATAAAATTATATTTCATATAATAAGTGTATTTTGTTTGTTTTTCTTCTACTTACGACGCAAATTTCAAACTGCCCATATCGTAGCAAGGAAATCAAACACAGGACTTACTAAAATCTAAAGATCTTTGAATATCAGATTTAATCAGATAGTCTTAGGATACCCCAAAGACTGCAAAGGTCAGGATTGCAGATGAGTGAAGCGATAGAGAATAAGCCACGCATGCGTACCGCACCGTGCGCACCGTAAGAAATTTCGTTCGAATTCCTAAAAACCATTAACTGACATCTAACTGAAAATCAATGAAAATGTAACCACAGTAAATATTCTCAAGCTCATATATAATTCTGATTTTGTGACGAATTATGAAAATTCTTTTTAATACGGACCTGTCTTCTCTAGTTGTTAAATAAGCAAAGAAAATTCAATTTCAAGATCAGTCAGTCAACTTCTGTAATTTGTGCTTACGATAAATATCCAATATCTTATCGTACTCATGATGAAGTACAAAACAAGTTCTATTAATTATTTCCACTGTCTCCCACTTGATATTGCCATTTATTTTATCATTTAACACAAAAGTTGTCCAGCATTATCTCATCGTGACATTTCCAAGTATTGATCAAACAGAAGCCATTATGTTCTGTTTGCATCGCGTGTTCGCGCGACATTATCTTTAAGATTTCACTTTCAATCTTTACGCAACCGCCATCCTGATGCTGGGATCAATCTGCACTCGTCACTCGAACAGGAAATCCAGATACCGAGTGGATTTACTCCACATGATTATGTAGATGATTGTTATCAGGCTTCTCCCACTACAGAGCACAAGCCTGTATCAAGAGTGAAATTCGGGCTACAATCAACCACACCGGCCTAATGCGGTTTGAACGGCTTGTTTCGAAGTTTATATTCAGGATGTAAGCGACCAATTCCTGAAACCTAAAGCCTTAGATTCTGTTCATGATGCAATGCAATCAGCCCTATCCACTGCTGGACATGAGGAGGCCGATTGTCTTGTGTCCGTACATCCCGTCCGTATGTCCATAAACGCCACGCTGGGTAACCGGGTTGGCGTGTCCACTCTTTTAGGGGTGATGTAGTTCCTCAAGGATTGTGGAATTTTTTCATATGGAATTGCTTTTTTTAGTGATGACCACTGTCTTGTATGAAGGACTTCCAGTGTGTGCCGCAAGGGTCATCAGCTTCGCTTACCTTTCATTTACACCATACAGACCTACGACAAGTAGTACGTGTGACATAATTTTTTAATGATTTAGCATTAAATATCTGAAAATCATGTACTTTATTTATTTAGTAGACAGTTGTAGTGGACTTTGTTTAGTTCACTTCTGATTTTAACTTTACAAGTCACTTTACAGTTTTGTGACGTAATGAGACTTGTATCACCAGGCTAGGTCTCTGCACAGTCGTATATACATAGGTATATATGTATAGGCACAACTTATGTATGTAACTGTTGATATACTCGTAGGTCTCTTGTTAGTCACTCTTAAATGTGTGTTTGTTTTTGCGGATTTTGGATCGCCCTTCGACCGGGCGGACCGATGACTATTTGAAAAAGTTCGCCGATGGTGGGTCGGATGAGATTTTAAGAACCGAAGATCGTATGTGGAGATGCATAGGCTGATGATGTGATATGATAATTGATAAAGAACCCGCATTATAATTTTCTTTAGTTTTCTCTTATCACTAAAGAATGATAACAAATGAATCTACTTAATATCAGGATCTCTTTATATCTCTTAATACCTCTTTTATTGATTCCACAACGAAGACATAATTTATCACTATTTCTTGTTATAAAATAAGGCATGGAATGAAACGTTTTATGGCCTTGCGTGATGTAATTTAACATGTGCAAATAATAACTTTTCCTCGTAAACGAAATGTCAACTATTACAACTGCAGTTTACTAACCTTTATGAACGTATCGTTAAAATCACCAACATATTTATTATACTTTCTTAAGTTTCATTCATTCATTACAAATTCCGGGGAAACATACTATCAGCTCATGTCTCTCCACTACTGGATAGAGGCCTCTGGAAAGGCTCGCCACGATACACGGCTTTCCGCTCTTCTCATCCAGCCACTACCGGCAAATTTCTTCATGTCGTCGTCAGTCCTTCTGGTCGGAGGTCGTTCCATTCTGCGCTGTTGATATTCTTGTCCTAATTTTTAACGCTAAGTTAAGGGCTACTTATATAAAAGTTTAAATCGTGGAATAATAAAATAGTGGCTGTATATAGATACATATGTATATCGCCCCAGTGCAGGACACATCTATTACTATAGGTTTCGGATCATAATTCATGCATGACGCGGACTCTAATTGTAGAACGAAACCGTCCGTAGTCTCTTTCTAATCCCAGTTTACTAAACGCTTGTAATAATATTGAGAAAACGTGTCCTGTATTTTGATTAAACTACTAGATTTTTCTTCAATAAATTCGCATAAATGGACTGTTTCTGATCCTCTGACATTTCGCGAAATAGCTCGTTGATTCGCCTAGAATTTCCACGAAGATACGGATTACTTCTTCTTACTGCAATATATACCACTGTTGCAACAATGAGCGTCCTTCTAGTAAATTCTGTGTTTATTGTTGCGCTGTATCAATGAAGATGTATCAATGATCTTAATGAAGAGGAACTAAGGTGGATAATGAAGCTTGAGCTCCAGTAGTTTCATCAGCATCAATTAAAGCCGCGGTTAGATTGCTACGCGTTGCGTTATGCTTGACAATGAAATGTTGTCACGAAAAGCTACGACCACGTCTTCGGGAAACAAAAGTGTCGTGCGCTTGTTCTTTTAACAACGTACCTATACCTAATAGAACTGGAGTGATTGTCATATTTTTAAGTAAACGTAAATATTGCCCTTATTAACCTTGAGCGATACTGCAAGCAGTTTACTCATTCTCTATAACAACCCAAGATTTCGTGGTCAAAATAGGTCAGTACCTACCACAGACCTAATATTTCTCTCCCTTTGGGTAGTACAGTCAACTCAAAGGTTGACTGGTAGAGAATACGTCAAGGCGTTTATGAAGCTCGTCATTTGTATTACCTATGTGCAATAAAGTTTAATATAACAAAATTATATTAAATACGATATGTAAAGTATTAAATAATAATGATGCATTAAAATAATAATATATCAGACAATGATGCTACAAACAAAACGTATTCAATCAGATATCTAACAGTACCGAGGTTTTCTGTAAAATAATTCTTTGCTAAGAAAATTATAACCAGTCTAAGTACAACGTCCGTAAAAGTTACTCTAGTTTACCGTCTAGAGAACCTAACAGAGCTAAAACCTAGATAAGGAATATGTGTATTACGTCCGAAGCGAGCATCATAAAAGCAAATAATTATGGTGTGCTGTGTGCTTATGTAAGATTATTTTCCTGAGATCTTAAAGTCTGAATTAAAAACAATGTTTATGGAAGATAATAATGGGTACAAGCGCCGGCTTTTAGAAAAGCCCGTGGATGCTCAATACTCATTTGATGACTCGTTTAACCCCTGAAATGTCCAGCGTACACACATGTATGAGCAAAGAATAGAGTTATTTTTGATATTCCCGATCAGTTTTGATGTCTATGGTCATGGGTATTTACTTCTCGTGGGTGCTGGAGCCCCCGAGCACCCACGAAATCGGCGCTCCTGGGTACAACCAGACGATCTTATACCGCTTTATAGTAATCTCTTCCTGACCACCATATCTTAACATTTAACATATTTTTTAACTATACTTATATATTTTTTTAAAATAGTGTGAAGTTTACACAGAGGTTAAAAAATTTCAACACCTAATAAAAAACATATTTACGAGTAATTTACAGCTAAATTAAATATGACTACGAAAATAAAATTTGTGGCCACTGAATATGACTAATGTATACAGTAAAATAGTCACTTGACCGGTCAATCCAATATCACTTTTCAGTTCTAATAACTTTTCAAATTATCTTTCCTTTTCGTCACGGACCAGATACCAAACAATATTACTATGAAATGCAAGTGTTTCTGTATCGCAACGTACAAAATCAAAGCAATACGCAAGTTTCCATTTCACGATTGGATGATTTCGATGGAGAAAGCACTGGAATGTTACTCTACTTGCAACCTTTGTGAAGCTGTGAAATCAAGCACCATTTCTGGCGAGCTATCTTCTGAATTGCTCTAATATTGGCCGCAGACGAGCATACAGTACACCTGATGGTAAGTGGATACTGTAGCCCATAGACATCCGTGATACATGCCAACATTAGTCCAAAATGACAAATGTTGGCATGTCCCCGGAAGCGCTGCCTACCTTTGGAGATATGGGAATGGATTTGGAGAAAGGCTTGGGAAAATGGGGAGGGATAGGATGGGAATGGGCTGTGGCACATCTCACTCACTACCAAAATACATACGTACATTGGGGAAATAAGATAAAGTGGGAAATAAGATAAAGTGGGAAATGCAGTACATTTAAAGGTAGTCTTCTGTGAGAGAGGGGTAACGTGGCCAGTCGAGTGCGCCCAGCGGCAGTTGGATTGCAGCGTGCACTCTCGCCCTCAGTAAGACCTAAGATACCTAAGGGGAGAGGGGCCCCGAGACTTGTATTGCCTACGGGCCTCTACATGGCTTAATCCGGCCCTGTTATGTTAGTAACGGTAATGTTAGTAGCACACGACTTTATTACAAATTAGCCTCATTTTAGTAAAAAAAGTTTACACTAAAGAGGACAAATAATTTTGTTTTATCACCAGGATAGAATCTACCTACATATTATAATGTACTGTTGATATAAAAAAAATGGCTAATACTATGGCTAATACTGGCCCCCAACTCGTTGCTGCCGTTGCTCGGTGGTTGCAAGTGTAGGTAAATAAAATAAAAAAGTCTAGGTAAATAGTAGGCCTGTTTTGTTTCACTCTTGCAAGTGAAACATTGAAATCCGTTTTTCTTTACTTGTAGTAACATTTTTGTCTGTGTGCTATTTTGTACATAATTTAGTTTTCAGATGCACACCTATCTATTTATCACATTTGTCAGCATTTAGACATCTCGGTAAGAGGTGTTAAACTAACCCATAAGCAAAACAACACTGTCTTATTAAGAACAAAGTCTTGATAACTAATTAAGTATAACATAAGTGTAGTCATATATGACATAATTAAGTACCTATAACATAATCATAAGTCGTCATAAGTATAACAACGTGAAATTAAACCTTGTTTTACAAATATATGTCCAATTTTAATCTCACTTATGAATGGAACAGAATAATTTACAATACCGTAGAAAACACAGGGTATAAAAAAGAACAGTGCGTTCATGAAGACATAATCATTTAAAATAAAAACTAGCGAAGATAATTAATTATAAGGATATGGAGAACATTAACATACCTTCCACAACGTTTAATTATCCCGAGCCCGTGTATAAACACCAGAAGGCCACACCCAGAGTTACGTGGATGTCAACATAATATTGCAATGTTACATACGAGCAACATACAGACGGACATGTTTTATGTGGGTCGGCGGGCCGGCTTTTATGATGTCCCTTCGTTTATGGTCAAGTTAATCAATGGACATGAGCGCCATTCAATAAGATTTCAAAATATTCTTTGGTAATTTTAAGATACCGAGAGAACGCTACACCGTTCACTTTAAAATATAGTGAATACTGTATGTTAATTTAACGACCACCGTTCAAAACATAGTTACATATATAAAGCGGGTTAGCTATATAAAGCTCATATAATAAAACATGATTTTAAAACGCTGTTTGTTTTGTGTTTTTTTTAAAAAGTATCACTTACGTGGAGATACCAAAACTTCTTCTCTCGTTGGCATTTTAAAAAGGGTAATAACTGCAAAACAATGTTGCTACATAACGATGTTGCATACATATGAAACAATTAATGCAAATTAATTTAAGTACACGATGAAGACGTGTTATATACCCATGACATTTTAATTGGTAATCAGCCCTTTTACAATCCACTGCAGTAGATGGGCCCCCTCGTGTATATTGTGTTGTGCTTAAGGGATATATAGCCTTAAAACTGGATAAACGAGGGTTGGCGACTCCACTCTTTCAGAGGTTAGTTCATTTTAATGGGAAAAGGGAAATATTCTACTTAATTTTGTAGTACCTAACTTCTACGCAGTGCGGCTGTTAGCTAATAATTTATATTTGTCTTTTCAAGTCAGTCTGATTACGAAGGCTTCTACATAACCTCCTGTTTAATGCTGATTAACCTGAAAATATCTTTTTATTTCATTTGCCAATTGAATATAACTGAAACCTATTTGAACTTAACTAAACTGATAAAGGTAGCATACTTTTAAAAGCATACTAACCTACATAATTACATTCACATCTACGTACAGCCAGCAACGAGATAATGTATACCAATCGGTGCCTTAATGCGCTTGTAACAAGGACTAGGATCGGACGATTTTGGGTACATTATCGTGTACATGCAGCTCCCAAGATGTATATCGCCAGAAACAAGTTCTGCTGAGTCAAATTAAATCAGCTGCGGTACAACATCAATTACATTATATAACTGCCCTGCGCATGCGGTGCAGCGTCCATTTCGGAGAAATTGCCTCCATTATGTAACACGTAGACGCCATTTTGACTGATATGTTATGGGCACTTTGCACACAAATGTGTTGGTTATAAAACTTGAGCTAATGAGTGAAATAACTTCGTGAGGTGTTGACGGAAGAAACTGGTTTAATTCATTGGCATACAGACACAGAGAACACAAATATGGATTGCTTTTGGCGATAAGACTTGTGAGGCTTTCTTACTCGTTCGTGACCTACATCATCATTATCAGCTCGCTGCAGTCCACTGTTGAACTTGGGCCTCTTTCTGTGCAATCCATCTTTGTCTGTTGCTCGCTTGTGTTTCGGCAGTGAGTGAGATGTACCAGAGTCCAAATCCATTCCTATATCTCCAAAGATAGGCAGCACATCCGGGGGAGTGTCAACGTTTGTCATTTTGGTCTAATCTTGGCATGTATCGCGGATGTCTATGGGCAACAGTGTCCATTTACCATCAGGTGGACTGTATGCTCGTCTGCTGCCTTCGTCCATAAAAAACCTACCTACTTAAATAGATATCTATCAATCATAAACAACGCTCTGTTAAAATCATGGAATTTGATCAACTAAGACAATCCTCTTATTTATTACGTTGCCTCGCACCATATCCTATTGCGTTCAATGATGCTATCTAACAGTAACATCAGATAAGACTGTAGATTGGCTTCCCTTTCTCCTTGTGGCATATCTACGCTAGTATTAATAGTGGTCTTCTATTGTTACAGGTGGCGATTTTTAATAGCATGCCTAGTGTTAGGCACAGCGCTGGCATCTGAGGAAGACGACTCCAACGTGCCTGATGTTGGTATCGAGGGCGATGAGGAGGAACTAGCTCTAGACCAGGAGGTAACCATTTTACTGTAAATTCAATAACTAATAAAAAAAAGGTAGATAAGTGTATCTTGGACTAAAAATATCTTTTTTTTTTTTTAAGTCTAAGATGTATGTTAACAGATGTTAACAAAAAAAGACTCATAATCCTATTGATTGAGGCTCAAATCAGCATTCTTGACAGTATTCTTGTAGCAACACTGATATTAAAGAATTTGTGATACATTTGAATATATCTACTATCGTACGCTACACATATGTATCAACTCTCTTAATCACAATTCCCTTAATCTTAACTTGTAAGACGTGTATACTAACAAAATATGGATTGTGTCTAATATGAGTAAATTAAATAATTCATAACCTGTGCTATTGCTGGATATAGACCTCTCCAAAAGTTCATCACAACACTAGGTTCTTCTCATTATCTCTCATTGTCTAGGCAGTACCACCAATTATCTTTATTTCATCAGATCACCTGGCAGAAGGATGTCACACGTTACGTTTCCTAGGTACATAGCATCTATTCGAGTTCTCGTCTATTCCAACAAATGTCGATGTGGCTAGTACACAGCTACTTCAAGTTACGACAGCCACAGATCTTTTTTGGACAAAAAGAACGGGGCGGACTAGCGCACACTCCACCTGGTGGTAAGTGGATACTGTTGTCCGTAGCACAGATTATATGATCCTAATCCTAACCGGAGTTACTCGTATGTCAGTGACTGGTTTTGTTAAGAATTTTTTGCCTTCGGATTTTATTCATCAAAGAAACTGAAGCATAGCTCTTTCCATCGATCGCAGAACGACTATATACTTGTAAATCAAGCCCCGAGATAAACGTTATAACGTTTGTAACGTTATAAACGTTATAAATAGCTATTGATAATTTAATTATTGTTTGTAATCTTCGTCTAACCCTATTCAAATTCTAATTGTTGGAAAATGAAAAAAGTTAAGGGAAATGGAAACTTTTTTTATATAGAATAGATGGCACACGAGCCACATTAAGCCACATTAAGCCACATTAAGCAATTGTTAGATTTAACTAACGCAATTAATGTAATTATATGAGTAAGGCAGTAAATATTCAATGCATTCCAAATATTCCAATCCAGTTAGTTCTAAACGATATCACAATTGAAATAATTTATTATTAGAATGACTAACTAGTATCTGGTTCTAACGTTTCTAGCCACTAAAACATCCAGTGCATTATTTTAACAATGTAATAAATGTAAGAAAAACTATTTTGTTATTTACAAAAGATAAATTCAATAATGTCATTGGGAAACCGAAACTGTTGCTAAATGTTATTAGTAAAAAAAATGTATTAAATAAACAACTGATTCACAATTCACGACACGGCTCAATGTTTAGAAAATGAGTTTCTAATTTAACTTTTTAGAAATTAAATTAAACATCACGAGCGCAAAACAGGATGTGTTTAGGTACACCTTTTATTCCAATTGTTAGGCTCTGAGAACAGGTATTGGATCGGGCAAACTCGACAGATCGCCAGTGCTTTCAGATAGGTGCCTCGATAGTAAATTTTACTTTCAAATAGCCGTATTTAGACCATATTATCGTAGTCCATGGCGAATTGTTAGGCAGTATTAAATATTTGATGCAATAGTAAGTGCTTGTGAATCATTTTCGAGAATTCCACAACTTCGCACAGAAGATATTTAATAAGTCATGGCATAGACAAAGGAATTCACAGCAGTTATAATTATATAGCAAGCAATCGTAAAAATGAAGTTACTTTTTGCAAATTATCACTAAATATTAATTTAGAAGATCTACACAGTGCGCGCGTGAGAATCCAAATAATTGCATATTGATCTTAAGATCAGTGAAACTCTCTGTACTTATCCAATTCTGTACCCTACCTAATTATCAAATGAAATGGCACATACATAGAAAAACTCTTGGTGGTAGTAAGAAATGTTTTTAATTTGCTGCTATATTGATTTTGCGATAGATTTCTGTTAAAACATAAAATAATTTAAAAAAAAAAACTCGTAGTGCTTGTAGCGTGCAACTTTATTCACCATCTGTCACCATCATATGTAGATACGGAAATGTCCTCCGCAAATGGCTATCAAATAGATCGTGACCGAAATCGAGAGCGAACATCGATGCAATTTTTACCTCACCGCTTTAGTGTCAATGTCCGTCAGCAAGGCCGCGGACAGTGAAAGTTGAAAGCAGCTCATTAGGTTTTTTAATCTTCCTTTTTCACTCGATTTCTGAACGATAACAGACGATGAAAGTTATTGCCGCCATGTTGTCATTTTTTCGGCGGGAAAGGTTGTTTACATTTCTTTTTGCGTGCAAAATTCTCTTATCCGTAACGAACTCGTACAATTGCATGCTATTTGTGTTTGCTACGCGATGGTCTATATAAGATAAGATGCAAATGCTTGCTTACGTAAGTGTTCACTTGCGTGATGCTTTATTGTCGGCGTGAGAAAAATTGCGCTGTGTCGTCTCGTAAATCGTCTAATCGTATAGTAAATCGTCTCGAGTGCAATGATCAGTCTTAATACATATGTAAAACAAATGGTACCAATAACTGGGGACGTCCCGTTTCTAAGGACCTGGACGAGGCGTTCCGTATAAGGTGCGTGCGGTCCCGTTATACTAGATTTTAACACAGTGAATTTCAAAAAATATGTAAGTGAGTATTGTAAAAACGAGTGTTGAGCGCTCGACGTTCGAGCGCGGAGTGAGCGCTAATGGACTTTTAAGACTATCGTTAAAGGCTGGTTAGTGAGCGTTATATTACATTTTTTTAAGGTTTGATGGTCTTTAACCCTTGTAGTTAAAAGTTCGATTCTAACACGGTTAAGGTTTTGTAGCACTAACATAGCGGTTTTGACAACACTAATGTATGTAGGTAGGTAAGTGGGGCATACAGAGCCAAACACAGCAGAATTACGTTCATTCGTCATCGGTGGAAACAATTTTGGTCGATGATTTAGATGGGTTATTGCAAGGACCTAATAATTTAGTATGTTTTGTACCCACTGTCATTATTAAAAATAAAAATACAGTATCACTACACTTATTGTGGCAGTTTGATATTAATGTTCTCAAATAAGCCTTCCACTATCGAGAACGTTAAAATTTCTTTGGATCCCATTTCCCTGGTTACTGCTGTCCCGCTATAATATTACAAGTAGTATTCATGTTTCAATCAAATTTTTATTGTACCAAATAAATATTTTACCCAACTTGTTACCTAAAAATGTTTACTTATCTTTTCTAAAACCCAACTATCTACGGTTTGGTAAACCTTATTGATCGAAAGAAAGATTTTAAAGGCAAGCTTGTCTTTTTATAACCATCAGTAATGTAATTAAAACGGGGCCATATTATTATGATTTACTGGGACAAAAATTCGGGGCAGAATTTATTCATCGCACCTCCCAACGCGCCTCTGTTCAACCCAGTAACGGTTTGCTGCTATAGAATGCCTCCAGGTATTGAGCTCGCCTCATGTACGACTACGTTTTTAAAATAAATAAATGAAATAAATAATAGACGTTAATGTTCTATTATGTAATGAAGGTTAGAATCGATTGTGTTGGCGACTGTACCCACATACATTCTATAACGAGCTATAAAATCCGATGTCCATTCACCCGGATCTCTACAAATGATATAATAAAATATATAATGATAATGATATAATTTCAAAACGGCGTACAATGCTGCGCTACTACGTCGTCGCGCACGAATGGTCACAGGTGGCCGTATTTCTTTTCACCAATTGTTTATTTTTGCTTTACGAACGCGATGCGTGATTGTGTGTCGGAACCGATCATTTTACTGTCGTTAATTATACAATAAATTATATAATTCTGTCATTATGTTCGTTGGTGTACTGTTAATAATGAAATCAATAGGCACGTCTGAATATCAGCGCCTGGCACTCGCGGCCAGCATCAGCTGACACCTTGCTATTGCCAATAAATAACATTTAATCTTTTTTTTTCCTATGCTGTAGGTATTGTATTTCTATTTTTCGTAACTGGAGTGTGCCAATAAATGTTTTTTCGAGTTATTATGACGATAACCCGATATGAGTTGATCTCGATTTGACTAGAGCTCTAAATTTAACTGGAGCTCAATTTGACTTGTTCTCGATTTGACTAGAGCTCAATTTGACTAGATCTCAAATGGTCTATATCTCAGATTGACTACATCTCGATATGACGTACAGTGATCAAAGTATTTATTGTTGACATCTAAAATATCAGTCACAGACGTTAAAGTAATTTATTTGAATTCAGAGCTGTATAATAAAGAATATATGTTAAAATTAATGTTAAAATAATGTTCAGTTAAAAAATGCAAATGGTCAAAACTGCAAAATGACGACAAAATATTATAGAATATTAACACAACAATCCAAAATAAACCAAAAGTTCTTACAAAGTGATTAAACTCAGAAAGTTGTAAGAATGAGAGAGCTGCATTTTAATCAAGAGAATTGATTTATAATGAAAAACATAATCTTGACTGTTTGCTTTTTGTCGATTTGATTTCCTGACAATTTTATATTTAACGTCATGCTCCGAATGTATCTGATTATTATGACGAAGTTATTTTTATGTTATTTTATGCCATTTAGAAAATCAGTCATTTTGAGAACGTATAATTTTGAAATTTGGTCGCGTGAATACTATTTAGAAATCAGGTAATACAGACCGGAAGCAATATATAATAATATGTCATGCAATAGCATAGAAAATTAAGACAAAATAGTCCAAAAGTTCTTTCAAAGTGATTTAACTCAGAAAGTTATATATATACATAATTATTTTTTTATCTATTTCAAAGCATTTTCATTTGGCATACTATCCACCCTGTACTTCCAAATTTTTAATGAACTAAAACAATATACATATTTAGACGTATGAAAGAATATTTTCCCAAACTTGAAACAATGGATTCTGAGATAACTAATCGACATGAAAATGTTATGTATTTTTTTTGTAATAAATTCAATTTATTTGTGCTTTGTATTTAGCAAATATGTGTAAAAAAATTAGCAAAACTTTAAATTTTTGCCCAAAATATATAAAATAGTCATGGCGATGAATTAGGAATCATGAATGTAAAACATGGCTTTAGTCTTCGGGGATACATTTTACACAGCCTATATCATATTGTATAGTGTGTACCTATCTTTAAGTGGTTTTATAATAAAAAAACACTAGTGGTTTGTTTTCAATTTTGCATGGGTCCCAAGTTTTTGCAATAAACTAAACTACTGCGTAACTTTTAATAATGATTTATTAAAATTTCATGATAGCTTATGCGTGTGGGTTGGTGTTTAACATTCTACCTATCATATGTTTGAAGGTAACGCTTTAAAACCACTTTGAGCAAATTAAAATCACTTTAATGCCAGGTCTCCTGCTAAGGCTTTTATGTATGCGAAATATACGTGTACGTAAAGTGTGATTAGATTATTCAGGGTTGGCTACACATTTCGTGTTTTTTTCTTCCGTACCAGTTAGAAAATATCTAGGTACTCCAATATTAATCCATTTCAGGATGTAAAACCAGGTTCCTGAAGCCTTTACACTGGATTCCATTCATGACTCTCAAGTAGTTGATATGAAAATTATACGAATCTTAACATTTGAGATATTTGCCTTTTTTCACACATATTTATCTATTTAAACGGATCTCAATTACGTTTACCTTATATATTTTACTCGACGCTTCGGTTGGGCTATACCAACAAACAATAAAAATAAGTGAAACACGGGTGAGATCCGTTTAAATATAGAAATATAAAAGATTTTTATTTTTGCAAACAGCTAAATTTGCTAAATGCAAAAAGTCCACCTGATGGTAAATGGATACCGTCACCCGTAGACATGGTTCTTTTTCTCGCTTTTGGCGAACGTGCTACGAGTGAGTTTGAATTCTTATTCGCACGCTTTGCATGGTAGATTTCGATCATAAAATTCTAGGAGCCGAGCTACAAAGATTTCTGAGAGTTGCGAAATATCGCGTTGAATGCGAGTAGTGTTGCAAATCTTTAAAACAAATTGTAAAGAACTATTAAAGCTACTCATAAACAAAACACAAGGTGGCTGCGTTTACAACCATTACAGAAAGGTTAAAGGCAACTTAATAATGTACTCGTAGTACTCACAGCTGTGTAAAATTACGATAGCCAGCGATTATGTGACACATCGTTAATTCAAATTAGCGTTATTTGTTCTAAGTATCTTTTAACATTGCAAATTTTACATTATAAGTACATAATGTAACCGAACGATTTCTGAAGACCGAAACCTGCATTCTGCACAGTTTTAATTGACATATAGGTAATGTCATTTTTTTTTGGAAATCTGTATAAAAAATTGCGTATAAACTATAAAAATCTCAATAATCTCAGAATTATTAATGAAATTCATGGTTGCAGGCTATGAGAAAGGTTCGGTTACAGCGTGTATAGTACTTCCTAGAGAGAGCATGCTAAATTTGTTGTACTTTAGGTTTCTCATTAGGTACAAATACATTACGAAAACATTGGCTAATCCGGAAACAACTGAACGCTTCATCCACGTCTATGCAATAAAGTAGTAAAGTATCTCGTAATAAAGTATGCAATTATAGGTACCTACGGTAATATCTGTACTGTCCGGCCATTTGTGTAGTGTATAATGTCGGAGCCAGGGCCGTCTTTACCAGGGGGTGCAAGGGGTGCGGTGCACCCCCGGGCGCCCCGCGCCCGGGGGCGCCTGTCGAGCGCTGAATTCAGTGCCGGCTTTACCTATGGTGCAGGGGGTGCGGTGCACACGGGCGCAGGGTGTTAGGGGGCGCCGAGCGCCGCTCGCGACACCTCCAAAGAGTTCAAAACGCCTACTAGAGGGCGCCCTGCACCCGGGCGCTACATGAGCTAGAGCCGGCGCTGGTCGGAGCCATCCCTATTTAACACTGAAGGTCGAAGTCATAGCCATATCCGACATAAGAGATAATATTACCCATATTATATACATTCGAAGGGGAGAGTGCACGTTGCAATCCAACAGCCGCTTGGCGCACTCAACTGGCCACGTTACCCCTCTCTCACAGAAGACTACCTTGAAATGTACTGCATTTCCCACTTTATCGTATTTCCCTAATGTACGTACGTGTTTCGGTAATGAGTGAGATGTGCCAGAGCCCATTCCCATCCTATCTCTCCCCCTTTTTACCAACCTTTTCTTCAAATCCATTTCTATATCTCCAAAGGTGGGCAGCGCATCCGCAGTCGTGCCAACATTTGTCATTTTGGACTAATGTCATGTATCACGGATGTCTATGGGCGACAGTATCCACTTACCATCAGGTGGACTGTATGCTCGTCTGCCGCTTTCGTACATGAAAAAAATACCCAAATTATAACGAAAATCCACTTAAAAATATTTTCTTTCCTTTCAGGAAACCCGCAACCTCAGACCTCGAGCGTACACGCAAGGGGCTTTCCCTAACGCCTTACCCAGTGGCTTCCGACCCACGCCTTCCCTGGCCGAGCTGGCAGGCTACCAGCAGAGGCCTCAGCAAGAGCAGCAAGAAACCTACGTGAACCTGGTACCGGCGAGAGCACCTCAACAGCAACAGGTGTATGAGGAGCAGAGAGCACCACAAAGAACGCCACATAAAAAGGTACAGATTTCCTTAAGTCTTTATCTGCAGTTTACATTTATGTCTTCATGTCAATTATAGGACAGTGGTCTTCTAAGCAAGTTTAAAATGCGTGGAGAAGTCTCGTAAGGTTGGTTCGTAAGACTAGACCTCAGTCTTTTCCTTTTTGTATGCGATGTCGTTGCTCCAAAGAACAGGTGATATATGTTTTCTATTCTAGTCTACTGTATAATATTGATCTAGCGATTTTTTTTGTGAAAGATATATTAGCGATATATATTTTTGTGATATATAAAGTTATAGTTTTATGCTAAAATAAAGTCTGACCAACGATTGAAATAAATCGCCAGTAATTACTGTAATTCAACATCCCACTGTAGGGCACACTCCACCGCCGCACCGGCCGGATTCAATATGGATGGTGGGATGGGATGATACACATGCTTCAGATTTTGTATTTATTAGTCACGACATTTCTCGCGACGCTTTGCTCCAACGTCGAGCTAGTGATGATCGAAATACACACTTAAATAATACGAAATCACTGTACGAACCGAAGTTCGAAATGTAGACTTCAAGAATGTGAATCGAGAATAGAGCACCCTAGGCTAATTACTAATCCGTAGGACACTGAATCAGGGATATAAAATTTTAAGGCTCTGCAACTTGGAAACGAAACAGTTTTTTTCTGTGCGATTATAACAACTGTTAATAATCTAAAATTAATAAATATTAAAAAAAAATAAGTAGTAAAGGCACTTAAAAATGTCTATTTTCGTTTAGGTTCAAGAACAACGTCCAGCAAATATTCAGCAGCAAGAATTAGAGGAAGAGGAAGAGCAAAAGGAAGAACCCGACAGGCTCTCCCAATTGCTCCAACAATCCAAGTTTGACTGCGTCGGCAAAAATGGCTACTACGCCGACCAGGAACTTAGCTGTGAAATCTTCCACTACTGCCAGGATAGCGTCAAACATTCCTGGATTTGCCCCGATGGATTTACTTTCCACCAGGTAAGTTTGAAGTCAGATGTGCATATTATTCTTAATCCTGGATATTAAGAGTCCTGAATAGATCCTATAGAGAATAGCACTTGACCACTGGAAATTGTGGAAACCGGAAACCCAACGGGTCATCTAATCTACGTAGTCAATTTTTTTTTTAATTCAATACTGACCTTTATAATAGACACATTTCTTCGATATTTTTCTAAAAACATAAATAACAAATCTATCGAAACAGAGGTACACACAACACAACACACTCAATTTGTGTGCTTGTACTTGTATCAGCCTATAACGTCATAGGTCAGCAGGGTATAGGCCTCCCCTATTAAATCACTACCGGGTTTCGGGTTATAAACCATCACGCGGACCCAGTACGGGTTGGTGGATACACACGATCACACGAATGTGGGTCTAGTATAGATACTTCTAGGCTATCACTGCCAGGGGCGGACCGTGAATTTGGGGGACCCTGGGCTAACACTAGTTGGGGGCCTACCCAATTAATCAAACTAATGGCCGTTTTGTCAAAAAACTATTTTCTATAATGATGTATAGGTCCATTATGTATATATTATCCATTGTCTTCAATGGGGGCTGGGGGCCCTGGGCTGCAGCCCCAAAAAGCCCATAAATAAATCCGCCCCTGATCACCGCTACTAAATTACTCAATTTACAAACTAACAATAGTCACAATAAACATTACGTTTCCTACAGGTGCACCTAATCTGCATGCCACCAACACACGACAACATCTGTCAAAAGTCCGCCAAATACCACTTCGTCAACGAGTACCTGTACCGACCCATCAACGAGGAGGAGGTCCAGAGGAAGCCCAACGTGTCCCTCAAGTACTCCGACCGGTACTACCCGGCTGAAGTGTATAGGGACGACAGATATGACGACGAGGAAGAAGAGGTTCGTAAAGTCATTTAATGTGTAGTGTAAAAGCTAGAAGCAGTAAAGGATACCTGTACCGATTCATTAACCAAGAGGATACAAGATGATTCGTTACCAAGAGGAGCTCATTTGCCACCTTTTCTTCATAATAATAATAAAAAAATTAATGAACTCGTGGCACCCATACTCTTTTTGTGTTTAAGTTTTAACAGTTTTAAAAATTCAAGTAATTCCTCTTTTTCAATAGTTCTATACTTAATCGCCTCAGTAGTTACAGTCTTAGCTAACCTCGTGTAAAGCCTCGTCTACCGCCTTCTTACTAGAATAGAAATATTCTAGAATTACCGTCTTTTGTCTGACCGTTCCATTGTTTGAATAATTGAAACAAATATGTTGAATATTAAAAGAAAGGAAGTAAAATATTTGAATGCTATCAACATATCAAATAAAATTCAATGCCATGCAATGAAAAAGGCCCTTTCAGTATCCACTGCTGTACATGGGCCTTCACATGCACATTGTTTTGCGTGCGGCCTTAAAATGCCACGCTTGCTCGTTGGCGAGTCAACTATTTTAGAGGTGATGTACTTCCTCAGCGCTCATGATAGCGGCTTTATTACCCCCTAATCGCCTTTTACGACATGGCAATTAAAAAATACAAAATAATATTCATTGTTGTGCCAATCGGCGCCAATTCATTATATGTCGCAACGTGAACTGAGGCGCAGATTTTTAGTTGGAGCTGTAACGGTGACCACGGACTGGCCACAATAGACCGTGACATTTATACACCAAACCTTACCTAAAGAATAACAGAGAATAAAGAGAACAGAAAAATCTGCATAAAAATATAAATATAAATGAATATGAAAATGAAAATATGACAATAAATAAAGATGAAATGAAATTAAACAGAATTTAAATTTAATAACTGTAATTTAAACTAAATGTCCGTTACGGTAGCAGACTTTTGTAATTCTAAAAGAAATCTATATTGCAGGAGGAGGCCCCACGGCGGGCGCCGGCGCAACAACTGCAAGCGCGACCCTCGCCCCGGCCTCAACAACAACAACAGCCCCAAGTGTTCCACTCAGCGGAGGAAGTCAACATCCCCCTCGTGCAGAGGCGCCCTCAGCGTCCATACGACTTCGACTTCTAAACAGCATTACAATAAATACGGGAAATATAGACGATTCTTCGTCTAAGAACCCGATAAATAGACGATTCTACGTCTAAGAGCCCGATAAATAGACGATTCTTCGTCTAAGAGCCCGATAAATAGACTATTCTTCATCTAAGAACCCGTTAGATAGACGATTCTTCGTCTAAGAGTCCGATAAATAGACGATTCTGTCTTAGTTGAAGTCAACATCCCCCTCGTGTAGAGGCGCCATCATTATCCATACGACTTTGATTTCTAAACCGCATTATAATAAGTGCCGGATAAATAAATGATTCTCCTTCTGAGAACCGGGTAAAAAGATGATTTCGCGAGTTAATTTTAGACCGAGTCGTGTTCTAAGGACCAGTGTGCCCAGAGTTTGTTTGGTCTTAACTATTCTAAGTCTAAATGTTAAACCGAGCCGTGTTCTGGGGACATTATGCAGTCTGACTGGAGTTTAATTTCGACTACTCCGACTAAGTCTAAGGCCGGATAAATAGATGATTCTCGAACTTAGGATTAGTCACAGTGATGTTTTATAACACCTTATGCGGTCTGCATAGAGGTTAGTTTCCAATGACACGATCTAAATCTAAGCAAAGTACGATCTTAGAATCGTCTATTTATCCGTACCTGAGTGTAAGAAATTTTTATTTATCTGGGCTTTAGTTTCCATTTGTTACCAATGCTCAATACTGAAGTCAATTATCGTTATCAATGCAACACTTCATGATATATCATCTAAGTAAATAAATCGTAAATTAATAATGCTTCACAAAATTCCTTTAAATAATTATTTAGAGTTGCTGGATGTGGTTTTCATATATGTATTTCAAATTGACTATACAAAATTTTGTATTGTACCTACGTTTTTAATAATGTTTAGTTTACATTTCCACTTTGTAATAGTCCCTCCTTGGCGCAACGATTATCTAGCAACATCATCGAATTACAGACAGAGAAGTGTATCAATGAAGTTAAATTTAGTTAAGGGTTAATTAAAATTATTTATATTTCTGTATAATAAAAGTACTCGTTATTAATAAGTTACAAATTAGTTATAAGCTAGTCTTTTTTTATTAAAAATAAAAAATGAAATAAAATATATAATGTTTTGTTTTATTACTTTCTTGAAACCCCACGAATATGTTACAGTGAATTTTTTGGATAAAGGTATAAATTTTTCGTTCTTATCATTAATATTTGTTACTATATGTAGGGGATTGCAATTTCTTTCCATCTATCCTTCAGCGTGAGTTCAGTGGCAATTGGCCACAATAAATGAGAATATTTGCAATAGTCTACTTTTCCGTCATTATCAGTGAAATATTTCATCGCCACTGTAAAATAAAATTTAAATAATTCACAAATGTTCCATTAACATAGTTTAGGTTTTACTCGACTATGGCAAAGCCAAAGAAGGGTTTTGATTTGAGCAGACTGCTCAGTCAGTATGTATGTTCATCTGTTCCCCCGTAGCTCCTAAACCACTAATCACATTTTGACTGATGAGGTGTCGTTGGATTTGTCTTAATGTTCCGCATAACGTAGGCTAAGTATATGATTACTTTAAATCCAACATAGTGGTTATGAATCACGAAAATACATGTGGCAAAAGAAATAAATGAAGATAAGTGTATTGTGTTTAATATCAATTTAATGTGCACATTCTAAAAATATATAATTTATACATATAAAAATGAGCCCTATAAATGCAACAAACTAAATTAAAAAAACATCATAAGCTCAATAATTGGACCCCGAAATAGTTAAAAAAAAAATAGTCTGAAAACTAAAACCCGACTACGCAAAAGTTTCTAATAAGTTTTATGTTCTTGGGATACCATTTATATTAGCGTAGTCGCACGTTTGCAAACTTAAAGAGTAATCTTTTTATCTGACTTCCGACTATGCCATATTTAAGTTAAATGCATTCTTTTATAAATGTGTGAGAGTCGAGACACAGGCGAATGTTTATCCGGGTTGATCTTATATTTATTTTTGTAGAACTAGCCTACCCGACATTGAAGTGCTCACAAGGTGCATGTACATCTCTCAAGTAGGTTTGCGCAGTCTATATCTATGTCTAACATAGTTTTTCTAGCTTCTAGACTATTCTAGATACTTTTATTTATTTATTATTATTATCTGTTTAGGATATTTTACCTTGTTTTCAATACTATTATTATTAAAGAATGTCTATAGGACTAATAATATTTTCGTGGCTAAAAATACAACAGAACGAAGAGCATTAGATGTGTGCTGAATGACTCAGGTTGTCAGTGCCTCTTTTTGTTGTGAAATAAATATTGACATTTCACAATTGTCAACTAATTGTCAAAATCGAATCGAATCAAAACCTAACCCTTCTAAATATTTTTTATTAAATCTGTATACAGTTAATTAATTTATTACCATTTCCATCTCTATGTTGCATAGGATATACATTGCGCTACGTACAGCGGGTACAATGATATCCAATACTTTATTGATTTTCGTTTATAGGTAAAAGTAAGAAAAAACTAGTTGTGTAAAATGTTCGATTTTCAAATCTTCCGCTGGTCTACAAAGATGGACAGCATGGAGTACAAGGACTACCACGAGTCTCTTATGAAAAACAACAATGGTACCACACTACTGAGGACATTTTTCTATATTTTCTTCATGGTCCAGTGCACCATATACAGCTCTGTTAGTCGATGGTCTTCGCCGTGGATACAGTTTATTTCAGAGTATCTCAGTCTAATGGTAACATTATGTCTTGCTCTTACGCAAATGCAGGACTACATATACTTTGTCAATGCTATAGGACTACTACTTGCAGTCTTAGTGTACTGGCGTATCTGCGACAATGATCTTTCTGGACACTTTCTACGCCCTAACGTATTCACCACTAAAACTGTATTATCAATCAGCTGTATGAGAGGACTGACGTATTTAATAACTAATTTCTGTATAATAGCAGTTGATTTCCACGATTTTCCAAGATATCTAGCAAAGACAGAGAGATATGGCTACAGTCTTATGGATACTGGAGTGGGATTATTCATTATAATGGGTGGCCTCGTGCACAAAGAAATATGTAGAGAACATTTCAAAACTATCATTGAAAAGAATGCAAAGCTTATTTCTGTACTCTTGATTATGGGAGTTGTGAGATTTGTATCAGTGAAACTCTTCGGATACCAAGAGCATGTTACAGAGTATGGGGTGCATTGGAACTTTTTCTTTACAATAGCAGTTTGTAAGTTTTTATCGACTGCTGTTCTATGTTATTATGATAAAACCCTTATCTGCAGCATAATAATCTTATTGCTACATGAGACTTTGTTCTACATTGGGTTACAAGATTGGGTGTTCAGTAGTGCTCCCCGTGACACATTGTTAGCTGCTAATCGGGAGGGACTCCTCTCCTGTCTTGGTTTTACAGCTATGTACTTCTTTGCTGTGCATTTGAAGAGAGTATTAACTGACCGAAACGTTACTAGAGCTCATGTACTCTCTGAGATTGTCACATGGATTCTCATCCTTTGGCCTTTGTCATATATTTTGGACTGGTTCCTCCCAACATCCAGGACTTTAGCCAACGCAGCTTATTGTACCTATGTGATGGCTATTACATGCACTGTGTTGGCAGTGTTTTACAGCTGTGAAGTGATCTTCCGAGATGCAAATAAGATTTATTCTTTTAAAGTGCCTTTGCTTTTATCTAGCATAAATAAAACTGGTTTGATTTACTTTCTTGTGGCTAATGTTTTAACTGGTGTTATTAATATGGCTACACAGACTTTGTCATTTGCTCCCTTTGGTACATTTCTGATACTGAATATGTATATGATAATGAATCTTGCATTGACTGAGCTCATTGTTATGGTTTTGTCTAGAATTTTCGGGAAATAACAGCTGGTGTTAAGTGTAAGATTAACCTTTAAGCACAGAAATAGGTAGGTGGGCCTATAAAAATATTGAGCAATTTTACGTTTTTTTCATTTGAAAGAACAGACAGTGATAAAGTTTATATAAATTGAAAAGTTAACATTTGCAAGGGAAAATCGCCCTTATGTTTTAGATATGGCAAATTGAAACTCAACTTTGAAGTGGTCAACATTATCATTGGCCCACTTCTACCTGTTTAATTTATTATGTAATATCATTGTAAAAATATAAATAAAATCATTAAAAAGAGGATGCAGGGGTGATAATTTTGGCTAGGGCTGTTTGAATTGAGTTGAAGTTATCTATGGACATTGCTATAAATTATATTTATTTTTAAATGATTCCAAATTAAAAAGATTATTGGAAAATGTTTATTTTAATGTTTTAAAAATGGATTATTAATTTAATCTTAATAAGCTATATAATTACTAGGGTATCTTTTGACTGCATAATTATGATTATTAACCAGATTATGCTTTATTTTAAACAAGTGATCCAACCTGGGTTCACTCATGTTCCTAGGAAGCTCAAACATAGCCATTTCTTATTTCCATATGCATTAGTTGAGCGTCCTGAAAGTGAAACATTTTCAAAGTAAGTTTGTAGTTGAGTTTACCTCTTAGTTCTTATATATAAATAAAGAAAGTCGCAATTACATATAAAGGTACGATGTCTAAAGCAAAGCAAGTTTAAAGACTTGTTAGCATTTTGAATTATACATTTTAAAATTAAGTTTGTTAATCTTTTAGGTCTTCAGAATAATATATACTAAATAAATATATTTAATCTGTAGGTATGTTGAATTCTAAGTAATTAATTTTGGATTACAATGAATTTGAAATAAAAGACTTGTTTCAAACTGAATTTAACTTTTATTGAGTCCTTTATTATTTATACATTGATATTTAAAGCTAAAAAAGTTACGCAAAGCTACCTCATACCTCTTCTCCCTCAATTCGTCCACGGAGCTTTTAACTAGTATGTATGTAAGTGAATGTTTTGTCAGATTGAAAGATGTTGCAACATATAGCTTCATTTACTTATTAGGTAGCTTTGCGTTAGATACGATACACACTAAATACCCGCAGCATAGATTTTTACATAAAATAGTGCATTGTCCTGTACTGTTTGAATATGAAAAATAAATGAACACCAAATGAATGGCAGCAAATTTAATGGTGCGTTAGGAGCAAATTATAAGAGGACCGTGTCGATTTGATGATATTCAAAAATACGTTGTTTTATGGATCATGATTTGCTGCTCATTTCGTATTTTAACTGCTCATTCAAATATAAGCCTTTGTTGATTATTACTAGAATTACAGTTTTGGTAAAAAATTGAATTTTAAAAACAAATTATGAGAACAAAAATTAAAATTTATTGCATTACTTTCTTGATAAAGGATTGAAATACTCAAAATTGTAATTTTATTAAAAAAATATATTGATTGCTATCTTAAAAGTACAAAATGCGTTCTTTAATCGAATGTTTACTCTAGGAACTAGCTAGTCTACATGGTTTCTTTAGGAATATTCTTTGGAATATATGTTTTTTCTAAATGCTTTCTATCTTCTATTTTGAGACTGTCAACGTTATATGTCACATCTCAAAAATTTCTCTTAAAGTAAGAAGAAATATGTTGGATATGACATTATTATTCAAATTATTTAACAATGCTGTTGATTGCCCCCCCCCCCCCGAATCTCTTGAGTAAATTTACTTTGAGAGTACCTATTAGAACACCCGTCTACTCAATCGGACTATTCCAGACGTGCAAACACGGAACTAATCTAGGAAAACATTCCCCTGTATCTCGGATATCACTGATCTTTAATAAATTTTCAATCGTCCCCACTTTCCTTAAACAAAGGAATTTTTCAAATTGCTGACTTACCTCTTATAGCTGTCCTTTTTTTGTAACATTTTTAAAATTATAATGAATATTATTATTTTTATAAATGAACTCATTTTTTCCACATATGTATATGTAATAATATACATATGTGGATGTATGTATATTATTACAAACCACATATGTTGTTTTGGCCTACTATGAATGCAATTTGAATCGCATATAGTGATAACCTGTAGGTAGAGGAACAATTATAATGGAACCACCACTTTTTATATGTATATTGTATTGTTACCTATATACTTGTTTATTGTTACCTCTCTTAGTTATCCAAATGAAATAAATAAAAAATGGGACCAATTACTTTCAAGTATTAAAAATTAATCTCCGACTAAAACATTTACTCTAAAATTTTTCTTTTGTGAAAAAGAGGTAGTTTGGGCTTGTTGAATTATGTCTAATAAATATTAACCCTAATCTTCTAACACTTTATCTTTGATTGGAATATTCCTTGAATATCCAAATAAGGATGTTTCACACCTTACATAGTTTATATTTCTCATTTATGGTGTAGCAGCGAAGCGAATAACAATTTAAATTGGACATTAATTTCTTTAACATACGGTGAAAATAGCATAAACATCAAGTGAACAGGAGCGAAGATAAGCATATCAATAAGTATCGATGGTCATTTTGAACCTATTAAAGAGCTAAAAGTTCACTTTAGATCGTTACCGTCGCATTACGTTTTTTTTTTAATCTAAACACACGTTAATTTTATCTATGCAGTCTTTCATCCCATTGAATTACAAATATCACTATATATTAAAACTTAATTTTTACATAGGCATTGTAATCAAATCCATAAAATTTTATATATTTTACAACCCGAGTACTTAGGTTGTGACTTGTGTATAAATATCCGTATATGCAGCAAATTACTTTCCCGTCGATGTATTTAAGGTATCAAAGCGAGGGATTTGTTTTTTACTCACACGGACTCACCACTACACGCAAGGCGAACGCGCCTTCGCCAGTTACAACAACTATCACATTTATTCATATACTTTTTCTGGTTGCAAGCCTACCCTACAGTAATACTTGAATTTATTATAATACTAGACTAGAATCTCGTTGTTAAAATTGTATTGTAAGCGCGGTCTCCGCGACCTTAAGAAGAACGTTGTAAGAACGTCCGCGACCGCTCGCTGCGGTGTTTAAGGGTTCAATGGAGAGGTACACCATTTCTTATTTTTTACGCAAAAAAGGCTTGAGATATTATTTTAGCAAGGCAAAAAATATTTTAGCGTCTATTTTTATTTAAATATGAAAAATCGGCTAATTCTAAACCTAATGAACTTCTCCATTGTAGTATTTTTAACAATGCGAAGGATTGCGGGAAGAATGGAGTCTTGGGGAAAATACTGGAAAACTTATTACTAATGGATTTTTCGAAGTATGTTATGGTTATCATCTGTAGAGAACGGGCAGTGGAATATAGGGGTCAAGATACCGAAAACCATCTAATTATCCAGACCTTAAGACCTAATAGTTTACGTTCAAAAGTGGGACTTGATCACTAATTCTAATATATTTGGGGCGCCTAAAAAACAATTTGGTAACGCAGTAGACTGTAAAGTACAAACTGCTTATGACTAAAACTGTGAGGTAGAAGAATAGGTACGGGAACCTAGTTGACGACCAGAACACTGTGTATCTCATGTGTTGGTAATTTTCTGAAAAAAAATAAAGAAATATATATAAATTAAATATCCGTGCATGGAGGGAGTAATTTGATAAGTCAAAATCAATTATTTGTCAAGGGTTTAATGCTGAAATCGAGTTCTCTGAACCTAACGAGTATTGAAAGATTTCAGTTTTTTTATTGTAAATCCAAAAGTGATACAACGTGTTAATTATAATTTTATCTATCTCGAGTTATCAACATATTCCAGCCGTGCACGGATATATTTTTTAAATAACATGACACTCGTTAGGGATGCAGCATGCGCTCTTGTCTCGAAATCTCTTATTTAAATACAGGGTTAAATAAAAATATCTGCAGCCTCTTAACAAAAAAAAATCTATCATTAAAACTAACGACATTTGTTATAATATTTTTTTTGGATCTTGATATAAGCCCTAAAAAAGGTATTTCTTTTAAATGAAGTCTCTGATTTTGTTACTCTATACACCACTCACTACACGCGCCATACACTGCATTTATTAACGGCTGCTAATCGAACCGCCACTATTAGATGTCTTTAATGTCTATGTAAATCGGTGCGAGTGTGCGCACGCGGCACGAGTGAGTGAGCGAGTGGTTTGTGTGAAAAAAGTGTTGAATTTATAAGTTTTGGAACAAAAATTGTCAGTTTTCACGAAAGAAATTCATTGGTAGGAAGGTGCAAGTTTTATTTAATTATTAACCTTACTTTGACCACGGTCGGACATACAAATTGTCTTGTGCATGAGGGGTGTATGCCTCAAAACGTCACGTTGGCCAAGCAGGTTGGAGAGTCCACTTTTAGAAGTGGTGTAGCTCCTCGGGGCTTGTGGTAGCCGCTTTGTTATCCCTTAGTCGCCTTTTTTGAAACCCCCGGGAAGAGATGAGATGAGAGAGATGGAAGAGGTGCTATTCTATAGTCGGCCGACACCACACGGTTGAATAAATTAAATGCATACAAACGTACAACTGCTACGTATTCACAATATTAACCTAACCTTACAGCATTTATTCCTATCTACTTATTCAACCATGGGCAGCGGTAACACTTACCATCGCGTGGGACCATGTGCTCGTCCACCTACTTTACTATAAAAAAAAAATGTTTATTCATATTATTCCCATCCGAAGGTTGTCGGGCAGAAATAATAATAAATAACGCCCACACACTAGGATTCCCTGTGTCGTGGGTCCAGAGACACATACAAAGACAAACTCAGACGCACACCCAGACCCGAACATAAGTTTGTCTTTTTTTTTGATTAAACAAATGTATGTCCGGCCAGGGATCGAACCCCAGACCTTTTGCATACCAAATAGGGGTCACTACCAACTACACCAATCGGTCGGTCTTTTAGCAATAAGGCATTGTGTATTTTGTGTCTACAATGTGTCCCTTATTATTTTATTGTGGTGTGCAATAAACAGTTTTATCTATCTATTTAATTAGAATGGCCTTTATTCACAGGAAAATAAGGTTTAACTTACCTAGTACTGCTGCTCCATAACCGATGCTACTCGTTCCCATTCTATATGAACACGTCGGTACAAATATTTCATACAACAAATCCCCATTCAAGTCTACATCCAGTACTCTGTCACCGGGGTTTATGCTGCATGTTTGTCTATGGTCGAGCTCTTTACTTTGTTTGACATACTTTGATTGATGCAAATGAGCGCAGAAGTATATGTGTGGACGGATTTCGTTGTTCACCTAAAACAATGAAAAATAACGTAGATAAATCATTACGAAATTCGATATCGTAATCTCCGTAAATATATATGATACATAGTATATGTAGTAGATATGTTACGTATTATCACGTTATCGGCACCTTATTATCACTTCTTCTCTAGGAGAAAAGGGACTTTATTATCACTTCTAGTTTCCTACATATCTGATAGATTTTAAATAAAAATACGTAAGTACTTCGTTGTTTTATCTTAACAATTACAAATTAGGTCACGTTTTTATTTAACCAGAATCTCTAAACAACAAAATTTTAAGTGTGACAATCTTAAAAACCAGCAAAGCGTATTCGGAAACGCTTATCACAAGCAGTCTCGAGAAACAAGTCAGAATGTTTCTATTATTTACTGTTTTTTTCTTAATCCTGCTATTAAAATGTTTCTTCAGTGACACGTTTTATACTTTTAATAGTAACTCACCAGTTTACTAGCCACATATTTGGATGTCAGTGGATAATGTGAAACAACAATCCTGACGCTCTGATTGTCCTCTGTATCCATCTGCGGGAAGGAGTGTGTGATGCCATCCACTTTGTAGAACGATATGTTTCTGAATGCAATTATGTGAGGCTGGTCAAACACTTTATCGAATTCCACCACCTTGTCCTTTCTTATCGGTTCATTTTCGCCACCTATGTCATTGTCGCCTGGTAGCCACACTTGCTGAAAGAGAATTATTTATTTTCTATACATCTTCCAGACATTTATAATCTTTAAAGTGAACCTACACCTAAACCTAGTGCACCGGGCGATCGACATCTACGTCCATACATTTTGAAATGGACAGCGTGGATTGGAGGAATTAATGAAGATCGAATGAAAATATAGATCGACGTCGACCTATTCGATCCATATTGATTGGATCTAAACGTCAATCGAGTACAGTCTATGTGCACCTAACAGAGGCGTCATTCAATATTTTGTTGCAGTGTATAGTATGTGTGATACAAAGTCTAAAACAATAATTTTCGGGATGTTTTGCCTGTCTAGATGCGCCAAAAACTACTGCACGGATTTTAATGAAACTTAGCATAGTTCTAACTTATGTACTGGGTTAACATTTATATCCAGATCAATTATAAAGTATCCACTGAAATCAAGCTAACCATACATGCTAATCACGAAATGAACACCTACGTGCATGAAATTGCAGTTTCCTATATAGAAAGAAGGTGGCAGACAAGTAGGCAGTCCAACTGCTGGTGAATGGATGCTGTCGCTCATAAATATCTGCAATACATGGCAATATGAGTCCAGAATGACAAACAATGACACTCACACCAATGCACTGCTTATCTTTGGAGATTTTCAAATGGATTTGGAAAAGGGGTTGGGAAAACGGGGAATAGGAAGTTTAATGTGACGAGGCGTTTTCCACATCCCATTACACATCTCAATCATCCTTGGGAGGGTTGGGGTGAAATGGGGAGTTTATGATATCATGGAATAATGGAATAGGGAGTTTATTTTATTCCATTACATATATTCTTTATTTGACGAGACGGGAGGATGTTGGGATGGAAAATGGGCTCTGGTATATCCTACACTGCCTCAACACATACGTACATTTTGCAGGAAATAGCATAGGGTGGGAAATATAGTACATTTTTGTCTTCTTTGTCGTCTTCAACTCTGCCAGTTAAGTGCAGCGAGGCTGCTTGATTGCAGCATGCATCTTTTCCCTATTTATCTCTACAAAGATGACTTATGTACCTATCAAAATCTTAAATCAAAAAGGTAACAATGAAAGTTTGTGCACCCAAAATCTCTAATTTTTTTTTTTACTTATATGTTTATACTTATATTTTATTAATACTCATATTTTTTTTTCCAAATTTTTGTCCACGGTTAAATCGACCTTTGAAAAAATTATCTATAAGATATTTTTCTTCCTTTATACTTTGTTTTAATTTTACAAATAATATGTCCTGGCCTAAGGGGGTCCCTAACTTATCAGCAAACTTCTCAGTACACGGTCTTCATTCAAGAACTTGTCTACCCCATTGGTTGTCAAATGATATTCGCATAAAATTTTATAAACAGTTAACACAGTTATAGAAAGTATTCTGAACATACCACGACAGGATAGTCAATGTCAAATATACTAGAGAGCCTCTTAACATAGCCATGAAATTGTGGCATTGTTGCTATAGAGCCCTCGTCCATCAGATCTCCGAGGTACACCAGCACATCTGGTCTGAAGTGCTTCAGTACCACCGAGAATGTTGACTTTAAATAGCTGAAATAAAAAAGTCAAGACTCATTGAAAGATTATGAAAAATTATTTTTGTAGACATTTGATGGATTATCTCAGATAAATATTAGGCAGGTCATGCTTTTTTATTTATCTGTTATCAAAGTTATCTTTGTATTTGAGAGATACGCTTAAAGCCTTTGGTATTTCTAAATATATATCAATAGCTTAAATATATCAATAAGTGAATGTTTGGCTTTTTTATATTCTCCTCAATGTTTCAGATGGGTGTTTGAGATTATCCAACTAATGGTATGTGGATACAGTCACTTATGGACATCTATGATACATTTCAATATGAGTCAAAAACAACACATGTTGCATACAATCTGCAGATGCATTCTTTATATTTAGAGATATGATTTGGAAAAAACACTCCATAACATTATTTATGCTATGAAATGGAAAACGAAATGTTTAGTAAGGTCTTTTCTAAATAATACAACTATTTACCGGTCACTATCCCAGTTAAAAAGGTAGCTCAAAGGAGGCGGAACTGCCAATTCTCCTTGGATCTGAGGGTCCGCAATGAACAGTATCTTGGTGCACGGTATATCCTCTTGACATTCTAGCTCCTGCCAGTATACAGGCTGTAAGTGGTAGACAAACCATTCGCAGTAAATAACAGCGCCTACGAGCACTGCTATACAGTATTTGACAACGGCACTGAAAGTAAAAATTAGACAAGGTTCATGATTTTATTTCATTTATTTATTTATTTACTAAGTCTCACAAACAGAATTTACATTTTATAACACTTACTTAAGATTTAAACTAAAACATAGTTTGAGTAACATACCAAAACAGGCAACATAACACAATTAATAATATGTACTAACTCTGAATTTTACCATAAACAAAGTTTTTGGCTAAAGTATGAATATAGAGGCTTATGAAGTTTCCTTTAATTATTTAGATGCTTGATTACAGAATCGGGATATTGATCCATAGAATATAACTAATTTTTATTGGTTGCAGCTAGATCATTATACTCTCTAAACATAGGACGAATAGGCAAATTAAATACAATGTTTGTAGGAGCATATGGAATAAAGAAGGTTCTGTTCTAGCAGATCTACCTCCACATTTCGTGCACATAAATTTAATTGATGATATTGTATCAGTGTCAACCAAGCCATGAACTATTTTAAATAATACCAAGAGATCACTTATTCTCCCAGAACATTAAAGTGACAACACTTTGTAATGATCAAGTCTATCATGATAATTATGTAGTATAAACATTTTACCATGTCTGTAACTCCTTGTCCACTATTTGTGTATGCTATTCTCTTTTTGTGTATCTCATAAAGGTATCCATATAGAGGAGCCATACTAAAGTATATCTCTCACAAGTATTAAAAAGTATTTGTAATGTTAGGGGTTTTTTAAAATGTTTACTCATCCTTATTAAGCCGGGAAGTTTATTAGCTCTTGTTACAATGTTATTAATATGATCTCTAAATGACATTGCACAATTAAAAATTACTCCCAGATTTTTTTCTGTTTTTTGCACCAATATATTGTTGTTAATTGCATGAGGGTAAACTATTTTATTATTATTATTAGTGAACAATATTATGAAAGATTTTGTAATATTAAGACACATCTTTTCAATGCACCATAAATTATTAACATGAGATCAGATTGTAGCACTATAGATACTTTATTAGATTTTATGCATTTAAGTTCTCTGTCATCTGCATATTATAAACAATTTGACTTTAATATAGACACAGTGCCGGATTACCCACATAGCAAGAGTAGCAGATGCTAAGGGCCCCGCGCATTGGGGGGCCCCGGCACCCACACCTGTCTGTGTAATTTTTTTTTAAGAAAGAACTTAAGTACCTAATGCAAACCAAGGGCCTGTCATTATCCTGTCAGGACATTGTCATTTATAAATATTACAAACAAAAGGGAATCCAAAATAGAAGCCTGGGGTACGCCTGAGCCAATGTGAATTGGTTCAGTTGTGTAACCCTTGATAGTAACAATTTGTGATCTATTTTCGATATAAGATGATATCCATCTTAGAAGATCCCCGTGGCTACCTTTTCCTGACACTTTTGTATTAGTATTTTTTGGCCTTTTGAAAGTCGGTATAAATAGAATCCACCTGAACACTGTTACCGAAGTCTTCACAAATAAACTCTGAATATTCCATAAGATTAGTGACCTTATTCCTTACAAAACCATGCTGCTGTGTGGCCAGAGAAAAATTGATATTTGCATAATAATATAAACTATCATATACTGAGGACTCAAAAACCTTAGGAAAACAGCACAATATGCTAATAGGGCACTGCGATAACGCCGTAGTTATGGTAGCGATGCGGTAGTTGTTACATTGCGATTTGTCCACGGGCTTACTTTACTTTTACTATATAAACGGAGATAAAATTTGCAGGTTAAATCTAATAATTTAATTTTCGATTTAAATATGAGTCGCTTACCTTCTCCTAAGATACATGAAGATACTATCTATAATAAGGAATATCTCACAAACTCAAATAAATTATGGAGCAAACTTTTATCTACCGCCAAAAAACATAATTATAGGAAAGCAAACAATATAAATAAACGTTTTGTTTCTTCTTTTTCTCGTAATTGACAGCTGTTTTAATCAATTACTGATCTAACGTGTAGATGTCTATAATTGACAATATAACAGTTTAAAAATTTTGTTTATTTTGAAAATTGTGTGCGAAATTAATTTTAATAGTTTCTTTAACTGTAACTAAAGTTTTTAATATTTACCATTTAACAAAGACAAATGAAGTAACGAAACGTTGAAAGGAAAATTAATGCATTCAATTTAAAAAAAATCTCTGTAATATGTACATGTATATTTTTCATGTACATATTGTATTTATTTTTATGTATCTAAAATAATCTTTCATCATTTTGAGAATGGTTCTCATATTGTAATGATGAAAATGTAAGTCGTTACAATTTTCTATTATGACAATATCAGTTGTGGCATTTTAACATATAATTTGAACGCTATTTTATTGCGGCGATTTGACAGGTCAGCTTCAAGCCACTTTTTAGCTTCCTGTGTAGCGTATTTTAATTTTATTTTCTGTTATCCTTTCGTTTACGCGTTATAAATATTATGTACGTAGACGTAATAGTACTTTAACTATCCTATCAGTTTGTTCCTAAGTGCACTTACAGTGTTACATAAACGGTAGGGAGCTATTGTGTCGGCGGTCCCGATGAATATACCTATAGTACGTCAATGAATGAATGGTTGCGGTGAGATAATGGATGTGGATACTCCAAACATATTGAAAAGGTGCAGCAGCGCACCTCTGATCAATGAGGCGTCGTCCACGGCGGCCACGTCGCCCACGACCAACACCGCTCCCAGGTAAAATACAAGAATGTAAAAGACACGCCTCCAGGAATTCGCACACGGTACTTGGTACTAAGCTTACTATTTTTGACAGCTGTTGAGGTCGACAGTGGGTGCCGTGCCCGTATTTAGCACCGTGTTTGTATATTACTCAGTCTCCATTAAGCTTTATTTGCACTGATCATTGTTTCACTGTATTTTGATGATGTGTTCAAGTGAGATTATTGTCGAAAATTGGTACGCATTCCATGTTTGTAGTCAGTAGTTGATAGTGTTGACAATGTCACTGCTTTTAGAGGTAGCAACGATTTTATTATCTACTTCAGAACAATCCTTTTCAAGTGTTTTTGAAGAATAACTATATGAATATGCATGGATGTCTCATTAGCATAAGAAATCCAATAGTTATCCAATGATACAAACAATAAACAGGTTGCTTAGGCATGTTATTGTGCAAATTGTACTTAGCATGCTTGTGTTAATATTATAAAATAATTATATACTCATGTGTACTGTATTTAATTTAATTAGTATATTGTATAATTAGAATCTAATCATGGTAATTAATTTATGTTTTATAGCAATTACCACAAATATCAAGTTTTATAGATATCCGTAACTATAGATTTTTTCAATACTTTTGGAAAGAACTTTTGTAGAAGCCTATATCTACGAGAGGAGAAACAGGCTGATCAATTTGTTTCTCCACTAGTATATGTATAGTATATTCTGTCCTTCTAAGAAGAAAAGGCATTAGGAGCATTCTTAACAAAGGCATAACTAACATTATTTTTTTATTTATTAATAGGCACCTACAATGAGCACATAATATCAAAACATTATTTGCAATATGATAGTGCAGCACTTCACTTACAGGCATGTACAGCATCTTCTCATTGTTAATGACATGTTATAATAGAAGTTTGAAAAAAAAATTAAAAATTATAGTATATAATATAGTTATTATAATGTTTGAAAATTGAAAATAACACAATAAACTATGGTTATTTTTTTGTTCTATCCAAACATAAGTTTCTAGGTTAATTTTAAATTAATGAAAATATCTTTTTTTTGCATTTTTCTCGAATGTAATCAAAATGCACTTGTGACATTTTTCTAAGAGCAGTGTTGTGATAATGATAACCATTATCACAATATCATACATATATCAGTGGAGAATTCATTTGAACAAGAGCATGAATCTATATAAAAAATAAAAATAGGTATTAAAATTGGTTAAAATAAAAAATAGGTATTAACAGTGGTGTACAAGTTGTAGAGATTGATGAGGTTTTTGGTTGTCCAAAGACATAAAGTTGGTATGTATACACATTGGAATATTTTTGAAAAATGGCCTAGACCAGTGGTCGTCACACTTTTCTGGACAAGGGCCACATAGGACAATGTGAGGTATCACTGCGGGCCACACATTCTTGGTTTGTTTAGTTGACACCACCAATAAATTGACGTATTTTTTATGAGCTGTCAAAACGCGATTGCCCCATAGATTTTGTATGGCAATTGCTACCTGTGACCAATGTGAAGTCTTTATTTGCCAACTCAATGAATTAACTAGCATACAATTAACTGACATAAAGAACAGGAGGAAGTTTATACCTACCCGCGTACTTCTATTTAGTTAACTTCATGTGCAAAATCATATTTTGATATTATCTACTAAAATTGTTTGCTTTGTCACGGGCCGCACAAATATCGTCCACGGGCCGCAAGCGGCCCGCGGGCCGCAGTTTGACGACCGCTGGCCTAG